>CM032754.1:3483695-4220601 GCA_019155195.1 Avicennia marina | reverse complement strand
AAATAATATTATTCTAATTATTTAAAATACAATCATTTGTAATTTATGTATAATTTTACACACATATTGTGTGTGCCAATTTTTCTAGTATATATACAATGCATCTATGCTTCGACAAGAAAGAAAATTATTGAAAAATAATATGAAAGAATTATAAAATTTTAAGTTTATTGTGAAACAAAACCAAAGAAAAAGGGCAAAAACCAAGAGAAGTGATGAGCAAGAGAAAAAAATTCAAACAAACCTTTTTCTCGTTGCACAATTGTATTATATTTTGTTCTTGTTTCTTTCTTTTTTTCAAATACATGTTTTATTAACAAAAATGAGTTTTTTTTTCTCAATTTGAATTTTTGTGAGTTGTTTCCTTTTAAAATTTAAGCAACCCAACAATGCAAATCTTCTTTGCTCGTACGTATACTCTATGCTTTGTAGCTATAAGTTATTGTCTTTTGAAATACAATAATTATTACTTTTAAAAGATATAATTGTACACTTATAATTTAGTATATTATCAATTTTATACATTTAAGTTTAGCATTAAATATTATACTCAGATGTTGTATTGCATTAAAATTTCATTAAACTATAAAAAAATCTGTTATACTAGTGCAAATTGTATTAAAATATTAATTAATTATTTTTTCTGCTGTATTAATTGGTACAATTTTTAAACAATTGAATTAGTAATTTAGATCATTTGAGAATTGTGTGTGAGCTTTCATTTTGTCTATGACTTAGCCTTATTTATTTAATTTTTTAATAGAAATTTATATTATATTAGAAATACATGCATCTTTTTACAAAATAATTAGAAAGATTACAATTTTATAAATAATATAAAATAGATACTGATATATATATATACACACACACACACACTAAATATTTGTCAAGGGTCTCTATTTGATTACCAAATGTATAATTCCTAAAATATCATCACTTCTTTTTCTTCACTTTTAATTCATTATTCTATTTGTTTCATTATTCTTGCATGTTCTATTTGGAGTTCGATTTGATTTGACTTAAATATACTCCTAGGCTAGAACATACAAGAATAATAGAACGACTAATTACGCGTTCGAAGGCCATGAAAGAGCCAATGGTGGCACTTGTGAGGTAGTTTTAAGAAGGATTTAAACTTATAGAGAAGCTTGAAAAATCTGATAAGCGTTCATGGATTAATCCAATGTAGTGCAAGAAAGAAGATAATTGGACAACATCAAGATTGATCATGGGCAGTTGGATCAATCCAAGGATGAAGTGGATCAATAGGAGAGGAATGTGGCTTCTACAATTATGATCAGAGTGGAATGGATCAATCCAAAGAGCTGCAAATCGACATGCATGCCAATCAGAGCTAGAAAGGATTGATCACGGGAGGAGTGATCAACACAACATAACCCACTATATGCTTTGGAAATACAATTAGGTGAGTGCTGGATCAATGAGGATCAATTCAAAAGACGAGATCGATCGCAAGGAACGTCAGATTGATTGCAACAGCTGCATGAAGGCCGATATTTTCTCATCTAGAAATGATTTCTTTTTTATTTGATAGACTAGAGAGCAAAGGGTTTGTGTATTGAACTGTTCCAACTTTTGACTTGCATTCAGAATAATGGGAAAGATAAATTATGATGTATGAGGGAGTTAGACATGGAAAATCCTCAAAGATGTGGGTATGACTACAGGATGAGCTGGAAGAAAAAAAGCACAACTATATTTACTTATTTAACCTTTAAATAATTGATTCACACAATAATGATAAAGGCAATACAGATAATATACCTTATTACGATCAAAACTAAAGGTCTGCTGAGACTTTATAAAAAGAGTATAGATATATAATTTTATTAGAAGGATACACTAAAAAATATATCAAATGACTAAAGTTACTTATTATAGGGGTTGCCACGTGTACAAAAAATTTAAAGTTTACATGGATAAATTTTTGGTGGGATAAAATATAGTGCAAAATATGGACATTTTTTTTTAGTTTTACTATTTGTATACAAACAACTATCTAATTCGAGGGGAGTATCTTCTAATGCCATGGTCAATTATTGAATAACTTAATTTTTTTATTATAATGCAATAAAATTTTATTTGACCAAGTTAAATATCGTACATAGAATTTGGTGTATATGATTAAGGTTGAACCAAATGTGACATAACGCGTGGAATATAGGCTGGTTGGACAGTGAGACCTATTGATCTATGCATTAAATGACAAGATCCCAATTGGACACTGGGCTGGCTTGCTTTACAGATAGGAAAATCATGTCCTACTGGCAAAAAGGGTATGTCCCTTGTGAAAGTATTCGAAACGACTGCACATTAAAATTGATTAAAATTAATGATGTTGGATAAGTAATTAATGGTCATTTTCAAACTAATTAAGGACTTTAGATAAAAACAAACTAAATAAAGCACTTTTCTCATCATATCTAAGGATTTCCCGATTTAAGTCAAAGAAGCAATGTAACTTGATTATTATCAAATAGACTGCAATATTTTTCTATCCTTAAAAATCCTACCAAAACACTTTCTAATCTTTATAGGCCATGAACTAGATCTGAATCATCCTTAACGAGTTTAAGAAGTGATCTCATTTTTTTCATTGGGTTTGGGTAAAGAACAAATATCTTTGACCAATCTAGTAAAACAACTCAAAAATAAAAGAAGTATCATTAACTTCTTCATGTTTGTTCCAAGTCTGAGTGTCATCCGTACAAATAAGAATTCCCTTGTTACATAATTTCTTCTTCATATATGTAGATAGATATAGGAGTTATGGGGCAATTATTTAGAAGTCCATTTTGTTTTTATACCCCTTCCTACATGATAGAAAAAGGTCATACGATTCTAAACCAATCTTACTTGGATTCACGAATCCCAATCCCAAGATTGTCTATGAAGAGCAGATCTAATTGTATTAGTGTCTATAATTGATTTATTCTATGTAATACTAATCGATAGGGCTTCATTGGTATGTGGTATAAGATCGCCTTGCATTGGAATCCATGGCTATGAACTTGAATCCATTAGCATGGAGAATTTTCTTGTCCAAGTGAAATCTCCTAGTATATGTAAGAGCAAAAAAGTGTTTTTGTTATTGGGAACAAGAAGCCTTTGTATATTAATGCATATATTTAATTTATTAGGAGCTATTAGAGCGGATCCAAATTTTATCCCATTGTGGTTAATAAAATGGGCCTATTAAGTGAAGGCATGGAAAGAGAGGGATTTAAACCCCTGGTGAACAAAAACCTACATAGCAGTTACAATGCTACACTTTAAACCGCTCGCCCATCTCTCTTATATAATGACAATCCCTCTTACATAATGATTATGAATCAAAAGCCAAATGGATAGCAAGTTCTTCATATTCCACTTTAGATTATTGGACAGGTCCGACCAATCTATTTTAACTATAAAATAAATAAGAATAGAAAATTTTCCATCAAAGTAAGTAACGAAAGATCTTTTTTTTGTTAAACACCAAGAAAAGAAAGAATTTTTTCTTTTCTTATGAATTTTTTGAAAAAAAGGGATTCATCTTTGTCAAAATGACTCCCTTCCATTTTTATTGTCTAAGAATTTATTAAATCATTGAATCAGGAGGTGGCTATTATATTTTCATCGTAAAATGATTATTGGATTTTTTTCTTCTTTATCTTTTGTCTACTAATTAAATAATGTCACATGAAAAATATGAAATTAAAAATGTTAATTAAATTAATTTTTATTTATTTATGAATTTAAATAAACACAATTTTTAAAATAATTAATTAATTAATTAATATTTTTATTGGCCAATCAAATGGCAGCAAGTGGCAGAATTCAGTTAGAAGTCCAAAGGATAAAGATTCTAAGTGGCAAAATTCTGTTAGAAGTCCAAAGGATGAATACTCTAAGTGGCAGAATCCTATTAAAAGTTCAAGGGATGAAAATTCTATTAAATTGTTGAATATGGTTCAAACTTTGACAGCCAATGAAATCACGCCACGTCAGTAGGTTGATGCAGCCACTCTATTTTTTTTACAACTATAAATAGGGGTCAAATGCCATTAAAAAAGAAGACAGGCTAGAAAATGAAGCAACTGAAGATTTGAAACTTTCCAAATCCTCTCTGGAATTCCCAACAATATTCAAAGTGTTTTTATCAAATTCAAAAAAATTCACCGTATTTTTCATCAAATTTAAGAAGTTCGCTGTGTTTTTCGTCAAATTCAAGAAGTTCGTCGTGTTTTTCGCCAAGTTCAAAGAAGATTATCGTGTTCTTCACCAAATTCAAGGCATTCTTTGTTAAAGTCTCTAAATCCAGCATTTAATCCAAAATCGTGGAGTTAAACCCAAATATTAGTATTACTGAGGACCTAATACCCCTCAAGGTAGATTAAACACAAACTCTTTCCTTGAAGACTGTTCAAATTTCAAACCAAGCATTCTTGAAGGAATAATCTGATAATTAAAGTTAGAGAGTAGATACCACAAAATTCAATTTGATCCAAATTATTCGATCTCACACAAGTTTTCTTGTTATTCAAGAATTTTACCTTACAGATTTCTGACACACTTAGTGGAACATCTTTACCTCTCATATCTTTATTTGCCAAGTCTAAATATGTTATAATGATGACTAAATTATCAAATTTAGAGGAGCAAATTACTGCACTGATTAAAGTTATCGAAAGGCTTGCTAAGCACGTTCAGGAGCAAGATTCGAAGATTTCTAGGTTGATGGACAAGTTAGATAATACTGATGCCAACAGGATTGTGGAGAAAGTACTCGAAGTTCTTGATGATGCCGAGACATCTGCCAAGTAGTCGGCCGATGACCGAAGAAACTGCAGTCGAGGAGCTTCAAATTTCCTCTAATGGTTTGATTCCCATTGATCAATTAAAGGACTTCATTGAAGAGACCATTAAAAGTAAGCTTGATAAAGGCGTCAAGTCAACATTAGCATACTCCAAGCCTTATTTTGTAAAGATTGATAGTCTGAAGATACCGATAGGCTATTAACCACCCAAATTTCAATTGTTTGATGGTAAAGGAAACCTAAAACAATATGTCGCCCACTTCATCAAAATGTGCAATGATGCTTATGATGATCAACTTGTTAGGCAATTTATCCGATCATTGAAAGAAAATGTCTTTGACTGATATAGGAATTTAGAGCTTGGACCATTGACAGTTGGGAGCAATTGGAGTAAGAGTTCCTTAATCGCTTCTATAGTACCCAAAAAACTGTCAGTATGATCGAACTTACAAACACTTGCCAATAGAAGGATGAACTTATTATCAATTATATCAATCATTGGAGAAATCCAATTTTGAATTCCATAGATAGATTTTTAGAGACATTTGCAATTGAAATGTGCATTCAAGGAATGCATAAGTAAATTTATTGATAAAATATGTCCAAATCATTGTCATTTTTAATTTGGAATCAATGGTAAGATAAAATGAATGGGACGTCATGTTTCTTTTTTCAAAGACATATTTGTAAATCCAATTCACCTCTTCATAAAACGAGATGGCATAACTCATTTACCCCAGCTTGGGGTAAAGCTAAAAGCGTTATGGCTGAACATTTAATAAGCAAAAAGCGTTTTATATACAAAGCTATAATATCGTACCGTCCAGCTCACGCCACCTCACCTGTTATGCCTGCTGGTTTGAACAACTGCTGCCTCGATTTCCTACCATCACTCTTCTTCTCAAGTTCCGGACTGTATCTATATTTTAGCCCTCTGTCTCTCTTTCGTTTTACTTTAGCTCTATTTCGGGGGGGTCGTAAGCTGCTTTGATTTGAATGTGAGTAATTTCGTTCTTTTGTTATAATTAATTTTTTGGTTTCCAACTTTGTTATAATATTTAGGAAAGGGGTCATCATAGGTTTTGATTAGTCGTAGGTTTTCTTTTCTGGGACATATGAGCGTTTCGGTTCTCGAAATGCATGTTTTCTTGTCGCCGTTTGTTTTACATAAGTGGGGTGCTAACATCTACTGGATATGTTTCTCAAATTGATCGCTGCGTTTCCTTCTTTATAGATTTATTATGTCTTTACTTGTATTTTAGAAGTTGTGCTGTTTCGGTTCATTCTGTAATCTTTGAATATATTCATGGGGATTAGTGGAAATTTTAAATGTAACGTGCTCTATTAGGCAAAAACCCTTGAGCACTGAAATTTAATTGCGGAGGCAATACAGGACATCTAAAACCTTACTGGGGTTCTTTTAGGCAATTCTTAGCTGTTATTATGCGCTTTATATTTTTTAAAAATTTTTGGTATATATATACTAAGTGCAAGCATACATATTGTATTAAGCACATTAAAGTACCTCTTATCAAGTTTTGTATTTTCACTGTAAAAGGAAGTGCAAATTGATGGGAAGCTTCAAACATGAAAAAGTATGTAAGGAGCAGAATAATTATGGAGATGACAAAATCAGTCTTTTACCTGATTGCATCCTTCATCATGTTCTGTCTTATCTTCCTACCAAAGAGGCTGTGGCAACCTGTGTAT
Organism: Avicennia marina; assembly: GCA_019155195.1. Taxonomy (NCBI): domain Eukaryota; kingdom Viridiplantae; phylum Streptophyta; class Magnoliopsida; order Lamiales; family Acanthaceae; genus Avicennia; species Avicennia marina. The sequence goes on along the minus strand of CM032754.1, from coordinate 4,214,068 downwards.
TATCTAAAAGATGGAAGTATTTATGGACTTCTGTTCCCAGCATAGACTTTGATGATTCGTTGTTATATTCCAGTCAGTTTGACCTTTGGCATCCACTTGACGTCATGGGTTTCATGAATTTTGTTGAGAAGGTGCTTATATTGAGAGACACTTCTAATTTGAAAAGATTCCGACTTTCCTGTCGTGTTTGCTTCAGTGCATCTCGTATCAGTGAATGGATTTTGGCTGCTATCAGGCATAATGTTCGAGAGCTTGATCTTTGCCTTTTTGTGGAGGAGCCTTTCACCCTACCTGGTCATGTCTTTGACAATGAACTGCTTATGGTCGTGAAATTAGAAATGAATTGTACCCTTCATCTCCCTCCTCGCATTTCCTTTCCCTGTCTTAGAACTTTACACCTTTGTCTTGTTACATTTCCGAGTGATAGGTTGATGCAGAGTTTATTCTCTGGTTGTCCTTTTCTTGAAGAGTTGGCTATATTAGATTGTGAATGGAGAAACCTGAAGAATATCTCAATAACCATGCCTTCACTGAAGATTTTGATAATAGATGATTTACCATTTTGTTCAGTTGATGATCTTCGGGGTTGTGAGATAAAGATTGATGCTGGAAATCTAGTGTTCTTTAAGTACAGTGGTTATCTATCAAACGAGATTAATATATATGATCTTTCTTCATCGGCCCTTGCATTAATTCACATCCCCGTCCATTGTGGGAGGCAGCAGAAGATTGCTTATAGAACAGTTAAGTTTTTTCGGGGGCTGAAAAACACTAGCAGCTTGAGAATATCTAAAGGCACCATTGAGGTAATCAGCACTTGACAAGCCATTTCGCATAATAAATGAAGTGCATTTGTTATTCTATACTGCCATTGCTAGTGTCTCAAGGTCGTGCTGTGCTCACCATATTGCTGTTTCTTCTTGAAGTCTCTCTTTTTTGCAGAGAACTTGATGGATCGGCTTCCAATATTTGAGAACCTGTCCCTCTTGGAATTGAGGGGGGAATTTGGGAAACATTCTATTGAACAGTTGATAAAGTTCCTTCAATGCTTGCCTAAGTTAGAATTTCTTCATTTTTGCGAGGTAGATACTGAGGACAAATAAGAATTCAACCTTAGCATTTAACACACACAATTAATAAATAACCATTTCTGCATTTAGGGACTTGGAAGCACTGAATCTGATTCCAGACAGAACTTGATACCAGATTGTATCTTGTCGAGTCTCAAGACGGTCATCTATGAGAATCTCTGTGGAACTGACATAGAAATATGGTTTCTCAAGTTTTTACTGAAAAATGCAATTGCATTGGAGAAAATGAATCTGTTTTGGTCGAAGAATGCTTCTCCAGAGCCACAGAGCGGAAAGGAGATGAGGAATCAGTTGCTTGCTTTTCCCAGAAGCTCAAGGCAGTGTGCGCTGATGTTCACATGAAACTTCCACACGTGTTATTTTGTTTGTTTTGATCACGTGCCTTGCTATTTTGTAGTCTAGGATCTAAAGATGAAAATACTGACGGATGCCGCTTTCCACGGCCAGACTTGGGTCATATTCTACAAAAGCTGATGAGCCATTGCTGCTGATGGATCAGACAGAGCCTTTTTTGTTGCTTTTGGCAATAAGGGAGAACACCATTCCACATTGGAACATCAAATGCTAGCAAAAGATCTCACATTGTTGAAGTAACCTTTGCAGGGCTGCCATTTTGTGACATCTATAAAGAACTTTTGCTTGTCGGACGACCTTGTATTGATTGGTTGCTAATATATGCACATTGAGGTAGACTTACACGGGAGGGCTATACGTGTTTGAAACTTGGGTGTCTCTTTGAATAGTAATCTCAATAACGGGATGTAGTCTGCGACTTTGAACCCCTCACAAGATACCTATTGTATGGTTTGCCGAAATGATTCCATTGCCTGTGCTCGTCACTGGTGGTGGGCTATTTCTTGCATGGTGGTTCGTTGATCATACGTGCATAATCTTGGTTGTGACGCTTGTGAAATTACAGGGCAGGACGGTTTTCGTTTTATGAATTTCTCGAAACCACAGCAGTCTCGAATGCCTTTGGCAGGTATTCATCCTGACTAGAATAAGCCTTTTCTAGTTTATTAATGAAAATTCTTTTATTTTTTGTTCGATCACCTATTTTCAGCTTTCTTTTAGAATTGGTAAAATGTGTAAATTTATAGGTAAATTTATGAAGTTCTTGTATTTTAAATGAAAATTACAAAATTATGTGAAAAAGTAAAAGCAAAAATAAAATGTAACACTTGGCATCCATTAATATAGATTATCACTTGCAAAACAAAAGAAATGATAATTTCAAATTAAGATGTAACTTTTCGTACAGGGCGCGGGTTTACAACGCATCAATGTATTGGGAGGGGACATTCAGAAGGATCTGGCCCAAGCCCACGTTGCACACATATCTCGACTACTTGCCAACCAACCCAACTCTTAGGCATCAGTTTTGCTACCATAGTCTGCATTCTTCTCCAAATCAGAATCATGGCTAGTCGGCCTCGATTTGTCTACAAAATGTTCTTATACAGAAACATAGTGACATACACACACAATCTTTTAAAATATAACTAGTCATAATAGCACCCTTAACGTGAGAAATTTTTTATAACTTATATTTATTGCAGCACATTGTGTGTGTGTGTGTGTGTAATTTGAAAAATATTGTAAATAAAAATGAAAAAGGTATTGAATTATATTTAAACATAATAAAAAGACAGAGAGTATTATAAAATACTAGTAAAATTGGACACTTTATTCATATACAAATGCAAATTTACCCACAAATTATAAAATCATTGTATGTTTAATAATATAAATAAAATTATTTAAAGGTATAAAAATTGAAATAAAAAATAAAAAATCTTATTTTCCATAATAATATAGTAATGGATAAAGTAATATTAGTAATTATATTTGAGCGTAGTTGTCTCTCTAATTAAAGATAATGGTATAAATTTACTAATTAAGAGTAATTTTATAAATTTATAATGTACAATCAAGTAAATTCCAAACTCTTAATGTATAGTATAGATTTAAAAAAAGTATTATAATAAATTTAAGCTTTTAAATTTAACATATAAGTATAAATAAATTTGACGGGGAACTTGTAAAATAGATTTTTAGTTTCATATTTTGAATGTCAAAAAAAATAAAGTATATTTTAATAAATGAAATGAAAAACAAAATAGGAGTTTCCTCCGTCTCTAAATACTATAAATATGGTTGGTGACTGTACCCTATCCAGTGAGGAAGAAGCATTACTCACGTGCGGCATGTGCCCCTAACTTGTGGCTTTCATTTTTCTCTTTATTGGCCTTATATGTCTTTGACCCCAAGAAACTGTACGTACAAATGACATTAATGATACTCATTTTCAAATAAAACGCGAAAATGGAGATCGTAAACTTGGTTTCCAACAAAATCCAAGCCCTGAGGCTCAAAGAGAAAATTCAACTGCATTGGGTCAGCTCAGGTTCATAGATCAACCCAAGTTCTTCTGGTGCAGCTGAGGGGTTGCTCCAACTTTTCTGGGTTGATTCTAAAATTATTGAATCGATTCTACATCGTTAGTTTAACTGGATGATTTCTTAAAAATGAATTCTAAAAGCATTACACACACGGCGCATTTTATGTTATTACAACGGCTATCTTCCATAAATGGGATCTTCCTACAAAGTGGGAACAGCAGATTTCTACGCACACGGGAAGGATCGTCATATAAGTATTCTCTATCATAGAATTAAGATGGAAGAGCGACCATAATCTTTCTTATTCATCTAAATCCTCAACGCTGCCAAATTATCTCCATATTTCCCTCCATATATGCTCATCATCTACAACCTTCTCCCCATGCCATTCACCATCAGTTAAAAGAATAGATCTCGATGTTGGGGATGTGTGCCAGGTTCCACTTATCCCCTGCCTGGGCTTTCTGGTTTTCAAGCTTCCTCACAAAATTTTCAGACATGTCAGAAAAATCAATGTATTCAAGTTTGGTCAAATGCTCCCAATGGTGGCTCCTCCACCAATTTGCACCCCCTCATATACAGCTCCCGCAGCACGAGCATGCAACCCTCCTCACTTCCACCGTTTCCAATCCTTCTAACCCTATAAGGTTTACAGTCTCCAGCCTTTGAAATCCTCCAGCTTCAAAGCGAAATCTGTTACCTTCGTAGGCATGACAGCTCAAGAAACTTCAGATTGGGCAAATGCTGAAGGGGTTTCAGATGATCACCGTTTATTCTGTTCCATCTCAAGAACAACCCGGTGAGGCCTTGCGGAGAAAGTACCCAGTCAGGTACCTTCACCAAACGCCCTCTCAATTCCAATGATTCTAATGGCGGCGCTGGGGACACCGGAACTGCGAATCCATGATTTCATCTACTCCTATTGATTCAATATGTAGTGCCCGAAGGCGTGTCAGCTTTGTGAGTGAGATGCAGAGATCCTTTCCATCTTCTTTTCTCAGCTTCATCACTCCTAATTCCTTCAGTTGTGTTAGCTTGCTCACCTCCCTCGCAATTGTAGTATCATTTGCTTGAGTAACTTTAATATCTGAAAGAGTCTGCAGGGACGAAAGGCACCCTATTTTGTATGGAGCCTTACAAATGTGTACATTGTCAAAAGGATGGTGACCCCTGTGCCTTATGTAATAGTAAACCAGGAGGTGTCTTAATCGTTGGAGCCTTAGAATTTCAACTGGCAATTCAGTCACTTTAGTGTCCCTGAGATCTAATGTCTCCAGATTCTGAAGGTTTCATACGGTTTTCAGCTTGGTTTATTTTAGGCCAACGTATCTGAGATGTAGTTTAAAAAATTCTTCTGGAATTTTCTCTAACAGGGATTTTCTTAATTCCAATACCTTCATTAACCTAGAAACACTTCCTAGCGCATTAGAGAAATTCACTTTAGATAGTTGATGAACAGAATACGACAACAGTACAGACCTAAGACTATGACAGCCTTTGATATCTATCATTTCATCTATGGAGCCATGAAGTGCTAGGCATCGCACGTTAGCTACTGCCCATTGCGTGTCTGTACCATTGGCTATGGCTAGAAAATTATGTTCTTTTGACTTGGACATTTTCATAGTATGCAGAAGGTCATGAATTTGAAGTCGGCCAGCTCCACGATAGTCGGGTGCCTCTTCTACTTGGATTAGGCTTCTGTTGATAAGCTCTTTGACATAGTCCCTTGCAACTTCTTCCATCGTTTTCCCCTCCTTTGGCTGTATGAATCCTTCAGCTACCGACAGCCGAATCAGCTCGGTCATAGAGACACTAAACTCCTTTGGGATAATGCTGAAGTACAGAAAACAAGATTTTAGATAGTATGGTAAATCATAGTAACTGAGGGACAGTAATTTCGTCATTCTCCTTAGATCATCGCCGTGTAATTCATCGCCAATGCTTCGATGGAATTTCTTCCATTCTTGGATTTTGTAGTTCTTGGTAGCTACAACGCTGCCAATAATTACAATGGCAAGCGGCAAGCATTCACATTTCCTCAAGATACTATCTGCAATTTTCTCCAAATAACTGTTGGGAGAAATGGACTCTAAAACAGAAAGGAGCTTTTAAAACGTGGCACTTTATATTTGAGTGTGTATAGTACAAAAGAAAGAAACAAACAACAAAAGGGAGGGAGGAACTTGAACTCTCCAAAAAAACAACCTCACAAGGAACACTCCTTTTACACACACTCACACACTCAATTCATGCACTTGAACTAATGCTAAAGCTTGCCAAAACCTCCTCTATTTATATTTGAAAGCTCTACACTCGATTGGCCACATTTGGAGGTACCTACCCCTGCACTCGATTGGCCATATTTGGAGGCACCTACCCCCGGCACCCGATTGGCCACGTTTGGAGGCACCTACCCCCGCACCTCATTGGTCATAACCTTTGGCTTGTTCTTGTTGGTCAAAATGGGTGGCTCTTAGTGTATAAATAGCCACAAATCTTAACATTCCTCCCCCTTTGTTGCTATTTATAAACTTTCTTGTAACCCAGCAACTTCTTTGCATGTGTCAGTCTTCTCTCTGGGCAACGCCTTAGTTAACATGTCTGCTCCATTGTCATCTGTATGGATCTTTTGCAAACTTACTTCTTTTTCTTCCAAGGCTTGTCGAATCCAATGATAACGAATATCAATATGCTTGGACCGGGAATGGAATGTTGAATTCTTACTTAGGTGGATCGCACTCTGACTGTCACAATGGACGGCATATTTCTCTTGGTTCTATTTTAACTCTTGAAGGAACTCCTTCAACCAAATTAATTCTTTGCACGCCTCGGTTAGTGCAATGTATTTTGCCTCTGTACTTGAAAGTGCAACACATTTTTGGAGTTTACTTTGCCAAGATACAGCAGCACCTGCAAAGGTTATTAAATAACCAGAAGTAGATTTTCTTGAATCAACATCACCTGCCATGTCTGCATCAGAATATCCTTCAAGAACAGGCTTATTCCTTCCTCAAGTATAGCAAAGTCCAAGTTTGATTGTTCCTTTTAGATATCTCAAAATCCACTTGACAGCATTCCAATGTTCCTTTCCGGGATTTGACATGTAACGACTTACTTGTCCAACTGCATAGGCTAGGTCTGGCCGGGTGCAAACCATTGCATACATCAAGCTTCCAACAGCTGAGGCATATGGTATCTTACTCATATATAGCTTTTCATCTTCACTGCTTGGACACTGCTTCGAACTCAACTTGAATTGTCTTCCCAGTGGAGTTGTCACTGGCTTTGCATTTTCCATCCTGAACTTTCCAACCATCTTTCTGATGTAGCTTTCTTGAGAGAGCCAAATCTTACCATTTGGTCTATCTCGTAGAATATGCATACCCAAGAGTTTCTTTGCTGGTCCCAAGTCCTTCATTTCAAAGGACTTATTCAACTCCTTTTTCAACTTGTTAATCTTGTTTAAATCATGGCCAATAATAAGCATATCATCAACATACAATAAAAGAATGATAAAATCATCATCAAAATTCTTAATGTATACGCAATGATCACCACTTGTTTTTCTAAAACAGTGATTAGCCATGAAGGAGTCAAATTTTTTGTACCATTGCCTCGGGGCTTGCTTTAGTCCATAAAGGCTTTTCTTAAGCCGACAGACTAAATTTTCTTTACCTTTCACCTGGAAGCCTTCTGGTTGCTCCATAAAAATTTCTTCTTCAAGTTCTCCATTTAAGAATGCTGTTTTCACATCAAGTTGTTCTATCTCCAAGTCCAAACTTACAGCTAATCCAAGGACAACTCGAATAGAATTCATTTTCACAACAGGAGAGAAGATTTCATCAAAATCTATGCCATATTTTTGTTCAAAGCCTTTAACCACTAACCTTGCCTTATACCTTGGTTGAAAACTCCCTTCAACCGTCTTTAGCTTGAATACCCATTTGTTTTTGAGTGCCTTTTTTTCCCAGAGGTAGACTTATCAAATCATAAGTCTGGTTTTCATAGATGGACTTCATTTCTTCTTCCATCGCCCTCCACCATTCTTTGCTATTTTTGTCATTTACTGCTTCTTCAAAGGATTCTGGTTCACCATCTTCTGTCAGCATAAGGTATTCAGTTGGATTGTACCTTATTGATGGCCTCCTTTCTCGTTCAGACCTTCTTGCAGGTTGAGGCGGAGTTGCAATGGTTTCAGCTTCATGCCTTCCTCTATGTTTTCTCGTGGGACTTCAACTCCTTGTTGAACTTGCTTGAAGGGAGGATCCTTTACTGGAATTTCTTTAGTAGTCCTGTTCTTATTTTCTTTCTTTACATCTTCAATAGTTTGATTTTCAAAGAAAATAACATCCCGACTTCTTATTATTTTCTTTTCATTAGGGTCCCACAATCTATATCCAAATTCTTCATGTCCATATCCCAAAAAGATGCAATCTCTTGATTTAGGATCAAGTTTATTCCTTTCATCCTTTGGGATATGAACAAATGCCCGACACCCAAAAACCTTTAAATGCTGCAAATTGATAGACTTACCGGACCATACCTTTTCTGGAACATCTCCATTCAAAGGAACTGAAGGTGAAAAATTGATCAAATCAACAGCTGTCCTCATAGCCTCCCCCCAAAACGGATTTGATAGCCTTGCATGTGATAGCATAGCTCGAATCCTTTCAGTAATGGTCCGATTCATTCTTTCAGCAACGCCATTTTGCTGCGGGGTCTTTGGAACAGTCTTTTCCAACCGGATCCCATGGCTGTTACAATATTATTCGAATGGTCCTCGGTATTCTCCACCATTATCAGCCCGAACACATTTTAATTTAAGGCCCATTTCTCGCTCAATCCTTTTATGAAAATCCTTTTATGAAAATTTTTAAAAGACTCCAAAACTTGATCCTTTGATTTTAATGCATAGGACCAAACTTTTCTAGAAAAATCATCAATAAAAGTCACAAAGTACAAAGCACCACCAATTGTTCTTTCATTCATTTGACAAACATCAGTATGTACAAGCTCAAGAGGTTTTTCTTTCCTTGTAGGGGGATAATGTTTGAAAGCAATTCTTTGTTGTTTCCCTTTTATACAGTCGGTACAAGGTATGAAATCCAATTTTTCAAATTTTGGCAAATAATTATTTTTAGCCAAAATTGACATACCTTTTTCACTCATGTGCCCTAGCCTTTTGTGCCACAACTCCATTGATGATTCCACCACTGCACAAGCATTACTATCAATTTTTGCATCAGTAACATAGAGGTATTTACCTTTCTTCCTTTGGCAATAATCAGATTGCCCTTTGTTAACTTCCAAATTCCACTAGTGAAATGACTAGAAAACCCTTCATCGTCCAACTTTCCCGTAGAAATTAAATTCAACCTCAGGTCCGGTACATGCCTCACATCTTTCAGCTTTAATTTGCATCCCAAGGCAGTAGTTATTAAAACATCACCAAAACCATGAATTTTACAGGTGCCACTATCACCCATTTTTACAAAACCATTTTCTATAGGATGATAAGAAGAGAAGAACTCCTTATGCGGAGTAACGTGGTAGGAAGCCCCTGAGTCAATCACCCAAGAGAAATCTTGAAAGGTAAAGTTCAAGGAATTTTCATCACTTACAATTATCACATCTCCATCTGAAGCTGTGGCTGTGGTTTCTTCGAGCACGTTCTCTTGTTTCTTTTGCTCCTCTTTTCCTTTGTTAAAATCCCGTTTCCAATTCCAACAATCCTTTTTGATGTGGCCTTTCCTTTTACAGTAGAAACATTCAACTTCTTTTCTACTAACAGACTTACCTCTTGAGTGTCCTCTTCCTCGATTTGGTCCTCGACTTTGGCTTCGTCCACGTCTTCCATATTTTTCAAAAACCAAAGCCTCACCTTCAACTTCTTGTCCAAGCTCTTTCCTCCTTGTTTCTTCGTTGAGTAGAGCTTCCTTCACCATATCCAAGGTCAAAACTCCATTTGGAGTAGAGTTAGAAATAGTAACAAACAAGGTTTCCCAACTATCAGGCAATGAACTAAACAACAAAAGAGCTTGAACCTCATCATCCAAATTTAATTTCAAGGTTGCACAATGATTAATTAACCCTTGAAAATCATTTAGATGCTCTGACATACTAGAGCCTCCTTATAACGAAGACGAGTAATTTTCTTTAACAGTGAAGCTTTGTTTAAACCATGTTTCCTTTCATACATTGCTTCAAGTTTCTTCCACAAAACATCAGCTCTTGTTTCTTTAGAAACATGATTAAAAACACTTTGATCAATCCAAGCACGAATTTGGCCTACCGTTTTTCTGTGCATCCTTTCCCACTCGGCATCAGACTTACCTTCGGGTTTTGCAGCGTCTCCAAGCACTGGATCCCACAGGTCTCGTATGATCAAGTGGTCCTCCATTCGAGGCTTCCAAATAGCATAGTTGCTATGATTCAACTTGATCATGGTGCCGGTTGATTCCTCCATTGCTCCTTGAATTATAAAAATGACAGAACCTCGCTCTGATACCACTTTGTTGGGAGAAATGGACTCTAAAACAGAAAGGAGCTTTTAAAACGTGGCACTTTATATTTGAGTGTGTATAGTACAAAAGAAAGAAACAAACAACAAAAGGGAGGGAAGAACTTGAACTCTCCAAAAACAACCTCACAAGGAACACTCCTTTTACACACACTCACACACTCAATTCATGCACTTGAACTAATGCTAAAGCTTGCCAAAACCTCCTCTATTTATAGTTGAAAGCCCTGCACTCGATTGGCCACATTTGGAGGTACCTACCCCTGCACTCGATTGGCCATATTTGGAGGCACCTACCCCCGCACCCGATTGGCCACGTTTGGAGGCACCTACCCCCGCACCTCATTGGTCATAACCTTTGGCTTGTTCTTGTTGGTCAAAATGGGTGGCTCTTAGTGTATAAATAGCCACAAACCTTAACAATAACTAGGGCAATGACCTCCAAGGAATGCCTTTCTATAGAACAATGTCTGGGATTCTTCTTGAGACAGAGGTTCCAAACTGTAGACGTGCCCGCTGCTCTCCACACTAGCGGCAAGAGCTATGCTGTGAAAACGTGTGGTAATAATGATGATGTCTTTGCTTCCACTTCTGGGAAATGCATATCTGATAGCTTCCCAAGCAGTGAATCTCCAAATCTCATCCAGAACAATGATGTATTTTGGAGAAACTTGTAAACCAATGCTTCATTTCATCTGCATCCATGGCTTCTAATCCCTGAGGAGGCGGTTGCTTGACCTCGGCAACAAGCGTCCGTATCATGGTTCTCAATAGCTCTTCCAGCTCGAATGAATTCGAAAAAGTCATCCACACATGAGCACTGAAATGCTTCGTTACCTCTGCATCATCGGACACCTTTTTGACAAGGGTTGTTTTACCCAAACCTCCAGTGCCCACAACCGAAATTACCTGCAGCCCTGAAGTTTGATCGGTTGAAGAAAGCCATTCTACCAACTGTTGCTTAGGCTTTTCGATGCCCACAACTTCTGCTTCTTCCAGCAACAGTGCATCCCCTCGGCTGTCATACCACGTGCTTTTGATACTGCTAGATTCTTGATCCGATGTTCCATATACGTCTTCATACCTCTGCTGAAACTTGAGCATGAACTTGTCCATGACATCTTCGGCATCGTCAGCAATGTCACGACTAAAATGACCCATTCTGGAAGCTGGGGGTCAACCTGTTGCTTTTCATCTGCCACAGTCAAGAATGCCCTCATGTGGCCCATCTGGTCTCGAATCAACTCGGCGTTTTCACCAAGGCTTCCCACCAGTTCCCGCTCTTGGACGATCCAGGTCGAGAGCTGGACTATTAGAAATGACACTGCGCTCTCAACCATTCAACTGGAGGTGGCTACGACCTGTAAGGTGGTTTGAGAAGGAAGACGTGAAGCAAGAAAGGGTTTGGCAGGTGATACTGTAGAAAGAGATCGGGATGGAGCGCAAGAAGTTAATTACTAAGAAAAGGGGGTTTTTGCGATGTTTCCACAAGAGTCGTTGGAGGATATGTTTCAGCCTGTTCTATGTCAGAGAGGATCGGATGAGAGTCGGCTAGTCGGGAGCATGCTCCCTTCCTCCTGGCCTTGTGTGTGTTCTAACTGCACATGGCTTGTATGTAAATTTTGAAAGAAAATTTAAAAAAAGATAAAAAAAAAAATGTTATTTTGATAATTAATATAGTTAAAAAATTTTATTTTATAGATTGCTAATTTGCAACCAAACATAACCATAGCAATTCGAGCTCACATCTCAAATACATTAATTTAAACCCTCAGCAGAGGTGATTGTCTGTAAGTGTGTTTTAGCAGCCTTGCTACTTCGCCTTTGCATTTTTCATTTATTTACTTTGATGAATTATTTATTTGCTGAACGGTTTTAAGCATTGACGAGGTTTCCTTTGGTTCATATGTGTGAGATTCTATGTGGGTAATGGTACTAGGTTTCGATGATGTATCAAATCCTATTCAACTAAATTTAAGTCTTAACTCTTGAGGAATTATTAGCTGCTAAATCTTCTACTGAGGGTTTCGTTCTAGTTTCTTCTTCTAACTTTCTACCTCATTTTCTTCAACTTCATCAGGAACCTTTCCTACAGACTCTAAATTCTAATATGCAAGCTTTGATGGAAAAACGGCCCTTTCGAGGATTAATTAAAGATAACTAGCTGGAGAGAAACAATCAATATGGCTAATTTGCATGTATGCAATCCGGACCGTTGCACTTCACTTATTAGAATTTTCCCAAAAGTCTGCAATATAAGTGAAAATACAAGAATTTTTTTTTAAGGAAATCTCGGTTCGTGGATAAATAGATAAATCTATCAATATTTAAGTTTGTCAAAAGGTTTCTTGCAAGTTTTGATCTACCTATAATAAGCCTAATTAATAATACAAAGTAATTAAAAATATAGGACATAATTGCAATTTGATAACACTTATTTTTAAGTAATAAAAATATTATGGAGACTTTTCATATTTAAAATTCTTCATTTTATTCCTTTATTATAAGTTTTTAAATGTAATTTGATATGTATGAAGAATTTTTTATAAGAGTTTTATGAAACAACAAAAGTATTCTAATTTCATATTTCTAACGCAACACCAACATTCAAGAGGATCTGGCCCAATACAACACATATTGCTACAACTTGCCAACCAACCCAATTAAGTCCCAGGAATAAGTTTGACCAACAGACTGAGCAGTCTTCTCCCAATGAGAATCATGGCTAGTGGGTTTTGATTTGTCTGCAAAATTTTCTAACAAAGAAACGTGGTCACATACACAAACAATCTTTTGAAAAATAAATAGTCGTAATTGCAAACTTGATGTGAGAAAATTTTTTGTAACTTATAAAATTATATTTATTGCAGCACATTGTAAAAAAAAATAAAAAACATATAAAATTATATTTAAATATAATAAAAAAGGGAAAGAGAATTATGAAATACTAGTAAAATTGCACACTTCATTCATATGCAAATTTGCCCATAAATTATAAAATCATTGTTTAATAATATAAATAAAATTATTTAAAATTAATGGTATAAAAAATTTAAAAATAAAAAAATTGAAAAGAGAAAAAATTTGAAAGACAACACATATAAAAATAAAAGGACAAAGCGAAGTGAGAAAGGAAAAGGTAAAAAGATAAAAGAATGAGTAATTGTATAATTGAAAAGATCTCATTTGCAACAATAATGTTGTAATGAATAAAGTAATATTAGTAATTATATTTGAGTGAGTGTGGTCTCTTTAATTAATCATAATAATATAAATTTACTAATTAAGAGTAATATAACAAATTTACAATATACAACTATATTAATTCCAAAACTGTAACCTGCAATCAAAATTAAGCCTTTAACCTTGATATATAAGTACAAAGAAATATGATGGAGAACTTGCAGAATAGAATTTTTGTTTCATATTTTGAATGTTGAAAAAATAAAGGATATTTTAATAAATGAAATAAAAAACCAAACAGGAGTTTCCTCCATCCCCGAATGCTATAAAATTGGTTGGTGATTATACCTTATCTGTTGAGGAAGGAGCATGAGTCACGTGCGACACGTACTCCTAATCTGTCGCGGCGTCCATTTTTCTCTTGTTGATCTTATGTATCTTTGACCCCAAGAAACTATACATACAAATGAGATTTATAGACCAACCGAAGTTGTCCTGGTACAGCGAAGGGGGCTGCCTCAGTTTTCTGGGTTGATTCTGAAATCATTGAATCGATTCTATGTAGTTTGTTTAACTGGATAATTTCTTTAAATTGAATTCTAAAAGCATTACACAGACTGCACATTTTAAGTTATTACAATGGCTATCTTCCATATATGGGATCTTTCTACAAAGTGGGAACAGCAGATTTCGACACACACGTAAAGGAACATCATATAAGTGTCTCACTATCATAGAATTAAGATGGAAGAGCGACCATAATTTTTCTTTTTCTTCTACATCGTCAACAATGCCAAATTATCTCCATATTTCCCTCCATATATATATTCATCATCTACAACCTTCTCCCTTGCCATTCACCACCAGTTAACGAATAGATCTCGATTGTGGGGATGTGTGCCAACTTCCACTTATCCCCTGCCTTGGCTTTCTGGTTTTCAAGCTTCCTCACAAATTCCTCGGACATGTCTGAAAAATCAATGTATTCAAGGTTGGTCAAATGCTCAATCCCCAGTGGCGGCTCCTCCACCAATTTGCACCCCCACATATGCAGTTCCTGCAGCACGGGCATGGAACCCTCCTCCACTTCCACCGTTTCCATTCCTTCTAATCCTATGAGGTTTAAAATCTTCAGCCCTTGAAATCCTCCAGCTTCAAAGCACAATCTGTCACCGTCGTAGGCATGGCACAGCTCAAAAAACTTCAGATTGGGCAAATGTTGAAGGGGTTTCAGCTGATCATCTTTTATTCCGTTCCATCTCAAGAACAACCTGGTAAGGCCTTGCAGACAAAGTACCCAGTCTGGTACCTTCACCAAACGCCCTCTCAATTCCAATTATTCTAATGGTGGCGCTGGGGAAACAGGATACTGCAAATCCATGATTTCATCTACTCCAATTGAAGCAATATGCAGTGTCTGAAGGCGTGTGAGCTTTGCGAGTGAGATGCAGAGATCCTTTCCATCTTCTTTTCTCAGCTTCATCACCCCTCATTCCTTCAGTTGCGTTAGCTTGCTCACCTCCCTCGCAATTGTATCATCATCTGCTTGAGTGGCTTCAATATCTGAAAGAGTCTGCAAGGACGAAAGGCATCCTATTCTGAATGGAGCCTTGCCACTCTGTACATTGTCAAAAGGACGGTTACCCCTGTCCCTTCTGTAATGGTAAACCATGAGATGTCTTAGTCGTCGGAGCCTTAGAATTTCAACTGGCAATTCTGTCACTTTAGTGTTCCTGAGATCTAATGTCTCCAGATTCTGAAGATTTCCAATCAATCTGGGGACGGATTTCAGCTTAGTTGATTTTAGGCCAAGGTACCTGAGATGATATAGTTTGAAAACTTCATCTGGGATTTTCTCTAACAGAGAATTTCTAAGTTCTAACACCTTTACTAACCTAGAAACACTTCCTAGCGCATTAGACGGATTCACCTTAGACAGTTGATGAACAGAATACAACACTAGCACAGACCTGAGACTATGACAGCCTTTGATATCTGGCATTTCATTTGTGAAGCCATGAATTGCTAGGCGTCGCACCTTCGCTACTTCCCATTGCTCGTCTGCACCATTGGCTGTGGTTACAAAATTCTGTTCTTTTGACTTGGACATTATCAGTGTATGCAGAAGGTCATGAATTCGAAGTTGGACGGGCCTACGATAGTCTGGTACCTCTTCGACCTGGATTAGGCTTCTGTTAACGAGCTCGTTCACGTAGTCCCTTGCAACTTCTTCAAGTGTCTTCCCCTCCTTTGGCTGTATGAATCCTTCAGCTATCCACAACCGAATCAACTTGGTCATGTGGATAATAAAATCCTCCGGGAAAACACTGAAGTACAAAAAACAAGATTTCAGATAGTAAGGTAAATCATAGTAACTGAGGGAGAGTAATTTTGTCATTCTCCTTAGATGGTCACCATCTAATTCATCACCAATGCTTCGATGGAATTTCCCCCATTCTTGGATATTGTTGTTCTTGGTAGCTAGAAGACTGCCAATAACTACAATGGCAAGCGGCAAGCCTTCACATTTCCTCAAGATACTATCTGCAATTTCCTCCAAATAACTAGGGCAATGACCTCCCAGGAATGCCTTTCTATAGAACAATGTCTCGGATTCTTCTTGAGACAGAGGTTCCAAACTGTAGACGTGCCCGCTGCTCTCCACACTAGCGGCATGAACTATGCTGTGAAAACGTGTGGTAATAATGATGATGCCTTTGCTTCCACTTCTCGGAAATGCATACCTGATAGCTTCCCAAGCAGTGAATCTCCAAATGTCATCCAGTACAATGATGTAACTTGTGTTCTTCAGAAATTTATAAACAAATCCTTTCATTTCATCTGCATCCATAGCTTCCAATCCCGGAGGAGGCGGTTGCTTGACTTCGGCAACAAGCCTCCGGATCATGGTTCTCAGAAGCTCTTCCACCTTGAACGAGTTTGAAACAATCATCCACACATGAGTGCTGAAATGCTTCTTTACCGCTGCATCATCGTACACCTTTTTGACAAGGGTTGTTTTACCCAAACCTCCAGTGCCCACAACGGAAATCACTTTCAGCCCTGAGGTATGGTCAGTTGAAGAAAGCCATTCGACCAGTTGTTTCTTTGGCTTTTCGATGCCCACGAGCTCTGCTTCTTCCAGTAACAGTGCATCCCCTCGACTGTCGTACCACGTGCTTTTGATACTGCCAGATTCTTGGTCCGATGTCCCACAAATATCTTTATATCTCTGCTGACCTTCGGAGATGCGATTAATTCGCGTCTTAATTGACAGCATCTCAGAAGCAAGTTCTCGGCGAACTTTCAAATTCTTCATGGAGGCATAAATTTTTCTGATACTGCCAAGAAATCCATGTGTCCGCCGGCTGGAAAACCGGAGCATGAACTTGTCCATGACATCCTCGGCATCATAAGCAATGTCCCGAACTTGGTTGACCCATTCTTGGAGCTGGGGGTCAACTTGTTGCTTTTCATCTGCCACCCTTAAGAATGTCCTCATCCGACCCATCTCGTCTCGAATGAACTCGGCGCTTTCACCAAGGCTTCCCAGCAGTTGCCGCTCTTGGCCGATCCATGCCGAGAGCTGGTCTGTTAGAAACGACACTGCGCTCTCAGCCATTCAATTGGATGTGGCTACGACTTATTAGAAAATTTGAGAATAAAGACGCGAAGCAAAGGGTTTGGCAGGTTATGTTATAGAGAGAGATTGGAAAGGAGTCTAGGAAAAAGGGTTTTTGATGCTTCCTTGCAAGTTGGAGGATGCGTCTTCTTTGCATTCTATATAATCATTGTGGTCTTCTTTGCATCATTGTGGTATTAAATGGGCTTTTTAATTTCGCTTAAGCAGTGTGGGGGGTCTGTACAAACGATTTCTCTACGGTAATAGCTTTTTGGTCTGTGTTGACCCACCTTCTACGGTGGATGCATATTTCTGATCCATGTACTCATCACAGTGTGAACCGCAAGACGTTTGATAGATGGTTGAATGAAATGAACTTGAAATTTGACAGATTTTGGTTGGGGGAAATAAAATGGAAAATTTGAGATGTAAACTTGATATTAGGCGTGTGCATATTAGTAGATGCATTTGAGCGAATGAATGCATAAATATAAGGTCATTTATTGTAGATTCAGTGTGATGATCAAATAAAGTTTAATGGGCAAGTTATATGCAAGATAGGGTGTGGGAGCTTATTGATTTGTGAAAAATCACGGATATCTAATTACCATACGACTTTTCTATGTTTGCAACTCTAACATGATTCCGGTGTGTTTCCCTATTTATTCATTTTCTCATGTAATATGTAGACAAAAATTCAAATCCTAAAACCTCCATTAAATAAATTGTATCTAAAAAATATTAGTAATTGGTTAAGTGGATTATAGATTATTATACTTTTAAATTTTTGGATTTATTTTATGATTGATATACAAGCATGACCAAAAAATGTCTAATTTGATACGGGTTAATTTGGGACGGGTAAATTCCGTACTAAATTAGAGATGGCCCTTGAAAATTTGTCTCAAAGTCACTTCAAAATTGTTCCAAAAATATTTTTTTTTAAGAAAAAATACCGTCTCAAAACTGTTCCAAATTTGGGACGATTTCAAACCCGTCCCAAAGCCGTACCAAATTAGGACGGTTTTGGGACTGTTTTACCCTTTAGTTTCTAAATTCGTCCCAAAGCTGTCCCAAACTCTTATATCTACATTAAAATTAAAACCGTCCCAAAACCATCCCTGAAAAACCATTCCACAGCCGTTCCAAAATTATTTGATTACACTAAAATTAAAACCGTCCCAAAGCCATCCCTAAAAAACCATTCCAAAGCTATTCTAAACTATTTGATCACACTAAAACTAAAATCGTCCCAAAGTCGTCCCGAAAATGCTGTTCCAAAACAATTTGACTACACCATCCCAAATGTCCATCCCAAAAATTGTCCTAAAATTATTTGATTACAATAAAATTAAAATCGTTTCAAAATTATTTGACTACACTAAAACTAAAACCATCCTAAAGCCGTCCCGAAAATGCCGTTCTAAAATCTTCTCAAAATTATTGGACTATAATAAAACTAAAACTGTCCCAAAGCCATTCCAAAATTATTTGACTACACTAAACTAAAACCGTCCCAAAGCTCTGCCAAAAAAGCTGTCCCAAAATTATTGGACTACAATAAAATTAAAACCATCTCAAAGCTATCATAAAACTATTTGATTACACCCGGTGCCCGACCTGTAGACACCCAGGGCAGGACTACACTCGACGCCTGACACCTGACACTGCACTCGACGCCCGATGCCTGACGCCTGATGTCGCAACAACGGGTGCAACGTGCAAACTGAAAGAGACGTTGAGCTCGACGTTGCGACGACGAGCGTGACATGCAGATTGCGAGGTAGGTCTTGCTAGTCATCGAGATGCTGAACACATTGATTTGCCACTGTGCATTAATCCACATGGAGTTTTGGGATGGCTTTAACATATTCGTTCCAAAGCTGTCTCAAAAACCAAAAATGAAAATTTAAATTCCCTTCTTCCCTAAATATCTCGCTTGATCCTTGTTTAAAACTTTGAAATTTCTCAGAAACCAGCGTCGGACGGCTAGCACTCTTTACCGTTGTGTTCATTCAAAATTTCTAAAATTTTTACTCTTCATTTTAGCTCTACTTCTACAAAATAAGTGTTAAACAATTTTTTTCTTATATGGAAATCCATCAAAGTTAAATATCTATGTAGATTTGGGGTTTTTATAAAAGTTTTCGTTTATGTGAAATTTGGTGTTATTGAGCAATATATTGGGGTTTTTTGTAAATGTTAGTGAAAGATATAAACCCACTTTTGGGGTTTCTATGTCTTAAACATTTAAGTGAAATTTTTTGAACAATGAAGGTGAAATTTGTTAGTGAAATTCATGTTAATAACATATTTTAATGCTTGGTGTTACTTATTGGATGGATTGATACCCCTTTAATAGAGTAGTTTTAAATTAAAAAAACTTGCACATCAAGTGTGATGAAATGTCACAATTATCTTATTTTGGATAACTTTTGGTTGACAACTTAAATAATAATCTTGTATATGTGCAAATTATTTAGTGATGAAATTTATTAGTATATTAACTCAGAATAAGGTTTACTATAGGTTGGTGTCATTTGTTTAGTGAATTCTTGGACATCAAATTTTTTAAGACAATTTAACTATCTATATTCATGCACATAACATGTTTGATGAATGCCATTGAAAAATGTTACTCCAAATGGTTTGCTTGTATAATATGTTTGATGAAATGCCATTGCTTGTATATGTCTTTCAATGAAATGCCACTGAAAGATGTTTTTGGATATCAAATGGTTTGCTTCCAACTTTCTTCTATTTTTATCCGACAAAATTGATATCATAAATTGAACAAGTTTAAATGAATTCACTACAAACTCCTTTCATTCTATATGATCTAATGGGTGCTTTTTTCATTCTACATGTATTAGGCTACTATTAAGTTGAACTTGTACATCAAGTGTTTGATGATGTAGCATTATTTGATACTTATACAAGTTATCAATGTAATATTGTTACTTATGTTTGTTTCAAATTGCATTCTCCGCATTTAGTTGAATTGATTACAATGATTTGAATTGTTAGAACGCAGTAGGCGATTGGGCAGGCCCTCGTGCACAATCTCAAGGATAAGTATAATTACTTATGCTTATATCCATATACCTTACAATGTCATGCAACTACTAATTGATTTTATATATATGTAGGAGATTATGCAAAAATTACAGGCAGACCTAAACGCCACCAAAGTCCTAAAGGCATAAGAGTTAGAGGGTGGTGAGACTTCATTTAGCTCAACTAATAGCAATATGATTGTTCTCAACGCATTTAGTGGCTTTAAAAAAGGCTGCTTGCCAGGGATAGGCTCAGAGTTTCAATTTTTTAAATAGTTGTCTAGTGGGTTGACTAACTCAACAACTTCCTCACTAAACCCTAAGTTACAAATTATGCAAGCTGAATTAGAACATAATCAACAGCAGCTATGGGAGAGAGATGTAAAAATGGATGATTACAAGACCAGATTGGCCCAAACAAAGGCGAGATTAAATAAATTTATGTGACTCGCTTCTAAAAAGCTTGACCTTGGATCCTTCGATGACGATGAAGGTGACGAAGATAATGAGGACCTCGATAGCTAGATGTAGAGCTTGTTTACCCAACATTTTTCATTTCTATGTTTTCTGTTTCACTAAAAAGATTGGATTGTATAACACTTTTAATTATGACTTTATTATGTGTAAATAATTCCACCAGTTTGAAATTATTACATTACGTATTTGTATATTTTTTTCAAAAAATTGTGTATAAAATTTAGTAATTAATTATACAAGAATGACAAGAATTTAACATAAATTTAAAGAATTTTCTTCCAATTTAATGCAAAATCTGTCTCAAAACCATCCCAAATTACACTTAAGAATCATCCCAAAGCCGTCCCCAAAAAGCCATCCAAAAGCCGTCTCAAAAAACCCGTCCCAAAACTGTCTTTAAAATGTTGTCCTAAAGCCGTGTTAAAGCCGTCCCAAAAAACAAAAAACCATCCCAAAGCTGTCACAAAATAAGCCGTTCTAAAGCCGTCCCAAATTTGAGATGGCTTTTGTTCCCAAATCCGTCCTAAAAAATCATCCCAAAAATCAAATTTTCTGGTAGTGAATAATTGAATGAAATGGTAACAAAATGAATTTAGAAATATAACCTCATTTTTCTTGGATTGAGACTACCTTTTGGACTAATCTTCATCAAAAAGCCATCCCAAATGATAGCATCACAGATATTTTAGGATGGCTTTTGGAAGCTGTGCTAGATTGGAATAGGTTTATTTGGGACAGCTTTATTAAACACATCTTTGGGATAGTGTTTTCAAAGACAGCTTTGGGACGGTATTTTTGAGACGATTTTAAGACGGCATTGGTCAAGATGACTCTGGGATGGTCTTTCTTGAGATGGCTTTAAGAGGGAATTTTTGGTACAGTTTTGAGATAGCTTTGTAGTGAATGTTTTGCTGGAGGTAGATGTACTCCCCCACCCTCTAGAGACTCATGCCCTCTAGGTCCTCGACAGCATTGTAGTCTTGTTGCAATTTCTTCACCTTTTTCTATAAATTTTACAAAGCGTTAACATATTTTGAGATTGTACTCAACATGAAATTGTTTTAATAGTTGTCCTTACCCCATGTGCGTATGCACAAGAGCTTTCTCATTCTCTAACTGCATTTTTTCAAATTTTGGAGTACATCTCAAGTGGAGTTGGCGGCCTTTCTAGTGTTACCTCTTGTATTGTGAAAAAAGTTTCAATACAAGTCATAGTACACAGTATTGCATGAATATAACTAAATACGAATGTGTAAATGATTTATTTGACCACATATTAACTTATTTCTCAACATTTGTTCATTATGAGCAGTCCCTAAGATTGAGCCGCCCTAGTAAATTGTGGAAGCAGATGCACTATTAGTAGCTTTGTTGGCTCGATTTTTCTCTCAAACAATTTCTAAGCTTCTAGTGTCCACTTGCTCTTCATTTTCTCCCACTTCTCTTGTGAGATCCAATTAGCTTTGGTATTGGAAACTCTTGCTCAGTGCAAGTGTTTTCATATCAATTTTGTGGCCTTTTTTTCAAAGTTTTGTTGTATTGCTATGTTATTCGTTGGATCCCAAATGAATTCATTTTGTGAGGATAAATCAAACCAACATGGCACAATTATGATCACATTATACTTTTGGTACAAATGCTGCACTGCAATGTCTATAGCTCATAACAAGACGGCTTAATGCATTAACTAAAAATTTGATGTATTTATCAATGCATGCATTGATAATCAACCTATATGTATATAATGTGGCAATTTCAACCCTTGAATAGTCAATACTATTCTTGTTTTTGTTCTAATGGGACCTCAATATAATAGATCCACGAATCATTATACTGTCCAAATATAATAGACTTTATAGAATCCGTTACTTCTTTGCACATATTGCAGTTAAATGCATATGTACTGGATCCATTATGCTGTCCAAATATAATAAACTTTATAGAATCCGGTACTTCTTTCCACATATCGCAATAATGTTAAATGCACATGTACACAATTATCATTAATTTATCTTTAATTGATTGAGATGTGGTAATTGAACATTAGTAGCTGAGCGATGATTTACTTACAGAAATAAACGTGGTGTCACGTGTTTTTGATCAATAATTGAAATTGCTCTAGATCATAGACCAAATAATGTTTCACTTTCATCCATGTCCTCCAAGGTTTGCATCATGAACCACCATATATCAAAATAAAAAATGTCGAAACAAGTTAATATGCTGCAAGATAATTTAAATAAATGAAAAATAATAAATCTTAAAGAAAGATATAATATATAAAAGAAATTTATCATCAATTCTATATTTTAACAAGTATTTGTGCTTGAATAAGTAAGAATTAGAAGTATTAAATTCCAACATTTGGTCATTAAGTATAGGGTTCATCTAATCCATTAAGAAGTAGCTAGCACCGAGCTTGATTTAAATCATTCATGTTCACTTTTCAAATCATTAACCAATGGAATGATTCTATTAGAATTAACTCAAAAAATAATAATATTATTAAAATGAGGACAATTAAATATTATAGTAATGAAACATAAACAAACCAATCATTACAATAGCACATATTAATACTCTATTGTTTGGCTTAAATATAACAAAATAAAGGGGTCAATGAATGATGAAGAAGAAAAGGTGCACACCTCTTGGAAAATTTTCTTCACAGTCATGCCTTCGATCAATCAAAATTGAAATAAATATTTTCAACCTCATTGTTCTTTCTTCTTCAATGAGAACTTTAAAAAACAAAGAGAAGATGTGAGAACAAGAAAAAGATCATTAGGACAAATAAAGGTCCTTAGCTTTAATCTAGACCAAAAATGTTAATATTAATCGGTGAGTAATTTTTTTTTTTCCATGTATGATATAGCAATTACCAAAATATTTGTCAGTCTAACATTTTATAGAAGGAAAATCAATCAATGTTTTAATGTATCTTAATTTGATAGGGAACGAAATATTCGAAATTAAAGAAAGAATTTAATTATTTAGTAGGTGTTGACTTATTTTGGACATAAATTGAAGGGAATGAATAATGTTGTTGATTCTTCTAAGTTAATAAAAGAAATAAAAATAACAAATGGTCTTTATGTAAACTTCCATTTAGATAAGATTACGGATATTACAGAACGCCCCTCTATCATTTGTCACAGTTGCGAAGTAGTGTCTCACAGTCGCAAGTTAGCCTAGGGAAATTGGCAGAAAGTGAATTTTGGGTAATTAAAGTCAAAATTTTCAATTTCAAGGCCGGAATAGGCTTAAAGACACTTGTCAAGATGTAATGAAACAGGAAAAATAGCAACTGAAAGAATTTGAATAAAGGTAATCATTCAATTAGTAACTAGAAAATCAAACAGACCACAAAATAACACACGTAAGAGGCATACGAAACATCCAAAAGATGAAGATCATTTGAATTAAGCATTAAACGGTCATTGTATGTAATTGAGTAGGAGATCAATAACCAATGTTTGAGTAGATCATTAGACAACTGAACTAATAACAAGTAAGTGGTTACATCCTGTCAGTTTTTACAAATATTTTTGAAATTGATTTTTATGTTACAATTGAATTTTGTTACATGTTTAATACTATTTTCGAATGTTTTCTCATTTTATGGAGGCATGATCTTGACAAGTTAATTTCTTGTGAAATGGAAAATATTTATTATTTTCTTAAAAATTTGCATGTGAATTATTTGTAAAATCACACGTTTTATATCGAATACTCCTAAATTGAAATACATGAAATAAATCGAAAAGTCTCTCAATCGATGGTAGTGTAGGGACTAGTTCCTCCCGCATCAGGTAATAGGTGAAATACGTGACCTACTCAACTGGAATTATAAATTAGAATACATGGCCCACTCACCCGAGATTGTAGATTAAAATATATGACTCACTCAATCGGAATTATAAATTGAGACATGTAACCTGCTCAATCGGGATAGTAAATTAAGCAATGCAACCCTTTTTAGCCGAAGTTATAAACTAAAATCCTAATCAATGGAAATAAGTACATAAAATATGTATCACTATTAATGGGTTAAGGAAATGAACATATGAACTATATGAACAACAAAACGGTTTTGAATGACTATGAAATGTTTTTGAATTTTTTTGTGAACTGTTTCAAATGCGATTTCTACTGTCTATTTTTAAAAACTTGTTTATGCAAATTATTATTATTATTTTTATACACATCCTATGAAAACCCAAAAAGGCACGAGATACTATTTACTAGGCGACTCGTCGCTCACATCCTTTAACTAATGTTTTCATAAAGGAAATCAACGAAGAGGCTCATAAGTGGGATTGGTAGAGTTAGAGAATGAAGACTTAGTTTTGTCGATTTCCAGTACTTTCGAGAGTTTCGATGTAAGAGCTAGGTTATTTTATTTCCATCGCTTGACAGAATAAGGATGTCACAATGGATGTTATATTATTTCCTTTAGATTATTATGAATGTTATTATTGAATTAGTTTACTGTGATATATGTTTGTTTGTTTTGGTATTCGTTGAGGTGATTTGCGAGTACTATTGTGTTACGATCTTGGTTTGAGAGCGTGACAAGCATGGTAAGTCTTTCAGTAGTACTAATTTCTAATTGAGATTAATCAATTATATATTTTTTACTCAAATAATAATTATACATTGATTAGTATACAAATTAATTAATTATACAATTTTAAAAAATTATTTAAATTTTTTTTGTATTAAAATAATACATAAAATAAATAATACTAATTGATATGATGCCCATTCTATCTTCATTCCGATTTTGAAAACATTGCTCCGCCTTGCATTTTTCATTTATTTACTCGGACGAATTAGTTATTCGCTGAACGGGAATGAACAGGTATAAGTATTGACCAGGTTTCCTTTGGTTTTATTGGTGTGAGATTCTCTGTGGGTGCTTTCTGTATGGTATTAGGTTTCGATGATGTATCAAGTCCCAACCAATTAAATTTAAGTCTGAGTCTTGGGGGGTTATTAGGTGATAAGTCTTCAGCTGAGAATTTGGTCATAGTTTCCTCTGCCATTTTTCCACCTCATTTTCTCGAACTTGATCGGGGAATCTTTCCTCCTGACTATTCAAAATTCTAACATGAAAGCTTTGATGGGAAAACGGACCTTTCGAGGATTAAAGATAAGTAGCTGGAGACCAAGTTTGCAATATGAGTGAAATACAAGAATTTTTTTTCTAGGAAATCTCGGTTCGTGTATAAATAAATAAATCTATCTATATAAAAGTTTGTCAGAAGGTTTCTTGCAATTTTTGATCTACCTATAACGAGCCTAATTAATAATACAAAGTAATTAAAACATACGCCGCAATAGCAATTTGGTAAAACTTATTTTTAAGTAAATATATATATATATATATATATATATATATTATGCTGACTTCTCGTATTTAAAATTCTTCTTTTTATTCTTTTTAGAATAAGTTGTTAAACATTTTAAATTTTCAAATAAAATTAAGTTCATATAAAAGTAGATTTTGAGATATTTCTACCAAATATAATTTGATATATATAAAGAATTTTTTGTAAGAGTTTTATAAATCGCATGTATTGCCAACTCCAAGCCCACGTTAAAACACACAATTGTACAACTTGCCAACCAACCCAATTAAATACCAAGAGACAAGAATCACTTCGACCAACAGGCTGTGAAGTCTTCTCCAAGCCAGAATCATGGCTAGTGGGCTTTGGTTTGTCTGCAAAATTTTCTAACAAAGAAACTTGGTCACAAACGCGTACAATCTTTTTTTAAAATAAATAGTAGTAATAGCACACTTGATGTAAGAAAATTTTTATAACTTATAAAATTATTTTTATTGTACCACATGATATATAAAATGAGTGACTTGTAATATATTGTAAATAAGAATAAAAAAGTCTAAAATTATATTTAAATATAATAAAAAGGGAAAGAGAATTATAAAACACTAGTAAAATTGAACAATTTATTCATATGCAAATTACCTATAAATTATAAAATCATTGTTTATTTAATAATATAAATTAAATTATTTACAATTTAAGGTATTAAAAAATTTAAAATAAAAATTTTAAAAATTGAAAAGAGAATAAATTTAAAAGATAACACATATAAAAATAGAAGGACAAAGCGAAGTGAGAAAGTAAAAGGTAAAAAGATAAAAGAATTTACAATATGAGTAATTGTATAATCAAAAAGATCTCATTTTCCACAAATGTAGTAATGAATAAAGTAATATTAGTAATTATATTTGAGTGAGTGCGGTCCTTTAATTAATGGTAACCGTGTAAATTTATTAATTTAGATACAACCAAATTAATTCTAAACTCCTAATGTATAAATTGATTAAAATAAAAATATTATAATAATTTAACAATGCGTGCGATCAAGATTAAACATTTAACCTTGATATACAAGTATAAATAAAAATGACGGAGAACTTGTAATATAGATTTTTTATTTCATATTTTGAATGTCGAAAAAATAAAATATATTTTAACAAATGAAATAAAAAAAACCAAATAGGACTTTCCTCCGTCCCTTAATACTATAAATATGGCTGGTGATTGTACCTCATCTATTGGGGAAGGAGCACGACTTACGTGCAACACGTGCTCCTAACCTGGCGCTTCGTCCATTTTTCTCTTTGTTGATCTTGTATGTCTTTGACCCCAAGAAACTGTACATACAAATGAGATTTATAGATCAACCCAAGTTGTTCTGGTGCGGCCGAGGGGCGTGCCTCAATTTCTGGGTTGATTCTAAAATCATAAATCGATTCTATGTAGTTTGTTTAACTGCAAAATTTCTTTGAAGTGAATTCTAAAAGCATTACACAGACTGCACATTTTATGTTCTTACAACGGCTATCTTCCATACATGGTATCTTTCTACGAAGTGGGAACAGCAGATTTCGACACACACGGGAAGGATCATCATATAAGTGTTCACTGTCCTAGAATTAAGATGGAAGAGCGACCATAATCCTTCTTATTCATCTAAATCGTCAACACAGCCAAATTATCTCCATATTTCCCTCCATATATATTCATCATCTACAACCTTGTCCCTTGCCTTTCACCATCAGTTAAAGAATAGATCTTGATTTTGGGGATGTGTTCCAGCTTCCACTTATCCCCTGCCTCGGCTATCGGGTTTTTCAAGCTTCCTCACAAATTCCTCAGACATGTCTGAAAAATCAATGCATTCAAGGTTGGTCAAATGCCCAATCCCCAATGGCGGCTCCTCCACCAACTTGCACCCCCACACATACAGCTCGTGCAGCACCGGCATGGAACCCTCTTCCACTTCCACCATTTCCAATCCTTCTAATCCTATAAGCTTTAATTTCTTCAGCCCTTGAAATCCTCCTGCTTCCAAGCGCAATCTGTTACCTTCGTAGGCATGGCACAGCTCAAGAAACTTTAGGTTGGGCAAATGTTGGAGGGGTTTCAAAGTATCATCTTTTATTCTGTTCCATCTCATGAACAACCTGGTAAGGCCTTGCAGACAAAGTACGCAGTCTGGTACCGTCACCAAACGTCCTCTCAATTCCAATGATTCTATCGGCGGCGTTGGGGACACAGGATACTGTAAATCCATGATGTCGTCTACTCCAATTGAAGCAATATGTAGTGTCTGAAGTCGTGCATCCTCCCTTCGCTGCTTCCCCTTGCCTGTCTGCACCGTTGGCTATGGTTACAAAATTCTGTTCTTTTGACTTGGGCATTACAATTGTATGCAGAAGGTCATGAATGCGAAGTCGGACGGGCCCAGGACAATCTGGCGCCTCTTCTACTTGGATTAGGCTTCCGTTGATAAGCTCTTTGACATAGTTCCTTGCAACTTCTTCCATCATTTTGCCCTCCTTTGGCTGTATGAAACCTTCAGCTTACCACAGCCGAATCAGATTGATCATAGAGATACCAAAATCCTCTGGGAAAATGCTGAAGTACAGAAAACAAAATTTCAGATAGTATGGTAAATCACAGTAACTGAGGAACAATAATTTTGTCATTCTCCTTAGATGGTCACCGTCAAATTCATCGCCAATGCTTCGATGGAATTTCTTCAATTCTTGGATATTGTTGTTGTTGGTAGCTAAAAGGCTGCCAATAACCACTATGGCAAGCGGCAAGCCTTCACATTTCCTCAAGACACTATCTGCAATTTCCTCCATATAACTAGGGCACTGACCTCCCAGGAATGCTTTTCTATGAAACAATGTCTTGGATCCTTCTTCAGACAGAGGCCCCAAATTGTAGACGTGCCCGTTGGTTCCAACACTAGCAGCATGAGCTATGCAGTGAAAACGTGCGGTAAGAATGATGAAGCCTTTGCTCCCACTTCTGGGAAATGCATATCTGATAGCTTCCCAAGCAGTGAATCTCCACATGTCATCGAGAACAATGATGTATCTTGTATTTTGGAGAAACTTATAAACAAATTCTTTCACTTCATCTGCATCCATGGCTTTCAATCCCTGAGGAGGCGGTTGCTTGACCTTGGCAACAAGCCTCCAGATCATGGTTCTCAAAAGCTCTTCCAGCAACAGTGCATCGCCTCGACTATCATACCACGTGCTTTCAATACTACTATATTCTTGATCCGATGTCCCATAGACGCGTTCATACCTCGCCTTTATACCACGTGTCTCCTGACGGTCTGAAAACCTGAGCATGAACTTATCCATGAGATCTTCGGCATCGTAAGCTACGTTCCGTACTTGACTGACCCATTCTTGGAGCTGGGGGTCAACATGTTGGTTTTCATCTGTCACCCTTAAGAACGCCCTCATCCGACCCTCTCGTCTCGAATGAACTCGGCGTTGTCACCAAGGCTTCCCAGCAGTTGCCGCTCTTGGCCGATCCATGCCGAGAGCTGGTCTATTAGAAACGACACGACGCTCTCAGCCATTCAATTGGATGTGGCTACGACCTGTAACATGGTTTGAGAAAGAAGATGTGAAGCTGGGAAGGGTTTGGCAGAAGATGTTTTTTTTTTTTCCTGGGTTTGGCAGATGATACCGTGGAAAGATATTGGGAAGGAAAGCAGGAACTGAGTTACCACTGGGCAAATTAGGGGAGTTTTTATGCTTGCATGAGAAGAGTTGTAGGGCGCTATTCCGTCTTTAGATTCCATTTATTTATTTCCTTTGATGAGGTATCATTTGGTGAATAGGAATCCACAGTTAAAAGTATATTGAATGTTGTCACGGGGGCATTGATTGGGTTTTCTTTTGTTTATGTGAATTAATTTCTTTGCGTGCCATTTCTGCATCGTGTTACATTGGACAATCTACCTGGTTAATTTGCACTTTTCTATACGTGTGCCGAATTATATACGAATTATAAAATTATTGAATTTTAATTATCAAAAGAAAATTATTCAATATTAAAAAGTATAAAGAGTAGTTAAAATAATAAAATAGAGAAATATCAAGAGAATTTAAAAAAAAAAAAGAAAAAGAGAACATTTGAAGGAACACAAGAACAAAGAAAATTAAAAGAAAAAATAAAAATAAGAAAACTATGTGATAATAAAATTTGAAAAAAATTTGTGAATATAAAGTACAAGTTGAATGAAAAAAGAAAAAAATGATAAAAAGAATAAAAGTATTTAAAATAAGAATAATTGTATAAATTCGTTTTATGCAATCAAGGATTCTTATTGAAATAATATAAATAAATATATATATATATATATATTAAAATTATAATATTTATCATAATCGTATAACTTGAGGGCATCTCGGGGTAGAATATTGTATGTAATCGTTGAGGCATTGACTGGGTTTTCTTTTGTTTATGTGAGTTTCTTTGTGTGCCATTGGTGCATTGTACTAGCATTTTGATGATTGTTAATTACTCCATTCGAAAATGCACGTGATTCTGATGCTTAAAATTATAACAAATATTATAATTTAATATAAAAAATTAATTAAATATTAAAATTATCTGTTTTTACAATTATACAAACTCTAAAAATATATATTCAATTATTATCTTCTTTTTTAATTTTTTTTACTTTTACATATTTTTTTAAAAAAAATTTTAAAATATACACTAAAATTTAAACATAAATAATCTTATCAATTAAAAGCATCAACATCTAAGATGATGGGGTCCATTCTTTTCTAACCATGCCCCTTCAAATTCTTAACCACAGCATCACAAGATGTTGAAAGTTGAGATTTGCTAGCTTTGATCAAGGGAAATCAATTAACGGAAAATGTCGGGACACACCTAAAATTCATTTGGAAATATCTTATAAAATATTTGAAAATTTATAAGTTTTTTAAAAATATTTGGTAAATTTCTGCATAAAAGAACTTATGAACTTTTAAAATAAGATACTTGAAATTTATAAACTCTTTAAAAATAATTGACTTTTTCTAACTTATTTTTAAATATCTTATAAATTACTTCATCGTATATATTAAAAATAATATGAATATCTTCTATTACATTGTATTAATAATATTTAATTTAATTTTATTATAATTACACCAAAAAAATTATAATTAATTATAATTATAAATTTTAATACTTTATAAGTTTATTTTAAAAATAAAATGTATAAACTTATAAACTCTAAAAATATCTTATAAGTTATTGAAAATAAGTATAACCAAACACCCTCTTAGTCGACTCATTTAAGCGGGTATAATCAAGAAGAGTATCCACAAATAACCAAGTTCTAAGAATTCAAGAATCTGATGCCACAAGCTAATGAAACCAAAAGGAATCAGGAAGTAGTGACACAACCAGTGGGCCTGGTAAGAAGACTATTGCTTATAACCAATGTTTTCAAACCCGAACCGGTGATTAAACCGGATAGTCTATCGATTCACTAGGTCACTAGTTCGACCAGTTCAATAGATTTTAAAAAACTGATTAACCCGGACTATAAATATAATTATATATATAAACATATACATATATATATATATATATATCTTTCTCTCTATGTGTATGGATATCTATTAACATATACAATCATATGTTTTTGTATAAATTTTTTATACAGAAAGAAATTGATTCAAAAATAAAAAAATAATAACACAAGTACATTCTACTTTAAATGAATCATCCAATCTAAATTGACAAACACATGATATAGTGATAAATATCTATAGAAAATTAAAGCAATAATGTCATTCAAATTACTAAAACATAGCCACAATCAGTCTTAAATTTCAATAAAAATTAAAGCAAAAATATCATTTAAATTACAAAAATATAGACACAATCAATCTTAAATTTGAATTTAATTCCAGTCATCTTCTTCAACGCCATCACCATTGCCATCACCATCATCATTAAGTGTAGTTTGAGGATCAAAATTTTCAATATTAATGTTTTCAATCATAAAGTTATCTGTTTCTTCTCCTAATATTAAAAAAATCAACATTAAATCACTATAAATGAAAATTACCAAAAGAAAAAAGGAAAGACAAATAGTTTTAACTAAACTTGTAGATGGTTGTGAGCTAGACTCTCCTCCAGTTTTTGATAATTTTTCTTCAAATATGTTTTCTAAATCATCGTACTCGAGTTCACCTGAAGGATTTTCTTCTACAATCCAAAATTTTGTTTTATCTATGCACTCATAATCTATAGGGTCATAATGTTTTTTATTATATTTAACCCTAGAACAAATAGAAAGATGAAAAAGAAGGAAACACTAAATTAACAAATTTGTTAAGTAGGCATATGAGAATAAAGCATAATGAATAACAAACTTGTATTTACCTATTTTGCAAACGCAAGTTATAATGCACATAAACCAAATCATTTAACATCTGAAGCTCTAGTCTATTTCTCCTTTTAGTGTGAATACATTTAAAGACACTCCAATTACGCTCACATTTAGAAGAAGAAGCTGTCTAACTTAATATTCTAATAGCCAACTTATGTAAATATGGAGCATCAATTCCAAACAATTTCCACTAGTCATCTAACATGATAAAATTATTAAAAAATTAAATAAGAATATTAAAAGTAATGTAAATTATAGTGCAAAAAGATATAATTCTACATTTTAAAGTTTACCAGGGTGAGTTGATTTGGCAATGCTCAATGCAGTTGGTCTAGCAAAACTTTTCAATCTATCTTGATATAAAGATATTTCATTATAGGTTTCAATCTTTTCACTATCAACTCTTGTATCAATGTAGTTCAACAATCCACTCACAACTTTTGAATTTGTACAAAAAGATTCTTTCTCATACTGAAAAGTTGGATTTAAAAAATATGCAGCAGCATGCAAATGTCTTCTCAATATTTTATCCCATCTTGTATCAATAATATCAATGTATTGCTGATAAAGTCTTCTTTTATTCCTGAAAAATTCTTTAATATGCTTCATTGCTCTATACATGTCTTTATACACATAACCCAGTGTTGGTTTCTCATTAGAATCACAAATGCGCAACAAGCGTAGAAGTGGAGCTCCAATTCCCACAACAATAATTGAATTGTTCCAAAATGTTTCACTTCTACGCTTGTTGCGCATTTGTGATAAAACAATTTGCTTAACTTGTCTTGCAATATCAATTTTCAAATATTTCTTGAAATCAGGAGAGACAACCATTGCTTGCGAGTCCTCTTTATAATCATTTAAACTTTGTAGTGCAATAAAAGTAGTTGCAAGACGAGTATCTCCAGGTCGAATATTTGCTTTCCATCCTTCTCTTTTTCTCAACCAATTGAGAAGCCATTTGTGATTATAAATAAAACATGTCACTCTTAAAGCAAGAATAAATAAATCTTCGACATGAGGCAATTCACAAATGTCTTTCATAATCAAATTAATACAATGAGCTGCACAAGGTGACCAACAAATAGTGTGATACCTTTCAGAAAGAAATTCAGCAGCTGCCTTATAATTGCTTGCATTATCCGTGATAATATGAACCACATTACTTGGGCCAATTATCTCCACAATTTCAGCAAATAAATTGCACAAATTTTCAGCATTTGTCTCAATTCCAGATAAATCAACAGACTTTATAAATAAGATTCCAGTGACACAATAAACTAAAATTAACTAATGGCCTTTGTCTAGAATCTCTCTATCCATCACCTATTATTGTACATCCCGTTTCTTTCCACTTACTCCTAAAAGAATCAACAATAAGTTCAACTTGTTTTTTAGCATCATTTAAAAGACCAACTTGCAAAGCATGATAACTAGGTTCAATGTATCCATGACCCATTGAAGCAACTTTACTCATGGCAATTTGAAAATACGGAGAATTGCAAGCATTTAACGGTATACATACATCATAAAACCACAATACAATAGACATATCAGTATCATGCCATTTTTCTTTACTTTGCAAGAAAGCTTTTATAGTGGGTTGAAAAGAATCACAAGTACCACTTTTGAAGAAACTCTCTAGTCCAAGTGTTGCTTTTCTTTTATTTGATGATGTCGATTGCCCAACCTTGTGATGCTTTCCTTGAAGTGATACATGTTAAGTTGGTGGTGGTAAAATATTATGAATGTTATCATCTCTATCATCATGTAAATTTGTACCAACTGCAGATTTATCAATTTCTATATTATCTCGCCGTCTATCTTTCGGCTTTTCACTATTTTCCTTCAAATATTCTTTGACCATATATCAAACTTTTGTTGGAATTTTCTTACAGCTCGCAACATTTCCTTTTTCTCCAGCTAAATGTTGCTTCATGCGATTAATACATCCACTTTTGAATATAGACAAACAAAACTCACAAGTAAAAAATTTTCTTCCTTCAGCATTCGTTGCCTCAGAGATATACCTCTATGCTATATCTCTCTTTTGTCTAGGATTACTCCCACATGATTGTCCTTTTCCATCACTAATAGATTGAGACTCATTTGGTGTAGAATGAGAGCTTGTACCTTCTATCAGACTACAAAATAAAATATGTATGTTAAGTTATTATTTGACGATAAAAAAATGTATAAATTAAAATTATCAATTAAAACATCTAAAAATTAAACATAAAATTAAACACATAATTTCAGTGTAGTTTGGTTTTGAAAAGGAAAGCCAGTTGGCCTTTTGTGAAATTCTGTAGCCGAACTGAACACCATATTAACTGCAAATAGCCGAACTAAACAAAACTACCAAGAAATTAAAAGTTATTAGTGAAAAAGATAATTGTACTCCAAATAATCATACCATTCAATGAAAAATAGACATTATAGTGGTAGTATGAATTTGATGGTACAAAGAAAAGAAATGTTCAGTGCAAATAATCTGGATATTCAATTGCTACGAAAAAACATCAAGTGAAAAATTGAAGGAAATATAATATGATTGGAGACCTAGCAAAATGATGAAAAAAAATGAGATAGAATCAAATTTGGCTCTCTCCTCCAAGGCATTCATACATTCCTTCTCCGTAGCCATTTTGTCATTATTTTTCTGAGTTTGTATTCCTTTAGTTTTACCTCTTGTTACTTTAATATTTTTATTTTTTTCATTAAAATGCATAAAGCAAACAAAATTAGAGTTCCATATGTTTTTTGTTTCCCTTCAATGTAGCGTTTCTTTTCCTTGATAAGATTTTTGAACCAAACTTTATGCAAATCTCCAATATTACTGTTGCTACAAGTTAAATAATCTTCTTAGAGCAAAGTAGCTTTCAAGCCAAAGAATTAAGCAGAAATGCAAAGCATTTAAAATCAAACTCATAAACAGAGACTGGCAAATATACATTAACCATATGAGGGAAATTAAATCATCGAGGCACTCAGACATTACTCGAGGGATAAAACACACTTGTGAACTATCAACGGTTCAAACTCACTATCATCATTGCATTTCAAGCCATGGCTTTGGTGAATGAAAAAGAAAAGAAAACAAGAAAGGAAATGTGAGTTAACTGCAATTAGCCAAACTAAAAGGAGGGCAAAATTAATTCTTTCAATCTAACCGATAGAAGAGTTTAGGATTGAAATTACCTAGAAAAAAATTATGCTAGTAAAGGCAAATGGTGATTCCGATGACTTCCAACAATGATTGGTGCAAGAAAGAGTGAAAGAAAGAAACCCTAGTCCTCCAGTTTTGAGTTCTATGGTACACGATTGATTTCTGAATTTTGAGTTCTTTGTGGTACTGACCAAGAGAGAGAAGAAAGAGACACTCAGTTTTGTTCAAAATATTGACTGGTTCTTTTTGCGTCCAGATCGGACAAATGGCTGGTTACTAGTTAAAACAGTCAAACCGACAGGTTCAATCTAGGTTTAAAAACATTGCTTATAACTTTATCACAAGGGTTCACAATCACACTTAATCAAAAGACAAGATATAGGTTTCATCAAAGATGGGGATGGCATCGTACCTTTTGTGTTTTTTAGCCCTTTGCACATTTTGCTTTGTCTGCAATAAATTCTTTAACCCCATCTCCACTTGGTGAACTGATGGGTGGATGGGAAAACGTATGAAAATTGGAACTTTTTCCAGCTTCAATGTGAGGGAATCTACAAAATAAATAAACAAATTGTAGAGTTTAATTTTGTGGTTTTTGTTTGAAGTACGTTAGTGCCCATAGGTCGTATTGTTGTCATTATTTTGGCACAAATCCAAGTGAATCATGTGCGTCCAAATGGTACTGATATAACTGATTTAATTTTGTGAATTTCCCAAAATTATGATGAAATATCCCAGTGAATATTGTAATTGTTTCTGCCCAAAAATCTACCAAATTTATGTTGTTGCTCTATCTGGATTTTTCCTTCCAAAATTATAGAGATTTTCTCTTGACTAGCTGATTTGACAAACTCTTCAACTAAGCCTTAACGATCGGGGAAGTTTTTATTGTACATCCATACCTTAATATTTCTTAACAACTTGAACATACACAACATAAAAAAGGGAAAAAACTTCTCTACAACATCTTCATCATCCAATTAAAAAAATACTATACACAATTATAGTACCAACTCACTACTTCATATCCATACATAAATTAATGGGATACTCATAATAAACTAAATCACTAAAGTATTAAAAATCTACACAAATAATAACATTAACCATATATGACAAAAATTAGACATTTATTAGCAAAGATACCTCCAGAATTAGCAATATACTTTAGATAATCTCTAAAAAAGCTTCGACTACTGTTTGAGAATGGTTTCAAGGTGTTTTAGAGTGGAAAAATGCGCACAAAGGGTATCTGGTGTGCCCTAATAGTAAATATATATATCTGCAATATTTAAACAGCAATACAAAGTCGTTCCAAATTACGAATCAAAAGTTTGGAATGGTAATAAAAAGCCGTTCCAAACTCCAAATTCGTAATTTGGAATGGCTATATCAAACTGTTCTAAATTTAGAACGGTATAGCAAAAGTCGTTCCAATTTCAGGACTACTTTGAAACGATTTATCAAATTGATTCACTACATTACCCTATATGGCATTTAATGCCTTCTTCTTAGCCCTATATGGTTGGTCCTTCTTAGCCCTATATGGTTGGTTTTGGATCCATGGCTTCCATTGCTTTAATTGCATTTCTTTTTGTCCCCTTGAACATTTCTTTTAAGGTCTATTCAAAATGCATCCTCATATTTTATGACTAATCATCTAATGTATTTTATGACTAATCATCTAATGTCGACATTTTTCATATAAGATGATGTATCACACTTGTATTTAGGATGGCTGTGGAAGATGCTCTCCTCATCCCAACTCAAGTATCCTGCATGATTAATGTTGTATCTGTGACCACGCTTTACAAACAAAAAAGGCGGGGACAAGTGGAACCATAGATCTACAGAAAATGGATATAAAATGTTCTTCGTTTTCAAATGTATTTATGTAGGGTTTCCGATTGAGAAACACGCATCAATGTTTCCCTCTCGAAGTTCATCTAATATTCATATTCTTAATTATTATGTGTTGCATTATGGGTAAATCCCTTTCAAGATGCGTTTTATTTTTTAATTTAAAAAGAAATTTTATGCAAATCATATTAGGAATAAAAGCTCCATATACTCCCACCACTTGTATCAAAAAATTCAGTTTTATCCTTCCATTTACGTTTTTGCAAATATAAACCGCTTCCATTGTCTTCATGTCTACCATGCAAAGCATGGCCCACTGTTGGCGTTTGACTTTATCCTTTTTCCTCGTTTAATTAATGTTTTAAAAATCAATTAGTTAGTCGCTTAACCCGTTCAATTAAAAACCAGTCAATTTCTCAGTCTGATTGAACTATATAACTGATTTCTTAAAAAAGCTGGTGTGAATCAATGAAAATCGTTTAAAAACCGGTTCTATTTATTCCTTTATAAAAGTTTGAAAAAAATTAAATTTTTAATAGAAGTGAAAAGAATACCTCTTTAGTTTTCTTGTGATTTCTCGACATTTTACCTCCTAAGTATTTGATTAGTATATATAACTTTCACTGCTTATTTTTTTTAGTGTGACTTTTACTTATTGATTATTTTTATCTGTATAGTATTCTAATTGAGTTACGGAATGTTTAAATATTGGATCTTAAAATTAAAAGTTTTCATTTTAATTGAGTTGTGTTTTATTTTACAGAACTAATTTCTCAATATTTATATTTAAATTTTTACTTTGAACTTGATTCAATTTCATTTAGATTTGTATAATTTCTCCTTTTTGTTGAATTATTGAATATCTGGTGTTACATTTAAAACTTATCATTTGACATTATTAATAATTTGAATTAAATTTATTTTGTGAGATTAATTTAGTATAATTTTAATGTGTACACATACAATCTTATAGATTAATTAAAACTATCAATTTTTCAAATAGTCAAACTAATCGACAAATAACCCAATAACTAAATTAATTCTCTAATTTGATCCCGAGTCAAGTTTTAAAAACATTAATTTAATTTCCCATGTACGTTTTGGATATAAGAAAATATAACTCAAGACAACAAATGAAAAGACGAAAATATAGTGTTTTTATTTTCAAATCATAATAGCGTAGAGTTGTTGAAATAAATACATAATGATATCTTATATTTAAAAGAAAAAATTATTTTCAATCTGATTCTGTTGGAAGGACTTGTCGCGATTTAATTGATTTGCGCTAAACTGATACCCCAAATGTTAAAATAAAAATAAAAAAATGAAGCAACAAAGCGATTCATCATTCCAACAACACCGAACTCTTTCATTTTGTTTGCTAACCAAAAAGGTAAACACAAAAATTAATTTTTGAATTTTCTCCTCACGAATTCATCTCT
Source organism: Avicennia marina (assembly GCA_019155195.1). Classification (NCBI taxonomy): domain Eukaryota; kingdom Viridiplantae; phylum Streptophyta; class Magnoliopsida; order Lamiales; family Acanthaceae; genus Avicennia; species Avicennia marina. The sequence goes on along the minus strand of CM032754.1, from coordinate 4,175,471 downwards.
TACTACTACTGACATTATTCTTAAATCATGTGTTAAATTACAATATATTAACAGCACAAAGGCTATGTTTGAGAAAGGGGTTTTTGTTGAATAAGTTGTTTGATATAAATTATGTCGAGATGATTAATATATCTTAAAAGAAAGTTTTGATGAGATGAATAGTATGATTTATTAAAATATATGTATAAAATCTATAATAACGATTAAATAATGTGATAGTTTTAAGATATAAATAAAAATAAATGTGAGTATATGTGTAATATAGATAAATGTTGATTTGAATGTTAATAGATATAATAATTGAAAAATAATTAATTAGTTATATATACAAGAGAAGGAAAATTGAATTTGAATTTAGATAAAAGTTTTGTTAAGTAATATGTTTGTTAATTTAATGTCCGATAATTGGAAGGAAACTTCCAAACATAACCAAGAGGCTTCTGATAAATTCTTTAAGGATCTTGTAAATTCCTCCAGAAAAAATGAAAATAAAATATCAAATGTTGATAACTTGCTATTATTTTATAGAGTTCACACTTCTAAATGTGGCGACTCTTTGGTGACCGCCAGTCGCCGCCAGTCGCGGGAGCGAACAGTCGCTTCCCCTCGCAATCTGCGCAACAGATCGTTTAATCAGATATTCGGTGCACCTGGTAGACTATCCTTCCGAACTATAAATGCAAACGACAAGCAAAACATCTTCGAACACCGCCGGAAAATGGACCCCCGGGAAGTCGAATACTTCTCCTTTGTCCCCGACGCTCTCATTCTCATCATCGTCACCTTTCTTCCCTTCAAAGACGCCGTGAGAACTTCTGTTCTCTCGAGAAGGTGGCGCAACCTCTGGCATTCCACCAGGAACATAGACCTCGACGAGAAATTCTTCGTCAAGAAAGAATGTTCCGTCGATATCAGAGCCATGCAGAGGAGGAACTTCGTGGGATTCATCCGGCGGTGGATGCAAAACTATACGGAACCCGACGCAGAGAAGTTCAGGCTTGTGATTTCCTACCCGCCGGAAATGTATATTCCCGAAGTTCAACAGTGCATCAGATTCGCCGTGGATCACCGGGAAGTTAAGGAACTCGATCTTGATTTTTCTGATCCGAGTTGGGACGAAAACAATCTCGATATAATCCCTCAAACGTGTCTGCGCCTTGCAGTAACCATTGATGCCCACACAACGCTGGAATCCCTCGGATTATCTGCATGTAACTTCCGGGTTCCGAAGTCCAACAGATTTTTCGCGATCAAGAATCTTTTCCTGGGATGGATGGAACTGCCAGGCTCTTCGATGAATAAGTTCCTATCGATGTGCCCATGCCTAGAAACCCTGATCCTGAAGAGATGCTGGAATTTGGGAAATTTGGAGATCAACGCAGAGAGACTGAGGGTTTTGGTTCTCGACAAATGCTTGGGGCCCCAACTCGTTTCGGTGAGCGCTCCATCGTTGAGTTTCTTCAAGTACTGTGGCCTTCCAGTTTATCTGCAAATGGAAAACCAACGGAGAATGGTGGAGGCAGTTTTCGACTTCGGGCTTCAGCTCCAGTGGGATGAAGAAGACGACCCTGAGATGCTTTACAATTTGTTGGCTGAAATTGGGAGCGTCAGAGCTCTCACCGTTTGCAGTTACATGCTTCAGGTTTCCAACAACTGATGATTTATATACTGCATATGTATAACCTTCATCGCCTAGAAAGTCAATACTTCAATGACAAATGGAATTAATGATTTTGATTTGAAGGTATTACCAATGGCGGAAAACTTGCTGATGCTCAAGCCAAGCCTTGCATGTGTAACGCACCTGTGCTTGAGGACACAGTTGCACATCCAGGAGTTCTTTGGGATAACGTTTTTCCTGAATAGCTGCCCCAAGTTGGAGCTTCTTTCAATTGATTTAGGCCCCAAGAGAATTTTTGAGGCAAGTGCATGTCGACAAATATATAATTCATGTGTGCAGACAACTTGCATGCTTTATGAAATGCTATTCAATACCCCCTTTTTTTTGTTGTCTTTGTTCCAGGACTACAGACCACCATATCGTGCGGAGGAGCATCCATTCTTGAGTCATTTATGGTATCCTGCATGTGTGGAGAACACCTTAAAGACGGTGCAAGTGAAGAACTTTAAGGGAAGTGCGAATGAAATTGTGGTCTTGAGTTATTTATTGAAATTTGGGAGGGTTCTAGAGAATTTATCCATTGCCGTGTCGAAAGAGAATGGATTGGAAATGCAAGCAAGACACCGTGAAAACATCCAAAGGTTGCCGCAGTTCGGCGTTAGCTCCTCCCATTTGAAGTTGTATGTTATTACATGTTCGGACATATGAACCTTTTGTAAACGTACTGTTGATTTAAATATCCAAAGGTTGTGCAGGCGCGGGTTTCTGTTTGAGCAAAAATTGAAAAATGGGGAGAATGAGGATTTGTCTCAATTTGTTTAGAGGTTTGGGCCCATTCTCCCACAATCAAAAGCCCAAATTGGATATGTTTGGCCTACAATTATCCGTGCGAGTCCAAAGAAGAAAAGCAACTACCTAATAGTAGTCATCTTTCATCAATGATGAAATGCTGCTATTTGGCAAGGATTATTCAACCTGCAGTTGATAGGAAAGTTAAGAGTGATCATTGTCATGTTAATATTATTGGCAAAAAAAATTGTTTTGTATAATTTCATGTGCTTAGCTCATGAACGTTATAAGGCTAATACATCACGGGATGAACAAGTCCATTTTCATAAATATTGAAAGATACTTACAACTGCAGGACGATGGAAGCAATAAATTGGTGGGATGAACAAAAGAATCATCCATCATTTTCCACGGGCTAGCAAAGAAACAAGAGCTGAGTTAGGTAGGGGTTTTCCTAAGGGCTCAAAATCCATCATCCATCATTCACGGATTTCCTAGAATATTTGAGGCAGTACCATTATACTGAGAACACTGGCATTCTAAAAAGGGAAAAAAGTATCAGAAGTCAATAATGGGTTCCCCAATGGTCAAGTTTCTGTGGAGAGTCCAAGGCAAGTTGAAGAGCTTGGCCATGATAAACTTGAAGATCTTGTTCACATTGATGTTATGCGTTGCGCTGGAAAAGAAAAGCGTCGCTTTCATTGCCCTTGCATATGCCCTTGCCTGCCATCCCACAAACATACGGTGTCGTCTTACGTTAAAATTTCATTTTTATCACATATTGATCGTGAAATAACGACACAGCCATTCACTGAAAGAAAGTTAACGTCAAGCAAGAAATACACAGTGCCCCATTCCGACCAGTTGAAATGATACAGAAGTCCCCCAATCAGCCCAACAGCACACGCACCCCACACTACAAGTTTCTGAATTGACAGGACATTTTGTTGACAGGATATAAATATTTCACACTACTTCAAATCAACTCTTGCATACACGTTTTCTCCTTGTATGGCAAAGAGATGGAGAAGCGACTTACAACTGAAGCGACAAAACACGGCTTCTGTTCCTAGTCTTCCACGAAAGCTAAAAACATTCTTGTCGGAAATAAGCACTGGGGTACCCCCCACACTAATGATAATTATGTAGGAATTCAGATTTTGATGATGAAGATTCATGATAACTTTGTTGAAAAGCAAAAGAAATGTTTTTTGCACGGTGTGATGGATCTACTCTAAACTCTAATTGTCGCTATAAGGGTAATATATTTTATCCCCATCAACTGTCATCACAAGTTGAAGACGATTCCCATATTATTAAACACCCACACACTAATAACTTACTTCACCGGTCTATATTATCTCGTTCAAGATAATTTTAAAATATTTTCTGTCATAAAATTTGATATTTTATCAAATAAAATCACTATTTTTACCTAAAAAATATGTGCTTTTGCTTGCAGTAGATCGGTTTTTTTCCCCTAATGTTTTTCTCTTGGGGGCAAGTGATCCAGACAAGGTTTGGTTACTGGAAAGTACCTGAGTGACGACACTCCATTGTATATCTGTTGGAAGTTGGGCAAAGTCATCAAATTTGGTCCCTATTAGTATTGGAATTGCGGCCTGCAAGAAGCATTTCAGGTCAATACAGTGGAGATGCCCATAAACATTCCCCCCAAAAAAGTCTAAATTATAAAATGGTACAACTTGAATACTATTCAAACAAAACCGTAAAAGTACTAAAATATACATCCCCCATGATTCTCTTTCAAGACTGCAAAACTTTTCCCATATAGAAGAATCCAACGGCCGTAGTTATCAGAGTTGAGAAAAGAGAGTTCGTAGTTCCAGACCTAAAAGCAAAACTACGTATGAATCTTCGAATAAAGTAGCAGTAGCCCACCAAAGGGCATCATTTCACTTGTAATAACCTTTTGTGACTCGAAAGTCATCATAAGCAAATTAAAGAAGACTCCATGTCTGCTATTGCGCATTACTTTTCAGCAAACACAAGCTAATTAGCACAGAAATTGTTGAAATAAAGTGCAAGCCTGTATTAATTTTGGTACCTGATTCCACTTTCTTGCTTCAGCGTACCACCCAATTATACTGCAACCCCACAACATATTTCATTGCATTAGCCACAAACAAACTTAACATAAACATTAACCAGAACAATTTTTGAGGAGATGATCATGGGTTAATTATATATGGGCATGTTGTTTTGTGTGTACCTGTTGAGAGTACATCTACTGGTAAGATCAAACATGAACAAAATTGCTACGGCATCTTTGCAGGCAATTGGAACTTGGTCTAGTGACCTTCTGTCACCTGCAGCATTTTTTTGACAATTAAATGGATTAATTAGACGAAAAGAGTTGGACATTAAGGCCTTCAATAAATGAATAGACCATTTTGCCCAAATTTGTTGTGCTAAAATTGACTGAACAGCAGTCAACCGATGCTGGCGAACGAAGGAACAAATAATTCAACAAATACCTCCAACATCCCATATCCTGAAGGCAATTCTTGCACCTCTAATAGGCAGCGTTTTGTCCATTAAATTTAGACCTTTCATCTGCAAACCTCTCTTTTCTTCTTCATCTCCCACGTACTTTATCTGAATTAAATAAAAAACCAGGAAGAAACTCGACAAGAGAAAATACGATTGTTCTGATAAAAATAAAAATAATTAAATTACTTTATATAATTAATTACCACAAAAGTTGTTTTCCCAATCTGGCAATCACCCAGTATACTGATCTTCAAGGAGACTAAATCGGAATCGGAGCCAGTACCGCTGGACGTCGTCGTTTCGGGGTCTTCTCCGCTTCGGAAGCCAAACTCCACATCCTCCATTGAAGGCGAAGAAGAATTTCTTCCTGTGGACAATCTTCTGTACCGAACATTAGGCATCCTCGCTGTGCAAACCAGAATCCTGTCCCAGATTAACCTGAAGAAACGCCGGAGTACAGCGGCTTTGTCAGTGATGTTCCACCGGCTGTTGACGCGGATGATTCTCCGGCAGAGCTGAGTCATCTTCCTGGTGGTATCCTGGAATTTCTGAATAGCCATAACAGCTATAACTTGCATGAATTCTTGTAATACGTTGGCTTACAAATACAAGGAGAAACAGAACCAACCACAGGAGAGAGTAAATATGTATTGGGTACGCTGGTGGTGTAATTAATTGACAATCACAAGACTGGTAGCTGCAAGAATTTGATTAGGCTTAGTTGGGGCTGTTTTGTGTTTTCTGTGGATAACCAAAACCAAGAACAGAGTCCAATTTGCCGGCTTCTACTTTTGGTTAGCAATGGTTAGGCAGTCCACCTTTTTTTTTCTTTCTCATACCTTTATTTTTTGCCCTTAGGTAGAGTTCTACCCATTTGGAATTTTCTTAGAATATATAGATGCTTATTACTACACACCATCATATATATTGTATATGACAAATATTAGGAAAATGAGTTTTGTCACCTAAATGGGATTCATGATATTTGAGGCCAAAGTCCCGCTGTCAAAGTTTGGAACTATTTAGTGAGAGGGCCATTTATGTATGCCGCTTATTCCACTGAAGTTCTACCAAAATGGACGCACCCATGGAATCGTGGACCCTTTCTGCCTTAGTTGTATGGGTGTTAACACATTTCAGTTCAATTCATAAAAATAACACACTTTTTTTGCTGGAAGAAAATTGTTCTTCTGAATCTTCAATGAGGATAATGTTAACGAAAATTTTGCAAGCACTTAAATTCTCAACCTCCGAGATGGTGTTAGTGAGAAATTTGTAAGTATATTTTTATGAGCAATTTTGAAGTTTCAAAAAGTTGTACCGCCCTATGGTTATGACTAGAGTAGAGGTAATCCAAGGTTAATGCTCGCAATATATATATATATATATATATATGAAAAGGCAAAAACATGGGAGTACATTATATAATATTGAATGGAGGATAACTTTATTTGAATTTCAAATATTCGAAATGAGTATTCGTGGGTGTCCAAAAGGATACCTAACCTATTGCCAAATATACCAGTTTCTATTGCCATTGCTGTTAATAAACGCCAAAATATTCCCGAGATGTAAAAAGTATATCACATGAGACGTCCCATCAATTGTTGAAATAATTAAAAAAATTTGATTTGTTTGGATGAACTTATGTAATTGTAGTTATATCAAATTTGATGCCAGTAAGTTCCAATTCACAGTTAATAAACAATTGTCGACTATCAAAGTGACAGTACTGGATCCAGATCCACAAAATCTATTTTAAATTTTTAGCCATTTGAGAATTGAGAGAACATCGAAAAAGCTGCAAGCACCATCAATATGATAATGCAAATCGTCCTTACTTTTCTTGACAGCCCTTTTGCTTCTTTCAAATTAGACTTTGCCCTTTTGTGTTCCTGGCCTGCGCCTAGCAGCCTAAAGGATTGCTTCAGTTGTTAAAAAAGAATATACAAAGTAATTTATTGTCTTTTAAATGAAGGAGCTAATAATAATAATAAGAAGAAGAAGAAAATAATATTAGCTGTTGTCGGAGCATATATCAAGAAATGCGTGTGCGTATATTGGAGTTTACAAGACAGTAAAAATTAAAAATATCCTTATTTATCAGAAAAATTGCGTAAAAGTGGAATCAAGGAAAAAGTAGATAAACTTGAATTTTTATTTCATAAAAATAAGATGATGGCTTGATCCTCTCTTCCTTATTGATTAGGTGGTTTCTTTGAACATTCAACTATACATACATACATACATATAGATATATATATAGACACACACAATATATTTAGTAAACAATAAAATTTGATTACACTCGTAAAAAAATTTTAATTCTATGTGAGTAATTTATTTATAAATTATAAAATTATTTTATTTTAATAATAGAATTACAATTACTTAGAATTAATGGTATAATAATTTTTAAAATAAGAAAATAAATAATGAGTGAAAAGTGAAAAAAAATTGAGAGAGAACACATATAAAAATAAAAATAATAAAAGAAAACAAAAAAATGATATAAAAAAGTGAGAACTTAAAATAAGGATAATTACATAATTTCACTTTAAGTAACAAAAAGTTTTATTTTAATAACAATACAGAATAGAAAAAGAAATAATGATATATATTAGCAATCATATTTGAATATGTTTGGTCTTTTACTTAAAGTAATGGTGTAAATTTACTAATTAAGGGTAGTGTTACAAATTTATAATACGCAATCAAATTACACTCAAATTCATAATAATATAAAAATAAATAACATATGATTCCTTAAATATCTTCAACTCTTTATATATTATCTTATCATTCTACTCATTCAATTTTCATGTATTTCATTCACTTTTTAATTTTAGTATATATTTATTTTCTTAAAAAACTTTTTTTTTGTTTTATATTCTATACTATATATTATGGAAAAAGATATGATTATTGTTGTGTAATTTTGAATTACTATAATGTTCTTATTCAAATAACTTTTTCCATAATTCTATATTTTTCCATTCTCTTTTAAAATAATTTTATTTTTTCATCTTATATTTTTTATATCCTTTAATTTTACTTTTTTAATTTTATTTTTAATTTTCTCATGCACGTTTTATTTTAAATTAGTTTAGAAACCCACGTCAATTTTTTTAATACAAGAATAAAGAAACAAGGGATTGCTAATGAAACTAATACATTAGATTTAATTTAAATAATTGCACCCAAATGGGACCCAAAAATTAAATATATTGACTTAGATGGCCACAAGGAGAAGACGGGCCCTTCAACCAAAGAGAACTTTAGAATTGACCAACTAGTTTTCTTTATTATTAACATTCATTTTGGAACAATATATAGTCATGGAGATGGGTGAGGTATTATAAAAACCCTACCAAACCCATATTAAGCGATAATTATTTGTTAGAAGGAAAATAGAGCAGCTAGCCCTTTTCTTTCTTAACTCTCTCTTGTTTTATTTGTTTCCTAAACTTGTCAGCCCGTTATTGCGACCATTTAAGGTTTCATCAATGGCTTCCATAACTAGGATTAGTGACCGTTCCCCCCTTCTACTTGTGGGTGAGTAGTCAGTGGTTCCTCTCACAGTGATTTGCGCGGGTAGCTGAAACACAGTTAACGTTGTGACACTAGCCATGATTCGTTCCATTATTTATTTATAATAATGAAAAAAGAAGTGTTTGGTTGACCATTGACGGATGCATTCATGTTTGCCGAGTGCCAACAGGAATTTTGGGAAGTGTGATTAATTTGACCTTAGAAAGATGATTTTAATTTTTTAAAAGTAACTTACTCATATAATTCAATTCCTTGACATTGATTATGATATGAATAGATTGTGTTTTCGAAAAAATAAGATAATTAACATAATTATTGATTTGTAATGAATAATCTAATAGAACTAGCTAAACGAATAACAAAATTTTACTTGTTAGTGACATAAAAATGATGGACCAACTAAATTTAGATGAAAGAAGGGGAGATGGGAGGCCTCGAGTCTTGAATGTTGCCAAATGCCCTAGAAGCTTGAGGCCTTGGCCACTACTAGGAATTCTCAAAATTACTTGTAATGAGTCATTTCCTTTTTATTTAATTTATTTTTAATATATATATATATATATATTGTATAATTTTGATTTATTTGTTTATTTATTTGACTTTTGAGGTGTGTTATAGAGACTTGAGTTTTAGTCGGAACGAGGTTGGAAAGCCAAATTAAAGTGACCATGGCCACATCTAGACAATGACTAAATCTTGAGCCCTCCTTCAAATTATGGGTTAACGTCATCCCACCGATAATTTAAGGGCACGCCTAAAGAGTAACAACCAAAAAAAACTCATATTTTAGAAATAACATATACACTTAAAATTCACCATTTTCCATGTGGTGGTGTGTAGTTTTTTGTATGAGTTGTTCCCAAACCGAAGGTTGATGAGTTTCTGTTATGATGGCGACTTATTGCCGTGATTTAGCTTTCAATAAGGTCAAAGCAGTTGCTGAGATAATTGCACTATAATTATTTTTGGTCTGTATTTTCCAACACGTAATTAACAACGCACAAAATTAATAGATAGATAGGCATGATTAATTTTGGCAGACATTCCACACATAAATCTATTCCTTAATTTATCAAAGAAAAGGTTAGTTTTCTCGGTATATATATTCTCAAACGTTAGATGCATCAAATCTTATTTCTCCAGTCACAACTGTTAATAAGATACTCCAACTGGAATGCCATTCAAAGCTGTTCTTCAAGAGTCGAAGCCGTAAGTCATAGATATTGCTTAACATGGAAAGCTGCAGAGGTGTTGTGCTGGGATAAGTTTTTGCTTCCTCATTGACATATTGTGCTAAATCGTGCTTCTAATGCATATTTGAAACTGCGTGATTGATGAACAATCCCATTTGCATTACCAATTCTAAAGTAGTCTTCTAATGCATATTTTGTTGGCAGTAGACTTGTAGTGGACAAAATATTGGTAAGGGAGAAATGTCGACACATCTATCATTGAAAAGAATAAAAGATTATTTTTCTCAAAAAAAAATGTCCTGTTAGTCATTGTTTGGGAAAAAAATTCTGTCCTAAAATTTTCCTCTCCCTCGAGTGAATGCGTCCATTTCTTATTAAAAATCTCCCAAAATAAATTTTCCCGTTTATTAAACTACATAGCTCACACTACTAATAATTTATTTCAACAACATATCACATTAATATTTTTGAAAAATAGGCATAGTAATCTTTCACGTCGCAAAAGAGATTATTTTCATATAGAAACACCAACATTGAATTTTTGCACAAAACTTATTTCATTCACATAAAATTCAAGTATTCGCGTTCAATTTTTTTCTCACCATATCTTTTAAAATATTTTTACAATACGGAATTATCGAATCGCACCTTAAATCGTTAATTAGACTAACATCTAATAGGAGGAAATAAAATTTGAAGTTGTGGTACTCTGGTGATGAAATTGACGCTAAATATTCTCAATTAATAACCCATTATTAGAACTGATTCTAAACTAAGGAAATGATATAAGAGAGAGGGGGGTGGCTTTTGGAACACTCTGACTTCAAAGCTGCATACTCCTATTAGCGATCTAAAATAGTTGTACTTAATTTAGTGAATTAATAAAGATATCAACTATATGCTTATTTGATACGAAATACATCATTTTGATAGTAGTATAATAATTTCTAAATTTTTAGAGCTCTAACTCGTAGTGAAAAAGCAATCGGAAGTAATCTTTGGGTCATGTGGACAACTTGCCTAATAATTTTTAGTAAAATCAAATGATTTGATATCTAAAGCTTAATGACAAATTCCAAGATCAACTATTCTAGCTATTTATTGGAGAATTCCATTTGCTACTGCAAGATAATGCTTTTTTGGGCTCTGCATAAATTTGGAAATCACACTCACTGAATATGCTATGTTAGGCCTTGTAAAACAATTCAATCTCCAACCATCTTCTGAAATATTTGGCATTTACTGTACCAGTACCATCATTAAACACAAGCTTTCCATTGGCATTATGAGGGTAAAGGATGCTTTATGATGCTGAAAATTGAACTTTCTTCAAGTGTATTGACTTGAACTCTTTGTGCTGTATTTTCTTTGCTTTGAGAATCAACCATAGCCTTAGCTCAAGAAGACTCCCCCTTACTTGTAGAATTTTTAGCCTTTGTTCATTAAAGCTCTCCTTTCTTTGAAAGGTCTTTTCTTTCCTTACACTTGATTTAAACTATCTTCATGAGTTGACAAAGACCTTCCATTCATCAAATGTATATACAAGCATCTCATGGACTTCTTAATAACAATCACCACATGATCTAATTTAAAATTAAGAATTTTTAATATTTTTTACTCATAATTCAATCAATAATTCTCACTTTTTCTGTAATCCACCCTTTTCCATTTTAAGGTCTCAAATTCATGATGGAATAACTAGAGTTTCAAGACTATTACCTTCTGTGAACCTAAAAACTCCGTTTTAAGTGTTTATTATGCTTCTCTTTAGGCCTCTCAATAGATAGAATTTTATCCTACTTAAATCTCTAAAACAATATCCAAATTCCGACTCATGCCTAATATAATATATAATACCCAGGCCCATACCCTAATCAATTAAAAGTAAAACTATGGCTATGAATTTTCCTATCCATAAATATTCATGAGTATTTATACTTTATATTTACTTATTAATACTCATGGATATTTTTTTAATGATGTGACATTAAAAATTGTTCTAAACTCAATTTTACAAAAAATAATCAAGAATATTTACCCAAAAGCTTCATGAGTTTTCATAAGAAAACGTGCTTAAATATATTTTTGTTTTATTTTTTTTTTTGTTTTACATGCATAATTTACATTTAGTTAGAACTGATTTTTTTTTTGTATTTTTAAAAATCAATATTTTATTAAATATTAGGTAAATTTTGATTTCTAAGAACAAAATAAAATATTAATTCAAGTTAGTACAATTTTTTGATGAAAACTTAAATTGAAGATATTTTCATTAAATTGAATATATTAAATTACATGTATACATATAATACATATATGGGACTGTGTGTACAGAGATACCAAAATAGATAAATGAATAAATTGGCCTCTAATCTCTGAAACTAATCATTAATACAGAAGTGTGTGACACCAATTCATCCACTATTACTGTTTAAACAATTAAAAATAGAGAAGAAAAAGGAAGCAATCATGATCCGCTAATGGTTGAAATCAATGCTTAATTTTCTCCTCTAATAACCAAATAATCTGACTAAATGTAAATTAAGGGAACTGTTAAAAAAAATATGCTTTGAGCAGGAAATGAGTTTAGAGGAGAAAATATGCTTTGAGCAAATCCAAATCATGCAGGACAAAATAGTACTAGTTCTGGGGTTGGGGGCGATGAAAGGAAAGCAAGTTCAAGAACGCATCAAAAACTACCAAAGCTTCAACCACACATACACTTTCCCCTGAAGATATTTTTGCCTACCAATTCATCAGCAAGAAAACAGCTGCTAAAGAAAAATGTGCAACGAGCACCACCAAGTACAACGAAATAAGGTTCCATTTAAAGGGCATAGAAAAAGAGTAGGAAAATATGTGAGAGCAATGTTTGTGCAAAAAACATTATTTATGTACTGAGCAATATGCATCCAAATTATGTTTTCAACTTGCTAGCTTCTGACATGTTGAGAGATAAAGTTTTTTAATTTCAAACCCACGAAAACTACTAACATATTAACACATTAACACATTATTAGTCAATACTCTTTCCACTAAAAAAAAATAGAGTTTTAGTCACCGTTGTTGACAATGTGCACCGAGCGCTTCCTGTTGACCAGTTGATGATTCCCATATTATGTGCTCCTCGATGTTCTTGTGATACACGTTGACAAAGATACGGTATCTTCAACACGACTATTGGTATATCCAAGGTTTATGGGGGCCACACCATATAGATTAAGGGCAGGGAAGATCATGGAGATGAAGATGAATTGTTTATTTACACGAAGTAGAATATTTGTGCCAGTTGTGATCTTCTTTAGCTGTAAATATGAACTTAAATGCGGCCTGATTGTCAAACTATATCATTCCATATAACTGCAGGGTATTTACACATATGATCCGGATACACCTGCTATCCAGGTTGATCACCTTCTGTGCTCATGGAGGACCCTCTGTTTGCATTACAAGTATAGGGGGCGAGGGTTCAATGCCATTCTGGAGAAGATGACCAAAAATGAAACTGACCGGGAAGGTAGGAGATGATCGAGGAGAAGTGTTACCTCCGGTTCCTACCATGCCATTCATTCACAAGGAACCTTAAGATTTGATGATAGTAACTGATAATGACAATTGTGCATGTTCCTCAGTCTGGACACATTTCAGTGTTCTGAGGCCTCCGTGAGATGCAATTGCTTGACCTTCTTCAGATACTTCAGTTCGTCATGCTTCTTAATGGAGTCAGGAGCTTAGTTATTATTAATTTCAAAATGAAATACCCAATAACCTGATCCTGTATCTTTCCTCTGTTTTTGAACTGGAAAATACCATCACTTGAAGCTCGGAGTTTGTTTTGCCCATCTCCATATTTTTAGGTAAAATCTTGGATTGACGTCCAATTTGCCTTGCCTGTTAAAGGAGGAAAAAATTGAATACAAACTGGCTCGCCGGCAAAATTGTTTGCTTGTCTTTAGAGAGCTTTCTTTTTCAATTCAACACCATTACGAGTTATCTGCTTTGCATGGCATCGGTCTCTGTTAATTTTTAACAGGTTAATTCCAGTCACATTGTCTGCAGTCATCCTCTGTATTCCTTGCCAAATACTCATGACAACATTACTGTGATGGGTGATATTAAATATTCGGCTGGCGGCAATGACGTCCATGTCCGGGATGCAACAAGCTTGGACCTGCCAATTTCCCGACACAGAACTTAAAAGCACCAGTTGAGTTTAATCCGTTTATCAGTGTTTTAGACGCTCTGAAGAAACTTGTCGAGCTTAATCTCAAGCAACAATCGAGCTTGCTTCATGCACTGTCTCGTATATAGAGTTCCCGCATGTACTCATCTTATTAATGGTGATTTCTCTTCTGTAAATGACTTTCTGCTGTCACATAATGTTAGCATTCGGATATGTATATCCAGATAATTGATGACGATGATGCCTTCATGGTCTGCGGCAACAAATAAAACTAAAGGCCATGTGAAAACAAAAAGTGCCGGAGATAAATTTAGGAACAAAAGGCGTCTTCAAAGTCTGAGGCCACAATAGCACATCACAATAAGAAAAAATTATATGTGCAAAACTTCAAATGTACTTCCAAGTATCATGCCTTCTGAACTGAAAGGATAAAATCCTTGATTTCATCACTTGCTGCTCTATCCAAGGCAGTCCTGCCATCCGCATCCTTGACAGTGCAATCAGCTCCAGCTCTCAGCAACTCTTCAATCTTCGGCTTATCACCCTCGGAGGTGGCCATCAACAGCAAGATATCCACTGGATGGATGTTCTGGTTCAAAAGAACTTCCATCTTATCATAAGAACCCTCTACAGCCAGCATGCCCATGTAATTGAAGTACTGTTCAGAACAAACCCATTGACATCAAATTCCTCTAAGCCATGAAGAACATGTTGAGAGTAAAAATTACCAGAAATGATATAGAAAAGAAAAAGGAATCAGAAATTCATTTGCAAAAGAGAACTCTAGAAGAAAGTGATTCCAGACTTTAGTTGCATATGTGATACGGAACCAGAAGACAATAAATAACAATTTTAGGAGTTCTCTTAGTCCATTCCGATCTCAAGCTCTTCTTTGGTTTTACTATCGAGAATTTTGATAGTTGTTCTTGGACACAGATCCACCCGGTGGATTTCCTTACCCACGGGCAACTTACTTATTTATCAGAACCCGGAACTCTAGTTAGCAAGAAACCTGCCTCCAAAATGATTTTCAAGCAGGTTCACATAGAAAGAAAGAATCCAACCACTAAAAACTAGTTTCAGCTAGTCCCTACCAACCCCTTCCATCAATCAATGCTTGGCTACACACCCGGGCCTGGTGGCGGTGCCTACACAAATAACATAAAGAAATGTAACCAAGGAAAAAGCAACCCCAAAGTGTATTGTTTGTTGGCCAACTTTATAGGGAAGAAATATGGAGTATTGTAAGGCCAGTATCTTCTTCAACTGGAACAGTGAATCAGATGCTTATCTCAGATACCCCAATAAATAATTCGCTTCAATAATAACAATTAACACGGTATTTGGCAATTGCAATTGGAGATGCAATGGACCTTCCTCAGGACAAAGTCCTCCTGGCTGTAACACGTGTTGACAAAACATAAACTCTTAAATTCACTCGAATGCAACGCTTGCCCCTTCTTTACTAAAATGACCACAAGGCTTCCTTGTCTCCGGCAAAATTTGGAACCCATCGAAACTAGACTACACTCTTTCGGTTTATTGATTTTGAGGTAGCGTCGACAATGGACATAATTCGGAACAGTTGAGAGAACTGAGTTAAGGGTTTCATCCCTTGTTATATTCCAGAACACGAGAACTACACCTGTCACGGAATCCAAGAAACTCAAAAAAGGTTTCGATTTGATAACAAGGGCGTCAAAATTGACAAAGACCGCAGTCTTACCCAAATCAGTCGAACAAACTGCTTGTAAAGAGATTAAATTTAGCGGTAAAAAACTAGGAAGCCATAAGGGATTGCATTACTACAATTCGCAACAGAAGAAAAACAAGAGAGGAATGACGGATTGATATGACAGCCAACCTGCTCGACGTCATCGCGGTCGAAATCATCGCGGGACTGACTTCCGTAAATGCCAGCACCTTCAGCATCAACCCCATTCTTTCCGAACCTGAACCAGCAAGTAGTTCTTGAACCACAGCTTGGTCCCAGTTTCCTGGTGCTTCGGCACGATACAGAACTCCTCGCAGAGCCAAGAAACGGACAAGTCAGCTTCGGGCAAAATGAAGCAGGCCCCTTTGAAGAACAAGATAAAGGAACAGGCTTAAGAGAGAATTTGGGTTGGAGAACGCACGGAATTGTGGACGCCATTGTTCCAATGTTTTCAGATTTTTTTCAGCTCGTACACGCTCAAGAAGTAAAACCTCTTAATATCCCTTAACAAGTATATATATATATATTTTTGTGGCAGCATTGGACAACAAATCAGAGTGGCGCAGCGGAAGCGTGGTGGGCCCATAACCCACAGGTCCCAGGATCGAAACCTGGCTCTGATAGGATTTCGGAGAAAATGGCTTCTTACAGCCCACGGTTGGTTTTTTCACTGCAAATTTTCCTAAGCCTTTTAAAAAAGGTACACACAATATCAATCTTAAATCACCTTTACTACGGGCATGGTTTTTAAAACCAACCGGAGCGGTCAAACTAAAGAAAACTAGAAAATTGGACTGTCCCAAAAATCGGCATATTTATCAAAAATCATTCAAAATGGTGGTCTAATCGGAAACTCATTCAAACCGTCTGCGAGTGGCTTGAACTGACCGGTCGAACAGCAAAATAAATCTTGCCAAACATGCCCCAAAAATCAGACTGATCTTCGTATTTCGTATTTCGTTTGATTGGCTTCCAGACTTCGACTGTTCGACAATCAACTTTCTTCTTCTTCTCTTCTCGGAGTTCGACGCCCACAGCTACGCTTTAGCACCCACGGCTTCTGCTTCAAGCCCAACTCCAGCTCGACAAAATAATCAGTTGGATTTGTCGATCAAAGGGTGCAAGGTAAGAATGAGAAAACTTACACACCCACGCCTGGTTTTCCAGTTTTCCTCTTCTTGATTTTTGATTTTTTGGCACAGTATTTCTAATTGCAAAAAATGAATTTGGGCATGAGGTACTTCTACATTTCTATTACTGCATGAGCACTATATTTTACAATTTGATTTCCTTTCTTTAGACTTGATTATGAGTTCCATTTTTCTTGCTTCCTTTTGCTGTTTGTGGCTTGTATTGTGGGATATTAATGTTTTTAATCTCTCAATCAATGGTTCTCTGATTTGTGAATTGGTGCAGAATTACAAATTGGAATGTGATTAGTGTTTAGCTAAGTATGTGAATTTGATAGCTTGTGCTTTTGATTCTTTCTGTGAACTGTGCTCTCTATTCTGTGTTCACTTAATAACAATTGCCCAACTCATTACCAAATTTGCTAGTAACTCAATTAAAATTTTTTTGATGTGAAATTAAACAATTCTGTAAGTTATGATAGTGTGTTTTAAAATTTGGGCATTACATGAAATTGATGCCGTATATCTCTTGTGGGAAATTAAGTGTATTTTTTGTATATAAAGCAAACAGTTTTCTGTTCAACATTGTCTCAATCTCTCAAAAAACAAGGGTATGTAAAATGGTAGTGGCAGACTTCTTGCTAGATTTAGATTAGCATTTATTGATGGTTATATTGTGAGTAAACTGTTCATTTGAATGAATGGTGTGTCTGTGACGACTTGCGATGGGATTGATGGCTTTATTCAACATATATTGATTCAAAATTCTCTTAAGTAATTGTTATATGATTTAGTAATTAGTCTTCTTGATTTTGTTATTCATAGTGTAAGATTTTGAGTATGCTTTATTTTTTAGTTTATGTGTAGCACTTAAATATCTTCTAGTGGACAAAATACGGATACAAGTTTCTCATCTCCTAAGTCTTCTTCTTTACAAAGGGGTAAAACTGATGTTGTTTGAAACCATGTGGTTGAGATGGCATATACAAAATGAAACCATGTGGAAAGATATTAGTTAGAGATGGCACATACAAAATGAAACAATATCTAGCAGGAAGGAAAGGTGGAATTAAAATATATTTTAAAGTTCCTCCAAACGTAGATCAAATGAAACAATCACTTAAGGACATAGTTGAAAAAAAGAAAGACAAACAAGAAAAATATGCTATTGAAAATTCATATGGCCCTCATATTGTACAAAAGGATGATGTTGTTGATAACTATGATGAGATTGAAAAAATACGTACACAAGAATGGAGAAGTAAAAATGTAAAATCTAGTATGAGAAAAGATAAAGCGCATGTCAATTTAAGTTCTAAAACTAAATCATCAAATAAATTAGATGACTATTTGCTCCAAAAACCACTCCCGAATCTCAACCTACCATCAAATGTGTACTTGCAGGCAAGGAAGCAATTGCGAAAGTTCATATGGAGGTGGCTAGGTTTTTTTATGATGCATGTATTCCTTTTAATTTTTCTAATTTTCACTATTTTCACCGCATGTTTGATACTCTAATTGCAATAGGGCTAGGTTTTAAGGTTCCTTCTTATCACGATATTCAGCCTCCTCTCTTAAAGGATGATAAAAAGGAAATTCAGTCGTAGATGGATAATATCCAAAGTATTTGGACACAGTTTGGATGTATTATTATGAGTAATGGTTGGACCGATAATAATGGCCAAACATTAATTAATTTTCTTGTGTATTGTACTCATGAAACTACTTTTTGGAAATATGTAGATACTTCTGATGTTGTGAAAAATGCAGAAGTAATTTTTAATTTATTTCAAAAAGTGATTGAATGGATAAGTCCAAATAATGCGGCTCACATGGTTACTGATAATAGAGCAAACTATGTTGAAATGGGGAAAATGATATTAGATTATTATAAATCTATTAGTTGGTCTCCTTATACAGCACAATATCTGAATTTGATTTTGAAAGACATTGCAAAAATAGACCCTATTGCTGAAATTATTGACAAGGCATATCAAGTAACCAAATTTGTTTACAATCATATTTATTGTTTGGCTTGGCTAAGAAAAAGGAAAGGAAAGATTGGATAGAAATAATTCCCCCAGGTAAGACAAGATTTGGCACTACCTTTATTGCTCTTTATAATATTTATCAGCACATGCATGATTTGAAAGTTTTAATCACTTGTAAAGAGTTTGTTGACTCAAGGATAGCAAGAGAGAAAAAAAAAAAGATGTTATTGCAATTGTTTTGGACAATAAGTTTTGAAATGATTGCTTGGTCATTGTAAAAATTATGGAACAATTGATACGTCTTTTGAAAATTGTTGATGGTGATAGAAAGCTTTCCATTGAATATGTTTATGAAGGTATGTATAGGGCACTGGCTTTATTCAAGAACAAAATTAGATTATACAAGCCTTATACAAATATCATAAAAAGTTGTCAGGATATGCAATTGAAGAAAAACATACATACAGTAATTTATTGGCTTAATCCAGCATTTCAATATGATTAAGCATCATTTTGCCATAAATCAAAAATCATGAATGATGATCTTAAAGTTATCTGCTCTAGAGAAATAGGAAGCAAGTCAAAGTTGCTGCATGAAACTAGATTGTTTCGAGATCAATTAAGGAGTTTTGGACAAGAATTAGCTCTTGAGACTAGTAAGAATACCCAATTTGATAATTTACTTCGACCCTTTTTTATCTATAAATAGGCATTTATTTAGTCATTATTTTATTTTTAATATAAATGATTTCTTTCTTCGTAGATAAATGGTGGAAGTTATTTGGTGCAAGTGCACCTAATTTTCAAAAATTAGCAGTTCAAATTTTAGGGCAAACAAGTACCTCATCTAGACATTAAAAAAATTAAAGTATTTTTGAACGTAGACATTCCAAAAAGAAGAATAGTTAGAGCATCAAAGGTTAAATGACTTGATTTATATTCATTATAATTTAAAATTGAAGGATATGTAAATGATTAATCTTATACTTTTATATTCTTTTTTTATGTATCATAATTTTTAAATTATAACTCTTCCTTTCCTGAAAATTTTAAGTGGATCATGAAAGTTAAATGTTTTAATCCAATTGATTATGAGAGTATAGATAAAATTGATGCTTGGATCTTAAAAGATGAAGATGGGGCATTTTTAAATTATAAAGAAATTGATAATATGCTTTATGGTAATGAACAATTAGATCCTCCTAAAATGAAAAAGCAACGACAATATCTTAAAGAAAGTATGGATATAAGTGATAAATAAAAATATTTGTAAATAGTATATATAATTTAAGATGATATGTGTTTTACTCTTTTGTTATGTAATTGAGATGATGGTGATATTATTGATGATATTGCGCATTTGGATGTTGATGAAGATATAGACTTTTCCACATTTGAGTATCACAACTTTGAACAAAATTTACATGATATATCAGTTGGTGTTAAAGTAGATGAAAGTAGCAACAGTTACGCAATGCATTAAGACAATGAAAATTAGTCAATAATGATTTAAAATTCTATAATATATGAATTAAACAATATTAAATTATAAATGTGTTATCTCATATTTTATGATTTGTGTTGAATTGTTAAGTGTGATAGATTAGGGATATTAAGTTTTTTAAACTTTTTTTTTAATTGCTTTTTGAATGCGATGGATTGTGAAAATGAATGTTATGTTGTGGACTAGTTTTTATCTCTTATTTTATGATAAGTGTGATGGTCATGGACAATTGGACATTTAAAAGTTAGATTATTTAAATTTGGTCCGTTTTGAATAAATATTTTTCATGGATCAATATTGATTATCTCCTATTTATAAGTTATTTTATTAAGTTAGTTATTGTATTAACCATTAATAACAATAGAAAAGTTGTTCATAAAATTAATTTTAGTATTTTTTTGTTTTTTTATTATTTTTTATGAATTTTTTGAATTTCAAATAGTATTTATAATTATAATTATGACTGCAATTCGACCACTAGTTGAATCAGTAATCCTTAAATCGGTAAAATTTTCGGCTTGACAAACGGTTTGGGTTTAAAAATTTCCGGCTTGACGAACGGTTTGGGTTGACTACGGGTTTGTGTTTGCTTTTACACATTCTGCAAGTTTTTATGTTCTTGCAAATCACTGCTAGGCGTCTTATCCAAAATAATAATATGACATTAAATAGCCAACAAGCGAAAATACCTTCTGTTAATAAAAAAAGAAAGAAAACCACGGTCGCAGGACAACTAAATGCATAAATTATCTTGGTTCAAGAACACCCTAGAAGCACTCAACTTGCCTCACCAAACATAATTTACAACATTTAATCTCCTTAATCCTTGAGCTGAAGCCAAGGAATTATACCATTCTATTGTCACTACAAAAAGGATAAACTCGTATTCATTTTCGGTCCCCTCTATCACGTACATCTTGCAAGTTGGCCAGTTGAGAGTTGGTAGGTAACCTGCATATGATAGGTTTACTTGCTCTACAATTATGAACATCCACCAACACTCAAAAACAACATAAATTCATGAGACGTTAGGGCCATACTACAGTAAAGCAACTTAAATTGATTTAATTGCATGCACATGAAATGAGTGACCACCATTTACCTCGGACAAATGCCTGCTTTCAAGGTTCCATTTTGGATGAAGAATAAAAGGTAAAGAAACCATGAAAATCCACATAGTAACAAGACAGAGACAGCCAAGATGCGCAACACTCTGAGCAAATCTCCCTCCAAGACAAGACCCAAAACCACCTTTCAACCACAAGCCTCCACATTCCCACCCAGCACTAAAGAGAAGGCAAACAAATCTCATAGTTTTAGCTCCCTCCTTCCCGAAAGAAGGACACCAAACTCTAGTCCACTAGCGATAGGGACCAGAGGTACAGTTGGATCCCTCATCAAGCAAGAAATAGAGTACTTTCGTGGGCTTGAGGTAGATGGTTGCAGTAGCTCCAGCAAGCTTCCATGCCAACCTGTAGATGTGGCCTCAACTGTTGAGTCCTCCAGATCTAAGCTCGAACCAGTGACCACCATTGCAGGGACAAAGAAGAGGGGAAGCAACAGGCTCATACCAAGAATGTGTTCCACAGTGGAAGTAGCAAATCAGCCAAATACATATTCTGTATTAAATTACAAGAATCAAAAAGCTGATGATCTTAAGGAGTTGCAACCTTAGCCAATGCTGTCAGATAGCTTTGTGCATCCAAGCTTCTTTAGCCGATTTGTTATAGGGTTTACCCATGTCTTGTCTGGATTTCCACATTTTATGTCCACAATTTCAACTACACCAGGCCCCTATTTTATGGGTTTTCGTCTCATAGGAGTTCCATTCAGTGATATGTTATCAGCCGCGAGCATTGTAATTTGATGAGTTCCTCCAGCATTGTGCTTTGTCTTCCTTAAAGATTCAGAGCATCTATCGTTTTGATCATTGCCCGTGCCACTGCCGCTGGTTTCATCAACTGATTTTCCAGGTTTCAGTTTTCTAGGAGTAACAATGGCCACCGAACCAGAGACAGGAGTGCACAGGGAAGGTATTTTAGATGAGATTTTGTGGAATCTATATCTCTAGACATCAGGGCACTGATTGTTCCAGTTGTACCTACTTTAATAGGTCCTCCTCGACCCTTTATAGCTTCTAATGTTTTTCACCATTGCGTTCCAGTTCGTGTAAAGATCCACTAAGAATTTCTTATGAAAGAAGTTGGTGCAATTGTAAAGGTGGCTTGTTGAAACAGATTTCAAGATCCTGAAAGAGGGCAGCATGAAGCACACCAGTGTTAAATCTAGAAGATGCCAAATTAAATTCGAAATTCAGTGAAGCAATTTGAGCGAGGGTTCAGAAGATTTGCATGTCTTCATTGCATTGCAAAGCAATGATCTTTAATCAATCACACAAAAGTAAAAATTATTTTCACTGTCCTTATGGATTGTTCAACTATGAAGTAACTTGTTCCTGTCATCCACCGAAAGCTGTTTCATTCCTTAACTTCTTATCTTACTTCTCCCTCTCTGCATATCAAACATGGAATAAATTTAGGTTGTAATCATACATGATTTTCACAATTTTATAATCAAAGGCTACTTGATTCAAGCAACACTTCCCCACCAACCTCACCACCCACCAAGGTGGGGAGATCCAAAAATTGTACTTCAAAAAGCATCAAACTAAAAACTGAATCCAAATTAAAATCATTATGAAATGCAGGACGCGGAGGGGGTTGTGAATGGAGATAAGAAATGAGGCATCGGCAGGCGAAAATAGTTGCACTCTAGCGAGTGTTTAGTTGCACATTCAAACTGCCTCCCCAAAACAATGTACTATTCCCATAAACATTAAACTTACATTTCAATTTGATGACTTCAAAACAAAAGGCAAAAAAGGTAACACTAGATCTTGCAATTCTAGAGAAAACGAACGGGAAAAATAGGAATCAGGATATCTTGAAGCGTCATGTACTTGCAATGCGAAAGATGCTTACCAGGCTCATACTGCTTGGGTATGCTCCAGGGACCTAGTTAGAAGGATCAATGCTTTTGGATTATTTCAGATGATCTTAATTGAAAGGAACGCCATCAATTTCACCACATACGCATAAATCAATTGTATTGACCAAAAAAATCTCATATAATTACAAAAAGCAAACCACCCAAACCCCCAATCCAAACATGAATTCAAGAAAGCTACACACACGCACACACACATATATATATGGCAGAAAATTGTAAGAAATCTTAACATTTCTTAATACCTACAGACCAGGCAAAGTTTCAAGTAGAAGATGATCATAATATGGCGGTAATAGCAAACCTAGACGGCAGATTGGCCAAGAAATCATCCGGGATCCAGCCATCACCAAAGAGCAAAGAAATTAGATTGAACATTTATCAAAGCCCGTAAGCAAGAAACCATAAAGACAGATCGTTCGGGCACCCAAAAGAGGATCAAAATATCAGAAAGTACATACAGTAATCGAGATTGAAGCTTACAAACACAACCCGCTGTCTGGAGCTTTAAAGGGGCGAGGAAACAGAATCTTGATCCAAAAGGTTCCAAGGGACGATACGATAGGAGTCAAATCAAGAGATACAAAGCCCACAGAGCAGATTTTGAAGTGGTGCCAGAAACATTTGGCAAATGCATCGACAAGCATCGTCAATTTTTACTGCCACTCTAGAACGTGCGTATGGGCATCTTGTTTCTTCGTGTAATGTTCACGTTCACTGTACCCAAAATATACAAAACTAAACTAAACAATGCTGGCACTCGTTAATATATTGACCAAGTTTTATAGAACATTTATCCTGTGCATGCAGAAATAGAGTTTTGTGAACGTGAAGAAGGCTTATTTGTATATCATCAATGTCATGTAAAAAGGTCTATCTCTATATTATATTATTAAGTATTTGTCCATTTCATTTATGTAGTATGAAATTATACAATTATAAATTTTTAGTTACACGACATAAAATTAAATATTTTTCTTTATTTTAAATTCTTTTAATCTTCCTATCTTTTATATATCCCTTTCATTAATTTATCTTTGTCTATGTTTTTTTTCCAATTTCCTCACTTTCGATTTCTTTTTATATTTTCCTTATTTTCTTATTCTAAATATTTTATATATTTTAGTTGTAAATTATAATATTATTATTATTTAAAATACAATAATTTTATGATTTATAAATGATTTTATACACATAGAATGTGACAAATTTATAGTATATGTGTGTATGTGTGCTTTTTTAATTAAATATTCATATTTATTACGAAAAAAGGTTAATTAAATAAAATAAAATTCTATTTAAAACAGAAACATTTTATGGAAGTAAACCAATAATATATTAAAATATCTAATGTACTTATATGATTATTTATAAATTAAATAAAATTGTGGAAATTAGTAGGATCGTAAATTATTTAAACAAATTATTTAATTGTTTATAATTATCATTCATATAAACTTAAAAGTGAGTAATTATATACCAATAATTGGTAATAAACAAAATTACAATCACATAATAATAATAATAATAATAAATCATTAGTGGACATTGACTTTATCACTATCACGCCTAATAATCAAAGAGTAAATTAATTTTTTGAAATTTACAAATATGAATGTTCCTTAAATTAAATTACAATAGCAATGTAAATAATATTACAATAATGACCTAAACTTAAAAATAAATAAATAAATTTTATACATAAAGAAATAATTATTCTCATAAAATTTATAAATTTTCTAAAATCAGAAATTTCCTGTCATCAGTTTTATTAAAGACAGTGATAATTCTTTGTATATAATTATTTTTATTTACGTTTATTTTAATGCAAAGAGAACAAACAACAACAAAAATAATGTCAACATAATCGTCAAATAGCTAAATAATATATATATATATATATATAGTATGCAAATAAAAAGTTGCATTCTTATGAAAGAAAAATATGTTATAAAATTTTAACGTCAACTAAATTTATAATTGTCATTATATATTTATTATTTTTGTTTTAAAATTAAATATATGAAATACAATATAATCAAAATAGAACAGCAACAACTAAGATGTAAAACTTTAGATTGAAAAGATAAAATATACTATCTAAAATTTTTTAAAAAAATCACTAATAGATCCATGTGAACATAATATTGCAAAACATATATTAAAATATAAATAAAAATGTAAAATATAAAAAATGCACTAAAAACAATGCTCTAATAACAATCAAAGACCATATACAGGTTACAAATTCATTATATAATAATAGACACTAACAAAGAAAATATAAAATATAATGTATTAACCATATTGCTACAGATAAAATAAAAGTTATAATAGATAAATATTAAAGAATAATGTTCGATAGTAAACGTACGTATGGGTAGGTATGGATAGATTGATGATAAATCATATTACAATTGCAAACAAATTTGATAAGCAAAAAATGTAATAAAAGAAAAAAAAGGCACAAATTATTAGAATTGAATGCCATATAGTAAACATAAAAATCTTGCAAATAAAATGCTATAAATTTTGCTAAATCAAAATTATTTTTAAAAAACCTAACTCAATCAACATGACTCACAACTTGTTGACACAGGAAACCTATCCCACTTTTGTTTTGTGTATAACTTAAAATTCTTCTTAGATTCAACATTCCAATGTACTGAAATGATTGCAAAAGATTTGCCATTCAATCAAAAATAGGTTGGAACAAGGTAAAGATCACAACCCTCATAAGGTCTCTCAAATAATCCAGTCATCTTCAGCCATTATTTATAGTCTAAACTCTAGCAAGCATGGAGTCGTGCCAGAAATCCCAATCTCTCTCGCAACAGTTGATAAAACTTCAGATTTTGAATTAATTTTGATTCTCTTGTGACCTTATCCATTAGTTCCATTGGATTTTATCCAACTCTTCCCAAGATCCTCAAGCTTGATTTTTTTTTTTTTAATGCAAACACACGTCCCAATGATTCACCAATCCAAGACTCTTTGCCTCATCAACATCAAAAGGCCTACAACTGTAAAAATTGTTGACCCCAACAAATTTAGAAGTCCAAAAAAGTGAGATTACTGTATATCCTTCTCGTAATATAAAACCTAACAGTGAATAAATAATTTTGCAAGCGAAATGCTCATTAAACGTTTCAAAATTATTTATCATTATCACTTTATTAGTTGTTTCGATATACAGTCCAAGCCGTGTATGTTAATTCTGATTAAGATATACTTATTCAGGTAATAATATTTTGTCAAATTTTTTAGAAATTATTATTTTATTGGCCTTTTTTAATAAAAGAAGCACGTGTTTGGATCATTACACTTTTATCCGATGATATTGATACCTGAATTTTATATTTCTTTATTTTAGTTTAATAAAAAAATTTCTGTTATGTGTTATTCCAGAAAAATGCATATTTATTTTGAGAAAAATTGAAAAAACAACGAAATTTTCAATTAATTGAAGTACAGGAGAGAAAGAACAAACGTTTAGTATATTGAATTATTAATTAAATGGAAGAAAATTTATTTTACTAATTTATAAGTTATTTTTATAATATGTTATATTTTGAATTATCGCTTACGTGTTAGATTAATTTTTTATCCTAATATCCAAATTACAAAAGGCACATTTAAAAGGACATACCGTTATTGAATTGCAACATTCTACATATAAAAACACACACACATATGCTTATTTCTAAAATTTCTATCCTAAATTATTTTAGTTATTGTTATTATAATTTTGAAAAAGCTTATTAATTCTCTGTGAATATAATTTAGTGGAGATAAAAACATGATTATAATTATATGTAAAATTATTTAAATTTAGATATATGAACTTGTGACGTGAATTAAATGAGAAATAATATAAATTTCAAGCATTGATTTAATTCCTCAAAAATAAAATTAAAGAAAAATTAATGTATATTTCAAAGTGTGCAAGTTGAATTGAAATAATGCAGTATTTATTTATTATGAAAATGATCATGCAAGGAATTTTAATGTATACATAATAAAAATATAAAACTTTTAATTAAAATAAGCAAAATATAGTACTACAAAATCCTTTGTATGTTTTAAAATTATCGTATATTTTTTACTCAAAAAGTGTAAAGTGATGTGTATTATAAATATAAGATATATCAGCAACCGAATCATGGTCTATATATATAAGAATTATAAATATAAAGTAATGTATTATAATCCATGTAAAGTCATATGAATTATAAATATAAGATATATCAGCAACCAAATCGTAATCTATGTATATAAGAATTAAAAATATTACAAAAATTTTTTTAGATAAGGTGAATGTAGCAAAATATTCATGGAGACTATTTTATATTACAAAATTTTAGTTATAAATGTAAAATGAAATTATTAAGGGAAAAGGATAATAAAATTCTATAAGATCAAGTGTGCTAATTAAATATTGTCCTATTATTCAAAAAATTAGAAACTATACATGTTAAGCTATGATACACTTATATAATTTTGCATATGTTTATAAAAGAAGATGAATAATATTTTGATATGTTTTTTATATTTACAAAAGTATTCGTCTTAAATTAAAAAGAAGCAATAGAATTTAAATTAGTGCAAAAATACCATATGTAATGCAAATCTATACTAATAATAAACCGAATATAATATATATATATATTGGAGCCAAAATATATATATTTACTACACAACATGAAATAGCACAATTACATTTATTTTAAATTATTTCATGTTTTATATCATTTTCGTTCTCCCTTCCTTTTTAACTTTTTATTTTTGTACATGCTCCCTCTAAATTTTCTCTCTTTTCAAAAATTTTCAATATTTTTTATTTTCTTATTTGAAGTACTGTTATACCTTTAATTCTAAATATTTGCATTTCAATTATTCACAAAACAATAATTTTATAATGTATAAATGAATTTGTGCACGCATAAAATGTGTAACATTATTAGTTATTTGTTATTCATATGCATGCATTACGTGTGTGTGTGTGTGTGTGTGTGTGTGTGTTTGTATTCTTTTTCTCTTTTTTGAAAGTTACAAGATGAACTATGCACAATCGTATTAAAATTTAATTTATAATTAAATGTTAAAAATTATATCAAAATTTTTAATGAAGTTATTTCAAACATAGTTAAGTTTTTCTGGAGAATATTTATTTTTAAATTAAAGACTATTATTTTGTTTATGGAAAAATTTCCCTATTTTACAAAAATATTTTTCTCTAGTTAAAAGACATAATAGATTTTAATTTAGAAAACCCATAGATTGAGCGTAAAATGAATATATTGGAACCAAAAATAAGTAATATTTATTATTCATATATATGCAACATCCATGTCTCTTAATATATATATATATATATGTACATATATATTCTTTTTGTTTGAATTAAAACTAAAAATTTCTTTTTCTTTTTTCTTTTAATGTTATAAGATGAAATATATACAATTGTATAATATACAATTAGTTTGTAAGTTAATTTTAAATATTGAACCAAAGGAGAACACTTATAATATTATGATCCACGTAATGTTCAAATTATGGGTTCACAAATATACAGAACATATAAAACATTTTTAGCCATAAAATGTATCGATTTTGAATCTTAATGAAAAAAATTAAGTTTACATTTTTTATTGAAAGATTAGATATTTTAGAGTTTTATCTCATGTACAGTTTAAGATGGAAGTAAAAAGTAAAATTAATAAGTTTATTAAAACAAAACTCCATATAAACTCTTATCTTCTACTTCTCATTCATGTTCTTATAAATGAACAAAAATAACTTTAATGTGCAAAATTTTTTTGTAATTTTTAATTTTGCATTTTCACCATAATATACTAATGATCCATAAGCTACTTCAATTTATGGAGCTTTATTCGCCATTTCTATTTATTAATTTCATTTTATATTTGTAGCTAAATGGTTGGAAATAATAAAGCGTAGTTATAACAAATATTTTGCTATATTAATTTTATCTATGAAAATTTTATTTACAAAAATTATCTTTTTAATATATACATTTGGATTTTGCTTCAATTGCCAGCATATCTAAGTATGTAACACACAACAGTTGAGGACATAAAAAGGATTTCATAATTATTTATCCTTTTCTTTTGGATATAAAGTTCCTTAGATGATCATTTCTATGCAAAATAAATGATAAATTATTTTAATTTAACTTGCAAAATTTGAAATGTATTATAATTTACCATAATTTTTATTTTTAAGAAATTAAGTCAATGTTCAAAACTTTTTTTTAAATTTCTTAATTTGTCATAAAATTTTATATATCCAAACTTTCATAATGTCATATATAATATTAATCATGTCTTCACCTCCACTAATTTATATTCATTTATTCATTAATTATTTTTTATTATAAGTTTATATTTTGCATAGTGATTAAATTATAAAATTATAAAACTAACATACGAAATAATTTTATACCATATGATAATATATATGATTAGAAATATCAAAAATAAAGCAAGTATATTTTTTATATTTGTCAAAATTTTTATGGCTGTATTTGTTTTACATTTATCTATCATTCAAAAACACATACTTAATTATTAACCATTTTTTTTTATCTCTTCTCTCTCTTACTTTTATACAATTATCGAGGTGAAAATACTTAAAAATACACACCAAAATTTAAAAACAAACAAAGCCATATTTTTAATAACAAGCGAACTTTTAATATGTATTATTCAATTTTTTTTAAATCATTCATCATTTTTACTTAGCACTGTTATTTTACATTTATAACTAAAATTTTAATTACACTATAGTTATAATAAATATTTTGGTAATTCATCTTGTCTAAGAAAATTTATTTATGATATTTTATATTCTTATACTCATAAATCATACTTTGATTTCTAGTAGATCTTATATGAAATGCACATTATTTCAAATTTGTTAACTATAAAATATACAGTAATTTAAAAAGATACAAAGTCTTTGTTTGTTTTGTACTCATGGCGTGTGTTTTTAAATGTTTTTATCTCGAGAATTGTGTGAAAGTAAATGAGAGAAAGAGATAAAAAAGAAGTGTAATAATTGAATGTATGCTTTTTGAGAATAGATAATTTGAAAACAAACAAAACCAAAGAATTTTGCAGTACCACGTTATACTTATTTATCCTTCTATTTCAATTGTAAAGTTTAAAAATTTCAAATGTGCAATATATACATGTGTGTGTGTGTGTGTTGAAATTCCAATCCTTTCATTATTATTCTATACTAAATAAATAATGCAGTATCTTAATTTAACTTGCTAGCCTTGAGATGTGTTACAATTTTACCTTAATTTTAATCTTTAAGAAATTAGATCAATGTTACAAAATTTTATTTAATTTCAATTAATTTCTCGTATGAGTTTATATATCTAGATTTACATGATTTTACATTTAACTTGAATAATGCAAATCACTAATTTACATTCATATATTCATTAATTAATTTTATATTTGCATTGTGCGTGCACACACACACACACACACAAATATATTGAAATTCATTTTTTTATTATTTAATACTAAATAAATAGCGCATTGTCTTAATTTAACTTGCTAGTCTTGAGATATACTACAAATTTAGCAACAATTTTTACCCATTCTCAATCAATATGTTATATGAGTTTTATCTAAATTTACATAATTTTCCATAACACTTTAATCGTGTTTTCATTTTCACTAATTTATATTCATATATTCATTAATAAATTTTACATTATAAGTTTATAATTTGGTGTGGTGATTAATTTAAAATAATTATAAATTTTTTATACAAAATTCTTTATATATCATATAATATACATACAAACATATATATATATATATATATATATATAGTTAAAAAGATCACAAAATCTACTTTGTATGGATTTGATTTCAGTTGAAGATATGATTGACTTGATCCATATTAGACAGCCCAGAAATTCCACAACAGGTCCAGTGCAACTCGTGGTCTCGTACCTTTATATACAGATAGAAAATTTTTACAAAAAACATATAATTTGTATTATATTTTAAAATTTCTTTCATAAATACTTTCATATAAAATAAATAACACTTTATTTTAATTTATCTTGCTAACATTGAGATATCCTACAATTTTCCCTTAATTTTAATTTGTAAGAAATTACATCAATGTTAGAATGTTTTATCTAATTTCAGTAAATTCATCATATAATTTTATATTTCAAAATTTACATAATTTCACGTGTAATTTTAATTATGTTTCCACCTTCACTAATTTATATTCATATATTCATTAATTAATTTTTTATAAGTATATAATTTCGTACAGTGATTAATGTAAATAATTCCAGAACTCTCGGATGAAGTCCTTCATATATTTCGAAAACTACTTTCCTGTGAGACTAATTTCTAGTAAAAATTAAAAATATTTATAAAAGTTATACTAAAAAGGTGCAAAAGTATATTTAATACGTGAAAAGTCATCATTATATTTTTAATATATAATATTAATTATAATCAATTTTTAATAATGTATTGCACGTGCATTATTTTGTATTATTATTATTCAGAGTCATATTGAGCAAGTAAAAAATTACAAGAAATCTCTAATGAAAATGGTACCTCCACATGGGTAGGTTTGAGACACGGACTTTGAAGTGTCCACAATAGCTTATGTGACACGAGTAATTGTGCCAAGACAGACTTTCTTAACGTCTTGTGTGGCATACGGACGCTTGGACTCGTGATTTTGATTTCTCTCAAATTTGACTTTAATGAGTAGCTCACGTGTAATAAAAATTTAATCCTCAAATTTGATTTTTTTTGCGTTGATATATTTGTCACCTCTGGTTTTAATTCTTATGAATTATTTTGATAGAAGAAATATTCAATTACCCGAATACTAGGGACCCATGTCTAAAAAATTAGAGTGCTTATTAAATCCAAAAATTTAACGATTTAAGAATTATTAGTTCGCCAATGATTCAATATAGAACTAATAATGTAATATTTATATTATAAATATTGATTAATATATTAAAAATTTATAAAATAATAATTATTAAGAAAAAAGACTTAAATCAGATTTTGGGCATTTAAAATTACTATTAATAGTTAAAGATATTGCATTAATGTAATAAAAATAATAAATATTAATTCAATAAAAAAATATAAAAATATACAAAATAGAATCTTCTTAAAATATTTAATCAAAATATAATATAATTTAAGTACAATCCTGTATATATACGGTCAATATACGTGTGAGTTAAAAAGGATTAGACATTTTCAAACTCCAACTAAACTTCAACCCTCCCAAACATAACCAATTGAATCTTAACGCAAACATCAATAATTAAAAACTACCCATGTGAAATCTTCCTTACATCTGACCCACATTACTCTATTCTGTATGCCAGTTTGTATGATCTTGATTAATAATAATGGTGTCAATTCAATCTTACCTAATTATGCTAAAATATAATGAAACCAAGATCTACCTGTCATTCATCCAATTTACAATCACAATAAACAAACAAACAAATAAATGAAGAACATAGAAAAAAAAGAAATACAAAAAGATGTTGCAGGGTTTCAGTCCCACAGTCCACAGGTCTCACTCATCTTTCTAATGCTGCTCGCATTTGCTTTCAAATCTGTGTAACCCCAACCAACCTCCACGGATAGAGTGGTCCATTCCTTAATTCTTACCCCTTTCCCGTCAAAAATCTTGTATGTTTTTTTTTCTTTCCAATTCAAAAATCCTTACGGTGGATGCATTGCATCACTCGCTCCCCCCCCTCTCAATTCAAATACATTGTTAGATATCGCAATACTCTGTGCATTCGCAATTTCTCAGCAATCCCGTTGCCGGAGAAAGATCGTGTGTGAAAATGAGCTCGCAGAGATCCGCAAAACCCACAAAACCCGTCAATCAGACAACCCCGGCAAGGTCATACTCCGCGTCTTCATCTTCTCTGTCATCCCATTTGGCTATGATTGAATTGAAGCAGCGGATCCTCAATTCCCTCTCCAAGCTCGCCGACCGCGACACGCATCAGATCGCCGTCGAAGACCTTGAGAAGATTATCCAGTCCCTCTCAAATGATGGCGTGTCCATGCTCCTC
Organism: Avicennia marina; assembly: GCA_019155195.1. NCBI lineage: Eukaryota > Viridiplantae > Streptophyta > Magnoliopsida > Lamiales > Acanthaceae > Avicennia > Avicennia marina. Next base: position 4,142,145 of record CM032754.1, on the reverse strand, counting down.
AACTGCCTTTACGACGCCGTCAATGACCCCAAGCCCGCCGTCAAGAAGGAGGGCCTCCGCCTCCTGGCGGTCCTCTGCGTCGCCCACACTGACCCCGCCGCCACCCACCTCACTAAAATCATTGCCCACATTGTCAAGAAGCTCAAGGATTCTGATTCCCAGGTTAGGGATGCATGTCGGGATGCAATTGGCTCGCTGGCGGGCTTGTACCTGAAGGACGGTAATGGTGGAGACGGCGTCGTTTCGCTCTTTGTGAAGCCATTGTTCGAGGTGATGAATGAGAATAACAAGACTGCGCAAGCCGGGGCATCAATGTGTTTGGCCAAGATGGTGGAATGTGCCTCCGACCTGCCTGCGGGAACGTTTCAGAAGCTTTGCCCCAGGGTTTGCAAGTATTTGAACAATCCAAATTTCTTTGCGAAGGCTGCTTTGTTGCAACTTGTGTCGGGCTTGTCTCAGGTTTGCCTGTTTCCAATGCAACTGCTTTATTATGGTTAGTCTTTAGTTAATCTTTGGTTCTATATTTACTACCTCTGAAGCGAGGTGTTACTTGGTAATCTTTCTGAAATTTGCCATAGATTATGAAGAAAATTGCTTGATTTCAATTAGAAGTTCTGATGCGTTTGATGATTTAGTTAACTTTTAGTGATATGTTATGAGCTGCAAATTTGCAAGTAGAGAAGTGGTATATCGACTTACTCCCCCATTCAACTTGATTCTTCAAAGTTCCTGTGATATTTGAGGAGTATGGTTTATAACTTTGGTGAACAAATGCAAGATTGTCGTAATGGATTAATGCAATATGAATAAATTTGATGTGAGCCTAGTATTCTTCCCACCTATAAGGATTCATTTAATCACGGTTATTTCCCAGTGCTTGCTCGTTTTGGCAATCCACAATTAGCATTATACTGACGTTGATTTACTATTTCTCTAGTAAATGGTTTACGTCTTGTTTTATTTCACTATGGATGAAAGCATGTTTTGCAGTTTTTGCTTCCCCTTCAATTAAACATATCTTTCCTCTTATTGCCTGATGCTTGATAACAAACACCTGCCCATTGAATGTTTCCGGCTTGTTATTCACATATGCATTTTGTCGTACTCTCAACCACTAGCTCTACACAACAACCTGAATTTTAATGGGCTCTATGTTCCTTATTTGTTGTTTTGTTGACCTGTTTGTGCATGTGATATTCAGGTAGTTAGTTCATTGGAATGCTGTGGTGAAAAACAGTAAAGTGGATTTTATTTTTATTCTTTACCAAAAATCTTTGTATCTTTCTATTTATTTCAGGTGGGAGCTATTGCACCACAAAATTTGGAACAGTTGCTGCATGGTATCCATGAGTGTCTTAGCAGTTCAGATTGGACTACTCGTAAGGCTGCTGCCGAAGCATTAAGTGCCATATCTTTGCACACAAGAAACATAACCCCAGAAGCAGCTGCTGCCACATTGAATGTGCTTGAAGCTTGTAGATTTGATAAGGTGTGTATGAAAAACAACGTCCTCCTGAAGTTCATATTTCATAACTCTATGCTGTATATTGCCCAACTCTGGGTACCTCCCTGTATGCATATATTTCCATGTTTCTGCTAGAATTTTATATTTAGAATTTAACTTAGTGTTGAAACGGTTTTTATGCATTTAGGCTTGTAATTATCTTCACTAATTTTATGATTGAACCTACATGTATCCAATAAATTTACTGCAAACCCAAAGTTGACCCGCCTTTTATTTGAAACTTCATGACATCTTCACTGAATGCTTGTTCAGTGTTAAACTGCTCAAGTTGCACTACTTGATTTTTGAAGATGATCTCTATATTTTTGTGTCTTGTTGATATCACATGAGGTCATAATAAATCCAAATGGATGTTGATATTCTTATATCTTACTTTCTGTTTCTTCTAATTTGTCTTGGTATTAAGGCTATTAATTGACTTACTCTTGGTGAGCTCTTTTATGCATGTATAAATTAAGTCACATGACTTAATACAAGTTCAAATGTTGAAGGCCAAAGATCCATTCTATGTTCACTCTTCTGCTAGTAGAGTTTTGTTGTCTACTGAATGACTTTTTCCATGGGAACTTTCTGTCTTTGATATTCCCTTTTGATCATCAGTATAAAGTTTACTTAGAAGACAATGTTGAACCCAATGAAGAGTGCAGTTAGGCAAGAATACATTTCTACTTGTTTCTTGGGTGACCCATTCAAATTGAAACAATGCTGTTTATTCTTTTAGATAAAACCTGTCAGGGAGAGTATGACAGATACATTACGACTTTGGAAGAAAATTGCTGGGAAAGAAGAGGGATCTTCAGAGGAATGTAAAGCTGCATCTCTTGGTAGGCCTAGATCTAATGCTCATTATTTTAATTCTCATTCGTTGGCTGCATTTGTCATTGTTTTTATTGTGTGATTTATCATTTAATGCTCTTCTCTTCAGATGGTGAAGCTTCTGAATCTGTAAATCCACATGATAGAAAGGATAGTTCCAATCGTGGTGAGAGAGGAATTGAAAAATCTGTGAATGATACATCAAGTGGATCGTCTCCTACTGATTCTAGTTCCAAAAGCATTGCAAACAACACTTCTGACAAGGCAGTTGGGCTATTGAGGAAGAAGGTACCAGCCTTAACTGACAAAGAATTGAACCCTGAGTTTTTCCAGAAACTAGAAACAAGAGGTTCAGGTGATTTACCTGTGGAAGTGGTTGTCCCTCTCCGACATGTGAATACTTCGCAAAATGACAAAGACTTGGAACCAAATGATACAGATGGACATGGGAGATCTGTGGAGAATGGCCAGGCTCAGGGATTCTTGAAGGCGAAATATGAAAGTATGGAGAGGGTAAATATTGGGGATAAGAGTGATTCTAATCAGATAGAGTCATCTGGCACATATGAAGATTCGTCGAGAAATCCTGATTTACCTGATGGTTTAGCTAATAATAAAGGAAATTGGTGGGCTATTCAGAGGCAGCTCTTACAACTGGAGAGGCAACAGGCTCATCTCATGAACATGTTGCAGGTGTACTTATTTTATTTGCATTCAAGGACATGATTCCTTAATCTGCTTTTCACTGACAATGCTTTTCCAATGCAGGACTTTATGGGTGGGTCTCATGATAGCATGGTAACCCTAGAAAGCAGAGTCCGGGGGCTTGAGAGAGTTGTTGAAGACATGGCTAGGGATTTGTCAATGTCAGCAGGTGGGAGGGGAAATGGCACGATGGCTGGATTTGAGGGATCTTCAAATAGGCTTCTCAGCAAGTATAGTGGCTTCCCGGACTATTCAGGCGGCAAGTTAGGTAGAGGCAATGATGGTCGCATTCACTTTGGGGAGAGGTTTCTGGCGTTTGATGGTGTTAATTCTGGCATGAAGAGTAGGGGCCCTTCTTGGAGATCTGATGCAACAGATGCATGGGACATTCACGCATATACTAAAAATGGGCAAATGGGCTCAAGGAGGGCTGCAGGTGGAGGTACTATGGGTATTATGTCCAATAGATCAGAAAATGAAGCTGATCAGATCGGCAGCAGGAGGGCCTGGGGAAAAGCAGCTGGACCCGTTAGGTTTGGTGAGGGGCCTTCTGCAAGAAGTGTTTGGCAAGCTGCAAAGGACGAAGCAACACTGGAAGCCATTCGAGTAGCCAGTAAAGACAAAGTAGTTGGTCGAAATGCTCGAGTGGCCATACCAGAAATGAGTGCTGAAGCATTGCGAGATGATGGAACGGTACCAGAGCGCGACCCTGTTTGGACTTCATGGAGCAATGCAATGGACGCACTTCATGTTGGTGATATGGATTCAGCTTTTGCTGAGGTATTCTCTACAGGGGACGACACCTTGCTTGTAAAACTCATGGAGAGAGCTGGCCCTGTAATTGATCAACTCTCGCATGAGGTGGCTAGTGAAGTTCTGCATGCTGTTTCTCAGTTGCTCATGGAGCAGAATTTGTTCGATACCTGCTTATATTGGATTCAACAGGTATGCCTCATGCTCAATGGTCCAGTGGTTTTTAGCGGCATCCCGTAGTTTCTCTTTTTCTTTTTCTTTTGGTCAAATTTTAGAGCCTTTCCGCTCACCACAAACTTGGATTTATAGGGAAAAAAGGCATTCTTAGTGCACTGGATTCTTGGTTTTGGTTTTATGGGGGATCCCTCTGATGTTGTTTTGATTCATGTCCTCAGTTGGCAGATATAGTCATGGAAAATGGCCCTGACGTGGTGGTATTTCCTATGGATGTCAAAAGGGAGATTTTACTGAATTTACATGAAGCTTCTTCATTAGCAGATCTACCAGAGGACTGGGAAGGATCGACTCCTGAGCAACTATTACTGCAGCTGGCATCGGCCTGGGGCATTGATCTTCAACATCTCGTGAAGTAGCTTCCTTAATAACCTTTTTCCTTCATTTGTGTTAATAGATTAGGCATCTTGCCTCTCTGCACATCGAAGGCCAAATGCCTCGACAAAGAATGGGTACCTCATGTACGTGACTGTTCGTTCATTATTGCAACGATTGTCTTTGCCATGCAATTAACCACTATGGCCTTGGCCTCCTCGGCTGATTCTGTATAGGATCACTTCGTCCTGTGCATCTTCCAAGAGAACAGCAAAAATTAGCTCAACTCATACGGTTGGCCCTTCATTGTACCACATTATATATACGTCGTTTCGGAATCGCATGGCCGTATATGGCACAACTCGTTTGATAATTGAGGACAAGAGATGGCACTTCATATACGATACTAGTTTTGCCGCAATACTGTAATTACGGGCGTTGTTCAAGTTTGGAACAGTTAGAGGTATATTTTATATATGAGAAACTTATAACATGAAATTAGATTTAAGAAACATAAAAACACGGAATGTAGTTTTAAAGTTGATCTAATTCTAATATTATTAAATAGAAATCGAAATAGAGATAAAATTATAAACTAAGAAACATAATACATGGAATTATTATAATCAAATATTACTTTGAAGCATGAAGAAATTAAATTAAAGATGTCAACTTGAATCATTCAGACTTCACAAATGGTAAGTACGACAACAGGTCGTCGGCAAAATGGAACATAAAAGTCTCACTTTTGGCGGATATCACAATCATAAGCAGGCAGTTATTATGCAAGATCGTGAGAAAACTCCGTGGGCTACCCTTTATTTCTAAAGTTGACAAACCGACAAAATTACACTTACAGTGACGATAGAGATAAGGTTGTCCATAGGGGATCATGACTGCCACCAATTTTCATCCTTGTCTGTACAGTCATGATGAATTGGTTTGACAATTATCGGACGTTAGATTAATAGCATCATTAGTAATTAGGTCCACTTTAAAAATCCACACACTTATTATTATATTTTTTAAAATTTTATTTTTATTTCTATCTTATCTTTTTACACTTTTTTTTTAAAATATATTCAAAAAAATAAAACGAACATAAATTTAAAACTCGAAGAAAGTGTTAATATTTGTGATGAATTGACTATTGTGTGGTACAAAAATAAAAAGTGGAAAAGATTGATGTACTCTTGGTAAACTTGAAAATATTGGACTTTCATCTCATTTAATTTTTATAGGAGTCCAAAAAGAGAGAAGAAAAAAATATCATTCGCTAATGGTTGACCATGTCGACAAAGCGAAGGAAAGATTTGATATCCTAAGTGAACAATTATGACTTGGATAGAATTCTTGCCAGATAAGAAAACTGTTGACCTGGTATTGTAACACAAATTGATGACTTGGATATAGTCTACGGCAAAATCTTACACGAATAATTGGTGAAGATATGCACCCAATTTTCGTTCATTTCTTTTACAAATGAAGGGCATAAATATGGCAAGAGGAACATGGAGGTCTACGTGCTGACTCCTATCAAGATATGCACACGTCTTGATGTTTCACTAGAGTTTGCGAGCGGGATACTTTATGTCGACATGAATTAGGGTTAAAAGATAGTTTGGCTACGAAAGGTTAAGTTATTAGGATGTACCAACTATTTAAAGTCAAGTAAATAGTTGATTTAAACAAAGTGTGAGTGAAAAAAAGATCTTATTCTTGTATTGTATGTACTTTGAACATATTTGATAAATGAATTAGTTGATTTGAGTAAGTGTCTGGTAGCAGACAAAGGAGTTGGATTCCAGACTACACAAATATATTACGTGTACTTGTTTTTATTTTTACCTTTTGTTTTTCATGTGTATATTGGTGTTACGACTCTTGGCTGAAAACCCACCATGAAATCACGACATTCTCGCAACTTGGTGTCACATCTAGCCTAACCCAACCTATAAAAGTCAAAACTGTCCTTGATTTTAAAAGAGGCATCATTCATGAGATTGATTGAACAACGATCACGCTTCATTAAGCAACTTCATCAAAAAACCAACTTGCGACCGCAAATGGCTGGCCAAACAATCATTGTCACCGAAATAGAGGCGACATTCTATAAAATAAAGTTATATATGCTCCAGATTGCATGAGATTTAGGCTAGAGACTTGGCAGCAATATTAGGTTAATTCTATAGGAGTTAACTCTGTGTTTAATAATGTAAGTGTGACGTGTGTTTTCGAGTTTTTAATAGCCTAACGAGCTCATAATTTTCCAAAATCATCGATGACACTGTGGCCTAGGACACACAGAAAGAAGAGAACGAAAAAGAGTGAGAATTTCGAAGACACGTCGAAATAAGAAATTATACCGTTGGAAGCATGTAGCTCCCTACACATCGGGTGGAATTTCATGAAATTTATGAAGAGAGAGATAATTAACTGCCCAACACAACAAATGGTGGGTCAACTGGACAAAAAAGTTAACGTGCAAGGTAAGATTTATCGACATTGTCGGGTCAAGCCCTTGTTGAAGACCTTGATGGCATTGATGGAATCGTAGTGGGATTCCAAGATGGCTTTGTCAAGGCCCCCACGAAGGAATCTTTTTGCGGTGCCATGATTCTTGCTTTTAAAGCATTTAGACCTCAATTGGAAGGACCGATTTTTGACACAAATTCTAGGAATATATATATATATATATATATTAAAAGACGAGGAAGCCAAAATGGGCAGAAGTTGATGCAAAGGAAGAACAGGTGGCTTGAATATGGGTCTGCGATTCTGAGCTTTCTTTGTCCCCTTTCTTTTGTGCTATTTTTGAGTAAAATTTCACTAAGGCACTATTTGAATAGAAAAATTTAGATTCGAAAAAATGATTTGAAAAGAGAATTTTAAATTTACCATAATTACAAAGATCATAATTCAAAACAAGAGCTTAAAATTTAAGAATGCATTGACATTCAAACAAATACAATGAATTCATTGTTATAAATTTAAAAACCATTCAATCAAATGAAATCATTCAATTCAAATGGACTTTAAGACAAAGTACATAAGCATAAATATTGATGCCATGGCACTATGAAGCTATATTTTTTATTATAGGGACATGTAATGAAGTTGTGATTGATCTTATGCATATAATTCAATTAAATTTTTTAAAGTTATTTGTGCTTGATTTTATTATCTTCAAAACCTTAATCAACTCTTGAATGAATTACTGACTTACAGGAAAATATCAGGGGAAAACCTCAAATCAAAACTAATCAAATATAAATATGCAGTCCAGAAAAATGACTGAGAGTGAAACACAAATTGTATGCGTAATCCTTATTTGTTCATAAAATTTTTATGCACCAATTAAATCTTTTTGTGCTATCTAAAGGTACATGCATAATTCAATATTAAATTTACAACAAGACAAGGAATAAAGCATTGGGAATTTATGAAATAAACAACTTTGACATTAACAATTAAATTGGTTATTGAAACAATTGACAGCATAACTGAAAACTCTTGGGCTATGTTTGTTTCCATTTACTAATTATTCATCTTCACTTAAAAATCTTACGGACAAAATATTTTAACATATAAATTTTGTTCAAATTCAAATTCAAAATCATAGTATTCGCTCTTTCATATTTTAAAACTAACAATTTTTCATTTATTATATTTATTAACAATTAAATCAATATTTATTCTTATAATTCTCTTACATTCATTTTTTTATTACCCTATATAAACTTATCACATCGTTCAATCATTATTTTATATTAAAAAAAAATATATATATATATATATATATATATAATTTTCTTATCTATCTAAATCTTATAAATCAAATATAATTTGCATCTCTACTCAAATCACTCAAATTTTCCTCCATCCGAATTTGGAAACAAACATAGTCTTGAGGTCTTCAAAGTGAATATGTATTTAAAAGATAATTGATTCAGTGAGGTTTCCAATTGCCTTTTCTTAATATTGTCTATGGTCTTACTAACGCCACATCCTTCAAGACAAATCCGTATCGTAATACAGTTGACAACATTGTGCAACCCTCATTCACAATAGTAATTTTATAGTTACAAGAGAGTTCGGGGAACAAAACATGTATAATGAAATGAAATAAATATGTCACCACCTATTATTCATACATAATTTAGAGGAATTTTGGCCCAATTTGTCGATACATAAGATATGTAACCAAAGTCACATTCTCCTACATCCAAAATTCCAAATTCCAACACACTCTCACGTACACGTTGTACGCCTTTTCAATATTGGCTCACATCATTCACCCTATCCCCAAAGTTGTATGCATAAGGTCGCATACATAAGGTTAATCACGTGCAAACCCCTCTAAACCACTCACTTAGAGTTTTCCACTTCAATACTACAAATGTTTGGTCCCCCATTTGTCTCTGAAAAACCAATTTCTAACGAATAAAATTAGCCCAATATTTCTTGATATGGAATAAGAGTCACGATTCACTATTGCAAATGTAGAAGAAAATTGCATTATTTAGCCCAAAGATGACAAATAAATATAACATACAAAATTAGGCTAACATGATACACCAAACTGATACCATAAAGCTTATTTCAGGTAATTGCATACAACCTAATGGGTAGGCCTCTTTCTTATCTCTTTGGTTTTTATATCATCGACCCCATGGAGATTGTCCCTAAAATATTTATTATTATTCTCAAACTGTATATTCAAAGCAATGAGAACGCAAATTTACCGATTGAGAAAAAAAAATTTATCATCCCCATGCGCTAAATAACAATGGAATGACTAGAATGCTGTTGTGAACCGGTTTGCACATAATTAATTTATCAATTTATTTTTCAAAAAGAAAACTTAGTTTGAATACATTCAATCTTTTCCATCCAATCTGGCTTTTGCCAAGTGGTAACCTGTGGAGAAAGAATTCATTTCAGTATTGCCTTCCAGAGCTTTAGGGCGTTAGGAGATCATAGTCCAGAATATCATAACGCAACTACTCTGACCCTAAATTTCCTGGGATTAGTTTAGAAAGAATATACCAACACACGGCTTCAGAATTCAAATTCTTTTGAGTAAAACATAACATAATAGAAATCGTAAAAATTAACAGTGTCTCGCATATCTCATCAGTACGTTGATCTTCTTGAATTTGCAAGTAGATAGTAAAAATAAATTTTAGCTTCTTTCACCCTGAAGGTCTCATCACCACAAAAGTATGAAAATCACGCCCCCAACACCCAAATGCAAAGAAGCACATCCCCGCAGAATATCAGCAGCTCAAAGATACATGAATAGGCATCAACCCCAATATCATAGTTTAGTGAAACCAAAAGATACACGAGGCCCCCAGTACTGGTAGCAGGAAGGGGATACCTTGGACAAAATACATGCAAAAAAGCAACTGCTCCCTAAGAACATCCACAAAAAGTCAACCACATCATAACCCCATGGTAAAAACATGAGAGGTGCAAAGCCAAATCCATATCAAGTGCCGCAAACTTTATGCATGCAGGTTTAAAAAGTATAATTTCATTGAAAATTCAAAACATAAATTCCAATTCTAAACAGTTCGGCCTTCAAACTATGAATAATTTTAGCGACAGATTGTCTCTCTCCTTGGCAAATCAAAAACAGAACATAAAAATCTTCTTTTCGCTAGTATGAGACCATGTGCATATCCTGTGTCACGCAAACAAATCTGCAGCTCTGCATTCAGCTCTCCTCAATGGGGTTTTTCAAACTTTGTCCTCCTTTTTTTAAAAAATTAATGAATTATTCAAATTGGTCAAATCCTCAAAATAGATTAGATTGCAGAGATACTTGACCAAATCCTCAAAATAGAGTCCTATTTACACGGAATTTGTCCGTGGAATTGAACCTTTTTTAAAAAAATTAAAAGTTTTGCGAATGCAGAATTGAACCAAAAAAAATTCAAGCAATTAAACAAAGTGAAAAAAAGCATATTGGCCTAGTGTGATAATTGAAAAAACTAAAATAAAACATTGAGTTAGAATTAATACCTGAATGTACTTCAGCGTGCTTGGATCTTGGTATGATGGGATACAAACTCCTCACCACTTCAACAACCAACTGTAAACCACAGTTATGATGGATGATGAATAAATTGTAATATTGGATTGTTTGGTGAATGATGGAAGAAGGATGAATTACTGGAATAAAATAGCTTAACAGACAGAATAATTTTATGTGGATTTCCAACTCACAATCTACTGGATATATAATACATAACATTCACTCACACCTTCATTTATAATTGCTTCCACTTCACAACAATCAACAGAGCAATTTCAATTTCAATTTCAATTTATGGTCGTTGCTTCTACTGCCATATTTCAATTTATGGTTGTTGCTTCTACTGCCATTTATTGTATTGCTTCTGCAAAGTCCGGAAAATATGGATGTCCAGACACAGCCCAAATTGTTTTTTTATTCCTTTCTTTTAAACGTTAACTCCACAAACAAATTGCTTTAACTTTTTAAAGGTTCAATTATGTGAACTTGTCTTCTATTTTTTTTAAAACAAGGTTCAATTTTAACATCAGATGCCATTTATTTAGACCGTCCAGATACAGTCCAAATTACTTTTATTTTTTTAAAACACAAAATTGCTTTAATTTTTTAAAAGGGTTCAATTCCACAAACGAATTTTTTTAAAAAATTTCAATTATGCAAACAAAGTTTGTGGAATTTCATTAATTATAATTTTTTTTACAATTGCATGAATTGAAAATGTAGAAATTCTAATCACACGATCTCAATTTACGTAAACAAGACTCTATTTTAAAGGTTTGGCCTGGTAGGACAAATTGTAAAAATTTTTCAAAAACCAGGATTAAGTGTTCAAAAACTCCTCCCCAAAAAACAAGCTTTCCTATTTCAACTGGTGATGGCAATTTCTGACCTGACCCGAAAAACTCAACCCAAACCCAACCCAAAAAGATAAATAGATCAATTTCGAGTTGACCTGTCAAGTGACTCACAAACCCGCGAATATATTTTAAATAATTTAATAAATATTTATATAAATATAAAAATTAATTAAATAAAATTACATTATAAAATTATATTTAAAACATTAAACCTTAATTTTGAATTAAAAAATAATAAATTTTTTTGTTGATGGATTAACGGTAAGATTTGGATAATCCACAAAATTGATGGGTCGAGTTCGGGTCAGTGTGTTAGGTGGAATACCAAGGTCTTAACCCGACCCATCAACCCAACACGTTGCCACCCCTAATTTCGACATCTCTAAGAGTTCAAATATCTAGCCCAATCAACAAATACAGTGAAAATTTTCAGGGACCAGTTATGCGACTTACAAACTAAAGTGCACACCATGTCCAACAGTCTCTCGTTCATACCGTTCTGGGTCTCGAATCAATGCCAATGTTTGGTATTCAAAGCAACATGGCACTAGAAAAAGCAGACTATAACAGAAATTGCACTTGCAAAATCCCAATACAACCAGATGAAAAAATATTCAAAGACGTGAATCCCCCAGAACAGATCTCTTGTCAATTAGTATCAGTCCACAACTTTTAATCAAACAGCATCCTCTAGGGAAAATAATATAAGTAAACTTGAAAAATAAGACATAAAGAAGTGAATTATTTGGAAAGTAACAAATTATCCAAGCAAAATCTACACGAAAACTAGCACAAAAAATTTGAACGTGTACAAAAGAACTTTCCCGCTTGGATGTTTGCTATTGTTTGAAATAACAAATGCAGCATCCCTCAGAACTAATTTCTCGTCAACAAATATCGGACTACTTTAAACGTTAAAATTGTGCAAAACATCATCACTGGGATGCAGCAAAACCATCAGCTGAAAAAAAAAAAACAAATATCTTTTGAAAATTTTACTTAATACGCAAAGAAATATTTCTGGATAGCTTAATGCACGAGGCACAACCTAAAGGCGCTGCGCATTACCCTTTAAAAAATAATACCTCGTTAAACAAGATAAATAAAATTACAGCAATCCCTCAGAAACAAGAGCATCATCAATAGATATCAGGCCACTACTTTTATTTCGATTCAACGTTCTTCACGGGGATCGATTCGAAAATACGAAAAGAAATAAAACGAGAAGTGTACTAAATGATCAGCAAAACAGAGACAAGATCGAGAAAAGAACCATAAACTGCAAAAACATTTCCATGAATGAGAGGCTGTAGAGCCCTAATTATGTAACCTGAGGCGGTTGGCCGTTCCGCAAGTCCAGTGGCGGCGGAAGGATGCCGGTGGTTGCTGCTGAGGGTTTTAATGCTAGCGGGGGAGGAAAGGGAGAAGGGGGACGAGCCCGTTTGGCTACAGAGAGAAGTGTACGGCTTGACGGATGCCGCTTTTAGGGCTTCTACCTATCCAAACAGCAGTTATTTGGATTTTAATAATTTTCATAATGTATATTGCCATATGCGAATCATTGATAATGTGACTAAATCACGGCATTCCGTTATATGATTCCAAATCACACTAAATTATGGAACGGGGTTAATTTTGTAAACGACTTTTAAATATGAACGTTTAAAAAAAAAGAAATTTTTTAGGTTAAATAATAAAAATAACACATATAAAATCAATATTATTTATAAAATAAAAAATAAATAGATAAACTTGACTAATATATACAATTTTTATATAAAATATAATATTTTATTGATTATAACAAACAAAAATAAAAATAAAAACTAATAACATAAGAATTTAAATAAATAAATTGCGATTAAATTGAAATATATAGAAAGATATAAGAAAAATATAGAATTATAGAAATAAAAAAACATAGAATGAGGGGCAATAAAAATATTTAAAGACGAACATTATACTAATTAAATATTGTGCCATCAAGATTATGTTGTTAACAATAATATATAGTATAGAATAATAGAGAAAAACATACAATACATTAAAATAGAGATGAGATAATTAAATAAATAGAAATTGTGGGTAAATTAAATATATATCTATATTATACATTAAGGGGTAAGAAAATAGAATAGCCACTTTTCAGTTGTCACGTATTAGTACTTAGTAGACATAAAACGCCCCTCCCATCTTTATATTCATTGTTTTCTTTTATATTTAATTTAATTTAATGTTTTGATAGTTTTTTTTTTTTCTTTCTCATTTTATAAAAAGTTTATAATATAATTTTAAACAACTTTATCAAAATAAGTAAAAATTACATTTTACTATATTAATGAAATTATATAATTTTTAATTATGCACACATGATGCAAACCACTTTTATTAATATTTATAAATAGATAAAATGTATACCATTTTTATTAATATTTATACCGCCGGGGACTTTTGCGCTAGTGGGGAAGAAAAGGGTGTGGAGGACGATACAGCACGTATTTGGTTTATCTAAATAGAAACCCTAAAAGCGGCCCCAACAACGTAGCCTTTAATATTTATCTAGAATTAAGTAGATAGAGAGAAACAGCATAAAATAAAAGATAAATAAATAAACTCGACTAATATATACAAGTTTTCTTTTATATAAAATATAATAGTTTCTTGATTATAACAGACAATAATAAATATAAAATTAATAACATACGAATTTAAATAAATAAGTAGAGTAAATTGGAATATGTAAAAAGATATAAGAAAGTATATAAAATTATATCAATAAAGAACATAGAATGAGGAGAAATTAGAAAATATTTAAATACAAACACTATAATATTAAATATTGTGCAACTGAGATTATGCTTTTAACACTAATACATGGTATAGAACAAAAGGGAAAAATGTATAAGAAATTAAAATTGAGATGAAATAATTAAACAAATGGAAATTGTGGAGATATTAAATATATATATACCTATACTATATATTAAGAGGTAAGAACATAGAATAATCACTTTTTGCATGTCAAATAACAGTACTTAGTAGGCAAAAATGCCTCTCCCTTCTTTATATTTATTTTTTTCTTTTATATTTAATTTAATGTATTTCTTTTGATTATTTTTTCTCTTTAAACTTCTCATTTTCTTTCTTATTTTATAAAAAGTTTCTAATATAAATTTAAATAACTTTATCAAAATCATTAAAAATTACATTGCGTTATATTAATGAAATTATATAATTTTTACTGCACACACACCATGGATGCCACTTTTATTAATATTTATAAAGAGGTAAATGTCTTTTTAGTAATTACATATTTGATAAATAAAAGGAGGCCCTTAAATGTATATTTCAATATAAATGTCTTAAAAACAGTGCAATTAACGTGAGCTAGATTCAGTCCAAATTTGATTCACTTTTTTAACCTCCAAAAACACATACACTAAAAATTAAAAAAACATATACAAAACGTTACAATTTATCCTTTCCACATTCACAACCACATAGACCAATATTTGAAAACAATCAATTAACACTATTCAAAATAAAATTATTTTTCATACATGTGGCCACACTCAAATAATCATATATGTTTAAACAGAAATTACATCAACTAAACATGATTTGACGTTTATATTAATTTTTGTCCCTCAAACACATTTAAAAAATCGGGCATACAATATATATTTTTTTTATAGTATTCATAAAACACACAGAAAAACCTCAAAAGTTACGTTCAAGGATTTTGTGTGTTTAAAAACTCCACTCACCAAAAATAGTCGCTACTTATTTTTCATTTTAATTCTCACTTCTCAAGGTTATAATGGTTAATTTCCATCAGTGGCGAAATGGGCAACCGACCAAGTACTATATAGTCAACAGGGGCCCAAAACAATCAGCTAGTTAATAACGATTATAGTTCCCACTTGACAGCAAAAGCGGAGAAGAACCGGAGGGATCCCCTAGCCGACTCTTGTCGGTTGTTCGTTATAACCCGGGCGCCGCAAAGCTTCATCTTGCGACTTGAAATGGAATCCAGATGGAGACGGCTATTGACTGTGTGTCTTTGCTGCACAATTTTGATGGTAAATGGAGTGAGATCGTGGACCGGCGAAATCCACGGCAGAGTGGTGTGTGATGTGTGCGCTGACTCTTCCATTGGCCCGGAAGATCATGTTTTACAAGGCAAGACCATATTTCGATGTACCTTTTTCTGATACGTGTTTCCAATTTTTGTTGATTAAGGTAGTACGGTCTGAATCTCGATTTGCTTGTTTTGACTATATTCTTCTTATTAGCAGCTGTGTCTGGGATCCAAATGCTTTTGCTCAATTCGTTTTTTTTTGTAAAATCAAAAAGAAAATAAATTGGTGGCTAGAATTACAGAACGAACTGCATGCCAACAGAAGCTGTCTTGGTTGGAAGAGGGAAATTGAATTATATTGAAGTGGATGTATATCTCTTCTTATGCCCAATCTGGAGCCTCCCGAAACTGGGATGCATTGTCAATGATCCAGTTTTATTTTTTTAATTGCGGGTGAGGAATTTTTTTTCCACAAATTGTTAACTGGACACCCGCCTTTCCTTGGAAAAAAATACAAGGTTAAACCGGGAGTTTTTACTTAACGATTCATTTGTTATTCTCCTATTTGGGGGGAACTATTTCAAGCACACTTTCCGAATATTATTAGAAATGCGTTTTGTTTCGGGAAACTTCATATAAGGGATTATGATTTGTTCATTGTCACTATGTTTGGGAGAGGGGTTTTTGTTGAAAATAATGTTTGGTGAAAGGTATGTTAGGATGGGTAGCATGTTTGATTGAAAGATTATGATAAGATGATTTTAATTTATTTGAATATATGAATAAAATAAATAAGAATGATTTGATGATGTATTAATATATAAGAATAATAAATAATTAGTTTTTAAAGTATAAATAAATATAATATAAGCATACAATGATTAGCTCGTTATATATGTAAAAGATAGAAAATTTGAATTTGAATTTTAATGAAAATTTTGTTGGATTAAATGTTTGGTATTATAAAGTTTGATAGGGGGTGAAGATTGGGAGTGAATAGATTGACAATATCCTTCCACACGTAGCCTATGAGAATCTAGGTATTTGTTTATGTTGTACCAGAACATATTCTTTTTATTTTTAAGCCTGCATCCCCCACAACATGAAAGTTTCCTGTCTTGGCCTTTTTTCTTTGCAGTGTGGAATTTACTTCATTTTCATCTGATATAATTTTCCGTTAGATTGTTTATGTGGAATCAACTTGGCTGGATGCTTATAATGTGTGCTTTCTGGGGCCTGCAATGTTAAGGTTACCAGCTTAACACATGATTTCATATTTTTGAAAATGTATGACTGTAACTGAAGATAATTTTGTTTTCCAATTCTTTTTCGAGTAATTGGTTCACCACTGCCTTTGGCAGTGTTGTTTCCCATGCCTTGATTATTCAAGGTAGCTTCTTTTTTCTGCTGTGATGAAGAAATTGGAACTTAGGAACATGTGCTGATAATGTTGGAAAATTTATTGGGATATGAAACTGTGTGTTTTTAGAACACGTCATGGCAGCATTCTTGGATAGTTAAGATGAAATTGGAAGATTACAAACTTGAGAGTGGATTGATTTATGAAGATATTGAATGCTAGGCTTACCAGAGTTCAATTGGCAATCTGGTAAGAGATAAAGAGTTTAAAGTTCAAAATAAAGAGCTCTAATGTTTAACATTGGTCTTTAATTATTGATATCAGAGATTCAAAACCTTTTATTTAGTTTACTGCAGTAAGTATTCAGTGGAAAAGCTCTGATGCGGAGAACTTTGAATTCCTTTGGACAGGTGCGGAGGTGGCTGTGCTTTGCATAACCAAGTCCGGGCAAGTTCTAAATTATCAAGCATTCACTAACTCGAATGGTGTATATATGGTGGCTGAGACAATGCCTGAGAGCGAACGATGGGATGCCTGCTTAGCCAGACCCATCAGCAGTTTCCACAGTGGCTGCACCCGTCTTGGAGATGGCAGTTCGGGTGTCAAATTCAGTTACTACCATCCCTCAGGCTATTCTCATGCTGTTAAACCTTTCATCTATCATCCAGGCCTTGTTCCAGCATACTGCATGTAGAAAGTGTTATGTGGTCCAACTATAAAATATCTATTGAAATGAAAAGGAGAGGCCGCATCACTGCTGTGTATCAATGGGATATTTATACGTATAAAAATAGTAGACTTTGTGAGCTTGAATTGATCATGTAAATACACCTGGAAAGGAGCGATTCAGGTGTTTGGGCGCATAAATCTCTCTAAAAGCGAGGTTTGAAGCGACAGATGCCATGTTACAAAAATGGTTGATGCTTGTTGCTACCTAATCTGTTAGCATGAATGAGATACTGTATTTATGGTTTATGTTAGTTTAGGATGGTGCCCTCATCGCTTCATGCATAAAGTTTGTATACAATTGGGCAGTTCTGTTTGTTAACGCGGCAAAAAATGTTTAGTGAACTTAATATGAATTTATGGTGAATGCTGGGTACGTGATTTTTATCACATTCTACCAACTAACCATACAATTTGAGTGCATCTGCCGTGTTGGGTTGTTTAAAGAAAGACGGGGACGGAAAATGTATGACCGATTCTTAGTGGGCAGGAAAACGATCTTTTAATCTATTTTAAATATTGGAAAGAAAAAGGGTTGGGAAATGGATGAATGGGACCTGTGGTTTTAGCACCACTGATTTGTTGTCGAAAAATATTTATTCCTTGGCTAAATTTTGATCTGAAACCATTCCACAGATGAGCCCTTAATGCCTTCACTTTTCTGCCCACAGAAATTTCAGAATTAAAATTAAAACTCACCAGAGAAGCAATATTGAATTCTAAATATTTTAATTATTAACTAGCGCTTATGGCTTCTTTCGTTCTTTGCTGTTATTGACTAATAGTGAATTTTTAATGCTTGGGGCAAAGCGGGAAGTGGAAGTTTTTTCCGAAGAAGGCAGGCAAGAGATCAGGAATTGGTAAAAAAATGACTGGCAAAAACATATTAATAAGGAGAAGTGAGCAAATTACAATTATAACTTACTAATGTGACAGTTTAAAACGGTATTTGAAAAAAAAAAGTACTTTAAACGATTAAATCCAGCTTTTATGAAAACTTTGTGCATAAGATAATGATATAGACGTAATCTCAAATACTGAAGTACCCACAAAAGATGCCAGTGAGTGATAAAAAGGGTCAAGAATTAATGCAACTGAGCAAAAGACATGTCTCAAATTGAACAAGGATTTAATTTTTATTTACTTCTAAAGAGTAAAAAGAAATTGTCTTATTTGCAATGCCCCCAAGTCATCAATTTATTAATTACTAAATCATTAATTTTTAGATGCTTGATCTTGAAAGATGACCTCCATGTTTATCTGTTTATCTGTTACAATATATCAAGTCTGGGCATTTTAAAAATACTGTTTCGGTCAGAAAAAAAGTATTTTTACTTAAATAGACTTATTTACTTACAATGGAGAAAATAACTTCAAATTGCTAATTGTAATGAAGTGTCTGAATTTGTCTGTAACAATTGATTCTTCTATGTGTTTTAGTATAAACTAGATCTGCTATTTTTCACCGTGCATTCCATTCCAATTGGTCAATAACCTCATTGGCGTTCGCTTTGTCATAGGTGTCAATGCCACAGTGGGAGACACTAGGCCGACTAGGATTGGTTCCAGCCAAGTCAGTTGCCCAGGCCATGCACTTTGCTAGAGAAGTGAGCACAATGGGGCAACAACCCATTAGTCAACGCTCATGCACAGCGCGACAAGGTAGAATCAAAATTCGTCTCCACGCGGAATATTGGCTATGTTTGTTTTGATAGGGAGGAAAATTTGCATAATTTAAATGGAGATAAAAATTATATTTCTATTGTAAATTTTGATTTGGTAAAAAATTTATTTTTATATATATTTAATATGTAACAATGATCGTATGAAGTGATGGTATAAAGATTTATAAAATAATAAAAAAATGAGTGTCAGAAAGAAGTTTATAAGAACGTGTATTTTATTTGATTATGAATAAGTGTAATAATTGAAAAATTATTAATTAATAAAATTATTTGATTTGTAAAATTTTTAAACCAGAAAAATGGGGACACAAACATAGCCAATGGGGGAGGATGTAGTGAGATTTACTAGAAAAGGGTTGCTTATTCCCTACTCGATGTGGGAGTGCTCGAGCTTTGATTGTTCTCTCTTCTCCAAAATAAAAACTTGTACTTCACTCATAACAATACTTTTTCAATTCTCTTTTTTACATAATTTTTGAAGAATAAAAAACATAGCATCTAAACATCCCAACAAAGTCTAAAATCTAACAACCAGCATAGCTCTAGTGTATTGCATATATTATTGTGGTGAGTCCAATAAGTGGAGTGGAGCCATGGAAATGAATTGGCAAAGTTTTGGTTGTCCGGGTTTCGTGGGTATTAGAATCATGTACAATTTGCATAGTCTGCATATACGGTTACGTGCGATGGGCGGAAAGAGACGAGAGACTGGACAGGACACGTTATTTCCCAATACTTCATTTTATTTTATTTTATTTTTTGAGATTTCTTGAGATGTACCGACAAAAAAGACCATATGATTGAAGAAACTTGTACTGGTAAGTTACGACATTGCTGAACCTGGTGTCATTAGTTTTAATTTGGAGGAATCTGGTTTTGGTTATGTATACTTAAGTAAGGAGGATTTGTAGTTTTCCTGTCAAATTATTTTATTATTTCTATCGTTTTCATTATCTTTTTTAATCTAAATTACAATTTATATTTATGTTTCAAAGACTAGGGATTAAAAATATATATAAGCAACCAGGGGTTAAAAAGTTTTCTCCTAGACTATAATTTTTTTAAAAAAATAATTAGTACAGAATAATATCGTGTCTCCTTACTTGCTCGTTTTTATGAGTTTTAAATTTTTATATGTAAAATTTGATTGGCTTTTTAAATTGTATTAAAAAGTGATAAATTAGTATTGTCAATTTACGACAAATATTTATTAAGTTATAAGGAAATTTGGCCGTATAATTATTGGACTATCCTTAAATATATATATATATATATACATATTTATATATATTCACTTTTTACTCTATTCACTGAATTTTCATTTATTTTATTCAATTCCTTCATTTTTGATTTATTTTATTTTTAAATTTCTTACTTTCTTATATTATTTGATGAATTTGATTAATTAAATAAAAATTTTAAATAAAAGATATTATCATTTTATTTACATTTACAAAAATTGGGTGTCTTTTAATTTTAATTAATTTATTATTATTTTTTCTCTTAATATTTCTCAATTTTAATTTGTTCTATTTTTTTGAGTTTCTTTCTTTATTTCTGATTTCATAAGTAATGTAATAAATCATTATTTAATT
The DNA here is from genome assembly GCA_019155195.1 of Avicennia marina. Lineage (NCBI taxonomy): Eukaryota > Viridiplantae > Streptophyta > Magnoliopsida > Lamiales > Acanthaceae > Avicennia > Avicennia marina. Next base: position 4,121,450 of record CM032754.1, on the reverse strand, counting down.
CACATAATTATGTTCCCGTGTATTGGGAGTGTCTTTTATTACTAAGTATATTATTACAAAAGCTTATGGTCACTTTACATGGACAAAATGTGAATTTCACTGCCGATGGATTGCAGTCTCATGATTAAAGCCATACTAACATATTAATTATTGTCGGATAATAATATATAAGTGTAAAGTAGGTTGTCTGTAATTACGATCGTCTATCCACGCGTCCTAATCATGAAGCACCACGTGTTGAAAGATTTATTACTCCAGTGGGAAAAAATAACCTTTAGCTAGTGGGACATATACATTTAATTAGTCTGTGAGTGGTTGAATCATATAAGTTAATATTATCATTTATTTTAAAATATTATTATATTTTTATATCATGGTTTGCAACTTAATACACACACACACATTCTAATTAAAATAAATTATAAACTAATAATTTATTATGTAATATGTCAAATGATTAACTTTATATATAATTTGACACTTAACTGATTTTAGAATTAATTAACTAGACCATTTTTATTTTTTTTTTGTCTACGATAATAAAAAACCATTTGTTTCTATATTGTAGTGTTTTTTCTACTGACCATAGCAAGTGCTTCTTATATTTACCACTTCTGCGAAATTAGTTTGTGTGATAGATTTTTGTTAATTTATATGAAAACAAAAATGTTCATTTTTTATCATTTAAAATTCAATTTTTTAAAACAAAATTAAGTGATTTTACTCTTTCAAACAACCACTGGATGATGGAAATGGGAATAAGAAGAGGAATGAGAGATGAAAAGGAGATGAAAAGAGATGTTTGGCTATGGAGGGGAATCCCTTATCCTATGCTGCCCTCATCCTTAACTTTAGGGTTGATTTATAGTGCCTATTATCAAAAGTAACACGAGACTAATAGTAGTAACACATTTTATGGGTATGTTAATTTTTTGATAAATTACAATATTTAAGAAAATTTGAAATAAATAAGAATGAGTTGAAAGATATTAAAAAAATAAAAACAAAAAATATGGAGTTATATTATAAGAAAACAACAAAAATAGAAAAAATAAAAGATATCTATACGAAGGCATTATAGTAATACACCATTGTATAAATGAAATTATGTCTTTAATCTTAATATAGTAGAAGAAATAAAATACTGAAAATATAATACATTAAAATTAGTAAGTTAATGAAATAAACAAAACTTGAGAATATTAAAACAATTAAAAGGTATTTAAGCAATTATTAATTGTGCAACCAATTTTTTTAATTTATTTAATGTATAGATATGCATTAAAAGTATCAAAATATTCCAAATAAAAATAATAAAAAGGTCAAATAATTTGAAAATACAGAAAATATGGGGAAAATATAAATAAAAATTATTAAAAGTCACAAAATTTATACATGTGCGAATTTATTTTTAATCATGAAATGATTGTATTCTAAATAAAAGAAACTAATTACTTGACAATTAAAGTATAAAAAATATTTAGAATAAAAAAGAAAATGATCAACAGAATTTAAAGAGAAAGAAAATTTTAGCGGAAATGCATATAACGATAATGAATTTTTATAAAAAGAGAAAAAATAAAAAAAATAAATAAAACTTTTCTTTTGCAATAAAAAAAGTCTTATTGCCATATTCTTAGAATATTACACGAGTCTAATTTGGTTTCATGTTATAACCCTTAATTAATACTTTAACACTTTCAAACATAATTACTAAAACGTCACTCCTTCTTTACTATAATATATATTTATATTTATACTATTGTAAAAGTGAAATTTTCAATTGCTCATTGTAAAATCGTACCATTGTTTTTAATTATTTTATATCATTTCATTTTCTTTTTTACTTTTTTAAACATGTTATATTTATTAGTTTCTCTCTCAAAATTTCCTCTGTTTTCAATATTTTCTATCTTTAATACTTTTTTTTAATTATTCTTTGTACTTTAAATTTAAATAATTTTATTATTTAAAATATAATAATTTTATAATTTATAATGTAACTCATGTACTAGTAGATAATAAAATTGTCCGAATCCCAAAATCACATTAGACAATTTAGAGCACACCTCTAATAATCTGTGTAGTTTGTACTCATAGTGTGAACGTAAAATGGAATTTCTTCACTCATTATCCGTGGAATTCATCACATGTCCACTCAATATAATCCACTCCTACGGAGAGACCGATCTCAAATGCCCAGGATCCCATTGCAGAAAGTCAAAAAAGCCTTCCCAGAGCAGCCCAGAGTTCTCTTAAGCCATGACACCTCTCTTCAGGATCATCAGAAGCCACCGCATGTCATGGGTTCTTCTGTTCTTGACAGTTTTCGCATCCGATCTCCACATCCAGAAAGTACAAGCCTTTAAAGCACCGTTTCGTTCGGGGGACATATTACCCCTCCTGCCGAGACAAGTTTCTTGGCCTATTCTGAACAAACTCAACAACGCAGCGGACCTTCTACCCTCTTTTGTGGGTGCTGTCTCTGCTACAAACAACCCAGTTCTGCAGTGGAAAGGAGCTTGCTTCTACAACAACACGGCTTGGTTGGTGTTTCACAACAACAGTGGAACTGAATTTGGGGGTGGTACTCTCCATATTAAGGTACTCTGCTGTAGCTTTGCTATTTTCTGTTTATTAGTTTCCTTTTTCTCTGAATTCTTGATGTGTGTTTTTTGGGGGGTTTCGTTGTTTGGGGGTGTATGAGTTTTGGGTTTTGTTTCCTACACGGATGAGTTTGGATGTTCGTAGAAAAATTCTAACCCTTGTCTTCTCAGGAAACTAATTATCAGAGATCGTGATTAGATATTGTTTTATTTTCTTAATCCGTGTAGAACTCTTGAGTCCAATATAATAATATAGGATTAGTACTAATAGTTATGCCTATATAAGACCCCGTATCCTTTGCTTCAGAGAACGTCCAATAATTTGTTTCATATTTGTTGAACTTGCCTACATGTTTGCTCTGATTGTTATCTTTGATTGGTAAAAGTTCAGAATATTTATTTGTGACCTAGTGCTTTTTAATGTATGTTTTCGTGGGACTGTTCGTATTAACTTTTGTGTTTATATATTTCTCCATGAGCTAGTGTTTATTTAGTTTATATTTGTATCTTTCATTTGTTGGGTAATACTTGCTAAATTTCGTTGTCCATTGTGGGGCTTTTTCAAGTTTTTGTTTTGATTGGACCTTTAAAAGTGGGATACTGTTAATGTTTAGTCTTTTGGATTTCTTTCTAATTAACCTCAGTGACGTTCTGATACGTTGTAGAGGTATGTAGCAAAGTTTATTTGATATTGTGCAAGAGGGTTGATCTCCTGTCATGAATCAACATGGAGTCATTATTTCCAAAATCCATACAGAGAATTGAAGAGAGAAAAGGAAGAAAATGGAAGATGCACTTCTCAAAGAAGTGGAAACCAAAGAAGAAACTGATTTTTCTTATATTTCCAAAATTGCTTCTTGTCCTTCTACATCCTTTCATAACTTTGTGATTCAATTGCTAATTTCTAACTGATAGATAACTGCCCATAGATTAACTAGACTAACAAAATTAGAGCATGTAATCCTAAAAATACCCCCCCCCCCCTGACATCTTATCAGATGTGCTCTCAATTATTTTATTGAGCCCAATTTCCAGAAAGAAATGTTGGACTCAAACTGTCATTGTCAACGATTGTTCACATCCATGTATTCAAGAATTGTAGTAGTCAACTTGATCTGACCAATAAGTAAGTAAGGGAATGAATGAATGGTTGAGCATTCAGCAGTCAAGTGTCCTGTGTCCTCTTTCTTATTCGAAAGTTCTGCTCCAAATCATCAAACACAGCATGTACTTACACGATAGCTTCAGGAAGTTTCTGTTAAAGCAATTCCAATTTTGTGCTGATCAATTTAAGTTTTCCACCATGAGATTCAACCCCATCTTGTATTTTTTGCATATCTCATACTTTTGAATCCCACTTTCTGCAAGATGATTTAAAAAATTCAAATTCATCAACAAATTCAAGAAGCATCAATTCAATTGAATTTTCTGTTTGTACATCACATGAATCACCCTTGGATACACTGCCTGAATTCTCCGTGGCTGAATACACTGAATCTTTCGCTGGTGCATTGGCCTTCTGAGAACTGACTGATACCATTCATTATGGCACAACATGAGGTTGCTGTTTCCAAAACCAGTTACTAGAAAATTGAAGAGAAAAAGGGGAAGAAATTGAAAGAAATAATTCTTGTAAAGAAGAGATACAAAATATGATTTTACTAATATTTCTGATATTGCTTCATTCCATGTACTTTTATTTCATTGTGATTTAACTGCTAATTCTAACTTTTGTATAACTGATAAAAGAGTAACTAACTTAATAATTAGAGCATGTAATCCTAACATCTCCATATTCTTTTCTTTCTATACCCAGGTTAGTAATGCACATAGTTGGACATGTATTGATCTTTATATCTTCGCAACCCCATATCGTGTAACTTGGGACTATTACTTTCTCTCGCGAGAGCATACTCTTGACTTCAATGAGTGGGAGTCAGAAGCTGAGTTTGAATATGTGAGTTGATTATGTTTTTTTCTGAATTATGCTTCCGTATTCCCAAGCAGTTTTTTCGTATTAAACTGAATTGACTTTCCATGAAAATTAGGTAAAAAATAGAGGGGTTTCAATTTTTCTCTTGCAAGCAGGGATGTTGGGAACTCTTCGGGCTCTCTGGGAGGTGTTGCCTTTATTCTCAAATACTGAATGGGGTGAGAGCGCAAATCTTGCATTTCTTGAAAAGCATATGGGTGCTTCCTTTGAAGAACGACCTCAACCATGGGTCACCAATATTACTGACAAGGATATCAACTCTGGAGATTTCCTTGTATTATCCAAAATCCGAGGCCGATGGGGTGGTTTTGAGACCCTGGAGAAGTGGGTGACTGGAGCATATGCTGGTCATACTGCTGTCTGCTTAAGGGATTCTGAAGGAAAGTTATGGGTTGCAGAATCAGGACATGAGAATGAGGAGGTAATGCTCTGACTAATTCCATAACGACTTGTTTAATTTCTTTTGAACTTAAGCTTTCTTTATTTGTTGACTGGCACATTACTAGTTTGACATAGTTTTGAGTTGCACTTTCTGTGGTTAAACGTATTCTGCTCCCTGTGATCCTTCATACTCCCTGTGATCCTTCATAATTTTTTATGTCCAATTCATACAACAAAGAAATTAAAATTCTTAATCTTCTATGAAGTCCTAGTTTACATGGTCTTATGTGTATGAAATACATCAAGCATATGCTTATATAGAAATCTTGAATCTAAATTATTCAGAATTTAAGAAGACATAATTATTAAATTTGGGGTTTCATGATCTCTTGTAGTAGCACTAAGTTATTGTTTTGTGAATTGCGTGTGTACCTTATTAAATTTGCTTCTATTAGGGAGAAGATGTCATTGCTATCTTGACGTGGGATGACTGGTGGGAATTTGAGCTTACAAAAGATGATGCCAATCCACAAATAGCACTCCTTCCTTTGCATCCTGAACTCAGGGCCAAGTTCAATGGAAGTGCTGCCTGGGAGTATGCATTAAGCATGTCAGGAAAGCCTTATGGTTATCATAACTTGATATTTAGCTGGATAGACACGATTAACGGAAATTATCCATCACCTTTGGATGCTCACCTGGTATGTCATCTTTTGAGAGTTTTTATTAAAACTGATGCTATCTGATGGTTTAGTCCTTTCATGGTATCTTCTTTCATCTTCATAAGTAAGCATAAAAAAGGCATGAAAACTCCTTAGGAGTTCTTGTAGTTGATATGAAAACTCCTTAGGAGTTCTTGTAGTTGATATCATCTCACCTTCTTTTTGGTAATATCATGAAAATACAGTGAAGAAACAATGAAGCACACATCAGTGCTTTATATATCAATTATCACCTCACCCCTGGGTATGGCACTCCACAATTTGCTGAAAATTTGTTATTTCCTTTTTCTTTTTTCCTTGTTGAAAATCTGCAGGTTGCTTCTGTTATGACTGTTTGGACCCAGATGAAGCCTGCATATGCTGGTAACTTGTGGAATGAAGCATTGAACAAACGACTTGGAACTCAGGTTCTATTATTATTAATCTCATGATATAACACTAGAATTTTTGAAACATGTGTTTGGGGATGTTTCTATGTGCAGAAGTGGATGTTATCATGTGGTCTACTCGGTAGATTGTCAGGGAATTAAGCGTCTTCAACTTAAGACAAATACAGTTGGATTATTTGAGAACTTCCATCTGAAGTTACTGGATTAAAATCTTTTAGGACCCTCTCTTCATGTCTTTGGTATTTCTTCTTGTCATCAACTTCTGATATTAATTGAATGAACTTGACTTCTGTTCCGCTGTAAGTGAGCTGTCTTTATCCTCCTAAGTATTGGAAAAGTGTTGGTGTTTATGCTGCCTAAAAATTCATTGATCTAAAGGCAACTGCATATGCTTTAGGGTTTGACATTTAACCAATTTAAGACAATTTTGATAACGAGGCAGTTCGCTTGCAAATAAATAAGCTTAAATAATATTATACTTTCACTATAATCAGAATATGGTATACTAAACAGGATATATGTTGTGCCTGCAGAACTTGAGCCTTTCTGAAGTTCTTGTTGAAGTTGAGAAGCGTGGATCATCTTTTGGTGAGCTATTGGCAATTCCCGAGCAAGATGATTGGGTTTATGCTGATGGAAAGTCAGCATCATGTGTTGCTTTTGTCCTTGAAATCTACAAGGAAGCAGGCCTGTTTGGTGAACTTGCAAGCTCTATTCAAGTCACGGAGTTCACTGTGAGTATGCCATATATGTTTCCAAATGCCGAGGATTGTGCATTCAAATTATTTTTGATTCCATTAAATGTTCGTCTTGTTCATTTGATGATTCAAACAAAGTTTGAGAAAATCATGACACTCCATGTATGAATCTGACAATTGTGTGAACAATTGCATTGATGTCTCCATAAATTTCTGTCAACATGTTCAGATAAAAGATGCTTACTCTCTCAAGTTCTTTGAGGCCAACTCGAGCCGTATACCTAAGTGGTGCAAAGATGCTGACACGGTAAAGCTTCCCTTCTGCCAAATTAAAGGGAAATACCGGATGGAGTTACCTGGATACAACACCATGGATCCTTATCCTCACATGAATGAGAAGTGTCCGTCTTTGCCCCCAAAATATTTCAGACCTGATGGTTGCTGATACTCTATGTAGCCCATTAGAAACTGTTCAGGTTAGTGGGTCCAGCATCTGATATATTAGTTTTTAGATTTCAGTATTCGATTTTTTCTTCTTTTCACTGTGTACATCTTGTATACTTGAGTAGTATAACATGTAATATTCAAAATGTTTAGCATGCCAAAAGTTGTCTGCCCATACTATTGAAGATTAAGTCATTAAGGAAACCTGTGGCTGCCCATGATTGTACGGATAGAATGAAAAATGAACGCATTATCTGTTGGAAGCTTGGTATCAGATGTCAGTCACTGCGTTTCCTATACATAACTAGGGTCCAAAATCCTTTGCTGTACATGTTTAAATTATTTCTAGCGGCTTAATTAAGTGATGCTCGTGCTTTGCTCTTTTCCATCTGTTTGATTGGTGCAAAAGATAGATAAATTGATGCCCCGGGCAATTTTCTTCCTGAACGAAAAAGGAGTCCTTTATGGCTATAAATGACGAGATAACCAGCACTTCCTTGTGGCTTGTACGCAGTTTTTGCTGCTTGCATGTGGTGGCATTCTTTTCTATTGTGAGATCAAATCTGAGTGATAGGAATGCCATTTCCGCGGGTTGAAATTCATGTTAACTGCATATTACATTTTGAATAATGAACCAGAGGAAAGGTGAGCCCTTCTACTGTTGTGGCGACCAACCTGGAAAGATTTCAATTCATTTTGAGTGAACAAATTCGGAGAAGGGAGTTGAAAAAAGGGAACGTCTTCCCTATCTTTGTTTTTATTTCGTCAATGCTGTCCTGTTCTTTGAGATTTCTTTAGATCATGCCTATTGATTCTTACGGGCTTGGCCGCAAGCTGAACGAAGATATGGCGGAATTGGCAGTGGATCCCTTCTAAGGGGGCTGTTGCTGCCACGAAGCTTCCGTAGTTAACAAGAAAGTGGGTAGCGACGAGTGTTTCGACACTTGGAGCATGGAATATGGCTATAAGGAGGAGGTAAGGAAGCTGGGTTGAATTTCGATGGGCACTTGCTGCCCTGTAATTAATGAAAATAAGTGATTGATTATTGGATGGAGTGCCTGTTGCCATCTCTTCAAAATTATGAATCCTTGGTACTCCAGGTCTGTAATGCCTTCCCAAAAGCCTCCGTATATGGGCGGAATAATTCTCAGAGTCTCCACCCTGTGCACCTCATCTTCGCAAGATCTCCCCACGTCGGGATTCTTCCCTGGAGGGCTTGTTCCTGCTAATCTCCTATTTGCTGCGGGCATCCAGAAAGCACTCTGATGAATGAATGAATGAATGAATGAGTCCTCGTTCGGGGAACATCATAAAAAATGTACTGGCAGCATAATACTCGAGCACTTATTTCTGAACATGCTAACACAAATGTCCAGTATTTATTCACATGTTAGGAGACTGCCATCCAGTGCCCGATGCATCAAATGAAGCATCTCCAGGGCATTGCTTGTCCCAATAAAGAAAAATGTAGATTGACGGAACTAATAAACACCAGTAAAACTGTCACGCACTAGAATTATTTATAAAATATAAAATGATTGAATTTTAAATAATTGAAATGATATTTTAAATAATAATATAAATAAAGACACCCCATGGAGTTAATGGCCAATTCTGCTACCACTTCCCCCCTCTTCTACGCATTCACCGATTACCTCGACATTGTTTATCTATTTAGTAGGGTCGGAGTGCACATTTTAAGAGCCTGGCTAATAGGTTAATTTGTTTTCATCCATCTGTTGTATCATCACTTTTTTTTTAACGATAATACCAAATATTCAATAATATGGCTTCTGTTATTCGCAGTCATTCGAAGGGCAGAGGGACAAAAACAAATGCCCACCAAAGTCATGTTTACTTTTAAAAAAAAAGATTAAAGTTTATTAAAATTATTTTATAGAATTAATTTATCACATATGTTATGTGAAATTATTTATTTATTGTTTTAATTATTTTATCAAGGGTTTTAATCTTTCATAAAGAATATATAATTAGATTTGACAAAATATTCCATCCAACCAAATCACTTGCAGTGAACATGGCCCAAATGGAGAATTTCGTTATATCCTAGCACATTTGGCATAAAATCACAATGTTTCAGGTAAAATAGTGCAACGAATCTATTTATCTCCACAGTACCAACCATACTCTTTTGTTCAGACAATAGAAGAACCGACAGAAGTGAATTGAAACATAGCATTTGGATCCATCCTCTGCAACACGTATCCTCATAGTTGAGGAACTATTGGGCTACTAGCAACCTTCGTAAGAACCGTCATGTAAATGTCAAGTGACGTTTTGGGATTCTCTTGAATCTTGATTCAGTTATCGTACTTAATCACAACAACAAAATACCTAACAAACAATCCTTATAAATCCATGGATTGGGGCATGTTTTTACCAGCACACTGGGGTGAACAAATTAATACTCCCACTACTCAGTCTTCGGAGAAACATGGTTCCCGCCAGTTGCAACTTTGTAAAGATAAAATCCAGTCATGATGATGCTGCAGACAATAACAAGAAGGCAGGCAATTCAGCAAATTTGGTGGAATCAGTATTATGTCTTGAAATGATGAATATAATAGTTCATTGATGCAATTCAAATGTCATAGACTTGAGTAAGTCAAACAAAAAATACCAAGTATTCACAAATTAAAGAAATCATATTGATAGGATATTCTCCACCCCTTCAATGATTGACAACTTGTAACCTATAGATTTATGAATCAATTTCCCCAAGGTTTCATGGTTCAGTTACATTCCATGGAAATAATACCAAAACCCACTAATTGTAATATCAACATTAGCAAAAGGTATGGCCTTTTGATAGAGGAAATAATGGTGCAATTTCAGTCATTTTGTTTTAAATTCCAAACCTAAAGACCGATTTACTAACATGCAGTTTAATACAGTTGGAGGATTTTTATAACCAAAAAATGTGCAGTTCGGTGCAGTTGGTGGAAGTTTTGTAATTTTTAAGTGATTTAATCTAAAATTTTTTATTGATTATCTGCATCTTGTTTTATGATACATATCTTATCAAATTTTAGACTGTAAAGAACAATTACACAAAAATAATTTTATTTTATTTAAATGATTATATTTTGAATAAAGAAAATAAATTAAATAGTAAAAAGACATTCATATAACATTATAATGTTTTTATAAAATGTGTATTGTTGATATCTATTTTATATTGAAATATTATCTTTAATAGTATTTCTTATATTGTAATCTTTAAAAACAGTTGACAAAAACTATCAAACATACTACACATTAAAAATATTTTTCTCTCTATCTTATATTGAAATATTGGAAATTTATTCACAATCAAATTATTACTTATATTACAAGCATTACAACACATAGTCCCATCATCATATAATATTTTATATATAGATACATATAAACTAAAATATATATTTATTATTTTTACAGTATTCATAATTTCACACAAGAAACACACACTATTTCCCCCCTCAAAAATGATAACCAAACAAAGCTATTACATATTTAAAATCAAAGTTAATTACACATGCCCCATGTGTTTATAATATTTGAAATAAATATAAATTAAAAAAATTGTGGGTGAAAATTTGTAAATGCTATATATTAAATACTGATTGGACTTAAAAAAATAAGAGAAAATTAATAATAAATAATAAAACAAATAAATTTATATATGTATATATGGTGTTGTGTGATTCAATTGAACTTTAAACCATACAAGATGGTGCAGTTCTGATTAAATTTCCAAACTGCAGTTTTAATAAAAATTTGAGGAAAATAGTGTGGTGCAGTGCAATGTGGCTGTTTCTTAAAATTGTTGATCACCCTACCTTTTGAAACAATATAGATCATACTCATAATATGGGATTGTACGAATATGATAAACACATGAAGGGAATATAGAGAACATATATTAAACTAATTGAGGACATCGATGAAATACCACCATCATAATAAATTGGCTTTTTCACAAATGAAACAAATTAATTTGACTATATCACTCCCTGAGAAGAAATGACAATTATAGAAAATATGAAAGAATCAATCAATGGATCAATTTTGGAACTCTACAAGGCAAATTTGAATATGCAAGACCGGATGCAATATAGCCTGTTAAATCTTTCTCAGTTACCTGATCCCTGCAACAATACCAGCTGGCATTATCTTTCCAGTTTCCATGTACCTCTGTCCCATGATCCATGTCAGAATGGCAGCAATGACTATTTAAGAGAATGTCAAATTAGTAGTATTGTAGTTCACGGAATACAAAAACAATCTATATATATATATATATATATCAAGAAAAGTGTTAGCCTCCTTGTTAAAAATATTTGAATTAGGCAGTGATGAATAAGATTCAAGATTTATAGCTTATCATTCAAGAGAGGTTGATTCAAGTATCTCTCAATATAATAAATTACAATCAGGCCATATTCATTTTGAATGATGAGGTTGGATAAAATATGTTATCAAGTCTAATCACATGTTATTTATAATGGACAAAAATCCTTGATTAATGCCAAGCTTAGTATAAAATAATTAAAATGGAAGATAATTAATCACATGTATCAAATGTGATTAAATAATCTTTAAAAGTAATCCCAATTAACTTTAATCCCTTGAAAGTGAACATATCCTTAGATGACTAGACTTACATAAGTGACGTAGGATCAATCAGCTAGGCTTAATGAGCTCATATTGAACATGGTAAAGGGATGTTCCGTGGATCCTTTGTTACTTTTATCTAGTGACATTTATCATTTATAAAAGGTTATAGGAATAACTAAAGAACAAAAAAGGGCTTTAAGCAAACTATCACAAACAACAATACAACATGAGAAAAGACTACTCATAGCAGAAATTTTGAAATTTGATATATTGACATCAACTCTTTAACTGGATGCACCATATCGTCCACCGAATGATTCCTTAAAAAAGTGAATATGGTAATCTGGTGGCCAAAATTTACTGGTAAGTAAATATATAAACTCTTTGAGGTGCAGTCATGCTTAATTTAATGAGTTCGGAGGGCAGATAAGGGAAGAAGAACATTAACAACTGACAAAAAGTTTTAAAATGACTGAAAATCCTGGAATCATCATACAAAGAGAACCACTATTCAATTCTTAGGATCTCTATATCTGTCTAGTGAGTTGGTAAAGGAAAAGTGGGAATTCACAGCATTAGCATAAATTTTTTCGTTGTACATAATTGTAAAAATGCCAGCTTTCAATAAGTCGCAAACCACCATCCTTTTTTCCAACAGATCAAAATCAACGCAGCTTAAGTTAGAAAATTTCTCTAATTCCGCAAATACATACATAAATTTCGAAAATCATCAAAGTGATACGGGCATCTACGAGGATGTCACACAACTTAGTAAGAAAACGGGGCATACCCGCTTGAAGAATCAAGGCGAAGTAAGAGCTTCTGCGTTTGTGAAAAGCTTGAAGACTGAGATATCCAGCCAGGACGAGTAGCGATCCAGTGCCGAGTCCCCCAGCCAGGGAGGTTGTGCTGCCTTTCCGGACGTATCCGATGACACCACCGCCCACCAGAAGTAGCCCGTATGGGATAGTGAAGCAAAAATCATGCATTCTGGAATTGAGATTTTGGGAAAAGATTGAAATTTTGGGGGGGAAATCGAGCAAAAGTTTGAGGGATCAAGACCACTAATACTGAAGGGTTTCTTCTGGAATCCTTTTGGTGCTTCAAACTGAAGATTCATGATCCAGTTGCCGACCAATTTCGTTGACATTTTCTATTTCCCGTAAGCCAAAATTGACCCTAGTTATTTTACGAAAAGACTAATGTGTCTACGGTCGTGAGAGACACCTGTCAGACTTTACGAGGGTAAAATCGACAATTCGTAGTCGCGTCGCGTGGCTACCATACTCCAGTGAAGTAAATCCGGCAACCACGCATTGTGATAAAATTCCATAATTAGAAATATTTCAATAAATAATCAATTTCAATAGGTATAATTGAATATCCTGTTAAAATAATTTTAGTAATCTATCAAAATATAGTAGATAATTCATGTGGAATCTATTATTTTAATTAATTTAATTTAATTTCAATTTTAATTGATTAAAGTTCTTAATATATAAAAATTCGGTATATAATTACAAAACTGTATGACAATTAATGCTGCTTGAGAGTTACAGTTAATTAATTTCTGAAAATTTTAGGACATTTTTTTTACACCATTCAAAAGATATTTTATTTTTTAGATTTCAATTCCATTTACAAAGTGAAGATGAACGAATTGAACTTAGCCTTAAAGTAAATATTACATAACAGGTGGCAATGCATTATCATATTTGTAAGAATACCACTAAATTACATTTACACTCGTGAAATTTGTTCAAAATATGACTATTTTTGCTCTGTGGTTACCCGTCATTGCTTGTGAAGTTCCATCTGGATCTTAGATTTCAAAAATATTATAAAAATTCATCGAGGCTATGATAACTTTAGATTTTCGTAATTTGCACACCTTTTGCTCGTTGGCTTGGGCCGTATCGTGTAAGAAAACTCCTGAAATTTGGAAAATTCTTCAACCCATGAGAGAAAATATATTAGCATGTTACATTTGTAGTTTTTGTGCTTATTTGGTTGTTGTATCTATATTTGAAATTTCATGTCCAAGGCCTACTTAGATGGCTTGATCATTTATGTTAATTGTAAGTCATTGAAAAAAATCCTAGGCTATGTTTGTTTTCAAATTTTCCTAACACAAAACATACGTTATACAACCATTTCATTTTCATCCCTCTCTTACTTTTATAAAAAATTTTAAAAAATCACATTTAAAAATAAAAACAAACGTTGCTCTAATTTCTAGTTATGGTTTAGTCCACTCTGGGGGTTCCGTTTTGGGATTGGCCATTATGTCATTTTACACGTTATCGGCAGAATTTTAATGGCTATGTTTGTTTTTATTTTTGGACTTAAAAGATACACACAAAAATTCTTTTTATATATTTTATTTTTATATAATTTTTTTAAAAAATAATATACATATAAAAAGACACACTCCCAAAAATAAAATTTAATTACAGTATTTCACGTCTTGCTTCTTAGTTTACAGTTATGGGAGATTAACTTTGTTATCTTCATATGCACCATCACGCAGACCATGAGAGAATACTGAATTGGCTAGATTACCTATACTAGTAAGAGTTTGAATTTAATTTAATTATATATTATAAATTTATTGTATTACCCTTTAATAGTAATTAAATTCACACGATTACTTTTGACTCAAATATGATGATTAAAATACCAATACTTCCTTTTTTTTTTATACTATATATCTATACTTGTTATGTTAGTATGGAAGTAAGAATTTTTAGTTATATATTATAAAATTAAACAACTATCTCGAGTTATTTTTTATTTTCGATTCTTCTCTTTTCTTCTTAGTTTTAACCTCTATTTATCCTTTTTCTTTTAAATTTTATTTCTTTTCAAATTCTATCTTTTACCTTTCTTTATTTTCTCATTTTAAATATTTTTATACTTTTAATTTATATCTATACTATTTTATCAAGGAAAAAAGACTTTTTTGTTGAACATTGTAAAATTACACAACTATTCTTAATTTTATTTTTTATTTTTCAATCATTTTCTTTTGCTCTTTTATTTTAAGTTATTATTTTTATTTTTTCTCTTATTTTTATTTATAAATTTTTATACTCTTAATTTTAACAATTTTATTATTTAAAATTTAGTAATCTTATAATTTATAAATAAATTTGTATACGTATAAAATATGCCCCTTTTAGCAGTATATGTTAAGCAAATGATATCCAGGTCGTGCAGAAGTTGGGATGCTAATTTACATATTGCACGTACTGTTCTAGGAAAAATTAGTAGATTGGATACCTAAAGGGATGATTAAGTGTTGACTATTTTGCTAATAAGGGAAACTAACCTGAAATTGACTATATGCCATGCTTAATGAAAA
Organism: Avicennia marina; assembly: GCA_019155195.1. Lineage (NCBI taxonomy): Eukaryota > Viridiplantae > Streptophyta > Magnoliopsida > Lamiales > Acanthaceae > Avicennia > Avicennia marina. Next base: position 4,106,233 of record CM032754.1, on the reverse strand, counting down.
TAAGAATGCTACGTGTAATAATCAGGGGAGGGGTGAAGGCAATAGTGGAATAAGGCCTCATGGAAGTAGGAAGAATTATCTTTGCCATTGATTGTGGATTTTGCAATTTATTTTGCAAACTTTGTGACTTAATTTTGTGAAGATATGGTGAGATGTTCACTTTTTGTGTGATGGGTTGACAATATGTGGTACAAATAAGTTGTCAATTTACAATTCATGTCACCGTGTAATATTTGATTTTCATATGTTGGGATATATTTCTTATTTTATAGAAATATTTTAAGATTTGTTTCTTAATTTGTTGGAATATGTTATGATCTGTTTTCAAAAAATACTGGAATCCATAATCATCAAAGAAAATCTTGCACCAGTTGAAGTTCACTAAAGATTGAAAAGATTTAGTGTGAAAATATCTATCTTAGTATTGAATTAGACTAATATAAATTTAGTAAAGAATACGATGTTGTAACATTATAAAAAACACACGAACATAATATGGTATTAATTTGACACAAATAGACTAAGATTTTCAACTTATTCTCAAAGAAATTGCGAGTGACGATTTCTGTAGAGTTAGAAGTGTTGTATAATATTTACGTGTACTTTTCACATGAGTTAAAAGCGATAGAAAAGTGTCAAACACACTGCTATATTTTTTAGTTGAATTTTTGTGAGCAATACCTCGTAGAGAAAGACACGTCATGGTGCTTTGTGAACGAAATTTTTTATAATCTTTTTTAATTGAATTAATGAAATTAATTTTCTAGAGAAATACATTGCAAATGTAGAAATGATGGCTCAAAGTTGAACTAGGTGGCATTACAACATTATCGAATAAATTACATTACGTGAAACTGTAAATTTAAATTGAGAAAAATTATGGTTGCTATTATAAACTAATATTATTAATCATCCTCATATGTTGTAAATATGTAGTAGCACTGTTGACTAAGTTGAAATACAATCACCAACAATTAGATAGTTTGGTACAAGAAGAAATTTGTAAAAAGCTTAGGTTGTTATATATATATATATATATAATTTTTTTATGCACTCATTTTTTCAATAATTGCGTATAATTTAAAAAAATATCATGATTGAAACTGACGTTTTATTTTAGTTAACATAACAAAACAACGTAGCCGCTACATTTAGAGCTAAAAGCTTGACTAGTTTCTTTAGTTTGGATCTTCAACTCGACTTGGCTATTGGCACTTTTATTGGAGAAAGGAGAAAGGAGACTATTTCTTTCACTGACATACTACAAATGCAAAAACTCAAGTTGTTAGCAAAAATATAAAAGTTTATTTTTAAAAATTTTTCATTTGTTTTAAAGACTATGACTTAAAGTTTTCTTCCTATGTTTCTTATATTTTGCTTTTTCATATACTAATAATGCACAAGAACTAATATTTGAAGAGATGTAATGTTATGACAAAAATTTGACAGAGTAAAAATGTGCACAGAAGTAACAATTGAAATGAAAATTATTTATAGATAAAACAAAAACTAACAATTATAAATGGCTAATTGAATAACTTGACAAAAACTAGAGTTTTATAAATAAGTTTATTGGTAACCATGTGCTTCACAATTAACTGCTAACAGCCAACAAAAAGTGGTCAAAATGGGTAGACTTTAAAAATTTTGTGCCTGGAGAGATATTTTTTATTGTTAATAATAATTTTCTGTCTAAATAGGTTGTCGTCAGGTGGATTAAACCTTAAGGGTCAAGATGTAATTTTGCAAACAATAAAGGAATAATTGTAATTTAAGCAAATTTTATTCATTTATTTACTTTTTTTTATTTGTACAACTATAAAGACGGGGACACATGTATTAATTTATATTTTATAGCTATAGATATTTGTTAAGTTCGGCTATATGTTCGGGCATTGGTTCCATTTTTTATTTTGTTCGCATCTCCTTCTCGCATGATCAATTTGGACCCCTATTAATATTATTCTTTTTGCTTTTTTTACTTGCTTTCTTTTAGATTTATATTATTCCTATTTCGTATCAATATTTCTGTCCACCTCAATCAATTTACATCCAAACAAAATGACACCTAATTAAATTTGAACCACGCAATGAAATATTGAAGGAGAAACGCGTGGAACACACACACCACATCCGCATCACGCGCCCCTGATCCGCTACACTTCAAGCGCCCCTGATTCGCCACCTGTCTTCATCTAGGGTTTGCATTAGGAAGAAATTTTACTTGCTGCGCCTACAAGTTTCGCATAATGATTCTGAACTCTGGTTGATCGAAAAGGTGAAACGGGATCAATCAAATGCCCGCTCACTTTGGGGCCCGAACCGGATTTCAATTGGGAAACTCGCAATTTTACCCTTTTCTCAACTCTTTAAGCAGCAGAATCCCAAAATTTCCTCAAACCCGAAGCCTCATTCTGCGAATGGGAAGTCAATCCATGTCTAAGAAGAGACCCACTTGTCCATCATGCTCCAAACCCGCCCGCATTTGCCTCTGTAACAGACTCCAGGCCCCTATTCTCCTTAACTCTGTTGCCGTCATCGTTCTCCAACACAGTTTAGAGAAAAGGCATCCTCTTAATTCCACCCGAATCGCAGCCATTGGGCTTAAAAATGTTGATGTAGTTACTGTTTGGGATGTTAATTCTCAAGCCCGGTTCTTTATTACATTGCTCGACTCCAGTTATCGGATGGATCGAATCAAATTGGATGAAAACAGCCAACCGTTTGATGAAATGCTGAGTGAAGTAGAAAATAGAGAATCAGGGGTACGTAGGTCAGGTTCAGATGGACAAACAATCGAAAAAAGTGCTTTCAATAGTGCTGAAAGGCATCAAATTTGTCAAGACAGTGCAACTTTGTCTGGAAAAACGGCCTTTCTAGCGGAAAAGGGTTTAAACTCAGTGTTAGAATCTGGCTGTGGAGAGGTGGCTTTCGGAAGTTGTACATCAGATGAAGCAACGTCGAATGAGAAGACAGAAGTGAAGGTTGCTAGTGAGTTCATGAAAACATGTGTAGACAAGAAAGAAGTAGAGTTGACAAGTCGTAAAGCTACTGCTGTCAATTTTACCATAGGAAAATGCGGTGCAATTAGCTCTGTTTGCCGTTGTTGGATTGCACCAGACAAGTATCAGGAAATGAGTTTTGATCAACTTTTGGCCTCAGACATAGCTGATGATCTTTCAAGAAAAGGATTTGTTGTAAAAAAACTTAAAACGAAGGTGGTGGAAGGCAGTAATGAATACAAAGAAAGTGAAGAATTTGAAGTTGCAGTTCCTCCTGGATCGGTGCTCTTATTTCCAAGTGAGACATCAGTTGATGTTGAGGCCGTCAATTTGGAAGTGAAGAATTTGATTGTGCTGGATGGGACATGGGCCAAGGCAAAGAGAATGTACAATGAGAATCCTTGGTTGAGGCTCTTGCCTCACATAAGGTTGGGTGTGGATAAGCTAAGCTTGTACAGCGAAGTGAGACATCAGCCAAGAGCGGGATATTTGTCCACAATCGAAAGCATTGTGTATGCAATGAAGGCTGTGGGGGAAGAGTGTCAGGGATTGGATGGTCTCTTGGACGTGTTTGAGTCTATGGTTGGGGATCAAAGGCGATGTAAGAATGAACGGTTAAGCAAATTCTCTAAGAACTGAGCTCCAGTTCTATTTAATCTTGTTAAGACTAGCAAACAGGCTTACAGCCATGAGAAGCTGATGCATTTAGATGGGCGCTCTCACAGTGCAGTTTCGGTTTGTTCCAACTAGTATCAAACTAAATTGTTTTACGATTCTACGTGGTTTGGTGTGGTTTTAAAAGCTAAAACATTGTGGGGTTTAGCGCGCTTCGTTATGGTTTAGTGCAGTTTCGCAATTTCTAATATGGTTTAATCTAAAATCAAAATATAAAAAATAATTTTTATATGATTTCATCTAAGCTTAAACTATGAAAATTAATAAAATATATCCTGTTTTATAGGGTAAACCATGTTAAAAACCAGCACTATATAATATAATTACACAAAATATAATTGTTCGTTTAATTTTTAAGTTGATCATATTTTTATGGAGAATAAATAAAATAGGAAAAAGACTTTCATATAATATTTGAATTATGTTATAAAATACGTATTAGTAATATCTATTTCAAATCAAAATATAATTTTTTATTAAAATTTTTTATATTATATTCCTTAACTTACTTATGTATAGATATCATCATTTTTAACTAGAAAAAAAATGTCTATGTTTGCATTACCATTTAAAGAATTTTTCAAATGGAATCTCAGAAGATGAGGCTCTCGAGGTTATGATTTTTACGTCTGTATATTGGGTGCTCTGTCTTTAAAATGTTTTTTTAGTAAGTTGAATAGTATCTGGTATAGTTGTTGTATTTATTTGGTGGAGAACAATATGTGATTAATCTCAAATTAATGTCTTTTTTAGTTTAAATTTGAATGATTTACATTTTTTTTGTAATATTGATAAAAAGAAATTAGTTTGATTGAACAAAAACTTGATTTCATCGAATCAAAACTTCATCAAATAAACACCAAAATTAACACAAATGATATTGAATTTGATCATTCAAAGACATTAAGAATTAATTGAAAACACGGTGATCCCTTGTTTTGATGCTTTTATTTTTTTAGGTATAAATATGTGTCGTGTAAAATTGTTAGGTTGTATAATTATGAGGAAAACGTTATTAGAGTTGAAAGATTTTTTGAATTAAAATTGTATGACAAGCTCCATCTTTAATGTATGAAATGAATAAAAATTAAAATAAATCGTATGTGAAAATTCGGTCTTCGCTATATTTTCAAAACTATTCTCACTTCTCCCTTCATGCAAAGAAAGACGGCAACAAAAAAAATAAAATAAAATAACTAATTACACTTTTTCATGACAAAATCAATTCTAATGTAAATATTTAAAACATGAAATAAAGATATTTGTAATATCATGAGGAGGAGTGAAGCAACTTGCAATTAATATAAATTAGATGTATAGAGTAAGTGATAGATAGATTATTTTTAATTTTAAAAAATATTCGAGGGAAAATTCAATATGGGTGACTAACAAAAGAGAAATACATTTTTCTTAAAAGAATTTTTATGAGCATATATAAATTTGAAAAAGGAAAAAAAAAAAAATCAAACATGGTTTTATTAAAACGAGATGACTAACGCAGCCTATTTCTGTCTCACTCGCTCTTGGTTGTTGACACGGATAAAATTTGGTGACCCGTTGCATTGCTTATAGTCCATTCTTACTTAGGTGTTAGCAGGCAAGCATACTGGAATGCACGTGCCAAAAAAATACATATGTATATCAACACGGATGATAAAAATTAAATTTAGATGCAAGACATGAAAACCCTACAAAATTCATTTCATTTATTACAAATTAAAATAACACAAAAATATAGCAAAAAAAATTAATATAATCCACGCAGTTCTAGAGGAATAATATACAAAAAAATAATAATAAAAATGAAACGTTTTAATTTTGATGGAATCAATTTAATACCAAAAATTGTTATCTTGTGTAAAAGGACAAATAAAAAATTTGGTTATAGGTAAAGATGGGATGACTTGGTCGTTAGAAGTTGAGACAACGTGAAAACTTTTATTTTTTTGAAAAAATTTACCAAGTAATACTTCCATTTTTTATTTTACATTAAAAAGATAAGATTATTTTTGTACTTATATTTTGTGTCTCTTCTTTCCCCACCACTCACAACCTCCAATTCATTCCCCTCTTTTAATCCCAATTCCATATTAATTTTTCCCTATTCTCTTTCTTCCAGAAAGTGGGGATTTCTTTCGCAAAAAATAAGAAAATCTCGAATGTTGGAATTATGTAATAATATAAATATTGCCGACAAACTGCACAAGAGTTAACATGGGATGAAGAAACTTCTCAGAAAGTTTATTTTCTAATTTCCCATAACATAAAAAGCAATATATGGCCACTGGAGTCATCGAGGATAAGAAATGGTAGGACTAATAGCTTTTTCACCAGAAGACTCAATCAAGTTAGAAGCATTAACTATTTAGTATTTTTTTTTTCTCTAGTTTTGAAAACATATATTTGTGAAGAATATGACCCAAGATTGGGAACAAAGTATTTAGTTTTAAGTTAAGATTAGAATATTTATTTAATCTAAAACTTATTTTATTTAAATAATTTATGTACATAAAATCTTAAATAAATATATTTATATGTGTTAAATATACTATATGTATACTTTATTATTATTCTAATAGGTATTGTTGATTGTACAAAATGAATTTATACAAATACCTTTATATTGAATACTTTTTTTTTTATATATTTTATATTTATTTATTCAACTTATAATTTATATTTATATGATTTTTCAAATTTTATTATTTTTTAGTTATTTATATTTCATCAATTTTTTATTTTAAATATTTTGCTCAATGTAAAATTACTTGAATTTCTTATTTTAATTTTAATTTATAATTATTTTAACTTTTTCTATTTGTGTTTTCTTTCAAATTTTATCTTTTTTCAATTTTTTTGATATTTTTAATTTTATTATTTTAAATATTCATTATACTTTTAATATTAAATATTTTTATTTTTATTAATTATAATACAATAATTTATACTTTATAAATAAATTGGCCCACGAGTGTGTAAATTATACTTGTAAAATATATTTTTAAAAATATTACAACCCGAGTCAAATGATTTTTTTAATTCAATTAAATTGATTGTTTCCGTGACCAAATAACTGAAAAATGGTCCAGTTTGAAACACATCTTTCGGCCTTCTTTGACATCCGAACCCAGTTCCCTATTGCACCCGCAAACCCCATCACCTCACTGATGCTGAAGCTCTGGCCATGGCGTCGCTCAATCCGCCAACCTCAACCCTCGATCTTCAAATTATTTCCGCATCTGCCCTCGTCACCTTCTCTATTCATCTCACGTTCACTAACCCACTTGTCCCCCGCAGAACCAGGAGAAATTTACGACCCCCCATTTTCTCCCAACCGTTTAGAAACCCCAAAAACGAAAAATAAGCAGCAAAGCGTTACAAAGAAGAAACCTAAAGTCACAAACAAAATAAATCCCGATACTGCTAGTGACTTCCCTGTGAAGTCCGAGTTGCCCTTTGATTTTGTGTACTCTTACTCGGAGATCAACCCCGGTGTGGAGCCCATTGGCTTTCGCGAGCCCCGGAGGTTCTCCCCTTTCGGACCGGGCAGGCTTGATCGGAAATGGACCGGGACTAGAGCTCCGGCGCAGCAGGAGACGGATTTAGAGAAGTTTGCGGAGGATCGCGCAAGGGCCCTGGGAGAGCCACTCTCCGAGGAAGAGATTGCAGAGCTCGTGGAGAAGTATCGCCACAGCAATTGCTCCCGCCAAATTAATTTGGGTAAAATTCTCGTTTTAGTAATTTTTATCTCGTGACCACCGTGTTTCGAATCTTTTTCCTCTTCTTCGGTGGTTTTATTTATGTACTATATCCATGAAACGGGTTCCTGGTAATTTTTGTGAGCGAAGTTTGAGGAGAATAAAGCTGGTAGGGTTTCGCCTGTTTCATCACTAACAATGTCGTGAGATATGTTATAATAATGGTCTTAATTAGACTTTTGTGATGACTTCTCCCTTTATATGAAATGAATGATTTGATCCTGATTTGTCCAGGAAGAGGTGGTGTTACACATAACACGCTTGAAGACATCCACAGCCACTGGAAAAGAGCTGAGGCAGTAAGGATAAAGTGTTTGGGGGTGCCAACTCTGGACATGGACAACATTTGCTTCCATCTTGAGGTTCAAAACCCTTACAACTCGGCTAGTTCTGTGTACTTTCAGTATTTGTTAACTAATGGTTGTTGACTTGTTGCAGTGTGTTTGTAGGATAAATCTGGAGGGAAGATTGTATTTCGTCAGATAAATATCCTCCTCCTGTATCGTGGTCGTAACTATGATCCCAAAGAGCGACCGAAGATTCCTATAATGTTATGGAAGCCTTACGCACCAATTTACCCCAAGCTGGTGAAGAATGTTGCTGATGGTCTGACGTTTGAAGAAACTAAGGAGATGCGAAACAGAGGGCTTAATTCTACTCCTCTGATGAAACTCTGTCTGTAACTATATTCATCTTTAATTCTAGGATCCTCAGATTTTGTTATTAAAAAAAAAAAAAGAATTAGTTGCCTAATGTTTCCCTGATTGTTTTGCAGCCAGGAACGGTGTGTATGTAAATGTTGTGGAGAGAGTGAGAACAGCATTTGAGACTGAAGAAGTAGTAAGGTTAGACTGCACCCATGTGGGAACGAGCGACTGTAAGAAGATTGGCGTCAAATTAAGGGTGTGAGACCTCTCTAATTGAAACCCGAGTTCTCTCTTTTTATAACCTTTTTTGTCTGAATTAATGTTCTCTTGGAGGAATTGGTCCTTCACTACTTTACGCCATTCTTGCATGCAGGATCTAGTTCCTTGTGTCCCCCTTTTGTTCAAAAACGAACAAATTATACTCTGGAAGGGAAACAGAGGACAGGAATTAAAAAGGCTGCTCGCTGGTGAACATTCAAGCCGAAAGGGATCTGTGAATTGAATTGGAGATGTCAGATCCCCTTCCTAGCAAGAATGGGTGGCTGCAGTTCAAATCCAGGTTTGCATGAATGCTGCCTGACTGGTTGGCTATGGGTAGACAGCCTTTGGCCATTGCTGTTTTGAGGGGAGTGCTAATAGAACCCTTCTTAAGACTCTTTGCTTCACACATTAACGACTCAGTTTCGCTTGTCTTCTGTACATGAATCAATATTTTTAATGATGAAAAGGGTATGCTACATTGAGAAGGGATTCAAGGGAAATTTCTGGCCTCAAAACTTGATCGTGGCGTATCATCCTTCCCCCGCGGCCCGCCCAGTTAGTGATATGCTCCATTCGAGTTCATCGCTAATCAAACGGACACGTTCAATGCTGAAACCGGACTCCACGTCAAGTGGAAGTGTTTCTAAGCCGCCGTTGAGGTTGGAAATGATATAGATGTGTCAAGATTTTGGTGATGCAATCACTGCTGATGCACCGTGTCAAGTCATGATATTTCATGAGCACGAAAATCGTTCCCGTGGGATGATTGAGATGTATTCAAGTATCAGGTATCCAACACACCCGAAACGAATTTTATTCAAATTACTCGATTAATAGCTGACAGATAATGCGAATAAATGGACTCGGGAACGTCTCGATAAAAGATATCAATGTACTTGAACGTCTAAGAAAATGGAATCACGCGTCTTCACTCAATCAAACTTTCATTGATGAATATTTGGCTATTACTAATAAAGTTTATTTTGTGATGTCATCCATTCCTTCTCAAGTGCTCAATGAAAATCAATGTGAATCGGCTAGGAACCATGTCTTTATGCGTCCGAGCAAATGCACTAAAAACTAATTTTTTAGGATTCATTGAACCATATTAATGTTCCTAGTCAACTTTTTTAAGTGTGTCTTGGTTTTGATGTGCAAAATTGACTTTCGCAAGCCTAATCCTTCATACATAATAAGTTACCGGTAAAAGTTACATGCTCTACGTGGGTACAAATTTATTTAAAACTGAAAAAAAGAATGTGCTTTGCACGTGTATAACAAAAATTATATTTAGAAATTACATAATTTGCTATTTATTAATTATTATATTATTTATTCTTAATGTTTTACACAATATCTTATCAATATGAATTTACATGATATTTTCTGCTGCATATATATTATTCAAATTTTTATATTGCACATGTTGCTTAATTACATTTATATTATCTTATCCCAATTACTATATGAATGCATTCATTTTAGATTTTTTAAATTTTGATCTCAATTTAACAAAATTTATTACATTTTACTTGCAAGGTATATTATTTATTAAATAATATATATTTGTTGCTTTACTTTCAAACTATGGTTTATGTCTCAAAAAATATACGCTTTCTATTTAGATATGTTAAACAAGTATCTATAATATTGATTATTATTTGTACGTGGTGAAATTATTTATTTATTTTTATATTTCAGTACATTAATTTATTTTATATTTTTTTTTCTCAATTATAGTTTCAAACTTGGTACCCTATTATATTAGAATCTATCAATTGTTCTTTAACATTAAAGTGAATTACTTAAATATTAATTTTCTTCTTTTTATTTCAAATTATGGATTGTTTCTTTAAAAAATATACTTTCTATTTTGATATTTTAAATAACTATCCACAACATAGAACATTATTTTTATGTAGCACAATTATTTGATTGTTTTTATATTTCAACACATTAGTTATTATATTTTCAAAATTGGTATGCAAGTATATTATAAATTATCTTCAACCCAACCATATAAACTTATCATTACATATCATTCTTTAATTTAATATTTAGGAACTAAAATTTTAGTTTGGTTTTAATTTTGTAACATTGATTTTATTATGTATTATTTATATTTTTATACATTACTAATTAGTGCATAACAAAAATATTAAATTTGACTATTTCTTACAACAGTTTTTGCATATTTATGCATTTTCATATTTATATCACTCTTCTATAGAATTATCTTTTCAAACATATCATTTTATTTCTAATTCTGTAAATCTGCTTTTATATTTTAAATGTATTTTAATAATATTATATTCACATGAATTTGTTAACATGTTTTCAAACAAATAGCGTATTTATGCTTACAATTTAAAATTTCTTATCATAATAATTATCTAGTCTCAGTAATATTATATTATATATAATCAAACTTTAAAATAAATTTAACTTATATTAAATACGTATCACATATTTAATAAAATTTATGGTCAAAATTTATGCATTTAAAATTGTTTATAACATATTATTTATTTCATAACTATAGTTGTTTTTTATTATAACTTATTTATTTATTTGACAGTTTTACTGATTGTGTTAACATTATTTATATTGCTATACTCACATCATTCTTAAATTTAATATTTATAAACTAAATTTTCTGCTGGTTTTAATTTTGTAACATTGATTTTATTATGTAATATTTTACATTTTTTATACATTATCTAGTCTCTATGGTATTGTACTATATATAATCAAATTTTAAAATAAATTTAACTTATATTAAATAAATATCACATATTTAATAAAATTTATAGTCAAATTTTGTACATTTAAAACAGTTTATAATGTATTATTTATTTCATAACTATAGTTGTTTTTTTTTTTATTATAGCTTATTTATTTATTTGAATTTTTTATTGATTGTGTTAACATTATTTACATTGCTACTTATTTTATTTTTTTGTAATTTCAAGTGATTCAGTTTTTTTTATTTTTAATAAATTAATTTATTTTATATTTATTAATTAAGTGTTATAGTTATAAGTTAGTGTTTTTCAATTGTTATCAAGTAAAAAAATTAAACATTTCATATACAAGTAAATAAGTAATAATTATAATAACTTATAAGTAGTTTAGATAATTTAGAATTCTACTAATTTTTTACTTTTAATTAATTTAAAAATTACATTTCATATACAAGGGCTTATGGGCCTTTGGATATTAAATTTGTTCACTATCAATTTAATTATGAATTATTAATTTTGAAGTTTTCGCATTCAACTCCCTCCAAGACTCTCGTACGAGACTTCTATTCAAAAGTTGAGCGTGAAATTTGAGGTAATAAGATTTATAATTGGTAGAGGTAATTTGCACAAACTCACTATTTTATTCTCATTCTTATCCAGTGACTAATTATTGCAGTAAAGGGTTGTTCTGAGTTTTTATATGAATTATGCAAGCGAACATTCAATCACTCGAACAAGACCAGGAGAGCAACATTCAATAGTAAACATTCAACACACACAATTTCAAGTCTGATAATAATAAAATTAGTTACTCATAGCAGATAATCCACAAACTATTAAGTATTTAAAATATTGATTACAAACTCAATAGATGAAACAAAGAATATAGAATTTTACTGTGATCTGGCAATCACAAATCTTGTAAACCTTCTTCACAGCCTATGATGATCAAGTAGGATCGAATGAAAAAAAAAAAAACTTTTCCTCTTCATGATGCTATGCAGGCCATGGAATCCATCTTGACACCCCTCAAAAATCATCTTGAGGATAATTTCTTTAAATTTACATGTTTCATGGACTCTTTACTGCTTCTCTTCCAATCCTTACAAATTGACACAAAAACTTAAAATTACATTAGATTAAAGCACAATTAATTCAAAAAAGCATCAAATCCAACCATTTTCACATGCAAAGATTAGAATTGCATGCTGTGCATCAATTCATTGAGTAAGATGAATATTTTAAAATTTTGAATTCTTGAAAACTTTTCACACACGGGCACATTAAAAAAAAGAAAAAGAAACGAGACCAGCCAAACCATGCCCAATGCCTTGCCAAATCCACAACACTTGAATCATTGAATCAACATTTTTGACAAAAACAACTCATCAGTGTAACTTGTTCTGAATTTTCCTTTCCTTCGATGTCATTCCAATGCCAGCCAGCATCAAAAAGCATGAGCTATGTTTGCCATGACCAAAACTTGCTTCGCGGAACACAAACCATTCATGTCATATCTGTCAATGGGAATGGCTTTACTCTCTCTCTCTCTCTCTCTCAGATCGTCAGAGACATATAACACGCCCATAAATATTCACACTCATAAAAATTCATACAAACCATGCCATCTAACACTACAGTTGGGATAACACCCATACTTTACCCATAAGGTGTAATCGGGTGAGTCCTGACTTTATCCATATTTCACCCTTTTTCTTTATATAATTTTTTATTTTAGTTAATATCACCATTAAAATTATTTGATTTTAACTATTTCAGTGAAGTCAACTTCATTACAATTTTTTATTTTCTTATTTAAATATAAATTTAGGAACCCATTTTAAATATTCAGCTTCTAAAGTCTACATTTTTGAAATTAAATATTTGAAATTCAATTTTAAAATATCTTTTATTATTTTATCTCAATTTTTGTTCTATTTACTGAAATATATTTTGTTGCATACAATTACAAAAAATGAAAAATACTAAAAATAAATTTAAAATTATAATTCTGAAGTTTAATTTTGAATTTGATTTTATACAAACACATACTAAAAAATTCAATTGAGCAAATCTTTTTTTATTCAAGATTAACATTATATTTTTTTTATTCAATTTGATTTTGATCATAAAGTTTGTATTAACTCAAACTAGCATTTTATTTTACTTGTAACAATCAAATTTTATACAATATTAAATAAAATATAATTTTGAAATATATAACGAAAATAGATTTAATAAAATATAAATTAAATTTGAAAAAATAACTGTTTTACCGAAGAATATTTAAGCATGCTTTAACACAGACACGCGCAAAGATTTGAAGTAAAAAGATATGTGACCTTTCATAAAGTCAAGAACACGTTTTAATATCACTTCAATTAAAGTATACGTGGCTATTATAAATAAATATTGAGTATAAATACTAATGAATATCAGATACTATTAATAGTAATGAGTATGGGTAAACACTTTGATGATATCTTTTACATTGAGTTTGAATTTAAAGTTAAATTTAAATAATATTTTAAGTATGGATGGTATCATACTCTCGTGATACACCTAATTGGTGTAATGACTTCTGTACCTCTAAATGCATTTTTCAATACATCTTACCCTCTTATTAGGTAAGCATAGGACAATGAGTTTTTAAATAGGAGAGTTTTTACTAATTAATAAATAATAAAATCTATTTAAAATATATTTATTTCTATCAAATAATGTCTTTTGTTTTTTCAATTTTTATGTTTTGTCGACTTTCTTTTCAAGCTACTTTCTCTCTCGCCCACATATATAAATACACTATTTACTAATAACTTATAAGCTTTGTATTTGCATATGAATATAAAGTATCATTATATAAATTTTTTGAATTTATATTGAAATTAATTAAATTAAAATTGATAATCGTGTAGCATTTTTCATTAACTTATTTATAATTTTTTAAATTAAAATATTAGTTATAGAGTGTGTAGAATTGTCAATATATAAGACTCTAGAAAGTAGAAGGAAAAAGAAAGGAGTCGAAGGAAATAAAAATAAAAATGAAAACCGTCTCAATAAGAAATAAACCAAAGAACGGGGGCATCTACGCAATGACAGCGATAGATTGAAGAAAGTAATGAGAGGAAGGAACACAAAATCCTGCGACTGTAAGTCAGGAAATACCCGCAAAACGCTACACTGACATTGTTTTCTCATTCTCTCTGCAATTCCAAATCTTAGCCAAAGCTAAGCGACAACCCAATACCTCTTCCACTGCAAGATCTCCGCGTTCTCCCTTAGTGTTTCTCAAACTCACTGTCATTCAATATCCAATCACTTCATCCGAATTCTGTTTCTCTGACAGTCGCGACTGGTTACCTCAAATTATTGCCAAGTTTCAAATGGCCTGCAGAAAGGGAGAGTTGAGGGAGGAAGGAAAAAACAGGAGAACTGCGGCGGCGCCCTCAGCTGCAGTCGGTGATGCCTTGCTGTTCGCAACGATGTGCATCATTGGGATGCCTGTGGACGTTTACGCTAAAGATGGCTCTGTTTATTCTGGAATCTTCCACACCGCCTCTGTCGACAAGGACTATGGTATTTTTTGTATTTGTTGTCTGCTTTTCTTGTTGCTCCATGTTGAATTTTTGGTTGACCCGGAGATTGTTCTTGCTTATGGGATCAATGATTTTTTGTGGGTTTTGGTTTTTTGAGAAATTATAGTTGTTATTCTAATTCTAGATTGATGCATACTTTCGATTTGGTATTTCATCTTTGATCTTACTGGCTGAATTTCATGTTTTGTTTTATATTTAGTTAGTCTTCTTATTACTGCTGTGAAAAAAGAAACTTGATATTTCTTTTTTCCTTTTTGGTTTTGAGTCCTGTATTGCCCTTTTTTTTACTAGTTGGTTTTTCAGTCTGGGCTACTTGGTTCAAGACAATTGCTTTAGTTGTGTTAGAAGCCGTTCAGTTTTCCTTCCTAATCTATGCAACTGTCTTCTGCATGGACGTTATTTTTTTTCCATTGATTGATTTTGTTCTTTTAGCTATTGTGTTGAAGAAGGCCAGAATGATTAAGAAAGGGAACCTAGATGTGAATGTAGCGAGTGGAAGTTTGATAGAGACGCTTATCGTTCAGTCAGAAGATCTTGTCCAACTTGTTGCTAAGGCAGGTCGCCCGTGCTTTTCTCAATATTCAAGTTCTGTTTTACACTATGGATTTGAAGTTTGATGACAAATTTGTTCCTCTAATTAATTTTTGCCTATTACCAGGGAGTTCTGCTTCCTTCTAATGGAATTACAGAGTATGCAGGGGATGGCAGCACAGGGGCTGCTGTAGGCTACAACGATTGCCCGCACAAGGACGTGGAAGTGGTTAAACCTAATGAGTCCAAAGGGGACAAGGACAACAGTAACAGAAGGTATGATTGTACGAAATTTTGTCCCAGGCAATGAGTTGATGGAAATTGACAAGATAAAAAGATTGAATATTGTGTGTGTCACCTGCTTAGTGGTGATAGGCAGATGCAGGGGCGAGCAAAAGGCTTGTAGCCTGAAGGGGAAGGAGTGGGGGTGCGCGTAATATTCATATGACTGTGTTTGGCGGCCTGGAACTGGACCTGTGTATCTTTAATTCTTTTTTATTAGAAATCAGAATCAACCATTTCGAATTTACAATGTTTTGAATACCACATCATGGTTTTGCTAGGATTTACAATGCTCTAACGGGTGAATAGCATTTTTCTTTTTGTTGATTGCCTTTTGTGGGGTTGGGTTGTGATGACATTCATGATGTATAGACTTCAGAAAGTTTGCCTGTAACTTGACATAATACATTATTGAGACCATTTCAATGATTTCTGCATTTATGGTGAAATTGGCTAGATTATATTCCACCTTCAGGTTTTTAGAGAAATGGTTTTCCTTCTAATTCTACAGCTAAGATAACTAATCTCTTGGGCAGTTCTTTGGAAGAGCATATTGAGAGATTGGAGACACTGGGCCCGGAGTTTGTAAAGGTGAACTTTCAAATAAAGAACAGCTCGTAGACCTACTGATAACAAGCAATTAAGCAAAATCTTTACGCTTATTGAACACATGAAAGTCATGTTCATGCTATTTCTATTTTCCCGTTCTTCTGAGCTATGAGTTTTTGCACTTCCCTTCCGTATCTAGATTTTTATGTCACTCTGTTCATTTCTATTTTCATTTTCTTTATGCAGACAGAAGAAGCACAAACTGTTTCAGTTGATGGAGGGTAAATATTTCTGCCTAATTTTGTTCTGTTGGTTCCCCAAATTCTTTTACACTGTTAATTTTACTCTGCTATTGTTGAATTGATTTTTGCCGCTTCATTTACTTGCTTTTTTTTACTTTTAGCTTGGTGGTGGTTAACACCCCTATTGCCAATGTTTTTATTTTGTAACCATGTCACAACATATCTATTAGCTAACATTTAGATGTTCTTTCAAGTCGTCATTGTTCTTGTAGTTCTGGGCACTGTTTTTCTTCTTTTTCCACTTCAATAGCATTGCAATTCTAATTAGTTTCATCTCTCTCTTTTAGTTTGTATTTCTTTGCTAAAACAACTTCACTGTTTATGATTCAAAATTCTTGTAATTATGGCAGACA
This sequence comes from Avicennia marina, assembly GCA_019155195.1. NCBI lineage: Eukaryota > Viridiplantae > Streptophyta > Magnoliopsida > Lamiales > Acanthaceae > Avicennia > Avicennia marina. The sequence goes on along the minus strand of CM032754.1, from coordinate 4,089,530 downwards.
GGTTCAAGAGGGCTCACCAGAAATGCAGAGTGACCGCCATGGTAGCCCCGAGTTAATAGACAAGAGAATTGTATGTTGATAAAAAAGTTCACACAGCAAATATTGCAATTTTGGTCCTTCATAATTGTTTTCTTATAAAGTTTAATGATGCTTTTGCAGACCAATGAAAATCAAGGCACTAGTCTAATTAGTGAGTACCATCTTTCTCAGTTTGATGAACTAACACATCTGTGACATTGTTAATGGTAATACTTTTAAAGTGACCGCTAACACACACACACACACACATATATATGTATTTTAATTTGGGAGTGGGCGGGATGGATAGATGTTTTGAGTCAGTGAGTGATAAGGAGCGATAGTGACTATTTATTGTTACTAAGTCACTTGGGCATGTGAGATCTGCTCTTAAACAGAACTGGTGCTAGACAAGGAAGAGTAACCAAGAGCTGTGTGCTTTCTATCCTCTTTTTAATATGTGTGTCTATTAAAGCCTGGAGCAATGTAAGAGGAAAATTAATGGCCGTTAAGGGGAAGGTGAATAACATTTAAAACAGAAAATTAGGATTTAATTAACTTGTGAAATGTGAATTTTTGAGGATTCTTAGTTGTTGCAGATTGTTTAGGTTAAGGCAAAATCAAGGGCGAAGCTTGTTGATAAATTTAAGTCTGGAATATCATAATACAATGGAAGTTGAGATTATTAATTTTGAATGGCTTTCTGATGTTATGAGGCAAATTACCATTCTTTGCATCATTATGAACATTAAAGTAAGTTGGTTGAGGGCCGCAGCACATTAATAGGTGTGGATTGCCATTCTTGTACTGTTTGGGCAAAGGGCAGCAGCGCCCTTCCCTAAGATTAAAAGCTAAATAACTATATGGAAGCTTTAGATGAGTTCATATTAAAATTTATATAATGAATCCCAACAGGATTTCCTAGTCTAAATGACCTAATGTTAATACAAATGCTAGATTTATTTAGACTCAGTTATTAAAACTGACTGCTGTCTGATGAACTGAAATGGAATGTCTAGGAGTTAATTTTTTTTAATGTCCAGGAATTAAATTAACTACAGAGAAACTTGGAGCTTTGGTAGTCGATGAGAATGTCTAGAGCACTTATCTGCTACATGGATTCACTCGCTGAGCATGTCATGTATAAGATCTAATTATCTAAATTAGACGCCCAGTTCTTCAAGAACCAGTCATTAAGACTAACTAGTGACTGGCAAATTAATGAGAACATTGTTGAAGATCAAGTTAACCTTTGAGATAGATGCTGAAGTCTTTGTTGGTGATGACAAGCGCTTAGCTCAATGTAACTGATGACCAACAGCGTTAATTGTTTGATGCAACAATCATGTTTCTAGAACATATAGTGTGTGAAGGACAAAAAGTTCTTTCCTCTTGCAAATTATTGGATCCCTGTTTATACCCACATATTCATACATAATAAGTTGATCTATTTGCTGTTCCACAGAGTCCTCTGAAGGTTATGATTCTATTTTATTTTCTGGGCAGTCAACAGTCATGAAGTTCCATCAATAACTATAAATATTCTAGAGGATACCATGCAACAAAATCTAGAAGGATTATCTAATGTTTGTGCTAATACAGTTGAGGACTGGGGTCAAGAGAGGCTTGCTTTAGATGAGACTGCACGTATGGTTGCTTCCCCACCACATGTTTCTGTTGCTTCAACTGCCATTACCGAAGCTAAGTCGGAATCGTGCCTCAAGGCATCATCAAATCCCTTTTTATTTGTGCCTTCGAAAAGTTCAAGTGTTAACCGAAATGCTAAGGTACAAATAGATCTATTCTAACTCTTCTTTATTCATTTGTTTTGATCTGCTTTGAATCACCATTTCATGGATATTGTTAAATATTTTTGACATTGAATTTTGCTTAAGCATTACTTTCATATGAAATTTTTTACCATAAACTGGAGCTGCTTTTGTGTTTTGTTGTTAAGGGGATCAAGTGCTCCAGAGTTGTCTTTGTGAAGTGTTGAAGCAAATAGATTACATTTTCATTAACTTGATAGGTGATACAATAGGGTACAAGACTTGTATATAGAGCGGGAATGGGGTAGTTGGATGCAAGACTTAAGACACCTAGGGCAATATTTAATAATACAATTTTCTAGAATAGTTAATTTATTGTTTTGACATGACCCTACAAGTGTTCAATTTGCACGCGTGCGCACACGCTGTGGGGGGGGTGTAAAAATATTAAAATAGATATATTGAAATTTGTTGTACTCATGTAGTTTGGTATATAAATAAGTGTTCACCTACCTTCACTTTTCTTGATCCCACTTTATGTATTGAAATCTCTCGTTTCAATCATAAAGTTAATGAAAATGTGTTGAAAAGAAAATTATTGTATATTTCATTCCATAATGGATTGTACAAATGAAAGTCTGTGCCTACTTTTATTAATCAATTGTCAACTTAACTCCTCTGCCATTCCCATGTATTTGGGCATCACAAGTGCAATAAACAACTTAAACACTTCCCAATTTCTACATCATTTCCATCAATTCCCACCTTTCAACTTCTACACACTTTTTAACGTGTATATTATTTTCAATACTTACACTTTCCAACACTTCCCCACGAGCTTGTGAATAGGGATCTCCATTCCTAACCTGGATAAAATTGTTTGGAAAGCTTATTTACTCAATCCGTTTGTTAGGACATCAACTAGTTTGAATGTGTAAAAACTTCTGTACTCTTTAACTTCTGTGTCCACTTTGATATGTTTAGTTTGATCGTGTTGCACTAGGTTGTGAGCAATGTTAATTGCTGATTATTGTTGCATTTAATTCTCATGGGACCTTCATACTGTATGCTCAAATATTCGAGAATGGTCTTCAACTAGAGTAGTTCACATGTCCCTTGAGCCAATATCTCTGAATTCAACTTATGCATGATCTTACCATAAAATTTTATTTTTTGCTTCTCAAAATTGCTAAATTTCCTCCAATGTTTGAAGTTGACTTTCCACCAGCAATTAATCAGTATAGGCAGCATCAGTGTAGGCTTCAATTTTTAGGTTTTGATTTCTTTTAAACAGCATGCTTTTGCATAAATTGACTAACTGCTATGACCTGACGTATGGGAGAAAAATAAATTTCCCCACAAGTCGTTGGTACATTTCCCTATACACTGCTGTATCTTCTTTCTATTCTTAAGTGTGGGTCAATAGGATTGCTTGTTGGTTTATAAGTTGTCTTTCCTGTTTTGATGATTTGCAACATACTTTTATTGGGATATAAAAATTTCGTTTTTTGAGTATGCAGAAAGTATTTTAGTTTCCCTGGTGCCTTGAATTTAGATTCTTTAGCTGAACACCTAATTAATTCCCAGCTTTTAATGTTATCATTCTTTGTTACTATGATGGCATCATCATATACTGAGAGCAGTGACTCCCCCTGACGGAGAGTATTTAATAAGTAATGTATGATCTCCTTTACTCTGCTTATAACCTTTATCTAGGCAAATCTTCCAAACCTTGCTCATAGTGATTGCTTGAGACCATACAACGCTTTCTTTTACTTACATGCAATTGGGAGGTCTAGGTTTTCGTCAATAATTTGGGGTTCAACTTCACTCGATAATATTGATAGTTGGATACTGTTACCTCGTTTGATGCGTTTATGTTGGATTCTTGAACTTGCACTAGTTTTGAAATGGTCTGTTTTAGCCTTGAGGATGCCAAGTTCTTATCAAATCTCACATTTTCAAGAGCATATTCAAGTTAGACACTAATTTAGGCTCGATTACATTTGGTTTATCAATAGTGATCTCATCTGACTTAGGTTTAGGCTCAATAGATGGCTTAACAGTTGATTTAAACGTATGATTGGGTTGACGTAACATTGAAAGGTCGAGCAACCCAAAACGGCCCTTCTTTTTTTCTTCCCTAAAACTCTCTCCCTCAATCTAAGATTAAGCAAATTATGCATATTGTTAATTAAATGTTCTCTCTCTTGACACATAAACTTCTTAAAAGAAGGATCTTAACATTTATATACTTTTTGCGTTGAAGAATAACCAACAAAAACACACTTTATAGTGCTAGGGTCTAAGTTCCCTCTATTTTGACTGTGGATATGAACAGAGGCCACACACACACAAAAGCACGAGGTGTCTACTTTTGATGGGGAGGTTTGGGTAAAATGAAGGCAACACTTCTGATGAACTTTTTAAAACCTAAAACTTTAGAAGGCAATTGATGAGATAAGTAGCAGTAAGAATTTCTTTCCTCCAAAATGTTTTAGGATTGTTATTTTGAAGCAAAAGTGCTTGAGTTTGTTCCAGAAGATGACCATTTTTTCACTCTATCCATCCATTTCGTTGTGGAGTGTAGACACAAGATTGACTCATACATTATTCTTTCTTATTGGAAAAATGGAGTGAGTGCTTGGTTGAAATAAGCTTTGGCATCATCTGACCCAAATTTTAATATTAACCCGAGATTAGGTTTTGATCATTGGACAAAATTTGGGACTACAGTACTAATATCAAACTTGTGTTTGAGTAAGAAAGTTAAGGTAGCACAAGTACAATCATCAATGAAAGTGACAACCAATTGGGCTCCTGACAGATTTGAACATTAGAGGTGCCACAAATATCACTATTAACAAGGTGAAAAAGAAAGTGCTTCCTTTATTAGATATTGGAAAAGTCTGATGCCTGTGTTTAGCAAGTTTGTGCACCTCACAAGGAAAACGCTCTATATCTAGCTTTGTAAATAATGAATAAAACGAAATTTTAACAAATTTGAATGATGGATGTCCTAACTGATAAGTGTAAAAGAAGGCTTTTGGCTTTCCAGATAACACATATTTGGACATGAATGAGTAGGGTAATATGCTCTTGAACACATTTGACTTATTTGGTTCCCCAAGGTAGCAAAGATCAACCCTTTGGATATCTCCCATGCCATCCATTTGCAGTTGTTGTTTTCTTATTACTTCAACATGGTGAATATGTGGAGAGGTGTTCAGATTAACGGTCATGTGATAGGCGGCTGTAGAATCTATGATCCCAAATTGATTAAAGACTGTTTTTGAGGTATTTAAATCAATTGAAAATTAACACTTACCTGAATATGCCAAAATGTATGTTTATTGTGGAATAATCTCGCCCCTTCGACTTCCTTCTTGTTAGATATCATCCTTCACTCTTGAGGTGTAAGAAAAATCAAAAAATCTTTCACAAAAAGTTTGACAATTAAGGTCAACAAATTTAATTGTGACGATAAGGGTTGTGATGATTGTGAATGATTTTCCAGCAATGAAGGTTGCAGAATAGAAGAAACCCTATAAGGAGCCCAAGGCTATGATACCATGTGGAAAAGGAAAAAAAAATTGAAATAATTGTATATTTCATTTGTAAATGGATTGTTACAAATGAAGTTCACCCCTATTATACTAATCACTTGTCAACCTACCACATGTATTTGAACATGGTTACATATTTAAGTATAAAAGAGAACAACTTACAATAAAGAAATTAATATCTACACATGTTCTAACACTAAACACTTTCCAACTTATACATCTTTTCCAACTATTCACACCTTTCGACTTCTACACACTCTTCAATTAATATATCCTTCCCACCATTTGCACTTTCCGATGCACTTACACTTTCCAACAAATGTAGATTGTTCTTCTCAACATGATTTTGGAGCAGGTTCTATCCTGCTTAGAGTTTATTGTGTATTCATTTGGTCTTCAATTAAAAAAAAATCTGTCCAAAGCCATTGCTTGTTGCCATATCCTAGACTAAGCCTGCTGCTGTGCCTTTGTCACTGCAATTAGATGTGGTCCTCAGCCAACTTGGCCTACTACCCAGTCATTAGTTCCCCATTCTCAGCGGTTCATACCTTCTCTGCAAAGCTTTAGAGCAAGAATTACCAGCTCTATCAGTCAAAAATATTGTCTTTATTTGTATTTTTTAAAAAAATAGAGGATAACGTAAAACCTAACCTACGCATGCTGCTGCCGACCACTGTTTCTTGTGAAGTTGAGTTTTGGTTATAATATCATGTTGTTCGGGGTAGGATTTCTTGCTTCCCAAATTACTGCTGCTTGAGAGAAGAAAAAAGGACCGAAAGCAAGGAAGTCAGAGTGCTCTTGCCTAGCCCATTCTTTGTGGCTAATCACCACTAAATATCTCAAACTCTACTGCTAAGGGTTGAGAATTCTTTGGCTATGAAATTAAAGATGGTGTTGGAGACCACTTCCTTTCTCTTCCTTAAACAATGGAGAAAATTTTTGGTATGGCCTGAAGGGTTTAACGAAACTTCAGGTGAGACAAGGAAAATATTGATGCAGTGAATTTTTTTTAAGTTACCATTGGCTGCTTAAAGCTTAGGTTTTACAGGCTTGGGCATGCTAGTCTGGCAACTGCCAATCAATTAAATAAAAATGGGTCTATTGGGCTTTGTTTATTTTCAACCCTAATAACAATATGAATGCTCGTGGGCTTGGACTATTGGCACATTGGGGTGGAATTTTTTGAAAAAAAAAAAATAATTGGTGGTGTTGGTGTAAGTATTATTATCCATTAAATTCTGCCATGTTATAGGCGATTTTCTTTCTATTTTTGGACTAATGTATCTTGTTGACTTTGTCTAGCACTATTTATAAAGTGTGACCTCTCTGTCAGTTTCTGTATGCTACCAGTAAAGTGTGGCATCTATTTCTGTATACTTCTGTCTGTCTATTTACTACTCATGAAACCACTGTTTCTCACACCTATCATGGATGATGCTTTATGGTTCTAGTTCAACGCCGATGTTCAACTAGTGAGGAAATGTTAGAATATTAACATATATATATATACACACACATGTTGGAGAATATGTTGTACCCTTTAACATTGAGTAATTTGGTGCATTTTTAGGTGTACACCTGCTCTCACCTACGCCCATACCCACTCTATATAATGAGTCAGAATATCACATGTAGCCCTTTCCCCTCTACATGAAGTACCTTTTAGGAGCATTTTTCTGTTATTGGTGCAGTTTTGTAATTTAGATCATCTTTAGAATAATAGCTTTTAGCCAATGGATGTAGAATAATGTTCCTAAATTTTCTCACACTCCAGCTAGTCACTTGTTTTACAAGCTCTTTTAACACGATAATTCTCTTTCCAGGAATCTAAGCTCAATCCTGGAGCTAAAATATTTTCTCCATCAATATTGCACCATAGAACAGTGAGTCCTCCTGCAGTGCCAAATGGAGCAAGTGTTTCTTACGTGCCAGGAACCTACACGATGGCTACTGCACAAGAAGCTGAGGCAAATTCGTTCACTCATTCCTTGGTGCCTGTTAAGCTTGTTCCGTATAACAATGCGGCTGTTGGCCATGGTGGAAATGATGCGGCTTATGTCCAACCTGTAAGCTTTATCTCTTTTCTGTCCCCCTTGTGCAGTTTTCCTCCACCCTGAAATCTCTCAATGTTGAGAAGTATAAATAGGTTATACCTTAAAGTAGAGAGCTCTCGAAGCTATTGATTTGTTGTTTAGATTCTTGTCCTCGATATTTTTCCTATCATCGACACATTTGTTTTAATTTATCTATAACTGTTCTTAGATTTGAATATGTGCCACAGGAGAGGGGGACAATTTGTTTCAGGCTGTTTGTATAATTTAAGGATGGTATTCTGTTCACTAAAGCTACACTATGTACTTCGCGTGCAGATTATAGGACAAGTGGCGAACAGGGCACAACCTGTCAGATTTACTGGTCAATATCAGAACTTTCAATTGGGCACTGCATACATTCATCCAAATTCACAAAATGTATGTCCATTGATTTTGAGTCATCATTGTTTAGAATATAAATGGTCTTTCAAGGGCCACCTAATATTTGCAATTAATTGATTTTGTCAGGTTATGATTGGACGAATGGGCCCTCTTGTTGGTATGCATCCTGTTCCTAGTGTAAGATTCTGCCCTATTTGTCATTCTTTTTAATTAACATTCTGCGCTATTTGTCTATGTTATTAATTTATGTTTTTTTCAAAATATATTATGCCACTGTGCATTAGGGAATGATTGAAACATTTTTTAATTTTTTGGGCTGTTGCCTTAATAAAAAACTTGCTTGATATTACTTTGAATTTGTCCGAATTTATTGTCACTGGATTTTCTTTGTTTTTTCTAATTTTCAAATTTTTATCAATTTTTTTGGTTTTCTAGTAGTTCTTTCCTTGTTTTTGGTTGCAGTTAATATTTACTGACAAGCATTTTGTAATGTTGTTGGTTTATGTTTGTTCAGGATGTTGTGCAGAATGCAGCAGGGTTTTCTCCAGCAGCTACACGGCCTATGTTGACTTCTTATCCAATGCATCTTGCCAAGCAACAAGGTGTGGCTATAAGCTAGATGGGTTATCTATTAAAAATTTAAATGCATATGTTATTTATAATTAAAAAGAAATGTCTATTAAAAATTCAAATGCAAATGCTATTTAAATTAAGAAGGAAAGAAAAAAGAGAACAAAACTGAGTTTCAATTGCTTGCACTTATAAGTATTCTAAAATGTGAGATTAAAGAAATTGTTTAATCAGGCTAAGTCACTTTAAATGCATTAGAAGATGTTGGTGTTCGCACATTTAATGTCTAGTATACAAAAATTCTTGCGTTGTATCTGAAACTAATAGGTTGTATTGGGTCTCAGGATATCAGCTGTAGTGCAAACATTGTTGTTATAGCACATGCTGATAAATCCGTAATTGCTGTTCATTAATTAGTTTACTAGTCACAAACTGATTGAAAGGTCGAGAGATTAAAAATGCTCCATCGAATAGAGAATACGTGTATTGCTGACAGCTCTACTTCTTAATGTAGTATATATTTCTGTAAGGATACTGGATTGAATTGATCAGGTTTGTCATTTAGCTCAGGTTTCATAAAAGATTTATGTGAAATAATCAGCCTGTGTCGCCTTCAGTTTTAATCTTCGTGGGGTTAAGGTGGTAATGTGTTGTATTTAGAAGCAAAGCTGTTGACTCTGAAGAGAGCGCACGCACATGGAGAGACGTATCACATATCTATTTATTTATAAGTCATGGCAACAAGTTATATTTGTTTCAACTTCTGTGGCCACCCTTAACCAGAAAGACATCCTGACAGGAAATTCTTCAGCTCAGGCACAGCAGCTGTCCATGAGTCCCCCAGTTATAACAAGTGGACCGCAGCAGTTCGTAATGCCAGGTCCAATTCCAATTTCACAGCCTGTCTACCCTGTATTGCAGCCTCTTGGAGTTCCCGGATCAAATGGATTTTTGAGCACCAAGTATGCTTGAGTTTTATACTTATACCTACCGTACCCGAGGCACGTTACAGATTCATCATTCTTCTCAGGAAAAATTTTGACATTAAGTTTGTTCTACTTGTTCCAGCCCATGGTGGAATCAGAAAAAGAGGTCTAGTATTATGTCATACCCTTAAAGTGATCATTCCCGTACTTGTGAACAACAAGAAACACAGTTTGTCGGATGTGTAACTATTCAGTGTCTGCACGCAAGTGATGGCGTGTCAAGATGACCATGTCATCAGACGTGGGACAATTCCTGATAGAACATACATGCACATGAGTGAAATTTGATGTTTTCTTGTCATGTACTAAATGCACAAACAGGTCCTCTAAATCTGTAAAAGAACCCATTTTAAGTAGCATCATCAGAAGCAAGAATTTCCACGAGCCAAAAACATAAAGAGTAGATAAATGTCAGCACACAAGTAGGCTCGGAAAAACTAATGAAAGATTACGAACTGGTAGTATGGATATATAACATAAAGTGGATAAATTTGCTTCGAATATAAAGAAACCGAAAGTTTCCTCTAAATTTAGAGAAAGCATAAATTCGCAAGTAATCCCTCTTGCCTGTGAGGTTGGAGAACTCTGGTGCAACCACCCAGATGTCAAAACAAATTCCTCAAGAAAGCCTTGAGCGCTGCTCTGATAGTTGAAATAAGAGTACGATATACAGGTTTCAAATCAAGGGGGAAGGAACATGTTACGGGAACCTTGCTTGGTTTTTTGGATCAGTTTCTGTCGTCGCTTCATGGAACTCTATTCCGGTGGTAGAAGATGGTGGTTCGGCAATTGGCAGCCGGGTCTCTTTCATATTTTCGTGGACAGCCTGAGACACAGGTATCTAGCTTATGACGAGCATGATAAATTACGATATAAACAAAACAAACTTTCCATAATTTAGTGCTTCATCTTACCTGTAAAAGTTCAGTCATCCTTCCAGTTCCGTAATTGAAAAAGGGTTTCCTAACAGAAGTAGCTTGCAAGGACTCAGTAGAAAAGGGCTCATTAGTATTTGCAGTTTCCGGTTTCGAAAAACCACCTGAATCGTCTGCTGAAGATTTCAAAGTCCCCTTACCGTCCTCAATTTTACCATCTGATGTCTGTGAAGTGCCTGGCGTATCAAAACCTGTAGATGTCAGTGGCTTGGTTTTTTCTTCGGAGGTGCCGTCATTTAAGGAGCCATCATCCTCCTGCTCACTTCCTGGGGTAACTTGGGGGTTGGAGGGGGTCTCCGTGGTAGCAAACATCCGGCCAACTCCCATAGATTTATCGGGTGGTAACATGGATATTGGTTCGGCCATATGAACATCTTCATCTCCAACGTCCGAAGTTTGCATTCCACTGGGAAAACTGACAGGTTTAGGTACAATAGGAATCACACTGCCTACCGTACCCACTGGAACTACAGAAGGAGCTGTTTTTCGTCGAACATATTTGCGTTTTGAAGGCACCATTACAGATGTTTGCATAGCAAGTCTCCGACGACGAGACCCACCCCGATTTTCAGCAGTGAAATGGGCATCATTTCTTGTGATCATTTGAACATGCGGTGCAACATCATTTTCTGCTGTAATGGGAATGCAGTGTCCCGGCTTGAAAACAACACCCCTCAAATTTGCACTTGAGTCCCCAATTCTAACATTAAGTAAATAAACACCATCAAATATGGCCTCAACAACACCAGTTACTGTCTGGCCAACCACACATTCAGTTCCAGCTGCTCTTTCAGGAGTAGTGTATCCTTTCAGACCTTCAAAACCAGGTGGCAGATGAGGAACTTCTTCAGCATGTTTTAGGCTTGCATCTCTACGTGGACGCCCACGTCTCCTCTTTGCTGGCTGGACTGATGGGCCACCAGAGCTCTCCCCGTGGTTCAATAAATTCATAGTATGCAATTCCAGCAAAGTCCTCACTTCTGCGCCAAATACTATGTAGTTATTGATTACTGCTAGGCAAGACAGTCATTGAATAAAATGTAATATGCCATACCACGATCTTGAAGGCCACTTGATGTTTTACTAATAAATTAGAAAACTTTCATCCTTTTATAAGTGATTCTGAAAGAGAAGGCTGTCAAACTTGTAGTGTGAAGAATCTAATTATTTGAGGGACCATGGTAATCTCTTGAAATGATACCCATACTTGTGTTAAGACATAAGAGACAGGATCATATTAGAGTATAACTGTATAACCAAAGATTCTCATGATTGGGGGTGAGTCCAATTCAAGTTGAGCTCGAGTAACTATTTAACTTCTACTAGCAAGAAAGGCTTAGGTGTTCACGAGCCAAGCTGCAGCACCATCAATTAAAAAAAAGGTTTGCAGCACTTTGAAGTCAAATTCAGGCCCTCCCAATTAACACTGCCATATTCTTACCACTAAACCAAATACCAATTTAGTTGCTTTTTCAAGTATTAGTTAAAAGAAAGAAACAAGAAATAAAATTTCAGAACTCACTGCTCAATTTTTGAAGAGTATCAAGCTCACGCAATCCAGGCTTGAGCTCAGTTCGAGCTACTCAATCGAGTCAAGTAGCTAGGTTCATTGTCACCTCAACCCATGATTTCCCCATTGCGCCCCCACCCCCCACCCAAGCCCAACCAAAGACCTTGTTTTATCAAGATATACATGTGTGCGTGCACACTTCTTGGTCACTTTCCACTACTTAGTGAAATACAAACTGAAGGATATTAGGATAATGAATGTAGTTATTGCATCAAGCGGACCATAACATGGTATAATGAAATTATATTGAGGATACCAGCCTACTAATGCTTATTTGTCTGGATCAATAATATTTATGGCAAGCAACAGCGTCCCTTAAATACACACAATGCAATTCTGCATGCACCCAAGAACAACTTTGTTAAATCTTGTATTCCAACTTTCTCATCTTGGGCATTCTAAATGAACCATGTGCACTAGAAAAATAATTTACTTTTACTTCTTAATAAATGGGATGACTAACTTTCACTGGGTAACAGCAATTGTTTTTTGGAGCGAGTTTACAGCAATTAGTTCATTTTCAAACAAAATTTTCACACATTATGCTAATTTATCACACCCACAACCAGAATTTCATGAACTCTCGGATCAACAACGCCTCTGCTAACTCATATATTTATGCTATTAGTGGTTGCTATTGGTGAATAACAAAAGTAGATTGTGTGGAGAAACTTGAGTTCTGAAACTAGAGCAGACATCCTGTAAGAAATAAATGTGTGCTTAAAATAAATTTTCAAATGTGCATAAATATTCAGAACATTTGTATGGAGAAACTTAAGTTCTGAAACTAGAGCAAACATCCTGTAAGAAATAAATGTGCGCTTTCAAGTTTGCATAAATATTCAGAAGTCATACAAACACCCACTCATAGAATGAATAATTACTCAGATACAAAATAGAAAGTTAAAAGTCAAGTGTTTTAACAGCAGCATTTAGGATAAGAGAGAAGTAGTATTTCAATTTCTTAATGTCAACTAGTAGCATATATTGGGCACAAATAATTCTTATATTTTCAAGAAACAAACAAATATATCACACACTAAAAGCTCAAATTTTAATTTTCTCGAAAGTAGCAAAACTCCCTGCATAAGCTGATATCAGAGAAAAAACCACAGAAGCAACATGTATGTGTCACTTCAAGGAAAAAAGAAAAAATAAAAAGGAGCCAGGAGACACCATAAATCAATGTATATAGGTGTTATATGGATAGTAAATTATATTAACTTAAGAGGATTACCGATGACTTTCTGTATGATGGATGTCAAACATAAATTTAACAACAGAATAGAGAGAAATTTAGTAGAAAGATTGAAGGCATATGTAACCCTAGGGCATATTGATATTTCCTTCACAAGAAAGGCAGTTATAGCACCCATTGAGATGGCATAAATATATAGTTGGGAACGAGGACTTCTTTAAACTTGCTTTTTATGAAATTTAATGGTGGGAAATTTTCAGTGCTAAAAAACAACATACAATTATGAGAGGGCATATGAAATTTAAAGCAATGGTATCTCCTGTAACCGACTTCACGTGACAGTAATTTAAGCCGTTTCAACTTTTACCTTCTAATTCAAAAATTACAGGTATTCACACACATCTATAGCATTGTTTCTTCTGTAATAACTAATATGCTGCTAACAACACAGACACATGCGATGGGTAGACTGTGCAAGTTGGTGTGTGGGTGACATGTTAGTCCTATGGAATCAATTAAAATTAACATGAGAACCACAAAAATTAAATGCTGTTTCTAACTAAATGAAAATGACAATGATGATTCCACTATATTCAATAGTAAACTGCACGATTTAGCAGATGAAACAAACAAAATATTTCCCTTTCAAAGTGTAGTTATACAGACCTTAATGGATACATCTGTTATGATTTTTGTTATTCTTTACCCTCAACAAAATAGCTGATAGCCTGACACACATTTTTTCAAGAAATTTTATGAAAAACTGCAGAGATTACATACAATCTCCGTCAGATTGTGAAAATTCAGAACAGAGCTCCAGATTATTCCTCTGCTGTCAGCTCAAACCTACACAGTGGGTGAACAATACGATGGTACAATGGCAAACTTTGATGAAGGAGCACTGCAACATTGCATTTGCATTTAAACCCATGTATATTCGTCTACAAATTCATTGAAATAGATAAGAGGAAAAGCCCAGGATCAGGTAAGTATCAATGTAGTGAATAGGACAATGGTTTTTTTACAAAGGAATGTATCACAAACAGTGTCATCAACCCTCGGTGTAACTTTGTGGCACATGCGGGATTCAGGTAAAATAACAAAGGGCAAAACAGTAAGACTTTCCAGTAGATCTACCATTAGTTTTCATTATCATTAGTGTTAACACACTGCAATAAATGCAAAGCTAAAACTTCCTACTCAAAGGATGATGAAACAATAGATTGGGATAAGCTTGATTCTATCTAGTATTTCTCTTTTTGACGGATAAGAAAGCACCTAATTACACGTCCTTCCATATTAATATTTTTACCAACCCAGATTTGTCTTTCTTTTACCTTTTCGGATGAATACACCGAACCTTGTATTCTTCACACAAAAAGCAAATCAAAAGGCCCACCAAAACCGCGCAAGAAAACAAATTCAGTTCAATAAGGCCCCAGAATTTTTCCACCAACAACAAAAAACTCGCGAAAATTGCACCAAACAATAGCAGAGCCAAACTACACCAATTTAATGCCGCAACAGCGAAGCTTGAAAAATACACGCGTTAGCAAAAAAAACAATAATGATAAACTGCATAAGCAATTCAAAAAACCAAATAATCAATAAATAAAGTATGCAAGTATGAAACGGTGAAAAGATTGTACCTTTAGGAGCCTCGCGGAGGAATTTTATGCTCTTATCGGTTGATTTAAAATCAAGATGAAGTTCAGACGATAATCATTATTTTTTTAAACCCTAGAATAGTTAAGTGAGAGGATTATCAAGTACTTATGATGAAGTATTAATTAATTTAGAATAGTTCGAAAGAAGTTAGACCATAATTAATTACGAGTTCTTGGTGAAGTAAAAATTTAAATTATAATTTATCACATGAACATGTAAAAATATTTTATTATATTATGTAAATATTTCAAAATATATTACACATTTATTTGATATTGTAATTTATAATATAACAAAATTAAATATTTTACGTATTTATTAACGATAATAAAATATAAGTAATTATATTTTAGTAATAAGAATACATTATCAAATTTTTACAGTGCATTAAAAAATATATAAAATGAGAGGAGAAAATTTTTAAAAATTAGATAATAAGAAATAATATAAATCATATTTAATTGAGAATCATGTGAGAAAAATAACTAACATATAAAGAATGAAGGAAATAGGTGAAAAATAAATAAAATGTGAGCATTGTAGTCTTTTAATTTTAAAAATCAAATGACAGTTATTTTAGGAGATAAACACTTGAGGTATGGTTAGTGTGTAGGGATGAGTAGAAAATAGAATTGATATTTTTAATTTTATAAATTACATAAATAATATAATTTTTACATATAAATAATCGTTCAAAAGGAATATTGATTCTTAAAAGTATAAGAATCATAATTTTGTCTAAATACCGTCGGTTTGTGTATTATTAATTTATTAATAATAAACTTGTATTTCTATTTAAATAAAAAAATCCTTATACATTTATTTGATGAAATTTTTTTTTAAAAGTATATTATAATTATACAATATATAATTATTAAAATATTTTAAATATTTCTATATTCTTTTTTTTTACTGCACTTCTACAATTTTTATTTATTTAATTATTTATCTCAATTTCCTTTTTATCATCTTATAAATTATATAAATAGTATAAAATTGATGTGCGTAGATTATTATTATTTTTTATTTATATACATAAATATTGAGTGTCATCAAATTTTAATTTATTATATTTTTTGATCAATATTCTTCTTCAATTTTCATTTATTATAGTTTTCAATATCTTAAATTCTATCACTTATCTTTTATTTTATGAATAATATAAATAATATTTATACAATTAAATACGTATTTGTCTTTTATAAACATTATATGCCAATACAAAAAATCTCATTTACCATAATTAGAGTCTTATACTCAATTTTCTCTACCTTCTATATTTCATTTGCATGACACGATATTTTCATCTCTATTTATTATTCTATATCAAATTTTTTTATAAAAAAAATTAAAACTCTGTGCTTTGAAAAAAAATGATGACATTTTTTATAATGAAAATAATTTTATTCAAACAAAACAAAATGTTATAAAAGAAAGTGAATAAAATAAAAGATAGATAAAAACAAGACGGAGGGAAGGGAGGAAGGGAGGAAATAAGAAAACAGAAAAAAAAAAAAGTTAACAAATAAAATAATAAGTAAAGGAAAAAGTAAAAATTAATTAGAATACGAGTATTTAAGAAAATCAATCATGGCAAGCTAAGTTATTCACTAAACTAATCATAATTAAATAGTATAACTATAAAGAATAAAGGAATAAGTTAAAAAATAAATAAGAAACGGGTATTGTAGTCTTTTAATATTGAAAACCAAATTACAGTTATTTTAGGGGATAGACACTTAACATATAATGTCGATTTATATTGCATACTAGTGATGATAGACACTTATACATACTTGTGTATATAATTAAATAATATTTTACATTATTTATAAGAAAATAAATCAAATTTAAAAATAATCAAATTAAAATTAAGACTAAAATTCAAAAAATGTATAATAAATTAAATTGAAGGATAGTGCTTGTCGATGTAGATAGAAAAACAATTTTTAAATATAAATTTTATATCATTTGTAAAATTTATAAAATAAAAAAAATTTAAAATTATAATAAAATAATATTGAGAAAATTCAATAAAATATGTAAAATTAAAAGAGTAAATTGAAACGAATATGTGTGTGTGTGTGTGAAGAAGTCAATTTAGTAATTACATGTCATGCAACTAGATTTTTTAATCTACATGTTAAGAGTATAATGGCTATGTTTGCTTTGATTTTTTTGGTATGTATTTGGAATTGTATTTTTTTTCTCAAAAATTATATAAAAGTGAAAAAAAAAAGAAAGAGAAAATATAAAAAATTAATAATTAAATATTTATTTTAATTGCATAATTTATAATTAGTAAATTATTCTTTATTCTTTGTATGTTTAATTTTTGCTTTTTTTTTCTAATTATTTTTTTTTTCATTCGCTACTCTTAATTTTAATGTATCATATTTTAAAAATTTTTCTCTATCCTTTTACAGATTTTGAGAATGGTATAAAATTTATATTTCAGAAAAATATTATTATCATTTTATTCACATGCACAAGTATTGAGAGTATTTCAATTTTAAATAATTATATTTTTTCTTTCAACTTTCTCTCCTAATTCTAATATATGGTATATTCTATTTTTTAAAATTCTTTTTTAATATTGATTTGTAAATAATATAAAAATATTTATTAATTTATATAATTAAAATACACACGAACTGTGTCATCCATTGCCAGTACTACATCAGTATTATATTATTAATTTTTTTTTTAAGTGACTAGTCTTTGTCTCAGTGTTAAATTCAAAATGGCCATATTATTTTTTTGGGTTTGTCATTTTCTCCTCTTTTCTTACTTTATTTACTTTCCTTTTGTCTTCTATTTAATTTCCGGTAAATATCTGTCTGTCTTGTTTTGAAAAATTTTCTAACATAATTTTAAGTTTCCACATAATTTTATTTCATCAATATTAAATTATAAAAAATATTATAATAGTATATTTTCTTACAGTACCTCTTATTCTTTTCTATTTATACAGTCACTTCTATTAATATACTTTAATGTTTTATTACAACAAAATATTTATATTATATCAGCAAGCGCGTGATTCACATTATAATTTTTTGTCACAAAATTAAATTATTAAAATAACCTTGCTTTTCTTTTTTATAAATATCATGGAGCATACATAAATTATATTATTTATAGATATAAGCATTGAGTGTGTTTCATTTTAAATTTAATATATTTTTATTTAAATCTTACATATCAATTTTAATTAATACTATTTTTAAATTTTTAACTATTATTTAATAAATTATATGCAATTTTATTTATTTATCTATATAACAGAATGTATACACCATCGAATATATCTTTTATTTAATAGTATTAATTAAAAAATGCTTTATGCGTATTTAGGCAATAACATAACGAGACGGTGTCAAAAGAAATTCAATACGCGCAATTATCTTCCCTGGTTGAGCGTGTTATGTTAAAGAATTGTTAATTTCAAGTTTTCCCAAAACATAAAGGAAAATATATTTTGTAATTTAATCTGTTATTTTTATTAGAGAAATAATTTCTCTTTGTTGATTGGGTCAAAGGTAAGTAAATGTAATTATTAAAACTAATATTAACTTAAGACATGATAATTATTTTTATCAATAACTAATTATTAATAAATAATTATTACGAAGATAGATAAACTTAACTCAAATTTATTACCTCAAAATCACGAATCATTGTATTTATTAGTTAACCCAAGCTTTCTTAAGAAGTGTTTGCGAGACACAGACAGAGATCTATCAAACTAATCATTTTGAGCCCATAACATCCGATTAATTTTTTTTATCTTCTCATAAATTTCAATTTTCTATCGAAATTTTCCCTTATTCCATTTTTTGTATTTTGACCTTCCACTTTAATTTATTATATTGTCTTCTTTTACAGTTAACATTTATATTTTATTTAATTTAATATATTTTTAAAGTTTTTATTATATTTACTATATTTTCTCCCTTTTCTTTTTTTTTTTTTTTTATATATTACTTCTTCATCATTATTTTCTTTCTATTTTAACTTTTTACCTCTCCTTTTGTTTTTCCCCATAAACTTATTCTTTTCATATCTTTTTTTATTCTTCAAGATTTTTTTGATATACCTTCTAATTTTAAATATTTTATTTTTATTATACTATATCTCATAAAATCATACAATTTATAAATAATTTTTTGCATGCATAAACTCTGCAATATCCACTAATTTACTATAAATCCGAAAGCACCTCAAAAGAGCTTCTAATTCTTAAATTAAATTTGATTTATTTTTACATGATTTAAATGAGAAACAAGAATTATTAAAAATATTTGAGAAATAAGATTTGAAAATTTGAAACATTTTTTAATAAAAAATTATGAAAAAATATTTTGATTGTTGGTAACATTTTCCTAATGCACACTTTCGAAACTTATTCAAACGGATATCCGATCAGATAAAGCTTCATTTGGGCTTTTTGGACTCCGACGTGGGCTCCTTTTTCATTGTGGATCCTATCGACCATCATATCGATGATTGGACTGACCCAAATGACTCTGACAATGTTGTGTTACCCCAACATGAGGTACTTCGTACTTACAACTGGCTGAAAAATTTCCTAGTTTTGAGTGTCAACAAACAATTCATGAAAGCCCGTATGACCCTCTATACTATATTATCAAAATTCTAAAACTACTTTGAATGTGAAATATAAATTCATATTGTTACTATTAATCTAGGCTATTTATGCCATATCATTAAGAATTTTCAACTAATTTAGATGCATATTGTAAGTTTATAAGATACCCCTTGTTAAAAAGACCAATCAGATTCAAACATAATTAATAATTAGCAACGAGGCACACTATATGTGTACTAAAAAAACATACACACAAATACAAAATATACATATAAAAATATATATAATATATAAAATATTAGGTTTTAATAAAAAAAAGTTAAAATAGAAAAATATAATCTATATCATAATTTAATTAGTACTCATCACAAAATGAATGTTTAAACCATAATCGAGTCAATTTTTCCATCAATAAATGAATAACAAGACAACAAAACTTGTAACATTTTTCATATGTGCCACATATACATTCAATTTAAAAACCAACGTGGCGTGCTATTTTACAACTTCCTTCTATATTTTAGCACAAAGATCCGATCAAACATTGGAGTATTCATGAGGAAATTATACATATCTTGCCATGACATGCTTAAAATAATTGGGCAAATGTAACATCAAGGCCTTCACCAAGAGAGAGAGAGAGAGAGAGGTATGTATAAAGTAACTCATCGAATAGTAATTCCACTTATTCATAACAACAACAGTAATTCAATCTTCCTAGCATTCTTCTTTGTGAGAATGACAGTCACAAATTTTAACAAAAAAAACTACAAAGCAGAATAAAAATCTCATATTGACAACAACTATAAAAGACAAATCCCATTAACGTGCATACAAAAGTTAAGGTTCACAAATCAGGTGCAAAAGAGAGAATAAAATGCTAGCAAACATACCAAAACTACTCAAATATAAAAAACAATATATAAATGAATAAAATATAAATTTAAACTTGGTTATAGAGTAACAAATTCTAGTAGGATACTTTTGCTGTGTGTACCTGCAATATGAAGACGTAAACAACATATAAACATTATAAAACTAGAAATATAAATGTAGTAAAATATAATTTGCAAGAAGAATTACTACCTTGTAAATGTTCTGCAATTTTACATATATTCTTTGACAAAAAAAAAAAAAAAAAAGCCTTGACATTTGTAGACCACTTACTATTAATTATCAAAATTTTTCTCAAGTTTGATAAAAGAAATTTAAATGAAGTAAAATAATTGAAAAACATTAATTAATGCAAAATATATTTTATTTTATAATATTATATGCAAAATAATTCTTTGAATCACATGCAAGGAGTGTGCAAAAATATTAGTGCATATCAATGACTAGATAGTAAGTACTTTAGGTTTCAAAATAGAATTATTAAATTGTCCTTATTCTCTCTCTCTCACTCGTATTTCTTATTTATTTTTTACCATCTTTTATGTAATTTTATTATTATTTTTTTATTTTTTCTTTACTATGCTTGCTCCCTGTTTCTTTGTCTCGCTGTAAGTATTCTCTCTTTTGAACTTTTTTGTACATTTTAATTGTATTTTATTGTCAAAAATACTTTGTATAGATTAGTCAAACAAACAACCAGTATAATTAAAATTAATATTAAAATATATTTTATTTATTTATATTGTATTATTAAGTATAAGGCTCTAACAACCAGTATAATTTTATTTTTCAAATTGTTTTATTTTTATTATTAAAATTATCCTAAGACAGTAATTTTATATTTATTGCATTTATATTTACTTTATATTCATTCTAATTATTCCACTTTGAGTCATTATTTTGTCCATCTATAAAATAATATAATTTTTATTGTAATATTAAAATTATATAATGTTTGATAACGAAGCAGGCATAAGTGCGTGATTTTCAGTAGATCATATAAATGGTAAAATAAAAAACATGTGCAAATATATTTCAAAATATTGATATAATAAAAATAAAAATTTAAATATGTTATAGTTCAAACTTTAAAATTTTAGATGCATGCACATCAAGTTTGAAAAATTATTATTAATAATAAGTATTAACCGCATAACACATTCAAAAACTAAATGAAGAACGTGACAGTTTAATTCAACACCTTCTTAACCAACAATCAATTATATGTCTTTTTTATTCATATTTACACACACAATTAGTATATTCAAACAGTAGTTATTATTATCATAGTTGTTGTGGTTGTTATTTGAATATCTGGTATATTTGTTTTTGAATTTTAGTCCGTCTTTAGAAGTATTTTTGTCTCAAAATTATATAAAAATAATAAAAAATATAAAAAGTGTAATAATTAAGTGTGTATTTATAAATTTTTTAATTTAAAAACAAACACAGATTTTCATGGCTAATTCTTGAAATTATTTATTTTTAAAAAATAAATACGCAAATGCGGTGCCGACAGTTCATGTTTCATTTGCTAGGATATTTATTTAAAAATAAATACGTAAAAATATATGCCACGTGGTCATTGCAAAGGCAAAATCCGTTCGTCAGACGACTCAGACCTAATCTTTCATGTTTCTGGACTCGTTTCCACGGGCTATGTTTGGGACAGGAGTTTTTTTGTTGAGACGACGTGCAGTAAAAGTTGTGATGAGAGATAGTTTGTTTAGAAAAAATATTTTAACGAGAATAACAGTGTGATTTGTTTGAATATATGTATAAAACATATAATAATAATTAAATAATATAATAATATATAAATATGATAATTATATTTTAAGTTATAAAATAAATATAAATATATATAAATATTAATTTAATTATTAATAAATGTAATAATTAAAAATAATTAGTATAAAAAAAGAAAATTTTAAATTTTAAAAAATATTTTATTAGATTATATGTTTAGTAATGTGTATTTGAAAAGATGTGTTAGAATTGAAAATTAGTTCCAAACATAACCACGGAAACTCACCCGCCGAATCTCCACATTAAATCGAAGCCACATGTCTTTGAACTTTGAAGTTCGAAGTTGAACTAGCTAGACAAATCAATGCAGACAAAACCCTTTTATTGATTCTCAATGAATTGTTTACGTCACGTCATCAAACCGCCATTGATACGGAATGCACCCCACGTTTTCCAGTACAACAATTTCCATGGCCCATTCAGAATTTCAACACTGCGCTGTGCATGCTTGTATCCAAATTCCACGTTATTCATTATCGTTTAAACATCCTTAAAATCAAATAGCTTACTTTATCGAATTTAAAATTTTTTCTCATATTATTTATAATTAATTAATAATTTTTTAATTATTATAACTATTAACAATTAAATTAATATTTATTCGTATAATTTTTTTACTCATAATTATTTTTTTATTACATTATTTAATTATTATTAAATATTAAATATATATAAATTTTCTATCCATTCAAAGATTACAGATAAAATTCAAATATAATTTTATCGTCGCTCAAATCATCTAATTTTTGCTTCGCCGTCCGATCCAAGAAACAAACATAGCCACTATTTTGTGACTATAACAAATAGGATCGATGTGCCGATGGGGTCTGATTTGTACTCTTTTGATATAATAATTTTTAAACTGAAAAACCACCTCATTGGAGAATATGGACATGCGAATCTGAGGCTCGATGCTACTGCAGCTACCAAATGTTTCTTGGTATTTGGAAAGTAATAACATTCCAATAATTCAGAACTAAGCTGTTCTGCTCAACTATGAAGTGGTAGTTCCGCAAGATCCACCGCTTTCTGATGGCGCCGTAGTAGGCCTTTGAGATTCAGGCAGATTCTTGGCATAAACTTCATGGATCAGTTTTACATACTCATCTATTTTGTCGGCTGTCCAGTCATCAGTCCTAATCGGAGGAAGATACTTTACAGTCAGAGGCGCCGGCCTGACATGCAAGCTGCCCTTTCTCCAAGCTCGATGGGTGCCCGTGAACACCATCGGAACTATCGGCATTCTTGTCTGAAGCGCCAAGTGCACAAAACCCTGTTGCATAGATGGCCAAAACACTAATATGATCATCACTCATATTGTGAAAAGTAACGATAGCAAAGTAAGGATGTAGTCTATCTTGCTTTCTTGAAAGGTAGCAGGCGTCCATTTTTGGACCGCGTGCCTTCTGGAAAAAGGATCAGTGATAGATTGTTCTTGACAACTGCATTGGCAGCCTGCAAGAAATAAAATGAATTTGGTTAATGTATGGAGGGCAGCTGCCTAGTGTAGCAAGATCGATCGGCAGCTGTAGGGAATCAGGCACGTGCGTACCTCTTTCATGGACTCGATGGCTGCTGCTCGATTGGTTCTATCAATGCGAAGATGGTTTGCCAGAACGAACAATTGTCCAAAGAGTGGATAATATATTATCTGTGCAAAAAAAACACTTTCTGTTCAATTCAGAGGATCCCGAATTTCTTGGCCTCTGAAAATAGATTCATAACTAACAACGAAATGGACAACGGGGTACTACATGGCAGAGATGATAATCGCGTACCTCTTTCTTTGCAATGCCCACAGTTCCCGTGGGAGTCAACCACATTACGAGGAAGATGTCGATGGGAGATGCATGATTACATATATAAATGGCTCTCTCGTTAGAGTATTCAGCACCTTCTATCTTTGTAGGATTCCCTAAAATCCACATCTGCAGTCAACAATCCGAACACGTTGATTATCTAATATAATGATTAATCATACGAGACATAACAAAAAACTGTGGCCATCAATTGAATACAAGATGGAGGTTTAACACGAAGTCAACTTTTTGAGCTACTCAATACAATATACAAATCACTTCGATGCCAGCTAGGTGATTACCAGTGGTAGTTGCTGACTTGGTAAAGACTGAAGCCAATAGCTACTTAATTGTGGGTCTAGACTTTGACCTCAGAGTTTAAACATCGGTCAGTAAAGTTAGAGGTATTCTTGCAGTAGTACCGAATTAAATGGAACCAAAACTTCGTTTTCAGTACGTCAAACTGGCGTTTCAAATGCCACAACGAAAACTTTTTGTCCTATCAGGCAAGTTACTAAATTTTTTGCTATTTTCAATTCAATATTTTGATACGTCAAATTTTATTTTTAAAAATAGAAAATAAATCAAAATATAAAATCTCACATTTATATTTTTATTTTTAATTGCACAATCCACATATAAAAGTTAATTATTTTTTTTATATTTTATTGTTTAAATTTTAAATTTTAAAACATAAAAAGTTATTATTATTATTATTATTATTATAAGATATTTCAATTTAGCAAACATATGATAACAATATAAAAGTTAAAAATTATATGTAGATATTAAACGATAAATCATAAATATATAATTTTATACTAAAATTCAAGGGAAAAATAAGTAAGAATGCGAATAATATAAAAAATTTAGAATTAATTCAGTATTCAGTACAATTAGTAAACCAAAATTGAAAACCAAAGTTGAATGGAATATCTAATATTTAAAAATAATTGTATTAAATTGGACACGAATAACCTAGTTTTAAATTCAAAATAGTACTCGATACAAATTAAAATTTCAATTTTTAAGTGCTTGTATATTGCAATTTGAACACCCATAGATACCATATAACTATTCTAGCAACATAAAGGTTATGTCTGTTTGGTTTTTAAGTATGTGATGTATTTTTTTAAAAAAATATGTAAAAGTAAATTAGATAGAAAATTAAATTTTAAAAATATAATAATTAAAGTATGAAAAAAGCGTGTATTTTTTAGATAAAAGCAGAACAAACGTAACCTTAGCAATCAATGCCCCGCTGAGGTCCCATCTTAAAAGGAGACAGACATACAGACAGACAAAAAGGTTCTGGAAAGAGGAAAAATAAAATAAAATGAAGGCGTCCCCTTCCGGGGCTGTCGGCCACTCACGTGCGCCAAACCTGTCAGTGCCCTTAGCTATGTAGAAAAGTCCACAGTTGAGTCTACCAAAATTTTGACGTCACGCCCATCAAAGAAACATTGAAATCTATATCCGGATTCCTCCACAGCGCGACGCATAATAAGACCGCATTAGGTTAATTTCCTAGGACATCTTACTTGAATTAAGGTACATCGCATACCGTGTGAAACTAGATATACATAAACCCCTTTTAGTCTTCAAAATTAGCTTCAAATGCTACAGCTAAGGATGCTACACAGGACCAACAGGAAAATTGATGCTATTTTTCCAACATATTCCAATAAAAAACTAACAAAACAAATTAGATCTGAACGAGGATAGAGTTATGCGTACGAGAATATACATCGATTAATAATTAAACAGAAAACAAATCACATCACAATGAGGATGTATTTTGTATGCGAGAATATTCATCAACTAACAATTGAACAAATACTGGAAACGGGGAAACTTACCAGCATTTTGCCGGTGACGTGCCCATATACGTTGCTCTGCCTAATTCTCAGGTACGGCCACGGCAGCAGCACCAGCATGATCACCGCCCACACAAATGTCGTCAACATCATCGACACAAAGCACACCACAATTCTCACCCACGAAATCAGCACCGGAAACCACCCGTCCTCGTCCGGACACTCCTCGTCTCTTCCCGCGATTTTCCGCTCTCCCTTCGCCGCCGCTTCTGTTGGCGGCGGCGGCGTGTTCGGCCCGGAATTGGCATCGAAGTAGCTCCCGAGCCTCCTGCTCCTCAAGATCCCACCTACCCCAGAATCTGCCATTCAAAAAATTAATTCCGAGTCGATAGAGCCAATTCCCTCTTCCCTACTACAAAGACATACATCAATTGTGAACAGAATTTTTCAGAATCAGAAAACAGAGGATAGAGAGAGACATAGGAGAAACATCACCTATCGGGAGAAATCAAACAAATAATACTTGGGGATAGATTGATTAGCCAGTGTTTTATCGTTGGGTTACGAATTAATTTCCTCAATAATTTCACTTAAAAAAGAAAAAGTAAAGTTCAATAAATTCAAGAGCTGCAGAGATTGGATTAGAAAGAGTGTTTAAAACGTTTCATTGTTGTTTCAAGTCAACCAGTAACTTATAGGTGTGCAGGCAACGCATATATATATATATATATATATAGACAGAGAGAGAGAGAGAGAGAGAGAGAGGCGCGAGAACTTTGGGGCTGCCCAAATCCTATTCTTCAAATTCTAAAAACTGATCACACAAAATAAAGAAAGCCAGAGAATCCAGAAAGGCAGATTACCAGTTTTTCTCATCTAGCCATGCCCACAGAGATTACAGTGACATGTTACAGAAACAGAGCGAATTAACGAACGAAAAGCTGATGATGAAACAGAAAGGTACCCGTGGAGAAAGATAAAGGATGAAAATCTTGGACGGATATGATGAAGCAGCAACTGGGATAGAAAAGTGAAGGAAGATGAGAGGCTGGAAATCAACACAGACGGAGGAAGACAGCAAGGTGAAGGAATACATGGACCTCGATCTGCGCCCCCAGGCCCAAAGGATAAACGTAGCACAATACGTTTGCTTACTTATGTCGATGGTTTCCAAACCTTCTACGTTTCAATTTTCAAATAACACACTACGGTCACTTATTTTTATTTTTTCTTTTATACAATTTTTTTACAATAAATATACTTAAAAACATTTACTCAATGATGAAAACAAACACGATCCAAAGTTTTAACTAAAACAAGTAAACAACATAACAAATTATTAATTTAAATTTATATTTAAAATTTTCTTCTTTTTTATGCATATTAACAAATATTTAAGAGGCAGTTATTTTACCTACTAATGTGTAACATCAAAATGGCAAAAAGTTCTTTAAAATTGAATTTGGATGGTTCCGACTCGGATCTTGGAAGATCAATCTTGTGTGATATGGTAACGTGAATGTCGATGGAAGGGTTACAAGATCGATCCGACGAAAACTTGAGAGAAGAAAATAGTATTCTGAAATAAGCATATAATAGGATCAATATTGATACAAATAAACATACATCAATTTGAGTGATTTTGAGATTAATTGTAAGACATTGAAATCGAAATCCATAAATCAGAATGTCGATCTTAAGGAATTTGATGACCTGATTTCAATTTGAGAGGCAGATTTTTATCTAAGAAAATATGATATACTTTATTTTGAGTACGATTCTTTTAAAGTTATTATTATTTGTTTATACTGGTTTTAAATTAGTTTTGGATAGGAATATTAGTTATTTGATATTATTTAGTTATGATTTCTTCAAGTTGGTTGAGGCCAAATTTCTTAAGAATTGGACTCTATAACTAGGACTCATATGACCATTGCTATTAAGCATTTATTATTTTACACGAATTTACCTTTAATTTTTATCAATTTTGCACATACTTGTGCTTATTTTGTATGCAAATCTTGTGCTTGTGTGTGTTTTGAAATTTTGAACGTATTTCAACTACTATTATATCATGCTTTCTCACCGCATCACTTATAATTAATCAAATAAATGCTTATACACGCATACACGTGTTCAAATTTTTATATATTTATACCTTAACAATCTTATATATTATTATATTATGAAATTATTATTATATATTTATACACATAAATATTTAAGTTTAAACAACTTCAAAATTTTATTGCAAATAAAAATTTTATAATACGTTTAATTTTTATACTCAACAAAATCTCTATTGTATTCGTTTATCGGAACAAACAAACAAATTTATTTGGGTGAATTCTATCCAATTTTATAATATGTGACAGTTTTGGTTCGACAGAATTTATTATATCGTGTCCTAATTGTAACAAAAATGTAATTTACAATAAAAATTCACACGTGCAGGGTTTGGGGTGTTTAATGGCCCTGTGTGGGTTCTTCACTCAGTTTTCCTTCGAGATTAGGCCACCATTGTGCAAAGTAAAACAGAAAGAGACACACAATAAAAAAAAGGAAAGAAAAAGCTGGCCTACCAGCCCACCTTTTTTTTTGGTTAAAAAAATAAATTTTCAATAAAAAATGATTAAGAAAAATAATTATTATTGGTCAAGATTAGATATTTTTAGTATTTATTCACCTTGATGGATTGGAGTTATGACAATGACAAAAGCATTATTTTGAAGGATAATTCTATTATAAATAATTCAATATGAATTAAAATATAAGACAACTTAATAATGAGTATGTAAAAAGAACTAACATATATGAATTATTTTATTATGTTTTTGGATTATATGATTTTATCCAACATTTGTTAAACTAATATCAGGGTCATATTTTATCATCAATATTTATCGTTTAAAATGATAATTTGATTAAGGTTTTTTTTTTTTTTTTGAAGCAAATTTGATTAAATTTGATAAAATAATTTATCAAGTGTAGTCCTTAACAAACTCTGATCGTGTTAATGACATCTCATCGCTTAGTGTTGCCATGAAAGAAAATTAATGATGGGCTTGTTGTCGTCGTCCTCTCATACAACGTAGAGACTGCATATTTTCGTCCTCGATTTGGTGGTTATTTGGAGGGTAGTTAATTTGATGATATCCAATTGAATCAAAATAAAAAATCAATATATTAAAATTGTAGTTCATTACATGTGTATATTGTTTACCAATTTCAGATTTTTGATTCGATTTGATAGTTACTACTTTTTTTGATACAATCGATATGATATTTTAGCAAATGAAAAGTTTAAGCCTATATAAAAAATACAAAATTATAAAATTCATGTTCAAAATTCCAAATTTTCAATTGTACAACGCGTTTAAATAAACATTAAGCATTCTTATTTGATTATTTTATTATTTCAGTTAAAAGAATAAAACATAAAAAAGATACAATTGTAATAAAGTACGTATTAAACACGAATATACAGGATATGATATAAAATTTAAAAAACCAAAAATGTGAATTAAAAGATAAAATTGCAAATATATATAAACTAAAATTTGAGAAAAAAATAAAGAAAATGTTATAAAAACATCAATATTCAATTCAGTTGACAACAGAACTTAAAAATTAAAATTGAGTTAAATACCAAGTTTGTTTTATAAAAAAACCTTAATATCTAATAGCAAACTCTCAGTTTGACAGTACGGAAGCTAAAAGCTGAAAGTGCATATCCCTGCTTGCTTTGCAAAAGGTCTATGATCCTATGAATGCAAAGAAAGATGATACGCCGGCGAATCAATTTTAAAATTTTTCGATTTTTTTAAAACATTTTGGACTTAGTGCAAAGGAAGATTCATAGCTCAAATTTGATATTATTATCACTATGTTTGGTCGGGAATTCGGAAAGATTTATATACCATCCAAATATTTACAATTCAACCTCACATTAAGATTTTCATTTAAATTTCAAATTTAATTTTTTTTCCCCTCTTACACACCCATATTTAAAGTTTAATTATTACATACAATCAAATTAATGTTCATATATGTTCATATTTATATATTATCTGTACCATAAAAATAATAGCTATTCCCATATATGCATGTGTTATCCAATCAATATATATATGCTTAAATTTAAATAAATTAAAATTTTCCTAACTATTATTTTCAATAATTTTTTTTTATCATTTTCATTCCTAGCAAAAGCTCCTACCAAACATAGCCTATCTGATTTGATAGATCACAAAATTTATTGTAATATCTAAAGATACAGATGATGTTTGGCAGAGGGATGCTGTTGGATGGTGCTCAGCAGCAAAAGTTGTATTAACATGAATAATATATTTATTTGTAGAATTTTGATGTTTGAAAATTTTGATATATGTATATAAAATATATAATAATATAATGATAGTTAAGGATAATAATTAATTTATAGGATATAAATATATATAAAAGGTATGTTCATTTTGAGTGATAATGTAAGATATATTATTTTATCCAATCTAATTAAATGTTTACTTTGATTGATTAAAACGATTAATTAAATAAATGCCCGCTGTTAACTAATAAAATTGTAAGATAAATAATCTTTCATGAAAGTCATAATTAAATAATCAAATGGTTAAGAATTACATATATATTATTCAAATTACTATTTTAACCTTAATGATATTAATTAAATTATATCCATAGTAAGGTTATAATGAAAAAAATAAATGTAATCACCTTAAATATGATTGTTAAGGATTAATCCATATAAACTTTTTTATTATTCAAAATAATCTTTTGGGTCATGTTCACTTTCAAGTATTGGGTTTGATAAATTAATTTATCAAGATTAATCAAATATTCTCTTTATGTGGTAAAAGTTTACGATAAAATATGGATTAGGTACTGGTTTAACAAAATGTTGGATAAAATAGTTTAATCCAATGAATGTGCTAAAATAATCCAAAGCATATTGGTCCAATTGATATACTTATAATCAAGTTATCTTATATTTTAATCCATATTAGTGAACCCGATATTTAATTATCATGTGATTAATTTATATTCTAAAACAATCCTTAAGGCTTTAATCATATCAATCAAAATGAACAAATCTTTATATTATAATCTTATTTAAAAAATGAACACGGCCAAAGGTGAGCATGTGCATATATAGATATGTTTTGATTTAATTATAAATGTTGTTCTGTAGTATGTTTAGTCGGGAAAAATTTGATGAATTGTTGAGAGGGTGAAATATGTAATTTAAATTTATATTAACCAAATTATTTGAACTACCACAGTTTCTTGTTCAAGGCCAAAATATGATGTTGCTTAAGCTTCTTTTTAAAACAATTGTTTACTGAAAACAGATGTTACAATTGTTACATTTTTAAAATTTTTTCTTCATAATTTAATCGTAATTATATAAGAAAATATATAAAAATACACACTCAAAAATGAAAACACACATAACTTTGAGCCTTGATTTTAACTTGTCTTAAACTTAAAATTTTATTATTAAAATAGATTAAAAAATTAACTCTTTGAAACTGAAATTTTTTGAACCTTTCAAAGTTCACATTTAATCATTAAGGTCAAAAGAAGGCTGTGTTTGTTTTGCTCCATACTTCAAAACATAAGCACACTTTAATAGTTATATTTTTTAAAATTTATTTATTTCTTTGTTTTAATTTTACACAATTTTTGAGAAAAATATACCTAAAAACATACACGTAAAAACCAAAACAAACATAACGTCATCTTCTTTAACTAATATGCACAAATAGATCACAATTTATTCTTTTTAGTATTTATACTAAAGTTTTCTTAACATTTTTTATATAAACAATTAATAGTATAAAATAATAGGTCATTTCTCAAATTTGCGCAGTCGAGAAAATTGCATATGGCGAGTATATAATGATAAATGCCAAACAAGAAAATTTAGATGGATAAAGGAACAATAACAATAAAGCATATATGTAAATAATTAAAATACTTTGAAAATTTAAGCACGAATCCTCAAAACCAACAATTTTCATGGCAAGTTGAATGCGTGGCAAAAATGTAAATTTACTCCTTTTGGAAATACTCGTTTTAGTCATGGTCCCGTGATTTGCGGTATTTAAATTTTAATCACAAACTTCTAAGCGATTCTCACATGTCCTACTTTCATTAATTTTGACGTGGACCGTTAATACACGATTCTTTGAGACTAAATCGGTAATTATGGAAAAAAATTTTACTGAAATTATTTCTTTGTTTTATTCAAAAAACTAATTTTAAACATAACTGAAATAGAAAAATAGAAAAATATTTTCAATAATTATTTGGTCCCTAACAAATTGCAATTGAACATGTATTTTCATATGATTTTAATACATAAATCTTGACTTGCGCCCTTGTTTTATACTTGAATTTGCATAATTGCAAGTTGGAGTGAAAGTCTGAGGCATTTGGGTGCTTGGGGATGGCATTTGGAGTGAATCCAGTTTAATATTAGAAAATTTTAGATTAAGCGGAGCGTCATGGCCCGCCAACTCCAAGCACCGGACGAGTCCACTTTTGCATGCTATGTTGGGCTTGAAAATTCTCACAAAACAGCTTAATTTTCATACATAATAGGGTAGTCTTGAACTTTGTCGTAGGCACTAAGAGTAGTATAAAATTTGTTGGAACATTTTAGATTGTGCACTAAACTATTCTAAAATTATAGAGAGTTCTCGAAATGCTCCAATATAGTAATATAAATTGTCGGATCCAAACGATCCTTATCGTCGATTGAAAAGGTAAAGAAGTATAAACAGGGATAGGAGCTTCATTTGCAATCATTAAGCTCAACAGTTGTATTCCAAACTCTCATGCAATACAAGCAATTTTTCTTTCCCAACAATCTTGTGCTCTTTACTTTTCTTTTTTAAATTCTTTAACACATTTTTCACACATTTATAGTGTGAGACTAACTTAACTAATTTTTAGGATAATAAAAGAGTTGAGTGCCACATAATTAAACTTGTTTTAAGACCAAGGTCATGACAGGCGGCTCTATTGGGGAAATAACAAGAATCAACAGGGGTACTATATGAGAAAAAATTAAGAAAACAATTTCCTTTTGTATTTTGAACGGTTATTACCATCTTTATATAATCTCTGCACTCTTAGCTGCAACGAAGGATTTGACAGAATTTTTGAAGCAAATTCAGAGTGGAAAATGAAGAAATTGCTTTGAAGATTTGACCGCATAGACTGAGTTTTTTCTTCCTTTTTGTTATTTTTCCCATTGTAATGAAGTTTATGAATAATTCTATGAAGGAAAACAAGAAAAATTTGTATGGCTAATTTTTTGGTACTTAGAGACCATTCAAACAAATCCAAAGCTCATCTTGATTTATTCCGTTAAGTATTTTTTTTTAGTTATTTGTGTTTAATTTCCAATTATATTTGTGTGATTCAATTACTTGTTATGTGCAGGATTGTAGACCTGAATGTGGCAATTTCATACATTACAAGTAAAGACACTTGTTGCATGAAGAAGTTTTGAGTTAAGAAACAAATGAAGCCTAATAAATCATTAAAAGTGTGAATTAACACGTGTTTAGAATATGATAAGACTAATGGAAAATTTCTATTTAATTCATACAAGTTTACATTGAATGCAAAAAAAAAAAAAAAAAAAAAAAGTAATAGAAATAAATAAGATAACCTTGATTTTTAATTGAATTGATTGAACATTAAAAGTAATTAAATAGTCAAGCAAGGTGAGGAGTGCGATTGATCTTGTAAGTACTCTAGGACATTGAAAATCCCTTTTTTACTAAGTTTTTTGGAATTTGTTTACTTGCTAGTTTTATTTGTCTTTGCTTCTTCACTTGCCTGAAGCTTTATTTTGATTACTCAACTTGACTTCAGAAATTGGTAGTAATAGATGGTAGGTGTTTGGTCAACAATCTCTATGAAATGATACCCGTGCTCATTGAAGTATTAAACTTAATATCATGTTCTTGTAAATTTGCGAACTCTAATTTAGCGCAAACAAATTTTTAGCATCATTGCTTGGGATTGTTCTCGAGCTTTTAATGCTCATGTTGTGAAATTTGTAGAGCTTTAGATCAAGTTCAGTTAGGCTAGTAGATTGGTATTCCTGTTTCCCTCAAGACATTTAAGCTAGTTTCAGTAGGATTATTATTCTCTTCCCTTGTTCTCTTCTAGTTTAGGAGAACTTAAGTTTGATTCAGAGATTAAAAGAACTTGTTACAAGCTAAGAAAGAAGACTAGTTTAATTAACACTCTAGAATCTAAAATGAAATACAATCAAAACAATATAAACTTCAATCACGATCTACCCCTTCCAATTCAAGAAGCGCATAAGAGTATTTTGGGGCTATTATCAACTCACTGTGTACCAAAATTTTCCAAGCATTCAATGTTGACCTATGCAAGCTAATAACATTAAGTTGAAGCCAACATTAATAAATATGATGCGGCAAAATCAATATGAGTGTTGTTCCACACGAACCCAAATCTTCACCTAGCTACGTTTCTAGAGATCTACGACACTGTTATCTAAACGAATGGTGTTATTAAATAGGTCATTCGTTTATTACTTTTTGATTCTTATTCATGGATAAAGTCAAAGAGTGGTTGTGGTCTTTGCAACCTAAAATTATCATTTAATAGGAGGAACTTGTTCAAAAGTTCCTCAACAAAATTTTCTCTCTCCTTAAAATCATTCAATCCTGTAGTGAGATTATTCAGTTTAGACGATTGCATTATAAGCCTTTTTACGAGATATTGGAGAGCTTTAAACATTTACTCTTTGGATGCCTTAGCGTGATTATTAAGATTAATTCCAATTACAATTGTTTTACAATGGTCACTGTAGACACATAAAATAAAATAAAATAAATAAATAAATATAATATAAAATTAAATAAAGAAATTAAAATATGAATTAAATAATTTTATTTCAAAATTTTAAAATAAATATACTTTTCTTAATAAATTATTAATCAATCAAAATTGTCCAAATTAAATGGCAACAAATGGCACGATCTGGTAAGGAGGCAATAAATGATCAAGAGGGTCAATCATAAGGCGACAAGTGGTGCAGTCTAGCAAGAGGCCAACAACCTCAGCAAATGACAACGTTCCATGTCAGCGGGTTATGTGGCTGTACTATATCTTCTACAACTATAAATAGAGGTCAAAATATCACAACAAAAAAGGAAGGAAAGATAGCAAGGAAAAGCAAGAAGAGACACAAATTCTCTCAAGGATACTCAAGAACATTCAAGGCTTCTTCGTCAAATTCAAAGAGTTTATTTCCAAATTCAAAGCGTTCTTCATCAAAGGTCTTCAAATTCAGCGTTCGATCTGAAATTAGAACGAAAAGCCCGAAGATTAGCGTTAATTGAAAGGGACAACAAAGGAACGAAGACAACAAGCCAAGGAGAAGAACAAAGGAAGACACAAATCTTCTCAAGGCACTCAAGAACATTTAAGGCATTTTTCGTCAAGTTCAAAGAGTTCATCTCCAAATTCAAGGCGTTCGTCGTCAACGGTCTTCAAATTCAATGTTTGATCCGAAATCAGGGTGCCAAGCTTGAAGATCAATGTTAATTGAAGAAATCTACAAGTTTCAAGGAAGATCAAGCACAAGCCCTTTCTTTAAAGACACTCTAAGTTAAAGTCAAAATTTTGAAGGAAGAATCAGAGGATTAAATCAAAAAACGGAGCCCACACCAAAATTTATTTGATTCAAGTTGTAATCAATTTGTACAAATTTCTTGTTAGTGAAATCCAAACGCAAAATTTTGTCCTACAGTCACATGGAGTAAAATAGGAATATAGTAAATGCCACCATTAATGGTAATATGTTCAAAGAGATAATTGATGAAACTTGTCACCTAATTAAGAAACGTCAAGCCAAAAATTACCATTGGCCAAAAGAAGCCAATTAAGAAAGGTTGTTGTAGGTATGTTTGAGATCGATTAGTCAACAATCCTAAGCGACCAAGTATATGCGTTGAGCAACCATAATTTCCAATTAACAATCAAGGACTTATCAAAGAAATCCACCAAAAAGCATGGTGGACACCAATGTAAGACAAAATTCTTGAATAACAAGAAAATTTAGTGTAAGACCGAATAATTTGAATCAACTTGAATTTTGTGAGTTTTACTTTCTAACTTTAGTCCTCTGATTATTCCTTTAAAACGTTTAACTTGAAATTTAAACAATCTTTAAGGAAATGACTTGTACTTGATATTCCTTGAGGGTTGTTAGTTTTTCAGCAACACTGATTTTCGAGTTTAGTACTACAATCTTAAGTATGCGAGTATTAAGTCATTAACATAATAATTTAGTCTAAATAATTTTTTTAACTTATAAAATGAATAAATATGAATTTTTTAATTAATTTTATAATATCATTTTATAAATAAGTGTTTCAAGATATGTCATGCTCTAAATTAAATTATATAAGTTAATTGTAATTGTGTTTGCGTGTACATAGGACAATGATAGATATTGTAAATATTTTATAAAAATTATATCTTCTGAAAATCTTAGTTAATAATATATGTGCAAAAAATAAAAAAAAATGAATTAAGAATGGAATGAAAATTGTGTGCATAAATTATAATACAGTTTACAAAAATATTGAGAATGGATTGAAAATTTATATAAAAATACAAAAAAGTAAATTATACATATTATACTAAATAATCACATATAATAAATAAGAAAATTACATAATCAGCATTGATAGAGTTTGTTTTATGCATATTCTGTATATTGGCAAAAACATCTCCTTATTATTATTGCACAATTTAAAAACAAAAAGCATTTATTATATATGATTTTAATGTTATTATAAAATATATTGAATTAAAGATTTAATAAAAGCAAAAAGCATCTACTAAATATGATTTAATAAAATATTTGATAAATAAAAATTTTAAATATATTTAACAAATATGAAAAATTACCGAGCTAACTCATAAGCTTTATTATAAAGATGATTGAGCTCAAGTTTAATTTGGTTCAATAAAAATTCGAGTCTAATTCAAAATAATTCAAGTAGAAATTAAACTTTTATTAAGTTAGCTCATGCAGTGATGGTTTGTCTTATCTTATACTATTAGGACCATGTTTACTTTACATGATTATGATTATCTAGGATAAATTATTTTATCAACCACAATTATTTATTCACTTTGATAAATAAAAACTCATAATATATAATAAATATATGATAAAATAATTAAAATTATAATTCTATACAATAAATATGATAAAATAATTTTAAAATTTTTTATCCTACCATTTAAAGTGAATGTGACCCTAATATATATCACTTATACTGACCCTTACAAACTGCCAACTAATGCTGCCCTCGTCGGGGAGGATGAATTCAAACTCAGCCTACCACAAAAAGTGGTATTCTATACCCAACAGACCAACATATGTTAGCAATTACAAAGATTAGTAAACTTGATACATTTTATGTTAGTGTGAATTTATTTATAAATTATAAAATTATTATATTTTAAATATAAATAAAATTAAAAATGTGTAGAATGTTTAAAATAAGAAAAATGAAAAGATAAAAAAATTTAAAAAATAAATAAAAATAATAAGTTAAAAAGAGAAAAGGAGAAGGATG
Organism: Avicennia marina; assembly: GCA_019155195.1. Classification (NCBI taxonomy): domain Eukaryota; kingdom Viridiplantae; phylum Streptophyta; class Magnoliopsida; order Lamiales; family Acanthaceae; genus Avicennia; species Avicennia marina. Next base: position 4,052,218 of record CM032754.1, on the reverse strand, counting down.
AAAAAGAAAAATAAAAATTAAGGATAGTTATGTAATTTTATAATGTGCAGTTAAAAAACCTTCTATAATAACATTATATAATATAATATTTATAAATAAAAAATATAAAGATAATTCAAAATAAGAAAAAAAGATAAATCAAATTTGGAAAGAGAGAAAATTTCAAAGAAAAAATAAAAATAATAAATTAAAGAAAGAGAAAAAGGAAATAGATAAATAAAAAATTAATTAAGGATGGTTGAATAATTTTATAATGTGCAGCTAAAAAAGGCTTACTCACATAATAACATAATGATATAAGTATTGATACATGGTATAGAAAAGTTATAATAGCAATAGTAATTGTATTTAAGTCTTTTTAATCTTATTAATTAAAGATAATGATATAAATTTAACAATCAAGAGCAATGCCGTAAATTCACAATGCACAACCAAATTTATTCCAAATTCTTAATAATAACTAGTACAAGTCATAGGCTCTATGCACGTGTAAATTTATTTATAAATTATAAATTTTTGAATTTTAAATAATAAAAATTAAATTTTTTAAAATAAGAAAATAAAAAAAGATAAAAAAATTCAAAGAAGAGAAAAATTGAAAGAAATGAAAATAGTAAGTTCAAAGCAAGGAGAGAAATAATGATCCAGATTTATATTAGAGGTAATTGTATAATTTTACATTATACAAAAAAAAAATTTAAATAATACAATTAAGAGAGGTCAACAGAACTTTAGAGGAGAGAAAATTGAAAGTGAACACAAAAGAATTAAAAATAAGAAAAAGGGAGAAAAAAATAATAGAAAAACAAAAAAAATTTGAAATATGAGTACTTATGTAAATTCACTTTATTCAATAAAAAATTCATATCAATGAAATAATATAGCACAAATATAGTATAAATATATACTGGAATATTGGACAACATGGCAGAAGAAAAACAAACAAATTAATATACATAGCTGAATGAACTAGTTGGTATAATTAATTAACAAAAATTAGACTGTTCAGCTTCTTATTATTAGGTAATAAGACGTATCTTTATAGTAAACTAACACCAAATTGGCTATTTTGTTATGTTGTGTACTGATTTTACAGTCTAAAAACAATAAATGTAATTAAATTGTGTTTCAGTGATAATGTTGACGTTTCAAAATTTATCATCAACAATAAGTAGTTCGAGTTCCGCTGGTCGGTCCTCCACGCATAATGATGTCTGGATGTATTGAACACTGTAATTATATATATATATAACAAAAGTATGTAAGATGTCAAAAATTTGTGGTAAGTTTATATATTACTTTGATGGAATTAGGCCATAGTTAATATATATGAATGGAATAAGATAAAAATAGTATGAACTTAAAAATAGAAAGAAACTAAGAAAGGAATAAGATGATTTAGCATATCCCTCGCTTGGTATATACAAAAATGGTATTAAGAACAAGAATGAAATGAAATTGTCATTTTATTATTTTATTTTATATTTAAGAATGATAATAAAAAATAAATATAACGAATTAAAGATAAATATTTTTTAATGAAAGAGACATTATTTGAAAATATTTAATTAATTATTGTATTTTATGTTGTATGGCTATATATATTTAGATATATAACAAATATTTAACATTTATACAACCATACAACATATATATTGCATACAAAAATTATATATTCATATACAAAGCAGGTATTTGAACAAACATGTATAATTGACTTTTAATCTGTTTATTGTAAAATAAATATTTATTATATGAAAAAAATTAAATATTTAATTAATATTACTATAATTAGCTATCTTTACAGGTAATATACTAAACATTTATGATATATGTGCGCGCGCATGTGTACACATGCATATTTCCATTATATTATGCTTATTTGTTAAGTATACTAACATATGCTATATTAAAAAATATTTTTAGTATTGCTAAAAATTAATTTAGCCCGTCTATTAAATGCATGAAAATGAATAAATATTTTGCATATATCTTTATTATATTATAAATAAAAATAAGATAATATATATTATCAATACATATGTATATATTTAATTTATGGTATACTTGCGTAATATATATATTTTTTTTATTTTTTTTTCGCAGATGACATTTTGCGTATTTAATTTATATATTAATAATGCATAATATTTGTTGATATAAATCTTGTAAATCTAAAAAATAATAAAATTATTTTTAAAGTGTAAAATATAAATAATTCACAATAATATGGGAATGAGTAAGCCTACAGGGATAAGGAAAAATGAATATTCTTTATTTTTTAAAAAACTAATTCTAAATAGAATTACGATTTCTCAACTGGTAGGAATAAGAATGACACGAAATCACCATTCCATCTTGCCTCATTTCCTATATATCAATCATCCTGTAAAAATGATGAAAAAAACATAGGACTTTTTGTTAATGCAAATGGTGATTGGGAAGAAATATTGTGCCAAAACTTAAGAATAATATTAAAATAGAGAGAAAGAGATTAAAAAAAGCTTTATTTTGTTGAATATTATGATTAAAAGTTAAACTTTGATAACCCTGCTAGTTCGATCATTTAATTGAGCAAAATTCTCAAATTATTTCAATATTCATTGAACTCCTTCAGTTTGGCTAAGTAATTGGCTAGTTTACTTGAGCATTTAAAGTTTATTTATATCTTACAACATAAGAAGTTATTATTAACACAAACCAAACACATTATTAATTCCACGCAAAATTACAAGTCAATAATAAAATAAGTTAATGAATATAAGTAAACCAAATACATTAATATATATATATATAGCAGAATTTTGTATTGGAAAAGGATTTATTTACCAAATACGTGCTTTTAAATATGTCCAGAATAATGACGTGCAAACCAGTTAATATATTGCTGAAATTTTTGCATGCCTAATTTTATATAATAATTATTGTGCATAAATTATATATAATAACAAAATAGTCTTTGTAATCTACGCACGCAAAAAATTAAAATAAAAAATAAACAAAAGAATGCTTTACAAAAAATGCAGGAAAAAAATTCAAATATTTTAACAGAATCTTCCATCCGCCCTCCTTCCTCGAATTAAAGTGAGAGAAAACTCGTGATCACTAATTCATTCGACACAAGAAGAGCTGAAATGACTGAATTGACCGCATCATCCGTCATTCAGGTATACTTTGCAGAGCAGGCCTCCAAGACCGTGGATTTTCCCCAAGCTGATCGCTGCCGTTCATCCACCGGGCCAAAACCTGTGGCACCGATAACCCTTCAACATCCGCCTTTTCCAGCGTCTGTTCCCACTCTTTCTTTGAGATCTTGATCTTTACCACCGTTCCTCCTGAAGTTAAAACGCCTCTGCCTTCTCCCAAAAGGCTTTTCTCTTTGGTCAAACCCGTCGCCGGATTGCCGTACGGGTGGTCGTGGTTTCGGGTTTTGTCTTCCCACCTGAAGGAGCCCCAGTCCTCGCCACCCCATTCCATGGAGGATCCTTTCCTTATGCAGTTTCCCATGCTAGCTATGGCTGTTCCCTATCTGTGTATTTTTCTTCTGGGTTGCGGGAACAATGTCCAGATCGAAATCAAATCTGAGAGTTGAGAAGATCTTGGGGGAAAGAGACGTGGGTGATCTGTATAAAAAAGGGCGGGAGGCTGTCATCTGTGGGGCCCGTCCACCTGTGTCGAGCTGGCTCAAGGCTAGGCAGGTGGTGCCACCGCCACGCCGAGTATGATGGGGCTGCTAGAAGCCGAGTGGCTCCCCTCCCATGTGGAAAATGGAGGAGGTGGCACGGAATCTGGCGCTGAGCGCTTGGCTGTGAACGCGGTAAGCAAAAGCAATAGCAATAGATATTAGCTACTCCATGCGTACGTGATCTCGTCTCGCCATTAAATTAATCGCTTTTCGTTACTACACTGACCAACCAGTAAATTAACATTATTAAGAGCAATTAATAATCAGCAATGTCTTGGCTTTCCTGCTGGGGTCAATGGACTAAAGCTCTCAAACATAGCGGTTTATATCACGCTCCCATTTGATTAAACATTTGCATAAATTTGACAGACTACATTTTATCCATAATATAAAATTATATGAAATACTTGAAAGGAAAGGAAAGTAAAGAAAAGTCAATTGGAGATTAAAGAATAATGAAGGCAAAAATAAAAATAAATTGAAATATAGAAGATAGAAAATAAACAAAATAGAAGTTCGGAAATGATATTGACAAAGATACATACACATACATATACATATATATATATATATATATATATAAAGGATCGAAATATCATTACTTAAAGATTGGAAAGAAAAACACAAAATTTAGTACATAAGAGTATTTTTAAGTATTTATACTTAGAAAATCGAGGCAGTTATTACATTGTATTAAAGCTTTCTATATAGTAATGTAGATGCGACTTTTGGCTACTCTATCATGGTTGAATTCTATCAAATTGGAATAAGGTAGATAACAAATTTTATAAATTCACCATCCGCCTTTTGTTTTTAAGAGAAAAAACTTGTTAAAAACACGAGTCGTAAATAAATGAAAATTTTAAATATAGAAACTGTTGAATCTTAGAGAATAATTAAGCTTGTATTAGATAATCATCATGTGAAACGTCTCACAAATATCGCTAGTCGACTCTATATTTCTATTCGAAGTGGTCAACTTATACTTGCATTTGTGGTTCGATCATGTTTATTGTTAAGATGGGGTCACTGAGAAAGCCGTTCTTTTTAAACATGTCGTATCATATTATATCGCCTCATGTCACGTCATAAGAATATACTAGTAAAAAAAAATTAAAAAAATAGCAAGTAAACCAGCAGAACATGCATGTTATCTACGCGGACAATCATTGAGAATCGATGTCACATAATCATTGAGTATGAGAAGGTAAGACCGATGGCTTGCAAGAGTTGTCAAATTGAATCTTCCAAACGCATGAATTTGGTGAAGAAAATGCAATCTTTCAACAATATTTTTAAAATCAGGCTCTGATTCAATATGTCTAACCAATTCAAAGGGATCTAGACAATGATTAATCCAACAATTAACATATATATATATATATATATGATTTTTAATAACAGATTTGAGATAATATTGACAATGTATTAAAATCGTATAACTAATTTAAATACAAATTAATGTCAAATCATTATTTGCATAAAAATATATAATTTATTTTTTATTTATAAAAAATTAAACAAATTAAATATATAAAAATTAATTTATTGGTTCTTAATAATCATATTAAAAGACAAAAAAAAAATTAATTACTACTTGTCGAAACAGTTATAACAGAGTGAGATTTTTTCCATTTGATACATTTTCATTCTTCGTTTCTTTGTTTTTTCTTATTTGATATTTTTCAATTTATTAATTCATTTTCATTTTTCTTTCCCTCCTCCTTTATTTCCTTTATTCCTCCTTCCCTTCTTCCTCGTCCTTTCCTCTCATCTTCTTAGTTCTTCCTTCTTCATCTTTTTCACCCAAAATAAATAAATAAATACATAGATTTAAAAAAGAAAAAACAAAAAACAAAACAAAATGCAGCGGTGGTCATCCAGACCGGGCCAATCTGGGTCGAAGTGTTTGATAAATATATAGTTGGTAAGATGATCCTTTGGTTTCCTCCGACCCCGCACCCGGTCATTGCACTAATTGCTTCAAATTGTGCCACATGTCCGTATTTAATTAATATTTATATTTTTTAAATATAAACCAAATCTTACATATACACGATTCTTTGAAAAATGATACCCCATACTTCTAAAACTCAGAAAAGTTAAAATTCAAAAATTGAATTACATTCAATAATACATGAATCACAAATAGCTTCACCCGTATACATTTATTTCCTGTTGCAATTTAAGAGAGAGAATTTGCTCATCTTCATCTGTCTGCATAGTTTTCAAGTTGGTGCCCCATCACCACCACTCAATTCAGTTGTATAATTGCCCTCCATATATCCCCGTATTTGCGTCTTCCAACCATCCCACGTACACCTCCGCCACATCCTCATCCCATGGACTCTCTCAGACCAGCTTTTGCCCAGCTAGTTGTAACTACTATTGGTTTGAAGAAAAAACGCCATTGACGCCACAACTAACCTCGGTCGAGCTCGTCGAACCACCAAGAAGAGAAAAAGTTTGTAATGACGGTGAAGTCGGTAGTAAAACGACGGGACCATTAGCGAGACAGAAATGCATGTGGGTTCCTGCCGAAAAGTGCCCCCCATTGTGAAAGATATCCCCAGTGTGTTTTTGGAATCAAACAACTCACAAGAAATGATTCTTGCTCATTAGCCATTTGTGTGAACATCTGTATATAGCAAACTGCCGGGTAATGATATTGTAGGGTGATTAGTTAAGATAATGTTGAGTTGTGCAATATACACGATGAATTGGATTTGTATGGTACAACTAGCCAGGAATGTGTATTAGTGCTGCTAATTGTAAAAGTTATTGTTGTCACATTTGTTGACAACATCATTATAATTGAGATGATGGCTATTGTGATACAATTTTAAATTGATTAAGAGATTATGACGTGTTTTGTGATATTCAAATTCTTAATAAAAGGTTAAATTTGAATTAGACTTCTACAAAGACATCTTTGTACGTTTTGAAAATTTGAAAAATTTGAAGAAATTTGGAAAAGGGCTTTGAAGAGTTTAGATTAGTGCAACTTCTTTTAAGAAAAATCCAATAATTATTGATGTCTAAAAAAATTTGTAATTTTAATGGATAATGATGAGTTGGATGGATTTGTTTAATAAAGCTTTGAGTCCAACCACTTGATCAGATTTGTTGGCTAGATAAAAATACAAAATTTGTAGATTTAAAGGTTTGACGCAGATATGAAGTGTATAAACTTGATTGGCTCAAACACTTAATGAATATGTATTGAAAAGCCATACTTATCTACAAACTATACTATACTGTTGCGATTAGCGTTGCAATAATACTAAGAGTTCCAGAATTGGATGACTTTGTAGCAGTTAATGGTCATCCACAAGACTTTGAATGGACATGAAAACTTTCATGCATTCAGTATCAATAAGAGGCTATCCTCAAACATAGAAATCAGTCAAAGAAACCCTCAAACACTAGCCATAAGATTACTAGCTCTCTTGAATGATATTCTTATTCTTATGAAAGTTGGAGTAAGTGAATAACATAGTGATAACACAAATCAGCTGTGTGAATAAGAGTTTGGCCTACAAGTAGTTAGATAAAGTATAAAACAAAGTTGTTTTAATGCCACCAACCAATCAACCATCTTGGGAGAAGTTATAGAATTTGTGTGAGATGTGTGAGTGTTGTTCACTTTATTTTCACTAATCTTTGGTTGAATTAATGAAATAATTCTAGGGTGGTGTTCACAAACGTAGAAGTAGATTTTTGAACTGCGCTATCAAACATCGGTGTTCCATATTTACCATTGATATTGTTGGTGTATGTGCGTGCCTGCAATTTGTGATTGTGTTCCTGCAAATCATTACGAAATAGTTTGTTGTGTTGCCATTGTAGTTGCAACATCACCGTTGCATTTTTCAAGCACAATTGTGTAATCTTTATAGTTCATGTACATTTTTGTTTGAAAATCTGTTTTGGTCATTTGATGGTACGGACTCATGATCTTTAGATTTATTAGTTGCTAAAAGTTTTATCTTTTTTTATATTACTACAATTACTTACCTTGAGTAATTTAATAAGTTAATATTATCCATAATAGGGTGAACAAAAGTGATTTTCCAAATTACCTTTGAATGTTGCAAAAGAAAAACGTTTCTGAATCTTGCAATCAAAATTCAACAATAAAACATTTAAAAAAGTTAAATGAGCATTGTTTTCTATTTTTCTATCTATTTTTCACTAGAATATAAATCTGTATTCTAGTGGACTTTGCGTTGAGTGCTTTTAGGAATGTTCTAATTTCCCAGATATGTCTTCATAATATCTAGTATTCCGATACTAATTTTCTCAAAATAAACCTATAAAATCTATGCCGTTGTCCTTGGTGCTTGTTGCCTCCTAAAATGATGTTGTCACCTTTGTAGAGAATGGAGGGGAAAAAAAAAGTCTCCATTAGATAGTTCTCAATGGTGACAGATGTTCATTCAAGTGAAGAAGCATTGGAGTACATTACAAATGCGATGGAGGTAGAGAAAGCTTGCTTTAAGGTGATTGTTAATTATAATATTATTGTTGATATTCTTGTTGCAATACAACGGTCATAACAAAATAGGACTCTATATTAAATACTTCTAGTGATGTACAAATTCGAATTTGGGTTGACTTGTACAATTAGGCATTCTTGATATTTGAAAATCTAAAAGAGTTTTAAAAAACTTGAAAAAAAACCCATAATAAAATTAAATCAATCTTGAATACTTGTGAATAAGTATCAAGGAGCTTTAGTTCATACAATGCTTTGTAGAATTTAATGTGAGGGATCTCTTATTGGTGAAGGCACTAGACCCTTTGCTCAGGCAGTATGTTTAAGGGAGAGACTCTCGATTCTTGCAGAACCACATTGAGCCACGTCGAGTGACAAAGAAGATTGGAAAGATGACATACCAAAATTAAGTTGTCCCGTGGTGGAAGACACACAATGTCTTCCATGCGAGCTAATTAAATCCTTTTACAGTAGATCCCAAAGATGCCAGCTGCATTAGAGGAACTCGACCACAATATCTATTTGGGAAAGTGGAGAAGCAAGTAGCCAAAGCAATCTTAGATCATTGAGTCGTGAAGACTGCCAAGCGAGAGATCAACGAGTACTTGATGAAAGGGAAATACTGCTTAGAGGAGGAGAACACATGGAAGTAGATAACAAATCTCAAGGTGCTACAACTCCTCATGGAAGCATTCGACATCACAGGCGTCGAGGGCGTCATTATCTCAAGTGGAAGAGAATATGAGGCTGCCTATCTAGTAGGCCTTTTTGACATGATGCTAGTCCTATCGTAGCCCCATGCTAGCTTACACCCAGCACTTGGAGTTGAATGAGCCATTGCCCATTGTTGTTAGGTTTAGGATTTTTATTTTCATCTTTCGTGTGTAAATATTTATAAATGTTTTTTAATTATTTTTAAATTTGTTTCCTTTAATTTTTAATGTCTAGTGTTATTACTAAACTTTTTTTTTTTTGTCAAGCCTATTATAAGAGGTAAGATATTCAGTGAAGTGTCATGTAATTGGCGGGTACTTGTGATTGTTATAGTTCACCCATGTTCTAGCCGTTATCCTTTGTAATTGAGCTATTGAATTAATGCAAGCGAGTTTTCTTCTGCAATTTGTATACATAATTACTACTTTCTTTATATTTTTGTCGAGACTGTGCCTTTAAAACGTATAGAGGAATGTCAATGTAGCGTATAGTCAAGTTATATGTGAGTTTAAGCAAAGGTAGCCAGTTGCAAAGCGATTATTAATCACACGATGCCCCTTTGTCTCTTTTCTCAAAAAGGGTCCTATGACTATTGTAACCGTTGTCACCTAAATTTTTGTCACATTTTTTTTTTCAGTGGTGAATATTCAAGGGATTTGGGTAGTCAGAGAAGAGAAATTTTTGCATAGATGGAAGGCCTTGTCAACCCTACACTCGATCATATGCATCAAATGCTTCAAATTGTGTCGCATGTTCATATTCAATTATTTCTTTGTTTTAAATTTTTTTATTAATTATAGTTAATTTACTACAATTCAGCCCGTAAAATCACAGACATCTCAAATCCATGCTTCACACTGATTCAGAAAGAGTAAAAAACGCTATCGATGCCATAACTAAGAGATATGGAGATAAAGAGACGTGAAGAATAGATTTGAAATATCCATGTTTCTACGGGGTGAAGCATAGTTAATAGACTATAATTAATCAAAAAATGTTAAGAAAAAATAGTAATTGAGTACGGAGGCGTAGCACAATTTGAAGCACTTAGTGCATGTGGCGGGGCGTAGAGGTGACGAGGCCAAGCTGCTTTTGCACATCTGATAATGTGATCAAGCATCATTATTAAAACTGGAGTTAAAGAAGAAAATCAATTGTTTGTGATTAAATTTTGCACATATGTGAGTAATTTTATAATGAATTCGGGAGTCATAGCTACTCAAACTGTACAAAGTGTATTTGCATTGGATATTTCATCTCATGGTATCTATGCCTGTGTTTAATGAAAAAAGTGAGTATACACCTTATGAAATAAATTACTCTATATATAATATATTAAATGCAGCATTTTCAAGACCATCAAATCAATAATTGATGACTTTTTAATTAATGAATTTAGTTACGTAACCACTTGGGTTCCACTTCTAATTTTATGCTCTTTTGTTTGTCTGTTTGTCTACGTGGACATAAAGATTATGTTTGTGTGTGAGTGTGCGCGCGCGCGCTGCATTATATGCTGCTAACTTTAAGTTTCAAATAAATAATTACTAAAATATTCTTACTTCTTTATATATATTATCTTTATTCTCGTCTCTTAATTTGTATTTAATTCATTATGTTTCCTTAAGTTTATTTTAGTGAGTTTTTTCTTTCAATTTTCTCTCCTAATTTTAGATTTCTCAATCCTTGCTAATAGTTGTTTCTTATTTGTTGCCTCATAATAATTATTTTTCTGATCTTTTTACTTCTTAAATGTATCAAATGTCAAAACATGTGTCTTTCAATTAAAATGAACAATCCGTGAGAGAACCAATATATCAATCTTGTGTCAATGTGATTCGTGAACATTTCCATGTAAGGGCTTGAGTTCGGTTGGGCTTACATAAAATTGTAGCCACCTCTTATTCTGCCTGGAATATAGACTGTTACAATATCATCATCATCTGTACCATGTTATTAAGGATGAGGACGGGACAATAGCTAACATTCAGTCATTTAATTTGCTTCCAACTTTACCCTTAATAAGTAACTTTATTATCTCAAATTTATTCCACTTTTCCTCTTTATCTTAACTAATGAATGCAAAATAAGTCCAAGAAAATAATTCAATTTCATTTTTATGTTTTGCCAGTTCGTTTTTAAAATTTTATTTTCAATGGATTTAAAAAAAATTTCTTTCAAAGCGTTAGATAGTTATTTTATATATAATTTAAAATATTATTTGAACTTTTTATTGTCAAATGTCAATTGAACTATTTACATGCCTAAATTGATATGTAAAAATAAATATAATCAATTTAAACAGTCAAACTTGTAAAAATTATAGTCAAATTAATTAATCGACGCGAATTGATCTATTCTTGAAAATAATACCATTCATCTAAGAAACCACCTCAACAACAAATTAGCGAGGAAAGCTATACGCCCAAACTACACACACTGAATACATATTTGGAACGGCGTACGCCGTCAGGTGCGTGGTACAGATCTGGGGTGACAACTGACAACGTAGTGTACAATACGGGCAGCAGATGAATTTCATGGGTTATGTTTTATTTTTTTTAGAAAGTATATAAAAATAAAATAAATATAATTTTTTTTTAAAAAAAAACATGTTTCTTTCAGGTGAAAAAATGATAACCCAACATAATTATGGCTATCTCATTTCTTTCCTTGCACGTGCTGCTACGTTTGTGTATGCATGTATGCGTAGTCCTGCTTGTCCTCAAATTCTTGGATGCTCTTTCTTGCTCAACCATCGCCACGTGCTCACCCTCGTAAACAAATCCATGAAAACGTTTTAACTCTTCCTTTTATATTAGCACTGTCAGAAATTTTCTGAACGAAGAGAAATAAATAAATAAATGGAGTAACGAGGATGAGGTTGACGTCCCAACTTCCGAGAAGGGAACTGCTCCGGTTGGATTTGGATGCATGCAGCCGCTTCGACGTTCGCCACTTTGCACCACGTGATTGACGCCAAGTGTAAGTTATAGGTACAGCCACGTAGCTCATGGGTTACCCCTAGGATTCTCTGTGCCCAATCACTAAATAAATGCACGACTGCAGCTAAGATTTCACAATCAAATGGTGACTGAATAAAATAACAGAACTTATTTCACAAGTTATTGGTCTAATCGGATCAGAAAACTGATTGAAACATCCTATAGTTTAATTTTATGCGTGAATTGTCGAATTTTTTAAGAAATGAAAACGTAAAAATACATAAATAGCAATTTATATATGTGATATTGTATGATGAAATAAATTTTGCCAAATTCTGGGTTATTTAATTTTTAAGAATTCATAATTCATTAAAATAAATAAATAAAAATATATAGAGCAAGAAAAAAATATCAAAAAATAGTCACCATTAATTTATATATATATATATAGGGTTATAAATGCATGTATTTAATTTATTGCATTTCAAAACATTTCATATGTCGTCATAAAATTATTTTATGATTAGAATTAAGTTTAACTAAAATAAATATTCTAACTATTTTGTTGAAGAAAAAAAAATCAGCATTAACCAATTATATTATTCTTAGTTGTTTTTTAAATTTTAAGAAAGAAAAATAAGAGGGAAGTCCAGAAAGAGTAAGAAAAACAAAATAAGATATAACGTGATAAGGTTTTTTTTTTCTTTTTAAGTTAGTCTTAAAGCACAGATACCTCACTTTTATATCAATTTTAATGTGTAATATATCATAATTAAAATATAATGTATTGAATATTCGGATGCAATGAGAGAGTGGACGTTATTAATAATAACAAAAAAATGTGAAATTTGATATATAATAAGATTGTGAAATTTATAAATGAAAAAAAAAAAGACACAGTGGATTTAAGAAATGAAAACAAGAAGAAAAGTACTAATGGGTATGTTCAAGTAAAGACGAGACATTAATCAAAAAACCAAAATAAATTTAAAAAATTAAAGACACAAGTAACGCAATGCTGTAAAAGAAAAAAATAATTAGTATTTAACTATATAGAATATTATTTATTAAAACACAAAAAGTTTACCATACTCATAAAATTTATATTTAAAAAAAAAAAAGATGAACAAACCTTTACGATGAATAAAAGTAATTGAGATTAAATAATGATGTCAAGGATTGGACAAAAACCGTTTTTAACTTCTTTTGCACAGACATTGGCTAGCTAGCTAGCTATTGCATAATTTTTTTTATCAATGTATAGAATCATTTTAGTTATCTGTATGAACAATAAATAATGAAAGATAAGACTATCAAATCAATAGAAAATATAAATGACAAAATCAGAGTGAAAATTTTCAAAATAATCAAATTTATACACAAAAAATGGAGTGTTTTATTTGAGCAAATAATTGGAATAAAGGGAAAGAAAAACAATTCTAGTCCTACAAATGGCAGGAAAAAGAGGAGAAACTGCAGTGAAAGGAGCGACAATGAACCTCTAATATTCTGGCAAACTCAACAAAAATGTTTTCCAATTAACAGGAAAAATGTTTAGAATTTTTAGATGGAGACATAAGAAGAAAAAAAAATATATATATATATATATATATAAATATATATATATATATATTGATAAAGGATCATAAATCACATTTTCAGGAGTCAATTATCTTTTAATATAGAGAGAAAATATGAAGTAACTTTGAATATCTAAAACTTATTTCTTTTCAAATTTTTATCTTTCGCCGCTTATTTAAGATATACAGTTTAAGGATGATTAAGTCAATAGATAAATTAGGTGAATTTAACATTTTTATTAACATCAATATATATAATATTCTATTTTAATCTCTAATTTTATCTCTTAATTTTGGTCTTGTTTTTCATAATTTTCTACTCCGTGATGAGTTAGTAGCACTTATAACAAATACGTTTGAATAGGTAAATTTAACATACTAAATCAACCATATACTTTCAAGAAAGAGTGGAGAGAATTAGTAAAATAAAAAGATTAATTCAACTTTTATGTACGATTTGAGTTCACTTGGCGCCTTGCTAAATTTAAGCAAATTATAGTTTTCAGATGAATGAGAAACCTAACAAAATTTATATTTAATTTAAATTCTAATTCTTTTTATATTTTATCTTTTTTGGCTGGAATATATGGTTGTTTATGGGCTGCTAAAATGAAGGTTTTTTTTTTTTTTTTATGTTAAGTATATTTATCATTTTAAATTAAGACCCTCTAGTTTTAAATCCAATACGAAGGAAGTTAATTAAATAAATATTAGAAATAATTCAATTATAATTCTAAGACTTATCCTTTTTCTATTTTTATCATAATTTATGTCATTTCATAATTATGGTAGCTTAATGGTAGAAAAACTAAATAGATTTAATTAGATTAATTCCACATACCAAATCAAATATCAATTATTGAAATAAGTTAAAAAATAAAAATGTTAAAATTAAATAAATTGAGAATTTGGTCAAAGTTGTTTATTTCGGAAATTTACCACCTTCCATAATTTTATAATCTGAAATGATTTAATGGCAGTGGCAACAAGTGAATTTAAATAGGTAAATCCAATATACTGCATCAGCCATATTTTATTTTTCAAGAAAGAGTGGGAAAATATAGTAAAAAAATTGATGAATTAAATTTTATGTAGGAATCGGGTTTGCTTGCCGTTTTCCTAAATTAAACAAATTCATATTGTTTAAAGCAATGAAAAACTTATTGAAATTTAAATATAATTAAAATTTAAACGAAAGTTTACCTTTTATTTTTTTTAGTTAAGACCGAGTGTTGTTTGGTTGCTAAAATGTGCGGAGTTTATTAAGTAGATTTATTATTTTAAACTGATAACAATCGATTCTTAAATGCCAAGTAAATTTAATAATTAAAATTAAAATTTTAATTTTAATTTCAAACTTCATATTTTTCCTTTTTATTATCTTAATTTACATTAATCATTACGATGGTTTAATGTTACTTAAAATTAATAAATTTATTTTGACTAGTTTAACATATATATGTATATAAGTATATTAATAAAAAATAGAAAAATTATTAATAATATTTTATAAGTGAATAATTACTAATTGATTTGTATAAAAATCAATATAGTAACATTAGTGGAGTAAAATAAATATACAATTAATTTCTACTATTAAAGATTACAAAATTAATTAAATAAATATGGGTAATTTATTAATTGCTAAACATCCGATTAAATAGCTTATTTATTTAGCCTAGATTAATTACTTGACATTCGGGAAGACCGAAAAAAATATATGATAGATACTTATTATAACAAGAATAAATAAAATCTTCATCTCTTACATTTTTGTTCCATCTTGGTTTGCTTTGCTCTTTTTGAAAATTTCAATTATCTCTTTTTAATGGCTTATCCACTCTATGCTCTTCTTTTATCTCTAGGGAGTTTGAAAGACAATCGATTGCAAAGACCAATTAAATTTCTAAAAAGTGAACGACCTTTTTTTTTTCTTATTTTATTTCACTTGATGAAATTTTATATATGTATGTACGTGTCTGTGTGTATTAAACACTAACACGGTCCCTGTGTTATTCGGGCCTAGACATACAAAACCGAACTTTGATTTATGAAAGTTAAAAATGTTATATGTGAATTAGCATGATATACTTCGTACATTAGGTTCTTTTATTTAATTAATAAGATGACAGTAGAATTTCGCCCTTATGGAATGACTCTGTGTTGCATATTCATAAATTATTAGAATGACATTAACACTTTTTAATTTTATATTATAAGTCAACAATTTATAATTTAACTAATAATAACAATAATAATTTCAACGGAGAACTTATAATAAAGCAATATTGATGTGATAGTTGATATGTAGCATTGTGAGAGATAATAGTATGATCGGACAATCATAAATAGCTCGCTAATCGGTTGATGTGTGGAGATTCAAATTAAGAGCTAATTCAACTAACTCGATTTGCAAACGTTCATAAGAATTTGAAACTACTTAATAAAATTTAAAAAATAATTATAATAATTTATATTAAAAAACTCACATAACCCGTGTTGTTTAGCAAGCGAACAATAAGGAGCATTCACAATAGACTAACTTTTAACCCAAACGAGCCAAAAACATATGGAAGTATAGAATGTGCTCAAAACAAACCTCACGATTGGTCGCAATAATTGTCGGCCATTGTCATTTTCATCGTTGCTTTTATCACAACCACGCAATGCCTCAACCCTAGTCATGGTTGCAGAAAGTCTAGTTGTTTGGACATGGTCCCACTGCGACTACCAACCAAATTCGCCCAAATCTTCATTTTATCCAATTTTGGATCTTTGCACCCCAAATTTCCAATTACAAGCTCGGTTCTTGTCCATGGCTACTGGGAATCACGTTATCCCCTTATCTTGAATAAGAATCATCCTAAATATTTGGCACTTAAAATGCAAATTATTCGAACTCCTTTAATCTTTCACAATCTGAACAGGCCTCCAGATAGTCCTCCATACCAATCTATTGGGAATGTGTTTAGGGGTGGCAATAGCACGAGTCGGCGGATTGGGTCGAAATTCGAGTATTATTTATAATTTGTTGATTCGAACCTAACTTGATTATTTTTGTAGGCCAAAAAATTTAACACGAACTCAGACTTCTAATTTCGTGGGTTATCTGAATCTAATCCGTCAATCCACCAACAGAAAAATATTTTTTTGTTTAATTAAAATTAAACCTTATTGTTTAAAAAATATAACAATTTTACCATTTAATTGTATTTAATTAATTTTTTATATTTATATAAATATTTATTAAATTATATAAAATATATTCACGGATTCGTAGGTCTATGAGTCAACTCAAAATTGACTCGTTTATATTTTCAGGTTCACATGTCTAGCCCAAACCAATGAAAATTTGATCTGAAACCCGTTAATTTTGCATTAAATTTTTAGGTTGAGTTATAAATTATCGTCCCTAAACGTATTTCAACTAAAAGTGATATATGGTAGGAGTCAAAACTTCATGTGTCATCTTTATTATTAAGAGGATCCTCCTTATCTAAAGCAAATTTTAAATTCTATAAAGATAAATCATTAGAAGAAATAGGTGACATGTCTAACACTCTCCCTAATATTTCAAGGATGAATTTTTCTCTCTAGCACAACTCTTACTCCCTGCTCCAATCTCTCTCTCTCTCTCTATTTTTTCTACAATCTTCCCATAATTTAATAATGTAAACTCTATCATCAACTAACTCAACCAGTAAAAATGTAACACATTAATTTTTAAATGAAAAAAGAATATTTATTGATACTACCATTGAAGCTTATTTCATTATTATCATATTGTCATAGTTTTCCAAACAACATATGACAAGCACGTGTCGGAACATGACACAAAATGCCATTCACATAGCTATCAATGCCAAAACTCGCAAGTATACTCTTCATCAATTCTAATCCATTATAACTATCCAATTATTATAATCTATAAGCTTTGAATGATTCAACAAAGACAAAAATAATTGCTCAACCATAAGAGTGTGAGTCACGTTAATGCAACTCTCTTCTGCCACTTGTTTGGACACAGTCGCGCTGCAACCATAAGAGTTGTTTTGTGGCAAAATTCTCTCAAAAATGTCATTTTGTCCCATTTCACATTCCCGAGCCCCAAATCCCAAATTCCAAATTCCAACCCAGTTCTTGTCTGTGACTCCCTCAAAATCACGTCAAAAAAAGCTTGGCGATCTCGAATATTTCCTTGTGGCTCAGAAATGTAAATAGACTCGTTACTTTATTATTTATACATTATGGTAAATCATGAAAAATTAAACTTTTACCATAAACCAAACTTTTTTATTTTTAGTTTCCATCTTTTAAAATGTTAATCAAATATCATTTGAAACTCTATATTTGTATATTCATACATTTTGGTTTATAATTTTTTAAGTTTTCTTTATTGTAAGATTTTTCATGATCTTTATTTTTTTGGGTAAGATTGTCATGTCAATTCGTTGTACGTCAGATGAATAAAGGGAAACCTCTGGTTATACTTGGAAGAGTGTTTTGGCTGGAGATGATATGATATTTTATGCAAGTTGTATTGGATGATTAGTTTGTTTATTTTAAAATTTTGATATTTAAAAATTTTAATTTATTTAAATATATTATAATGATATGATGATGTGATTATATATAATGATAATTGTTAATTTTTAAAATATGTATATATATATATATGTATAAGTTAATGTATTAATTTGATTGTGAACGATAAAAGTATAATTAGTTAATTATAAATGTAAATGAGAAAATATTTGAATTTGAAATTTTTTTTCGTTAAATTATACATTTAAAAGCCCAGATAGATAATATGTATGATTGAAACATAAGTCCCAAACATAGCCTTTATGTTTAACTTATAAACAGCTCGACGAATCATCGCCTCATACAACGTCGCGGCTTCCTCTTCAACACAAGAACCAGGTCGAACTGTTTTCTGGTTCTGTAAAATTGGATCATCAAATAATTTGGTAGAAATTGTCAAAGTCAGGTCAAAAATCAGGTTGAACCGATGATTGACACTGATTTTTTCTACTTTTAAGAAAAATTCAATAATTACTTTTTAGTTTTTTAATAAATAAATAAACAAAATAATTTTTTAGATTTTTTTTATAATTTTTTTAACATTTTCATCTCTTAAAATAATTTGTCAGTATATAAAATTTTCACTACTTATTTTTTATTTTAAATTTTATTTATTTAATTATTTCTTATCTTTATATTAAAATTAGATATTGCATCTTCATATTTTTCATAATAATTGTGTTGTTTTTTTTTTACAAAACTAATTTAAAATAATTATATTTTACTTTGAATTTAATTTAGTTTCTTTTATGTTTTTGTTAAAATATTTCTGTCCTTATTGAATTATGAAATTTCTAATGTTATGTTTGAAAAATTAATAAATAGGCTTGAATTTATTTTATAAAATTGATTCAATATTATTGTATGTGTATATTTAAAACAATTAATTTTCTGAAATTGGTTGAATAATACAATCACCCAACTAAAATGATCTATTCGATTTTAAGAATATTACTTTAAAAAACAAAATCCAAGAAGGGTGATGCAAATAGAGAATTGACTGTGCAAAAGGATTCGCTTAAGAGTTGAGTTGGGCCTTCCCCACCTCTCTGTCTCTCTCTCTCTCTCTCTCTCCCCTCTGCGCTTTCCCACTCTCTGCATTTTGCAAAGAGATCGCAGGCCCCGCACACCCACCTAGCTCCAATCCCCTGAGACACAGACACCACCACTTCACATTCCTCATGGAGCCGAGCAAAATCTGCATGTAATGGGCGAGCCTAAGCCATCTGAACAATGAAGATTACCGTGGAAGGGACTAGAGCTGAACAAACTCAGCGTCTCAAAGCTGTTCTAAGCACTCTCCCCCCGTCAGATCTTTCTAATAAACCCACTTCTCCGAGAAAGCCGCGTCGCCGGAAAACCCGCACCGGAGTACGGGTAAAGAAGGAGTCTTCCAAACGGAGCAGCAGGCCCGAGACCCCTTTGCTCAGTTGGAAGTTCGATGAATCTAGTGACAAGAATAAATCTGTGGAGGAAGATAAATCGTCGACTAAATTTGGCCGGAAAAGTGGACGGAGGGTTAGGCCTGTGGTTTCCGCTAGGAAGCTGGGCGCCGGACTGTGGCGACTGCATTTGACGGAGTCCCAGACTAACGGTGGCCAAAGGTTAGGGCTTCAGGTAGTGTTTTTTCCTCACAAATCGTATACCTCCCAATTTGATTTTCCGGACAAGTATGTGCATGCAAATTGCATTAAATATTTTTCTTACATTGGGTTGTGTATTTCCATTGTGGGCTGAAGCAATAATTGATCTGTTATTATTAATTTCCCTGTTGGATTATTATTATTATAGTCCTCCCACACTCTCTTTTGGCTGCGGGTGGGGTGGTGGTAAATTGCAATAATGGTTTTACGCCTAGAACATACAGAAGAGAGAGAGGCGTGACATTGGTTTTAACTTTTAATTAATGAATTTTCTGCAATTAAATTTTTTTTCTTCGTTTAATTTGACTGATCTGTTCCTTTTCCCTATATTGAATTTGAAACCTCAACCCCTTCTTAAGGTGAACGATTCAAATCAGTATGGCACTCGCACACGCCCTAATCTAGCGTTCCATTGGAGAAGAAGCTCTGTGCCTTTTTTGACATTGCCTTCATCTCACTTGACTTTTCTTTCCTTTTCTCCCCACTTATTTTAATTGTGTAATAATGGGACTCACTGGAGCTATCTTTGTTTTCCAATTCATGTGCTTGTGTGGCATTTGTACGAGATGCAGTTTTCTTGAGTCTGATGTTATCTTAGATCTTGTGCTATTTCGGTTTAAGGAGCCCCTAGAGGCACTCTGGTAGCTTGCCATTTACAAGGAATTATGGTCCTTTGTTCTCATTGCTCTTTGATTTCATCCTGCAGCCTGGAGATGGCCATCTTGGGGCCCCAGTTCCCGGTCATCGCGTTGACGGAATGCATGCTTCTCCTGCAAACAATCTGGTACACAATCCGCTTTATGTGTCTGCTCCGAAGAATAACCTTCAGCACAGGGTATAAAATTTTCTCGAGGTTTTCTTTCCCCACTGAGCTTTCCCGTGAGTTTGGTTGTCGATTGGATGGGATTTTACAGGAGGAGCTGTCGCCTAGCTAATGAAAATCATCTTGTAAATTGTATTTTTATCTGTACAACGATAACCAGATATAAAGCAAGTACAACATGAGTTTCTTGTTTTTCAGAAAAATAAAGTGAAAAATCCGTTTGAAAAGACTGTTTCATACCGGATTAAATTTATTGTTCTAACATGTGGCCCATTTTCTAGTTTGCTAGTTGCTGCAAGGTATTTGTATCTTTGCCTTCTTTAATGCAGACTAACTAACCAAAAGAGGCTTTTTTTTTTCCTTTGCTCTTTTGATTTCACTTCTTCTAACGGCCTTTCAGTTCAGTTCTTTATCCGTTTCCTTATATTTGGCGCATCTTACATTTTCCAGTTTGAACCATCACACCAGTTTTCAACCTCTGCAATGGAGGGGGCAACAAAGTGGGATCCTGCTGGTACAAAGACATCAGATGAATTGAATCAAATATTTGGTCAAACAAAGCTCCTGAACCTAAAGGCAAGTGACACACCAGTAATATCCGCCCTTGAGACGCAACTTCAGCAGGCTAAAGCCAGAATTACTGAACTTGAAACTGAGCGCAGATCTTCCAAAAAGAAACTTGAACAATTCTTGCAAAAACTTAGTGAGGAAAGGGCTGCATGGAGGAGCAGAGAACACGAAAAAATCCGTGCAATTACGGATGATTTGAAAGCTGAGTTGGGCAGAGAGAAGAAAAATCGTCAAAGGCTGGAGATAGTCAATTCTAAGATGGTCAATGAGTTGGCTGATGCCAGGATAATAGTTAAACGCTATTTGCAGGAATATGAAAAAGAGAGGAAAGCCAGAGAACTGACAGAGGAGGTCTGTGAGGAACTAGCTAAAGAAATTGAAGAAGGCAAGGCTGAACTGGAGACACTGAAAAGGGAATCTAGGAAACTCTGGGAGGAAGTGGAAGAAGAGAGAAAGATGTTGCAGATGGCTGAGGTTTGGCGTGAAGAACGAGTGCAAATGAAGTTAGTTGATGCAAAGGTGATGCTTGAAGAGAAGTACTTACAGATGAACAGGATAGTAGCAGATCTTGAGGCTTTTCTCAATTCTAGGTGCTCTACATCAGATTTGGAGGAAATAAACAAAGCAGAGTTCCTTCAGGAGGTGGCTGCTTCCATAAGCATACAAGATGTCAGGGAATTGACTTACGAGCCTCCAAATCCAGATGATATGCTATCTGTCTTTGAAGACGTCAATTTTGGTCAATCCAACAAGAGGGAAGTTGAACCATGTACTGGAAGCAGTCCTGCCAGCCTTGGCTCCAAAATTCACACAGTGGCTCCTGAAGTAAAACTGCTCAACAAAGACAGTGCTGACAGACATTCTAATGTATATATGGATCATAGTGGTGAAATTGAAGAGGATGCTAGCGAGTGGGAAACTGTCAGCCGTGCTGAGGATCAGGGCTCAAGTTATTCACCTGATGGAAGTGAGCCCTCCGTCAACAAAATTTTTCGGGCCAGCAATGCTTCTAGAGAATGGGAAAGAAATGGAGGGGAGGAGACGCCAACAACGGGAACTAGTGAAGTAAGTTCTGTGCAACCACGGCAGTTGAAGAAGGCATCATCCATATCTAGGCTTTGGAGGTCATGGCCAAACAATGGTGATAGTTACAAGATCAAATCGGTTGAGGGAGCAAAAAGGAGGCTTTCAAATGGAAGGATTTCTAGTGGGGCCATCACGTCTCTGGATTTTGGTCCAGGAAAAGGTGACCTTAGTCTGCAAGATTTGGCTGGACATTGGAGCTCACCTGACTCACAGAATCCACATCTATCTCGAGGAAAGAAAGGATGCATTGACTGGCCACGCAGCGCCCAGAAGAGTAGCTTGAAGGCCAGACTTCTGGAAGCAAGGATGGAAAGTCAAAAGGTGCAGTTGCGCCAGGTGTTGAAACAGAAGATATAGAGCCAGCAAGACGTAAATATGCCTTGGCGTAGTCCTTGGAGCCCTGGTCTCTTCTCAACTGAATCTGCTGGGAAGCCATGATAAATCATAAATTACATTCTGGCCAGCATGCAGCATTCTCGTCTCTAGTTTTCTTCCTTCGAGCCAAGCAGGGGTAAGAGCATCATCTGACTATCTGGACAATTCAAGTATCAAGGCTGCAAAAACTATGGTTTACCGTTCAGAGAGATCAGCATCCGTCTTACTGGCGAGCATTTCAAAAATAATGTTACAGCAAAAGTTACCGCGTAATCCGTTAGTTTCATCCCGGAGAAGCCGACTTTTGTATTAGCAATATGGGCCTACACTGACAATTGATTCAACATTTTCTGTGCAAGTGCTAAATGCTTGCTTTTCACATTTGAGACATGCATTATCGACCTTGTGGACTTGTGGTCCTTATTGTCTATGTTGATTACTTTCCACATAAATTCTATTGGCTGATCACCCAAAACTACAAGAAATGAAATGACATTTTTACAGGTAGATGGGGTTTTAGAGTCGCTATTGCGGTCGTCGTCTTTTCCCCGTTCCACCACATAAACAGCTGCTAGCATTCTTACAAATTATTCTCCAAATTTTGATCCCCAAAAATGAACGTTGTGATAGAGATGAGCATATGAACGATATTTGTGTTCCAGAGGGTAGGGGGACTGTGCATTAATTATTAAGCAGATGTCCTGATGTTGGCCGCGAACCAGTGCACATGATTGGATACAGTGATTGCAACCTGGGCAGCAATTACCATTGGAGAAAATTACGGTGAAAAGATTGATGTTGTCCTGTGGCGCATGCCCTCCGTTTCTCCACTGGATGTTTCAAGATTCTCGCCACCAATTATTTGGTAGGTTCACTAAATGGAAGACTGCAGACTGGAAAACGGGCAGGGCGAGGCTACCCTCTCTGTTTTGATCCATTTATTGTCCATATCTTGACAATAAGTGCATTTGCCCATTTTTATTATACATGTCATGAATAGAATCACCCATATAGCATCTCTAAGACCTGATGATGCGGAAGAGTTAGAACCCTGGCTGGCCTTGCTTGGAGGTGTGATCATCTTCGAAGTATTTTTTTGGGTACACAAACATTCCCGGAACCCATAGTCCAAGTTGGCTCAGGGATCATGAGGATCCATTGTAGCACAGCCGTGCATTCCATTGCAGCACAATAATTACTAGAATGCAACTTCTCAAAGTATTAACAGTTACAGATTTAGTGAGTTTACGAACTACTATAATAAAAACCATGCATTATGCAATATCATGAACAATGTAACCTTACAACCAACATATAATGCATTAAAAGACTTGCAAGGAAATGTTTTGCAGATATGTAAATGAGCAAAAGAGTAAAGTCTTGCTGGCATAGGATATTAACGAAATAGGGAGCAAGTTGCACGTTTCTCATGAAGTCTGCAGTTGCGAGAAGGAAACAAGCAACGAGGCGACCACCTCCCGTACTCGTTAGAATTAGTCATACTGAATATAAAACGAAAGTGCACTGTGAGAGCATTGGCAAAAATAAATATTCAACATGCAATCCAGAATCTTGTATCAAGCTGGTGTCATTTATGGAACTCGCATTTTGCATAGATCTGTTGACCTTCACCATGTATTTCAGATCAGACAACCTGTAAAGGAACACAACACGATCTCAATAGTGAAAATGGAGAAACATTGCTATAGGTGAAATACATATCGCTGGATAACATATCCAGACTCATCAATCTACCAACTAGCGTGTTTTTTAATTTTTTCACTAGAATCTTTCATAAGCACACAGTCAACCCTCATGGGTGCATAATATGTCTTCCAGACAGGTGGATGAATGTGAAATTGCTCAAATGAGATCTATGCAGGAATTAACTCTTCATATAATAATATTGGTCATGATGTCGTGCCGAATCAAAATTCAGCAGTTTAACAGCGACATTAATTCATAAATGCATTTAGAATAATATATACAAGCAATTTCAACACTTTGTATGCCCCCTCCCTCTCAATGTGTCTTAATCTTCCCTCGGCATAAGAAATTTACTGGTGCAAGCTGTCACATGATAAGTGACAGAAGAGTAATGAAAAAATGATATTTTTTCAGTACATTCGCCCGGCGGTGAAGTCCAACAACAAATGGATGCTAGAAATAATCAAATAGAGACAAGACAACTCAGAATTTAGCAGTAAAACGGCATCATTTGCACTAGACTGGCAAAATGGATTTTATCCTCACTTCAAAGTTCTACCTTGGGAGAGGGACATTACTTTGTGAAATTGAATTGCTCAAGGGCACAAGCATGCTTGAAACAAATTCTCCGAAAAATATGGACAACAAACTTTACATGTAATGGCATACCTGCAAAGTTTGATCCTGTACGCTCTCTAATACAATCTTCCCAGTCTGGTTAGAGAAAAGAAAAATAGTTTATTGCCTCCATTCCCTGTACATTGTACACATATGGGATTTTGATTTGATGGAATGTCATTGTAATTTATGCAATCTACTTTCGTCGCGAATGGAATCACCTGCTCCTGGTTTGCGCAATTTGCTACTCCAGTTTGATTAATTCAACTTGAAATATTTTAATATTTACATAAAGTCGAACTCGAACTTTTATCCTTTGAACAAAAATGTATTTTATTAAAAAATTATTGAGTAAATTGAATATCTTTATAAAAAGTAGAGCATATAGACTATTGATTCAACTTAATTTTTAATATTACTCTACAAATATTAAAATATTTAAATAAAATTTCAAATATAATCATGCAAATACTTGTTAATCGACATAATAATTCTATCTAATTATATGTCTATTGATTTATAAAATGAATAAATATGAAATTTTTAATTAATTTTATAATGGCATTTTATATTCATATCAATACATCCATTAATTTTTAATTTTAAAAAAAATTATACAAGAAGTCAATGGCATTTTAAAATAATTTTCTAACAAATATAGTTATTAGTAGTCGAAGTATAGTATTTTTAATTTTTCTTAAAATATTATATTAAATTTAATTATAAAGGGTCATAGAATTTTAAGCATGAACAATTTAAATAAAAACATATTCAGGATAAATTAAAAATTGATGTGGAGATACATACAAACAAACTGTAGATACTGTAATCATAAAAAAGACAAATAGACCTTATTTTTATATATAATTTACATAATATCGGTAAAAATTACATTATTACTATTATTTTTTTCAAATAAAAATAATCATGTTAAATATAACTTAACATGCTATACAATATTTATTATATATCAATTCAGTGATTATAAAGTATATTTAAAAAGATAAAATATTTGATAAATAAAATATAAAAATTTTAAAAATAAAAATCAAATGAACCACAAGCTTTTGAACAGAAACAAATGAATTCAAACTCGACTTAACGGAGAATTTGATTAGAGTTAATCAAGAGTCAACCTTTGTTGAGTTGACTTGTTGATCTTTCGGACTTATTCGATTCATTTTATACCGCTGGTTGCAAATGTAAAAATGTAGATTTTTTTTAACATAATATTTAGGAAACAAAAAAAAATAATTGAAAAGATGAGAAATAATTTCAGACTAGTGATGCATGATTGTATGATTAGATAATAATTGATATAAATTTCATATTATCTTTATAATGACAGGAAGAAAATTTCATATTATCATTATAGTATCTATGTTTGGCTTAGAATGAGTATAATATTTTTTTTAAATAAATTGATGTAATAAATAGTATAATTTATTTAAATATATATAACATATATAATAATTTAATAATATGTAAAAATAATAATTAATTTTTATAATATAAATGTATATAAATATAAAAATAAATATGTATATATATAAATATTTATTTAATTATGAATAAATATAATAATTAAAAAAATAAATAATTAATCATATATGTTAAAAATTTTAAATTTAAATTCAGAATAATATTTAGTAATGTAAAATATGTGGATGTATGAAGTTAATGAAATTAACAAATGTCAACATGGTGCGGCCCCTAGATGTAACGTACTCCAAATTTACTTTTCAAAGCCAACGAAAAAGATGCAAGAAATATGATATCGCTTCTAAACACTGCTATCAACAAATAATTATTTTGTTCCCACCAATTGTCAAACTTGGGTGTCCAGTGCATTAATTACCATATACATCAACTGCAACATCTGCAAAACTAAAACCCACTTCTCTAAGCCAACTCAAAAGATGAATTCAACGCCAACAAGAAGTAATGTGATTCTGTTCCCAACAGGATTCCTGTAAAGCCTAAGCATTTCAGTAACGTAGCGAGAGGAAAATACTACCCTTGTGTAACGGGCGTTGCGACACGTTCATCTACGATAAGTAATTGACAAGATGTTTGTTGGAACCATTACTACTAGGATGTATTAAAACCCAGAGGGCCCGGGTCATGAAGCACCAATAACCCCTTCTTCAACCATTTTTGCCTGTTATCTGCTCCGATAAATTTATTGGACTGGGACTCGGATTTTTTCTGGCCATCAAACATCCTTTCGGCATATTGGGCAGGTCCCTTGCCGGCTAAGCCATTCATCTATGCAATTCAAGTGGAACAAATGTCCACAACTTGGCAGCGACCTTGTAAATTCTCCATCCTTCAAATCCTAGCAGGCGATGAGAGACAATATAGCTAATCAGAATTTTGGTATGGGGTCAAACTGCAGTTCGAAGATATAAATCATAAATGAGCACCTACATCTTCTTCTAGAATGTTACATGCATTGTGATTAATGACTATGGTTGAGATATGAAATCCATGAGGGAGGGATCAAATATGAGGGCTGCAAAGGTCAGACGCAGTAATTATCACAGCCGGTTTCTCAACCTGCTTTCACACGGACAACAACAGAAAGTCTCCGTCTGAATTTTTGTAAAGTTTCGGATGACTCAAAAAAAAAAAAATCGTTTTCATATTCATTGTTTCACTTCAGTTTTCAGTAATTGTGCTTTGTAGATATTATTCCACATCTCTCAAGAGTCCATTTCAGTTCTTATTATCACTTTGCTCTTAATAAGACCCAAAGGCATTGAGAGATACCTGTAAGCAAATGGCACAACCAGTATCCCAACACGACCTAGTACTCTCATCGCTGCAAAACTCGAATCTTGGCAACTCCTGGATGGTGTCGTCAGATAATCCCCCGAAGTTAATCAGTTCCTGAATGTCCGAAATCTCCCCCAAGCCTGTTTCCGAATTGTTGATCTGATACAAACAGCGATTACATTATGAAGTAAACCAGACAAAGTCAGTTCAACCGCTCGACTCACATACTAAAACGTTGAAAACTTAAGCCATCCGGCAAATACATCCAGGGGGAATTAATAGTCAGTTACCTGCCATTGATAAGCTTTTAACACTGCAGGACTCACCCATTCCATAAATACCTTCCCATTTACCAGACTGCATATCAATGCAACCTGAAAAACAATCCTTCCATTAAAACAAATGGATTTTGTCTCAGATAAACCAAACTGTCCAACTATGCGCTTTGTCTATTTCTAATTAGACAATCACTTTGGTGGTTCTATTCCACGAATCCTAATTTGGCTAATAGATACAAATATCCCAACTCTCATGCATTCAAAGAGATCACATATAGCAAATAAAATAAAATTCAACCAGGCGCAGTGATGCAAATATAGGAATCTGGTTTTGGATGTGAAATATATTTGCAAATGCATTGCTCCCCTTTTCTAAACAACTGATCTTTTCATCAAAAAATGCTTTTAACTCAAGGTGATTGCCACAGTTCCCATGAGGAGCCTCTAGAGGTTTAATCGCGGCAGATATTTCAGGAAGAAAGGATGCCATTCTGCTGCATATTATCCACATAAATTGCAGCTTTCATGTGGTTTTTCTATAATAATAGTGACAAAGTACGAAATCTGGCAGGCAACTTGGTTGAATTACATACAAATACGCATATCACCTTGGAAAATGACTCTCCGTTTAGAATGAGCTCCATCAATTGGATCCCTGTGATGGCCCCTGTCACTGCCCCAACGCCAAACCCACGCAGAAAACCAGTTTCTGTCGTCTGCCCTTTGATTGCTCCGCTAATTAACCCTATGATAGCTCCACCTACAAAAATTTCCCATCAAGTTCAATCTCAAAAGCAACTGATAAACGTAAAACAGTTTATGAATTGAAGCAAGAAATTAGCGAATTGGCGAAACTCTCTCGAAACACAAAGGTTTAGCACCGTAAAATTTCTTCTCAAAGATGATCACAGACAGGAAAATTAGTCAAGCAGGTGGCAAAATAAGAAGTCTAATCTCCCGAATTTCGAGACCAGTCCCCAGAGGCGAAGATTTAAGGAAGAAGGAAGCAGTGGGTTTTGCGTGCGTGCATAAAAGAAAGGCGAGAAACGGCCCAAAAAAAAAAGGCCTGATAAAAATTGAACCCCAAATTCGCCCAAAACCTACATACCTGAAGCAAAAATACAAGTAAGTAGAGCGACGGCAACTTTCTTGAGCAGCTCGAAGGCGAGCGCGGATTGAGAACCGCTCAGTTGTCTGGAAAACCAAGACGACAAGGCGGAAGCCCACCTCTTCATTACTTGACAACAGATCATCATGCCTCTGAGCATTCAGGGGTTTGTTATGGGTGTAGATGAAAGCAGTTGGTGATCGCGAGAATCCCTATTCAACTGATTCGATTATCTCCCCGGAGTACGAACAAAAGGTGCGCTGGCGAAAAATAGCGAACTAAATGCGAGTGCTTATATTAGAAGGGAGAAACAGCTGAAGACGGAAGCCACAGCATTAAAAGTGAGTTGAGAGCTCGAAAGCTTCTACAAGCTTATGGTGCACGCAAATTTTTGCCGAACTTGGACTCCATTTTGCGACCAACTACAGATCAGATTACGACCATGTTTTAGACTGTTTTCTTTTCTTAAATCGTGTAAAAATTTAAAAAATATAATAATTAGAATGTTCGAAAATAAATATAGCCATGTATTTTAATTAAACTGAAGTTGAATAAAAGTATAGTAAATTTTAATAAATATTCTATTATATTATTTTTATTTAATTAATGAAAATAACCAGTCATGTTAATTTTAATGAGTGCTGAATTATATTAGTTCATGCAAATACCGAATCAGTCATAACTCAAAATGGAAATTTTACGAGTGGGATATATAGTAAGTCCTCACATAATTTGAAGACAACGTAATGGTCGACGGTATCATTGCATTTCCATTTCAATTTATAATTCGCTCGTCGTCAAAAAAATCAATTGAAGAAAATAATTACTATTTCTAATTACGCACAACATCGAATTTGTTTTTTATTATTTATTTTGTTAGAATAGCAGTAAGTATATCACGGCATAAATTCTCCGTACACAAGAAGGAACGTGACCGATCGTATCACTCGTTACAAAGACTGGTTCAGCGGCATTGATGAACTTCTCCTTACATATGCGTGCTACCTAATCTATTGCAACATAGTCAGAGTTATCTGCTCAAGATACTCTTTCTTAAGGCCGAAGGGAATTGGCTTCTCAATAGCAATAAATAAAAATCTCATCTGTGGTCGTGGTCAGCAACTAGAGTAGGTTTCACGAGAACTGTTTCGTAGTATTAGAGGGTGACGTGTTTTTTTTTTAATTACTTTTAATATTTTCTTTTTTCTTTTTATTTTCTGTTTTTCATTTCTACATGTTTTTTTTCCACTACTACAAATTATTGCTATATTTTCTGTTTTTTTTCTTTATTTTTAAAAATTATTTTTATACATTATTTTTAAAAAATTACAACTGAAACACATTTAAAAAATGAATGAAATTAAAAAATCAAATATGAATATAGACTCACACACACACACACACACACACACAGAGTTAAAATGAGTTCATGAAAATAGAAAAATAAAGACAAAATT
The DNA here is from genome assembly GCA_019155195.1 of Avicennia marina. NCBI lineage: Eukaryota > Viridiplantae > Streptophyta > Magnoliopsida > Lamiales > Acanthaceae > Avicennia > Avicennia marina. The sequence continues at coordinate 4,021,769 of CM032754.1, read as the reverse complement.
AATAAATAACTAAATAAATAATACAAACAAAGAAATTAGAAAGCACAAAAAAATAGAAGTTTAAAAACATAAAAAAAGAAAAGAAAATATAAAAATACAGAAATTAAAAATCAAATGGTAGAAAATTCAGAAATACAATAGTAAGAAAATATAGAAAAAATTTAAAAACACGAGTAGATAAATTTAGAAAATAAATATTACAAAATTTAAAAATAATATAAAGAAGTGGAGAAAACATAAAAAAATGAAAAATGAAAAAAATAATAATAAAAGAAGTGAAAAAGGAGATTGAGAGGGAAAAATAATAAAATGAAAAACAATGATATATGTCATTGTCTTATATTTTTGATACCCTATTAGTATCTACGCCCCGATTACATGCATGAGAGCCAGAAAAGCAGGCGCCAAAGCCTGCTTCTCTGTGGGCTGCTCACTCCCTAAAAGATACGGCCATGTATATATATATATATATATATATATATATATATGTGGGCATCTCATTTATTATGCCTTAGAAGCTATTTTTCATTGTGTTATTTCATATATTAGTTACAAAAGATACCGTCGATGTAAGTGCATCTAAATTATATTTTTAAATATAAATTTTATTTTATTTACGAAATAAATACAAAGAACAATACTAAAAAATAAAATAAATTATAATTGAGTGATGATGTTAAAAAAATAAAGAAGGAAAATTAACTTTTCAAATATAAAATTACATCGAAAAATGATAAAGAGAGAAAGAAATTAGAAAAAAATAAACTTAAATTGAATAAAGTGAATGAAATAATTGAAAACTAACGAGTTATGTGCGTCTGTGTGTGTGTGTAAAGTAACGAGATAAATGTTCAACTAAATCAATTAGATTTATATTTTAAAAAAATAGTATGTTATATTAGGGTCATGATGATTTTGCAATTTGATCATGCCAAAAAGAAACAAAAAAAAAAACACTAAGATATTTTGTCGATTTTTAATTCCATATGAAATATATGAATTTTATACTAGATTTGTCAAAAAAAAAAGAGGAAACATTAGTTCGACTGATTTTTCTTATTTTTATACTTTTCTTCTCTCTAAACGTGGTTTGGGGACCAAACTATGAATCTTGCGTGAGAAATCTCCTTTTCATTTGATAATGAAGCTAGAGAAGGTAGTAGTAAATAACAATAGGCTCATTCTATTATATTTAAGAAAATTTTCTCCACTTATGTGTGGGCAATAGCTCCACTTATTTATTTAATCCATTAGATTTTAATTAATGTCGATGGGTTTCAAATGAATGGAGATGTAAATAACTTTGTGAATCTTATGTCAAAATGTGTTAGGATATACTGGATTGGATAAAATTGTGACTGTCTCATGTTTCCCCAGCTAGTAGTGAGTTTTGGGTTGGAGGCATGTTAACAATGTTGCCAATGTCAATCGTGTGTTGCCACGTCTCGCATTATGAAGTGGATATTTGTCCTAAAGTTCAACGCGAAATAAGAAAAAGGGATGAATTAATATCGTAACAAGTGAGACAGACAACGCAAATTTAGTGTAGCTACGATTCGATTTAAAATTATATTTGGTCGATTTATCTAATGAAGAGTGATGCTGTATATTGGATTTGATATAATTGCAGGTTTATCAATTATCACTTGTTTTTTATTTTTATTGATAAAATATTTTGAGTACAGGTAAGCCTTATTGAACTCGACGTATGCCTAAAATTAACAAAAATCCAAATGTTGATCAATCATAGCTGCGCGCATACGCGCACACATATAGAGACAAAAACATTGGAAGTAATCCTCAGAACATCAATAGAAATTTTCAAACCATTAGGCAAGAAGTTACAGAAGGCTAGGCAAGAAGCCATAGAACATTTAAGTAAAAGATTCTCATATCATCATAGAAGAAGCGAATAAAGACAGTTAAGCACAAATCAAATAACAAAGTGACATCAAATTTAATGTGTTTAATCTTTAGTATGCTACGAGGCTAACTCCAAATTGTTTTTCCACAAAAAAACAAATAGGAGTACAAGAAAAAGATTTTCTTAAAAACTTTATAAAGATATAATCCAACAATTAAGTTAAAACCAAAACAGCAGTATTTAAGTATTTCTCTAAACACCCCGACAAAACCTTATTATTTTGTTACTTGCAAGAAAAAATAGGAAAATTTTGTCACAAATTTTCTTTTATCTCTCTTTCGTCCTAACAATTTAACAGTACACCATACCCGCATGCCTCAACTAATGCTTTCTTTCTTTGCTTTTCTTGCCAACTTTTCTTACTTATTTCCACCCGTATTTATAGTTGAAGCTTGGGTAGCCAATCTCATTTTTATTCGTTGAGAGTGAAGGCAAACTTTGCTTCTAATTGGTCAATTGTAGAGGCAAATTTGATTTGTCTATACAGACGACCATTACCATTTGATTGACTAACTTGGAAGTGAATTTGACTGGTTTGAGTTTGGGTTGAATATGATTGGCTGGCAATTCTTAAATTTTAAATTTCTTCCTTATTTTTTCTTGTTATTATAATCTATGAAATCCCCCCTTCCCATTTAGGGGGGATACATAACCAAATCTGCCTCTTTCAATTAAACACGGGTGGCACATTTTTGTAATTTTGATTTTCATGACACAACCCTCCCTACAAATAAAATTTAGGAAGCCAATGTGGACTTCCTCTGGTTAATATCATTAGCCACATCTTCGCTAGAGTAGCCAACTCCTACAAATTTTGAATTTTCAAAATACAAATATATTTTGGAGTTTCTTTTTGAATATACTTGAAGATTCATTTCATTTCAGTCCATTGTTTCATATCAAAATTTACTAGGAACCAACTCACTACTTCCATTGAGTGAGTAGTATTTGACCCTATAAAAATCATGACAAACAATACTCTTCCAACTATTGATGTATACAGAATCCAATTCATTTCATCTTCTATTTATTAACTAAGTAGCATCTTTATCTTCCTTCAAATAACCATGAAGAAATGTAATTTTTACATCCATCTACTCAACAGGTTGGGGCTGCTACTAATCCTAACATTGTTCAAATAGATGCCAATTTCACCACTGACGAGAAAATCTTATCCAAGTTAATCCTTTTGCTTTAACTAAATCCCTTAATAACTATTTTGTCTATGAATCTTAGTAGGAAGCTATGCTGTTTAAGCTTATACACTTGCCTCAAAAGGCTATTTCCTTTTAGCAACTTCACCAGTTTAGAACTTTTCATGCAAAAGTAATAACTTTTTTTTACATGACTTTTTAGCATTCATCTATTGAATCTTCTTCAAAGCCTTTCAGCCCCACTACATCAACAATATCGCATACTTAATTATATATATCTAGTAAAGCATTGCTTAACTCTAGCCAAACTTTTTAAAAATAAAGAACCTACCAAAGCTAATTGGTCATGAACACCACCATTTTCATTAGAATCCTTCGATATGAAAGGATCTCGATGTCCATTTGTCGTTGATCATGTCATACACTATCTCCAACTTGTTGCTTCATCTTAGTTGAAAGAATCAATTGAAAGTCTACAAGCTTGCCAGCATGGTTCCTCATGAGCCTCATCTAAATTGAATCACAAAATATGCAGTCAAATTGGTTTTGGTCATAGCTAATAAACACGCACTATGACTTCTTGACATCAAGTATGAAATCTCTCAACTTTTGGTACATGAACAAACGCTCAAACACCTTTAAATGATCACAAGAAACATTCCTTTCTACCTGCAATATCAACAATTAAGCTATAGAGAGACAGAAGGAAAGGTTTAACGCAAGTAAATATCTAGGCCTTGCCGCAAAACAAGAATAGACATCTAACTCTCTCATTATCCTCTCAGCTAATTCATTCAATTGTGGTATTTTTTTGATGTGAAATTCATGCTCATTTTTAACCATTGGCTTTTTGCTTTCTCATTAGATAATCAGTACATTTCTTTCGGTCCAATTCATATAGTACATTCTTCTTAGTTAAAAAATTCATATTCTGCTCACTCATGACGAAGCAGCTCAATTGTATCTTCATTCTATATTTTGATTTCATAGCACTTTACGACACCTTTACATGCATAATATATATTCTTAAGTACTTTTTTTTCTCTAGCTATCATTTTGTGAGTTTCTATTTATCACTAGAGAAGATTTTGCACAAACTTTCCTCATTTTGCTTGGCTTTGCTCGCATAGTTTTCAACCAAATATCCTAGGCTTTGATATGGTCAAACAACTTGCTCCTCCTTAATTAAAAAAATTTGAGCATCTTATAGTCTTGCAAATTTTAACTCTTTCAAGCCCATAAATATTATAGGCCTTTCATGGAGAGATCAACCATTATAACAATCCGACAATCCGGTACTCTTTATAGCCATTACAAGTTGAACTATTAGCATTGACATTGCTTGTTGTGAGCACATGAGATCGACTACAAGTTTTAATATCATTTGTTGGAAACGGATAATCTTCAATCATTAGTTTTAATATCACTTGTTAGGAGTAAAAGAGTTCTAACCTCAAGTTTTGACACCAGTTGTTGAATCCATTAGTCACAAATATCAATTTGGGTCAATGTCACCGAACGCTTGACAAAAGTCCAAAACAAATAAACTCAAACGTCATTCATCAGAAGCTGCACAATAGAAACAATATGAATAAGTTTAGAACGTCAAGCAAGAAGACAGAAGATGTTGGGCAAAAAGTCACAAATTGTCTAGTAAGCCATAAATTGCCAAGTAAAAAAGTTTTCAAACTATTGAGTAGGATGTGAATAAACAGTACATTAACTACGAGCATACACAAATTAAATAACAAAAGTAATAGGGCTGTTCAATCTATAAAATTGAACTGAAATTTCAAAACCGAATAGCACCCAAAATCATGTATCAAATACTGAACCGAATTTTTCGATTTGATTTAATATATACTGAATTTTTTTCGATTGGTTTTGATATGATTTTCAGTAAACCGAATTTTATCAAAAAAAACTATAAAAACTATAAATTAATTTCTTTATCACTAATTCACTATTTATCACTAATAATTTTAAAAAATCTATTAAAAATAAGAAATATATTAAAAAAGAAGTAAAAAATATATTTTAAAAAATAAAAAATAAAAAAATCGATATTCGATTCAGTACAGTATACTAAATCCAAATATCGATATTGAACTGAAAACTGAATTTTTAAAAAATGATGTATTGAATACCAAATTAAATTTTTGATTCGGTATTTAGTATATATCTAAATTTTAATTTCGATATGGTTTAGTCGGTATACCAAACTGTACAACCGTATCAAATAATACTAACTTTAATGTAATTCACTCTTTAATGGACTATATCCACGTAGCCCCAACAAGCTTTGAAATTGTTTTTCATTACATACTGGAGATATGACACGACAATTGAGATAAAACGAAACAGTAACATTCAAATGCTTTTTAAAACACTACAACAAAAATTCACAATTTTGTCACTCCCAAGTTTCTCATATTTTTTTCATTTCCACATTTGCTCACCTCAGACTAATGATTTGTTCTTCCCTTGCCTTGTTGGCTTTTTGTACTTCAATTCAACTCATATTCACAGAAATGTTTTTAAAACCAGACTTGCCATTGAACTTGATGACCAACTGGATTATTGATTCGACTAATTTAACAATTTTTTAAAAATTAATTATTTTATATTCTATATAATTTTATATATACACATAATAATATTAAATTATTTTTTAAAAAACTTAAGTCCATTTATTAATATGCTAAATGATAAGTTTAAGATATAAAATTGAAATTTATTAATTCAATAAAAATGAAAAATATTATAAAAATATGAAAGAAACTAAATTAAATTCAAATTAAAAAATATAAATGTTGAAAATTTTAGTTTGATAAAAAAACATAATTAATATGAAAAAATTTGATTTTAAGATTCAATATTTAATATTCCAATAACTAAATTAGAATAATATATAGTTAAAAGATAATTAAATAATACTAAAAATAAAAACTAGTTAGTGAAAATTATACATAAAAATAAATTTTTAATGAGAAAAAATTTTATAAACGTAAAAAATATGTTATCTATTTTATAATTTTTTTATTAATTAAAGTCACAAAATCGATTTTTTGTTCAGGTTGACCAATTTTTGGCTGCTTTGATTAGTTTTTGATCGAGTTTGACTAGTTCCTGATGGGTCAAATGGAGCTCTAGTTTTGTAAAGTGCCCGAACTGGATAACTGATTGATTACCGGCCTAATTGATTGAACCAACCAGTCCAGTCCGGATTTAAAAACCTTGATTCATAGTTGAAATTTAAGTAATATTTTTAAAATTGGACCGATCATTGAATAGGAGACTCAGCTGAGTTCCTAGGTCATTGGTCCGACCAGTCTAATTGATTTTAAAAAATCGGTTATTTTAGATTATATATAAATTTATATATACACATATAATAATATTAAATAAATTTTATATAACAAATTTAAGTTTATTCATTAATATGTTAAATGTTAAGTTTTAGATGCAACATTAAAAATTTAATAATCCAAAAGTATGAAAATATTATTTCAAAAATATAAAAGAAACTAAATTAAATTTAAAGAAAAATATATTATTGAAAAATTAGTTTTGTAAAAGAAAAATAAACAATTAATATGAAAAAAAATTAATTTCAAGATACAATATTTGATTTTTTAAAACTCAATTAGAATAATATATAGATAAAATAACTAAACAAATAAAAGTTAAAATAAAAAAGGTAGTAAAAATTATATTGTAGGACAAAATCTTGCTCTTGGATTACACTAATAAGAAATTTGTACAAATCGATTACAACTTGAATTAAATGAATTTGATACGGGCTCTGTTCTCTAATTTAGTCCTCTGATTCTTCCTCTAAAGATGTGATTTCAACTTGAAGTGTCTTCAAGGAAAGGGCTTGTGCTTGATCTTCCTTGAAACTTGTAAATTTCTTCAATTAATGCTGATCTTCGAGCTTGGCGCCCTGATGTCGGATCGAACGTTGAATTTGAAGATCGTTGACGAAGAACGCCTTGAATTTGGGTTTAGGATCGAAGCTGTGGCTTTAATTTGGAGTATCTTCAAGAGAAGGGCTTGTGCTTGATCTTCCTTGAAATTTGTTGATTTCTCCAATTAACGTTGATCTTCGAACTTAGCGCTCTGACTTCGGATCGAACATTGAATTTGAAAACCGTTGACGAAGAACGCCTTGAATTTGGAGATGAACTCTTTAAACTTGACGAAAAACACCTTGAATGTTCTTGAACGTCTTGAGAGGATTTTGTGTCTTCTCTTCTTCTCCTTCACTTGTTGTTGTCTTTTGTTGTGGGGTTTTGACCCCTATTTATAGTTGTAGGAGAGATAATGTAGCCACCAAACCCGCTGACGTGGAGCGTTCTGATTGGCTGGGGTTGTTGGCCTCTTGTTGGACTGCGCCACTCGTCGCTTTCTGATTGGCCTTCTTGATCATTTATTGCTTTCTTACCGGATTGTGCCATTTGTCGCCATTTGATTTGGACAATTTTGATTGATTAATTATTTATTAAGAAAATTGTATTTGTTTTAAAATTCTAAAATAAGATTATTTAATTCATGTTTTAATTTCTTCATTTAATTTTATGTGGTATTTATTTATTTGTTCATTTATTTTATGTATCTACATATATATTAATAAATTATTTAGGAGGTGAAAAAGCTAGAAATCATAAGAAACCTAAAAAATATTTTTATTTATTAATTTTTTATTAATAAAATATTAAAATTCGGTTTTCACCCGTCCATGACTGAGTTTGACCGGTTATCTCTGAATCAAATGATACCCGGGTCATATAGTAAAATTGAACCAAAAAATCGACTAATTCCCAATCAAAGGCCGGTCCAGTTCAATTTGAAAAACCTTGAGTTTAAGCGGTCAATTTCATTCCTATGGAGGCGAACCCTGCTTCTGATTGTTTCATTATGTTTTGTTGACCAGACTGAATAGTTGGCTAGATTGGTGGGGAATATGATTGGTTGAATATGGTAGCAATTCTTAGGCTATGTTTTCAAATTTTTTTTTTCTGAAAATATATGCTAAAATCATTATATTTTTTAACTTTATTCGTCTCTTTTTTCACTTTTACACGACTCTGAAAAAAAAAACCCAACACACGCATAAAATAAAAGCAAACGTAGCCTTACTTGTTTCTTTTCTTTTTTTATTGTTACTATAATACGTGGATCCCTCTTTTCCCAGAGTCACAGCTAAATCCAAGACAATCCCTCAGGTTACATACTGTTATGTCTGTGGACCTCATGAGTGACGGCAGTTGTCGGCCGGATGAAGTTTTTTTTTATGTTGACTTCAGATTTATAACTACTGAAAGAGATTTGCATGTTGGGACTTGGGACAGGACAGGTGTAGATTCGTGACAGAGGGACTTATTGCCAAAGTTCCATTGTTGGCTTTATCTACGAGATTACAATATGTCTTTTGACATTTTTCTGTCAGTAATTTATATTGCTAACCATCCTCTGTTTCTTTCAAGTTATGTATTTTCTGGTAACGGAAATTCATTCTCCTTCTCCTTCAACTGAAGATAAAAATCTTATGCTCCATAACGGGGGTTTTTGCCCTGAAAAAAATGAAATATTCATACAACAGAGCGTGTATTCGTCGTACCCGATGATGTCAGATACAAGAACTGGCCTCTGGCAAGTCCGTCTGGTTGGACGATGTAGTTAAGCTTGGCACGCAACACCCGTGAAGAAACCGTGTCTACGTAACGCTCCTGAAGATAACGTGTCTATGTCACCCTTGTGATCAAACGCGTCTTTCACTACTCAGGACCGCGTAATGGCTTTTTACCTTTCTTTCTCATTTCCGACTTTCTTTAACGCGGATGCTTAGTCGCCGCCCCCCAAATAAAGATAATGTTAAGGCGGACAACGTGTAACATTCCCACTTGCCTGCCATGGAAATTACAAAACACAAGAACACGCTTTTATGTCAATGCGGCGTTCCACAATTTATATCGGGTTTTATATACGATAGGTCCCACTACTTGGCATGTGGCAAGCAGCTGCGTTTTTGCATTGTAATAAAAAGTAAACGACACACTATATCAAAAATAGAAATCTTATGGACGAAGAAATTAACCGTAAACTATGAAGACTACAGGTGTCCAACTCTCAAAGATGAGAAGAGTTTTTCAAAGAATAAAAAATGGACCAGCAACAAGGGGTTTCTGCTTTTTCTTCATTGTATTCCGTTGGAAATTTCTGTTTTGTTGCCGACCACATGCAATAAGTCAAGACAGGAAATGAACATAGATGATGCTAGGAGGAAGAGTATTATTATAATGCTGGTCCTGAAATGCAGGCAGGCACGTTGCTGTAATAATACATCATTGAAGGGCCCAAAAAAAGAGCCTTCTTTGCTCCTTCTGATCTGCCGTAGTTGTGATTTCCCTTGTTTTTCTTGGAATGCTTCCACTTGGGTCCTTCTACAAGCATTCACCTCCACAACTCAATGAACTGGCTGACCACTTTTATTGTCTAATCAGTGGTTAAACTATTCCCCAAGAGCAGCAACCAACGGTCTTCTTTATATTATCCTTTGTAGTCTTCGATAGTTATTTCTCCCCAACTGGGCTTCATCGTTCACCCCTTTTATTTATTTTTTTCCTTGCAGAAGGTCAAATTTTCACCATCATTTATGCTCTGATTCAACTCTTCTTCTCCAGGGCTGACATTCTTGCTGCAGATTTGTATCCGAATTTCCATCTGGGTTTTTGTGGGGTTCTCGTTTTCTTGTTCTTTCCTCAAGTAAGGATCAGATTTGAGAGAAATGGGGATCTGCGTAAGCAAGCAGAAGCGTGAAAAACCACATGCTAATGGACGGACATCAAGAAATGGGGTCCGCCATCGGCAGGCCCCAGTCCTGTACACAATGTCCCCTGGCTACGCAGCTCGATTTCCCCACGTAATGATGCCTGCAAGCAGCCCTGCACAGATTCACAGACCAGGCACCATTCTGGGAAAGCCACACGAGGATATCAAAGCACGCTACAAGCTAGGGAAGGTTCTGGGAAAGGGGCAGTTTGGCGTCACACATCTCTGCACTGATATCGCAACCGGTCAAGAATATGCTTGCAAGTCGATATCCAAAAGGAAGCTTGTGAGCAAGAGGGACAAAGAGGACATGAGGAGAGAAATTCAGATCATGCAGCATCTGAGTGGGCAGCCTAATATCGTGGAGTTTAAGGGTGCCTGTGAGGATAAGCATTCGGTGCATCTTGTGATGGAATTGTGTGCGGGTGGAGAGCTTTTCGACAGGATTATAGCCAAGGGGCATTACAGTGAACGGGCAGCGGCTTCAATCTGCAGGAGCATTGTGAATGTTGTGCAAATTTGCCATTTTATGGGAGTGATGCACCGTGATCTGAAGCCTGAGAACTTCTTGTTGTCCGACAAGAGTGAAAATGCTTCCTTGAAAGCAACTGATTTCGGATTATCAGCTTTCATTGAGGAAGGTAACAAGATTTGTTCCTCTCGTTTTCACCTCCTGATTGAAACGTTTTCAAATCTTTGACGCAGTTACATGAGATCAATTTGATTCTTGGTATTAAATAGCTACAGTTTGGGCAAATGAGGCAGAATCGAGAAGTGCTGATGCATAAACTGTGTATCTGAATGAAAGGTGACCATTTGAAGAGTGACCTATTAGCAGCTGGCTTTGTTTTTGCTGGCCTACTATTCTAGCAGATTGCTTGAAGAATTTACCATTTTTTTATGCCCCCACCATGATTAAACAACATTAACGATGAGTTTGGTTCTTTGGTTAGATTATTTGATCATTGATATAGTGTTTCACTTCATGTCCATTGACTCAAACTGGTTGGAATCTTTAGAACTAACCAAGTGACCCTTCACAATTCATCTCTCTTGAGTTCATAAGTAACAAAAATTAGTTTCTAGTCACCATATTCCATCAAATTTTCCTTCACAATATTGGATGGCAGCACTTGCAGTTACTGTTAGAGGAAAATCAAGTTTTCGCTATTGCTTGATCACGATGTCCACATTCTGCAGGGAAGATATACAAGGATTTAGTAGGCAGTGCTTATTATGTTGCTCCTGAGGTGTTGAACCGGAAATATGGGAAGGAAGCGGACATTTGGAGTGCTGGAGTCATCCTATACATATTGCTCAGTGGTGTACCTCCTTTCTGGGCTGGTAACTCCCATCTGTTTACTTTCTCCGATCCACCATCTGGCTCCGTTTAAGTTTCTCATGCATAACAGCTGAACATCAACATTGATTGCAGAAACTGAGCGAGGAATATTTGATGCCGTTCTCAGAGGATATGTGGATTTCGAAAGTGCACCTTGGCCATCAATATCAGACAGTGCCAAGGACCTGGTCGGTAGGATGCTTGCACAGGACCCAAAGAAACGTATTACAGCTGCCGAAGTTCTCGGTATGACTTCCTCTGTTAACCTTCATCAAACAAGTAATGCATGTTTACGTTACCTGTCTTGAAAATTTCATCCTTTGCTCGTCTCCCAAGTAATATTTCATTTGTTTTTTGTCTTTTTTTTTTTTTTTAATTCAATTTATTCTTGCAGTCTGTCTCTACTACTACCATATTTGGATGGACATACGTGGGGATAATCTTTTGTTTCTTTGTTGCTGCATAATCTCTTTCAAACACTGCAAACTTGTTTCCGTGTCAAGTTCTCTAACCAAATTAGTTTCTAATTTCATGGGATTTTATAGAGCATCCCTGGATTAGAGAAGGAGGAGAAGCATCCGATAGACCTATAGACAGTGCGGTTCTGTCCAGGATGAAGCAATTCAGAGCAATGAACAAGCTTAAAAAACTTGCACTAAAGGTATCACTTGATAATCTGCACACACACACACACACACATATATATAAATGAAGTATTTATGAGTGCATCCTCTGAAATTTGTTGGGTGTCCTGGCCTGATCGTGGTGTTGCTTTCACAATCAATTGCAGGTAATGGCAGAAAACCTTTCCACAGACGAAATCCAAGGGCTGAAAGCAATGTTTGCAAATATGGACACCGACAACAGTGGCACCATCACATTTGAAGAACTCAAGGCTGGTTTGGCTAGACTTGGATCAAAACTTACTGAGGCTGAAGTCAGGGAGCTTATGGATGCTGTAAGATGCAATCCTTTCAATTTAATACACTCTTATAAGTTGCTTTCGAATAGTTATAGTTTTAACTCGTACCGTTATGGCATGCACAGGCCGATGTGGATGGAAATGGGACGATAGACTACATTGAGTTCATCACTGCCACAATGCACAGGCACAGATTGGAAAGGGAGGAAAACCTTTACGAGGCATTCCAATACTTCGACAGAGATGGTAGCGGGTAAGTGCCAAGCCAACCTTCAGACTTTGTCTTTCTAAGATGATGCATGCTATGAATGATCCTTGTTGTTCCACTGGAACAGATTCATAACAAGAGATGAACTCCAAACCGCCATGCAAGACCATGGAATGGGTGATCCATCAGCCATAAAGGAAATAATTGCGGAAGTTGACTCAGATAATGTGAGCTTTTTCCCCTCATCATATCAGAACATTTTTCTCTTTCCCTACCACTTTGTATGTAATAAAATTTGCCATTTTTCCAGGATGGGAGAATTAATTACGAAGAGTTCTGTACCATGATGAGAACTGGAACCCAACAACAAGGCAAACTCTTGTAGTACTGTTGATCGATCAAATGGTTCTCCTCAACTTTCACAATACCTGTACTGGTTGATAATTAGCAGTGTGTCTATCCTCTCACGACTGCGTTTTTTTATCTACGTCTACTCGTTTTTGAAAATTCCCCGTGTTAGTTTATTTGACTTCCCCCCTGCTGTGAGGTTTCACGCGATATGCACAATTGGCATCATTGTATAAATTCAGATGACTTCTTACGTACGCAACATATGAAATGTAATAATGAAAATTAGTTGTAGTAATATTTCCATTTAATCCTTCTATGATCTGTTCAGTCCTTGACCGCGGCTTCTTCTGGTTGCAAGGTGTAATTCGCAGATCATGAAAAACCGTGGAAGTGTTAATAAAATCAGGTGTCTGTCGGGTTCAAGAACTTCTGGGTTTTGGAGAAAAAAGGAAAAACCGTGGAACGTCCTTCACAAGTCATGTATTTTTTAAATTATTTATCTATCTATCTATCTATAATATTAAATTAATAAAATTTATAATTGAATGAAATAAAATTACATAATTATTCTCATCTTAAATTATTTTATTATTTTTTTACTCTCTTCCTTTTTAACTAATTGTTTTAATTTATATATTTTTAAAATTTCCACTCATTTGAAATTTTTTCAAGGATTTTTTTATTTTTTATTAAAATATTTTAATTTTATAATTTGTAAACAAATTTATTCGCAGATAGAATGTGCTACTTTTACTCGTACTATATTAGTTTGAGATTAATTTAGTTACACATTGTAAATTTACAACAATACCCTTAATTAATAAATTTGCACTCTTGCCTTTAATTAAAAGGATCAAACACATTCGATATAATTATTAATATAGCCTTTACTTATTTTTTATACTATATATCTATCTTTATTTATTTATACTATGTTATTAACTTAATAAATTGTATTGATTAAACATCATAAAATTCCCTTACTTTAATGTTTTTAGGCTTTTTTATTATTTTTTCCCCTTTTTCTTTTAACTTATTATTTGTATTTATATTTTCTTCCAAAAATTATCTCTTTTTGAATATACTTTTCTTATTTTAAATATTTTTATGCTTTTATTTTTATTATTTTTGTTTCTATCATGTACAATGCTCAAGTTCGTAATTTATGTATTAATTGCACACAAATAGACCGTGCTTCCTTTTATTTGTTAAATAATTATAACTTTGATCTTGCAAGCATTTATACATTTTACTCAGCATTAATAATTATACACATTAATACACACGCGGGCGCACACATAAATCAATACACATAATATATTGCGTATATTACTATAAAACTAAAAGCAATCTAGATGCTTTAAATTTCTTGATTTTTACGATAAATAATATCAAAAAATTCGAATTATTCAATTTTGTGTTAATATTGCTTGAAAAAACTTTGTTAATTGTATATGTATATAGCTCCTGCACTACATAACTTCTTTAGTATCATGCCACCTTCTTTCACGTTTTCTAAATTAATTATTATATTCATTATTTGCATAGTATTATATTATAATTACAGTATATGTCGCTATTATTTGATTTGTTAACTACATGTATAAATGTATGTTTTTTCAATTGTTGTTGTTGATGTAAATAAAAACGTATTAAGTGAAAAAAGTAAATAATTAAGTTTTGAAATTAATCATATAACCTTTTGAATTCCTGTTAGGCTAAGAAACGGGTAAATTAAATCAAGAAATACATTCAAATCCCAAATTTTTTGTGGACACTGATTTGTTCATATTAACCATATAAAGAACGTACTTAATATACATATTTTAATAAACGGGATTTGAATGTATTTCTTGGTTTAATTAGAGAAAATTAGAGAATCTTGTGCGATGTCGACACTATCTAACCCGATGCTTTCTAAATTAAGCATCTAGGGATGTCAAACGGATTTTATGAGTTGAAATAAAACTCGCTAAATCTCAATACAATATTTTTAAAATCGAATGGATTATCAAATCGAAAAATTAATTAGATCACTAAATCATTAGTTCAATCAATTTAACTATTTTTAAAAATTTGATTATTTTATATTCAAAATAATTTTATATATACACATAAGAATATTAAATCATTTTGCAAAAAAACTTTCAGTCAATTTATTAATATACTAAATGATAAGTTTAAGATATAAAATTGAAATTTAATAATTCAATAAAAATATAAAAATATTATAAAAATATGAAAGAAATTAAATTAAATTTCAATTCAAAAATATAACTGTTGAAAATTTTAGTTTGATAAAAAAACCATAATTAATATTAGTAAATTTGATTATAAGATTCAATATTTAATATTTCAATAACTTAATTAGAATAATATATATTTAAAAGATAATTAAATAATACTAAAAATAAAAATTAGTTAGTGAAAATTATACATAAAAATAATTTTTTATGGGAATTTCTTTTATAAAACATAAAAATATTTTATGCATTTTTTATTTTAAACAGAGAGAATTTTTATTTTTTTATTAATTAAAAAAACAAAATCAATTTTTTGACCAAACTAACTGATTTTGGGCCAATTTGACCAGTTCTTAGTCGGTTAAATAGAGGTCCAATTTTAATAAGTGTCCATACTAGAAAACCCATCGATTCTCAGCCAAATCGGTCCAACCGACCAGTTTGAACTGGCCTCAGTTATTTTTATGAGTTCGAGCATATTTTTAGTTAGATCATACTTGCAATGATAATATAAAAATTTGTAAATACATACACATTTTAACTAGTAATGACAGTATAAAATTAGCATTAACATAATATAAAAATTTGAAAGGAAATTCTAAAATCTTATTAGTGTCGAATTTGGACTAATGATTGCATTTCATTCCTCGTCGAATTCCAACGAAAAGCCTACAACATAAATTATTGTTTTAGTTTAATGTTGAAAAATATCTATGGCAAACAGAACGCTTGCACAATAACCACAACTTCTAAGAAGATTTTATTCCTTTGTAATTGTTTTAAGAAGTATTTATCATCTTGTATCTTTTCTATGGTCATATAATTAGTTTATACTTAATGAACGAGAACTAAAAACTAGTGAATTAATAATTACACATTTAATTTGTTTCATTTCTAAATATAAATTATTAATTATGCATTTTTTACTTAAATAATGATTCTATATTGATTTATATATCAATTAGTTATGCAATTTTAAAATATATTTGATATTTTTTCAAATTTTCTAATTAAAACAATATTATATATATATTTTATAATTCAAATCAATTAATCGTTTCTAATTCAGTTGAACACCAATTAGACTGGGTGAAACAGTGAGTGAAATGATATTTCCCAATTTCGAAAATATTGACGAAAAGCCACTATTACATTTTCATATATATTATTAAATATAATTCAATTAAAGTAATGCCATTTCCTCGTATTATTTCATACTATACTAATTAATGTTATATTTGACAAATAAAAAATTACAAAAAACTCTCAACACTTTTACATATAGATAAATAAAAAAAATTAATCCACAATATACAGTGTTTTGACGCATAAATTGCGGCAGTTCATAATATATTGCACCATTGCTCCAACTGCACAGTGCACATAGATCATTACAACCAACGAGGCCTATTTATAAAAGAGAGTCCTTGGCTCAAGCAATCTAGATATATTTTTGTGTTATATTCATTGTAGAGAGAAGAAATTGGGTTGTAGTTCATAGAATACCACATGAAATAACAAAAACTGAAACAAACAGAAAAACTTTTCTTAAAGATCACAAAGCAGATGAAACAAGCCTCCCCAAAATACCACTGCAATATCCAAACACCGCGTGTATCTCTGTAGCTAATGGGATTATTACAGGCTTTGGAGTCCCTTAGAAACCATGAATCTTGATCTGATCCTTCTTCACAATGCCAGCAAAGATCAGGAACTGAGAAACATTCTTGCGCTGATCGCCTTGAAGCTGAATCACCTTGCCCAGTTCTTTGTCCTGTACAACAGTACCATTGCAGCAGAACTCTTTCTTCAGATCTTTGAGGATTTTCTCGTAGCTGAATTCCTTTCTCAGCCCCTGGACAGTCGTCAAGCTTTTCCTACCATTCCTCTGCTGTATACGTATATGCACATACTCCTTGGCTCCTGGGGCACCCGAGTCCTTGGCCTCGGCAAAGGGATCAAAAGCGGTTGGAATTGGGGCGTCCAGATCAACCATCAAACTTGTCAGATAGGAACTTTTCACTTATGAATTGAATGCCTTCAACTGCACAAATTACACATTATTCAATAATCATATAACACAGAGGAAAAAAAAAAATCAAATAATGAACTTGGACGAAACGTTGAACCCGCATAGAGGAACATCAAAGTTGGGCAGTATTTCAAGGAAAATTTTCAAAACCTTATTCACTTCATGTTACTATAAATCATTAAACACAAATATATTGTTGCAAAATCATACTATAAACAATTAAATTCACAGCCAGAAAAGCCTCGGCACTCAACTTCACATACGAGAAAGAGATTTGCGATAAATCATAGCACAAACCCTATCTTTACCGCAAATTACAACATTTTTAGTCAATACATATCAAGAATTCAAAACATGAAATCAACCCCCACAAGAAGCGAAAACTCGATCACATAACATCGAAACCAAAAATAATTCCCAAAATCCAGAGAACATTGAAACCAAAAGTATAAAGGCGATAGGAGACATACCTCTATGATTTCTTTCGGCTTTCAAGAAATTCGTTGACAGATGCCTTTGGAATGCATTGCGATCAGGGATCGAAATCAATTTATAGACGTAAAGCCGAGTCGGCGGCTGCCCTTTTTTATAAAGGATTAAACGTCTTATCTCCTGTTATCTAGCCAGGGGTATTTTCGGAAATGGAAAACGAACGGTCTGGATTTTCCAGCAAAGATTCTATCCAATCTGGGAACAATAAAGACCGCGTAGATTCGACGCACTGAAAGTTGCTTTCGGACACGGCGGAAATTCCAATTTCCACACAACTAACGTTTTTGTTCCTTTTCCACTTCATCTAAATGAAAGAAGGAGCCGCGCATTTGCCGCCCACGAATCTTCGGGAGACTGCCAAGCGCTACTCGGATAATATGGCCACGCGCTCTTGTCTGATTGGTTTAACTTGTGGAAATTGTAGCGCTGTTGGAGGACCCTTGTTTGTAACTTACAAAGCATATTATCGTTAAAAAGAAATTGTAAAAATGTAAGTTATGTTTGGATGCAAATTATTTCCCTTTGTTTATGCAAATTCTGGTGTGTTCAAAAATTGGTTCTTAAAACTTAAAAATGATATAAAAAAGGAGATAAAAAATATTTTGTTGGATCATATATTTAGAAGTGTAAATTTTATTAGGTAGAAAATGGATGCAAATTTGCCTCTAAATATACCCTTTATTTTTTCATCTCCTCATTATGTATACTTTCAAAATTTTTTTTTTTTTACTCTGTTCCTAACACGAAGGCCACTCTTAAAGAAGATGCGTCTATCAACCAACTTAAGATATAAGTCGTTTGAAGACATAAAACCAAAGTCCTTTACTTGAAGAAGACACTCTAAAACTAGAAGCAAGCTCCAAGGACTTGCAAAAATAACATTGATTAATATTTTTAAAAGAATAAATTTAAGAAGTGGCCTATGCACGTGATTTTTATATCAACATAAATGAGAATGTTCATATACGACGTTGATTATTTGATTTTTATAAGTTGTAAATTTGAGATGATTGATGATTTTAAAAAGACAATAATTAAAGAGCTCAAAATCATTGTCATTAGAATGGTGTTTTACCGATTCAGAATTGAAATAAAACAATAAGATTATGATGTTTTTAATTTTTGAAGAGAATCATGCCAAAAAAATGCTAAAAAAGTTTGAGATTGAAAATTACAAAAACCATTAACACTTCTATTGAAGTTGGAATTAAGCTTTCAAACATATTCATCAAGATAGAGTCAATTCCACATTTCAAAAGTTTGATTAAAAGTTTGAGAGACTTCACGTGTAATAGGAGTTAGTATGCAATTGGCTTTATTAGTCTATACATGGAGATACCAAATAGTTACCTAATTTAATTTGTAAAGAGGATATTTTGATACATTGCTGAAATTATTGAATATGGTATGGCTTTTCCCATTTCTCAAGACACGAAGTAGAAGGAGTACAATGATAATGATTGAGTTGTAGCCTTGTTGAAAGAAAGTGACGGGGACGTCCCGCGTCTAGAACATGATCCTTCGGAGGTACTAGTTGGACCAATGACCAAAGAACGTGTGAAGACAGTTAAGGAAATAATTAACATGCTTGTGCACGAAATTTAAAAAGATAACATACATGGACATAGATTCGAAGAGCTCAAAGAAGAGCGTTAGGTAAATATTTTGCACTAGACCGAAGACCCGAAGGTAAATGATTAGGAGTCTTAATTATTTATTTTTATTCTATTTTATTTCATTATTGAGCCACAAATAAACAAGCCTATTAAAAATGCATAGTTTTATATGGACTAAATTTCATAAAAACATAATCCTGGAAGGATTAGGGTTCCCAATGCCACTTATAAATATGGCATTAAGGTTCATTATTATGCAGACTGTCTAATTAAATTTTAGAATTTTATTCCTATTCCCTAAAATTATGTGTCTCAATTTATTGTGAATCTCTAACTCCTAAATCAAGTCATTTCGAAGTAGTTTGAGTGATTCATAGCGTATCAATCAAGTGTCAGTGTACTGATTGTAGCTATCTATATCAAGTTCAATCAAATTTTACCACATTAGGTCGAGTGCTTGACACACAATTCGTGTCTATGGGGTTTCGGATTTGAATTCGATTACACTGTTCGCTATATTGTCTTTCATTGTTAATTTTTTGTTCACATCAAAAAGAGTAAGAGTGGTTTTTTTGTTTTGTTTTGGAAATATAACATCCATTTAAAAGTGGTTTTTTTGTTTTATTTTGGAGATACAACATCCATTTAAGTGTCAAAGAAGTAAGCAAGTGTGATCTATCAATAAGTTAAGCGATGAATGTCATAGCAACAAATGTTTAGCATGCATTATGGTTGAGAAGTTTACTTGAAAAACTTCATCTTCATGTGAAGGATGGAGGAACACTTTATGTCAATAACAAGTTAGCAATTGCTTTGGCGAATAATCCAATGTTCCAAGATAAAAGTAAATGCATTGTTATGCATCCTTTACTCTATAAGAGCGTGTAATATAAAGAAAAAGTAAAAATAAAATATGTAAAAACTAAAGAGTAAGTTGTTGACATTTTACAAAACTCTTAAAAGAGACGTTTTTGAAAAGTTGTGTCGTCAACTTGGAATAAAAAAATCGAACTTAAGAAGGTGTGCTGGAAATAATGAATCTTGATTTTCTAGAATAATGTATTAGAACTAAATCAATCTTGTATGGAAAATTGATGTTTTTAGAATATATAAGAAAATTAGAAATCTTATCCAGATAGACAGAGTAGATGATGCACTAGACAAAACGTATGGGTAAATACATATGACATGAAAGGTAAGAAAAGTCATTGAGTTGGGATAAAACTTGAACACAAAATCCTTCAATTACTCTACAAAGGGTCAATAGGAAATGTGGAAAGTTAATGCTGCAGAGAATGCTTGAGGAGTGCTTTCATAGCCCACAATGCTTGTTCTCTGCAAGCCTAAACCCTAACCACAGTGATGTGGAGAGGGGAATCGTGGGAGGAGCTTGGAACCTCAGTTCACAATCACTACAGTGCCTAGCTTCGTGTGTTATGCTTTTACTCATTTTTAAGATTTTATTTGTTTGGCACTTCCCTCTGCTGAGGCTAGGGTTAAATATACAAAAATCCCTGTAGTTTGGAAAATTATAAATACTTCTCCCGAGATAAATCATGGCCCATTATTATCTAGTGAATATTTGTGAAATGTACAATTTGCCCTTTAGTTGACCATGCTTTTGGACCAAAATATACTTATACAATTGAGAGTGTAAGTGTAATTAAATAAAAGTAGAAGGGTTTATTGTGCAATAATTTTAATAAATTATAAAAACATAAGTTGAAAATCATGAAATTTAAGGAAATTTCTTTGGTTAAAAAAAATCATGCACTCGTTGCAATTTGATATTTTTTAAAAAATTAACCATACTTTTGAAAGTTAAGATTCGAAAATACAGTATAATACAATATAATATAAATTATATAATTATCTTTATTTTAGATTTAACTTGATTTTCACATAATTGCATAAGTATTTTATAATATTATTTTATTTTATACTTTTAACTTTATAAAGTGTTATTTTTATAATTGAAAATAAAATAAGTTCATAAATTATAAATAAAATTTCACATGAATAAAACGTACAACTTTTATTACTTATAATTAATGATACAAAATAATAATAGCATCCATTAATTAATATGGTAGATGGAATACCCACAACTGTATTTTGTAGAAATTAAATTGTTTGTAACATTTACTTTATTTACTTGCTTAGGTACAAACATACGATATTTATACATCAATGCAGATCATGTGTTAGTATTTTTCAAAAAAAATAAGAAAATTATTTAAAATAAAGTGATTAGTGGATAGAATTATTTATTAGTTATTATAACTAATAAAGGTTGTACATTTATGCAGGAGAAAAATTATTTATAAATTATGAGCTTACTGCATTTTAAATAACAAAAATAAAATTATTTACAATATTGAAGCAAAAAATAAAAATAGAAATAAAGCCTATTTCCTAAGATAAAAATATAAAGAAAGATACAAAAATTTTAAAAATAGAAGAAATATAAATATAATTCATATTATATTGTATTATATTATATGTTTAATCCCCCGAAAACTAGGAGGACCCCGACCACGACCACGACCACGACCTCGCCGTGAAAATGTAGTAAATCCGAAGCCATCCCTTTCGGGTTCCCCGAGGAGCATAATTGCAATTTATATTATATGGGCTGAACCAATTGTTAAAAGATAATGATCCACAGACGTGGGACGCCGTGGGTTTTGCTACATTTGATCAGTCCGAACTCCCAATGAAATTGAAATGTTCAAAAGAAAGATTCCTGGTCAACACTAAAGAGAGTGAAGAATGATGGAAACAAGAACGAAAGCATTGGAAACCAATAAACATGAGGAAAAATTCTGGGACAAGAATTGCTAGCTGCATGACTTTCTTTTCTCTATGGGGATGGGTTGTCGAATTTGAATCGGAGAGTTCTATATCGGACATGGGTATAAATGAGCTGACCTTATATAAAACTTTTAGACTAAAAAATTTACTAATTTAAAGAACATTATAAAAAAAAATGTATAACATGTTAGAGTATTAATTAGAATTAGTATTTAAAATTATAAAATTGATGGTAATTTTCAAATATTAACAAAATTTAAACAACCTTTAAAATGTGAATTAAGTCAAATGAATATTTAGTAATTAGCATAATAAATTAGTCTGATTATGTATTAAATTAACTTATAAGATGAATAAATATTAATTTTTAATTAATTTTATAACCTATTTTATGAATAAGTGTGTCATAGATTTTTCATTGAATTGAGTTATCTTATATAAGAAGTTGATAGTATTTGTACACGTACATAAATATAGTTATTATTAATCAAACTACGTATAATTCACATTCTATTAGTAAAAGAATCCCGTTATTTCTAATAAATAATTTCTCAACATAAATAGTATTTAATAGGAATAGCTGTAATACATTATACATGGTTTATTATATATTAATTTGTTGATCATAAAATATATTTGAAAAGATAAAATATCTCGTAAATAAAAAATATATTTTCTAAACTTTAAACTCTAAAAAACTCCCAAGTCAACTCACAAATTTTTATTTACCATGAAAATTCTATATTTTATTTTTTTTGTTGTGATGAAATTTATTTTGTAACATTATACAAGCTTTAATTGTGAAAAAAAAAAATATTAGTTTTGTAACAAAATATATATTTCATCACAATTAAAATGTTTATTTCTTTGAAAGTAATTCTTTTCATAAAGGTGAACAAACTGCTTATCTAATGGACTGATTTGAGAAGTAATCAAATATAAATTATATAAAAACTAATTAATTATATATATCAAATTCATAGGTTGATGGGTTGCGCACTGCCACACATGTTTTGGCTCGTGTGTTCATAGCTCAAACTCTCGACGTAAGTGACCTGAGTGTTGTCGCCCTACGAAACACACCAATAATCACCAGATTCATACGACCTACCAAGGAGTAAGCTATGAGCTTCTTAAGATCAATCTGTCTTAATAGCAAAAGACATAATTGACCTCAATAGTTTCCCATTCACAACTTGGATTCTTGCAAATCCAAATTCTGTCTATTGGTTTTTTGCGGTAAATTATTCAGGACTATGATTTTTGTCTCCCTACACAAAAAATGTAATATACACGTTCTTTTTTCCAAATTCACATTTGTTTCCAGTATTTCAAAGCCCGAAAAAATTTTTAATCTTGTTTAATGCAAATCCCACTTTTCAGTGCTGACGTAACCTAAATGAACAAGTCATTTTTCTTACTAGGACTGATATCAAGTTAAATAGAGCTCCAGTAGCTTAGAGGAAATGTTATATTAACAACTTTTTAATTGAGTTTGACCTGCAGAGAAAAGTAAGAAGCTCGATTTGAGTTCAAACCTGAGCACGAAGAACAAATTCAAGCTTGAATTTGAGCAATTGAACTTAATACAAAAGAGACCTTTGAACAGTAAAGTGTTCAAAATGCAGGACCTCTTAAATAATCAAGAAAACTAAGAACGATTAAACCAAAAACTCATTTACATGATAATTCAAATTTTATGTATAAGAAACAAATACCAAATGAAGAATACAATACTATTACATGTAAAGAGGCTTCACTGTCAAGCTCGTGTTGAGCAGCCCTTCTCCATCAGCCCCATTAACCACCATGATTGTACGTATGTACATGTATAAAATTCCCATTCAAACATGTGTATAACTTTCCTCCTAAAATTAATTTTAAAAAATTGTAGTTCGTTGGGCAGATTTGTCCTACTCGCAAAACAGTTGAAAATGAAAATGAAACAAGCAAATGTACCGAATTAATAATTATCACCAAGACCAGTCCAACGAGGTTTGCCAAGACCACATCCGTTTCAACCAAAACATAATTCAGGGGCGGAATACTTATGTTTCACAAAAAGCAACGCGTAAAGACCTTCTGTCGAACCATGAAAAATTTTCCGCACGGCCCAGACTTACAACATGTGAATTTCCCGCCGTTATTGAAACCTTAAATGGATGACAAGTGTATCATCACAAGCATTGAGACCCGATAGCTTCAACTGAATTTCAGCTGAAACATTTATTCACTAGACAAAAACACCTAGAGTTTTGCAAATTGACTCCCGTCTTCAGTGAGTTCACTTTTTAGCTAAATTCCGGATGACATACTGAAGGATGCCGCCATGGTCAAAGTACGCCAGTTCAACCTGCAGAAGCAATTCAAATAAATTGTGAGGCATCTAAAGTTAAGCCCGCTCAATGAACCATCAAAAGAAGAGACATACCATATTAGCAAGAATTAAATATGTCAGTACAATTTAGTTGTAATGCTCTTGCATCCATGAAAACCTAAATTAAAAAAAAAGGGTGCCAGATGTATACCTCTGTGTCAAATCGTAAGGTACATGTAAAAGATTTTCCTCTATTTGTGGTCACAGTGATATCTTGTCCAGGCCTAATATCGCTTGCTTTTGTTGGAAGGTCTATGGTGTAGCGCTCATGCCCTGTCAAACCAAGTGTCTCTGCATCCTCACCAGGCTTGAAGCAAAGTGGGATAATGCCCATCCCAACTAAGTTACTACGGTGAATCCTCTCAAAACTTTTGGCAATCACCGCTTTAACTCCCTGATTTTGATAAATGAAAGATACCCAAAGTAGCAGTTGAAACAATTGGCCGCTAGATTAAACAGCTGAACATTACAAATTGACATAGTATAAAAGTACCACTAACCTGTAGCATTGGTCCCTTGGCCGCCCAGTCACGAGAACTACCACTTCCATATTCTGCACCAGCCACAACGATGGTATCTTGTCCTGCTGATTCGTATCTCTGAGAAAATATGTACTTTTAAGTCAGTACCCATACAACAACTGAAGTCACAAGCTGTAAACAATGCTGTTTGACAGTAGCTCTCCTAGTGTTATTACTTTATTCCCTGTGTGTGCTTGCCAGTGGATGAGAGAAAGTGGTTAGCTAAATCGAAAAATCTTACCCTCGCAGCATCATAGACATAAAGTTTCTCCCCTGTCGGAATGTGAATCGTTTTTGGGCCCACTTCTCCATTCAACAGTTTGTTTACTATTCTAATATTAGCAAAGGTACCCCTAGCCATCACCTCATCATTGCCACGGCGACTACCATAAGAATTAAAATCCTTTCTGTCCACCCCACGCTCCATCAAGAACCTTGCAGCAGGACTATCTTTGTGGATACTTCCGGCAGGAGAGATATGATCAGTAGTGATACTGTCCCCAAATAACAGCAAGCAATATGCATCTTTCACTCCCCGGGGACCAGGTGGGTCCATTGTCATGCCATCAAAATATGGAGGCTTGTGTATGTATGTTGAGTTTGAGTCCCACCCATAAAGGCTTGACGAAGGCACTGACAACTGATTCCAGAATTGATTACCTTTCGTAATGGCTTCATAAGTACTCTTGAACATATCAGGAAGGACACAAGATTGAACAGCCTACACAAGTACGTTTCAATTTGATTTGAGCATAATAAAGCTATTTTTTATTCTCAAAAAATAAAAACTGATGCAGCAGCAGCAAAGAGATCAAAATACTTGCGCAATTTCTTCACTGGTAGGCCAGATATCCTTGAAATAAACACTTTTTCCATCTTTTCCAGTTCCAATTGGCTCTTTCTCAAAGTCAATATCAACCTGGAAGGGGGGGGGCGGGGCGGGAAGAAAGAGATCTGATGAAATCAATGTCCTAGATACAGTGGCAAACAAAATGAACCAACCCAGTCAACAGTGCTTAATTATAGTTGGACTGACCGATCCATCCATTTATATAGAATAAAATCTAAGAGCAATCACCTGCCTATCAGCTGCATAAATAGTGTGCAATAAGTGCACTACAGAAATCTTAGACATACCGTGCCAGCAAGTGCATAAGCCACAACTAACGGAGGTGAAGCAAGATAGTTGGCCCTCGTTAGAGGATGAACGCGACCTTCGAAATTTCTATTTCCAGAGAGCACAGCAGCAGCAACAAGGTCTGAAAAGTCAAAACAAAGTTGAGCCACATAATAGACATTGACAAGGAACTGTGATGTTACAGGAAGATAGACATAATTTCTGTGTTAAACTGAAATTTCTCGGCAATTTAACATGGTTATATCAACTACTGGTCATAGTAAATATTTTCCTTCTATGAATTTAAATTTTAAAAAGAAAATAATGTTTAAGGATAAGACAAAGGAACACAATTATAATTCACAACAATCTTCATTTCACTAAACCTTTTAATCGACACATGCCTAATTAACCAATATAACTGGCATTGTCTTTTGTCCAGGTAAATATGTCAAAAGCTTATACCACTGTCTCAGAAGCAGGCCAGTTTAAATTTGAAAGCATCTAAGCAAAATTCGGAGTTAACATTCAAAGTATCCAGGTCACCTTAACAGTACAAATTATA
Source organism: Avicennia marina (assembly GCA_019155195.1). NCBI lineage: Eukaryota > Viridiplantae > Streptophyta > Magnoliopsida > Lamiales > Acanthaceae > Avicennia > Avicennia marina. The sequence continues at coordinate 3,995,257 of CM032754.1, read as the reverse complement.
GGACTTTACTATACCCAGTTTACACTGAATAATACAAGGCTCTAGTGACCATTAATTAATGAACATGGGAAGGACAGATTGACAAATTTCTACACAAATTTATCAATTTTAAAATAATACAGAAAAGGTCAAGCGTTAAGGAAATATACCATTATCTGATATAGCAGAAGCGACTGATTCATTGAGATCTCCAGAATTACCAATACAAGTTGTGCAACCATAGCCGACAATATTAAAGCCTTGCTGGTTCAAGTACTTTTGCAAGCCACTACAAGAGTTAGTAAAACAAACTCAGCACCCAACCACAGAGGTATTGTTATGATGTCAAGCAGGAGAAAAAGAAATCCTGAATATTGGATCCTATCATACCTCTGGAGCAAATATTTTGTCACCACCCCAGATCCTGGGGCAAGGCTTGTTTTCACCCATGGTTTTACCTGTACAATAAGCACCAAACAACAAGTCAAAAAAACCAGCTGCTGATCTGAATAATCATTGCAATCAGCTAGAAACCACGAAAAGGAACAATAAATAATAAGTATCAGCTGATGCCATCATACTAACCTCTAATCCTAATTCAGATGCCTTCTTTGCAACAAGACCGGCTCCAAGCATCACACTTGGGTTTGATGTGTTAGTGCAGCTTGTAATAGCTGCTATAACAACACTCCCATGCCTAAGTTCTGCAGGCTGCCCATGGTATGAAAACTTTACAACTTTCTCCTGTTGTTCCTTTGGTACAGCAAAGCCCTGCATGAATAGAGACAAGAAAGTTGTAGTAAAACCAAAAAGACAATGAAAACAACAGACACAACAAAGAAAGGCACATGAATCTTAGCCAGTGCTATGATTTCAATTTTACACTTTGCACATTTTACTAGTAGCATAGTCAGGATCAAAATGAAATTAACAAGGAATATTTAAGAAAGAACTTTGCATCTTACCTTGAACCCAACTTTATTGTCAAGGCATGAATGCCAATCAGCCTTCATTTCTTTTAGAGGAACACGATCATGAGGCCTATATCACATAGCAAGAGCCCATTGAACCAAAGAAGCATCTTTTGTAATATGAAGAGTGGAATTACTACATCACATGGTCAAGCCACAGAATTTATTACCTTTTAGGTCCAGAAATACAAGGTTCAACATCAGCAAGATCCAACTCCAGATAAGAGGAGTAAACTCTCTCTTGTTGAGGCTGTACAATTGATGCCATTGCAGTAAGTCCAGAGTTAAACCATTCAAATTCCTTACTCATGAATTAAGGGAAAAAATAAAGTTGAAACTATGTACCTTACTGTAGTCAACAAACATTTTGTTAGCTCGCAAGTATGCCTCAATCATTGCCACCTAAGCAAGTTGAATCAACAAATGCCATTAACCTTTAGTCAAAATCGGTTCAGTGGATATATTAGTAATACCCAATTGTAAAATCAGAAGAAATGCTACCAACCGTTTCATCACTTCTTCCTGTCAATTTCAAGTATTCTAGCGTGACATGATCCACAGGGAAGAATCCCATGGTTGCACCATACTCAGGAGACATGTTAGCAATAGTTGCTCTATCAGCCAATGATAATTGAGCCATACCCTCACCTGTGCACATGGGAATGAATAGACAAAGATCAGCCTCTTCAACATGCAAAATAAAGACCTAATTAAGCATTCCAGTTAAGATGTGAGTTACCATAAAACTCAACAAATTTGCCAACCACGCCATGCTTTCTCAACATTTGGGTTGTAGTTAAAACCAAATCAGTTGCAGTAACTCCATCACGTAGTTTCCCAGACAACTTAAAACCAACAACACCAGGCAGAACCATGCTCATTGGCTACGAGTTTGCAGAAGAAAAAAAATGATTGATATTAAACACAATTGGCGTGCTGAAAAAGGAAAAGGTAATACATATAAACTTAGCAATCTCCATCCATCCATCCTTAAAAGGAGACACTTTCAACACAATAATTAATAACTAACACTAGACTCGGCAAACGAAAAGGGTTCCCAAAGACAAATGACGCACAATGCCCAAGGCATAGTTCAAAACTAAATCATGCACAAAAATGGCCTAAATAATGTTTCTTTGATGGAAAAGAAGTCTCAACATATACCACGGGGTTCAGATATCAGAACAGCAGAACAGCCATTACAATATCTATTTTTGCTAACATCAAAAGCCAGTATGCAAGTTGCTATAATAATAACAATTACTACAAACACATATCTATGGCTTAAATTTCGAAGCAAGAAGGATGTGATTTACCTGGCCAAGCATTGCTGCCTCTGCTTCAATTCCTCCAACTCCCCATCCAGCAACACCCAACCCATCAATCATGGTCGTATGAGAGTCAGTTCCAACAACACTATCAGGATACATAATGCCATTGGTGTTGAAAACAACTCGTCCCAGATATTCCAGATTCACCTAAGTATTTTTCAAATGGTATGAAACAATACTATCTAACATATTACTTGTTCCATACTCCATCAAGATATTAAGGCACATACCTATTGTATCACACTAAATACACTTTCCATATGCTCAAAATTGATGAACTAATGAAATAAAGTGGAAAATCACACCTGATGGACAATACCAGAACCGGGAGGAACAACAAGCATATTCCTAAAGGCAGTGGATCCCCACTTAAGAAAAGCAAATCTCTCTTTGTTTCTCTTGAATTCAAGGTCCATGTTGGCCTGTACGGCATTTTCTGATCTGGTTACATCAACCTGAACAGAGTGGTCGATGACAAGGTCCACAGGAACCTGGACACATTTGTAAAAAAAGAAATATAACATCTGGATGCCGCTAGATAAAGTAAATTTTACTACAAGGCACTGCCTTATACATAATATGGTTCACATGCTGTTGAGAAAAGCACAATGCTTTACAACAGTTGTACACATCTATGTCTCACAAAAATAGCATTCTACTGCCAAGAAAATTGCTAGGAGATCATTGCACAGACAAGAAGCAGTATACCAAAGGATTGATTTTGTCCGGGTTACTGCCAAGGTCCTTGATAGCCTCCCGCATAGAAGCAAGATCAACCACAGCTGGAACTCCAGTAAAATCCTATTTAATGAGAAAAACATAAATAGATAAACAGAGAGCTTTCACAGGAAACCTCTTTAAAGTTAATTTGTATTCAACACCAAAGATATCTATGACTTGTCTCACCTGTAACAGAACGCGAGCTGGCTTAAAAGGAATCTCAACTTGCTTTGGAGCAGAATTTTCCCAATCAATAATTTTTTCCACATCCTCTTTGGTGACCTGGAAGTTGTCACAATTTCGTATAGCTGACTCTAAGAGTATCCTTATAGAATATGGAAGCTTGTCTGCAGCAAAAAAGCAGAGAAAAAAAGGTATTTAATGAAGTAAAAAAAAAAACAATTATCTATTACCTAAGTTTGATACATGTTAGTTAGATGAAACATAAAAAACCAGAAAGAAATACAGAAATCAACTGATTCCAAAGTAAAGCACATACCAATTCTAGGATCATTCAGAGCAGGAAGGCTATAAAATTTTCCAAATTCACCTCCTCCAGGCTTGGGAAGAGCAGATAAAATCCCATTGAACGGGTGTTCAGAAGCTGAGTAAATTCATAAAACTAATTATTAGTATGATAATAAAACAGGACAAGAAAGCAATGATTATTTACTAACTGGACATATGATATCAATAGAGTAAGAAGCAGGAAAAGCACAACTCAAGTCAAGATTGATAGTGAAGTGAGCAAACACCAACATGAAAAATAGGCATCTTCGAGGTAAAATTATATTTATCAAGCTGAAATATTGTCCATAAAAAGGAAATATTGAATAAATTGAAAGGCATATAAGTCCTCCACACACACAACCTGTGCATTACCAACTCAAAATCAACTAAAAGAGAAGAAACTTAGTAGATATGTATCAAAAAAATTTGAAGGGGAGAAAGTGCTAGATGAAGGCATTGGGGCTTAAGGCACTATATATCTCAGTTATTATGCCCCATTAACCTAAAACGAAAAATCATTTAAAGAATGAGTGTCATGCAGAACCATCATACATGAAGGCACTTAAATTAAATCCTAGAGTTCCATATTTTTATGAATCATCAATTTCGTAGGATCCATGAATACAATGCCAAGCAGCTACCTCGTTCAGCCTTACAAATAAAAAATTTAACATTGCTGCCGCCGTGATATTTAACTGATTAAAGTTTAGAAGCCCAGCATCCTTCACTGTATTAAGTACCAATCTAGAAACAAGTATTAGATTATAAATAACATTTCCAAATAAGAAGTCATCGTTCTCACTCATGCATCAATCAGGTACCAATCTAGAAACAAGTATTAGATTATAAATAACATTTCCAAATAAGAAGTCATCGTTCTCACTCATGCATCAATCAGGAACCAATCGCAGGTTGCAAACTTTATTGCTAAATAAGAATGATCATTCATCATCAATTTTGTAATTCATTTTAATACACAGCTATTCGCAGAAAAGATTAATTTCTCATAGATTCACCAACACGGACATTTCTTCAATTGTGCACGATTAATTGTTATTGATTCCAACAGAAATTCATCAAATTACACGGGAAAACTATATCTGAAAAAAAGTAAAAGGGAGTTGGCAAATCAACAAAAACTATTAGAAAAATCGGTATACATTGTTACAAATTACACTTCCGACGTCACTCCCGAGCACTTAAACGCATTTTTGTAACACGTCAAATTAACAAAATCACACTTCCACCTCATATATAGCACAACAAATAATCCAGACACCGAAAGGAAAGCCGGACGAAAAAGGCATAGATCACTAAGGAACAAGTCACAATAGAACTTAAAATCAAACTGAAAAAATCTCATCATACCCATGGTAGCGAAATTCCGATTGAAGCGTTCGAGAACAGGAGATGCGGTTCTGATCTGAGCTCTCAGACTAACCGGAGATCGCCAGTCAACGCCGTGACTCCACCGCGGAGCAGAACAGCGAATCGATCGTATCGCCGAGGGGAAGCTCAGCGACCGGTAGCTGACGTTCGAAGGAGACGAACACGAGTGCGAAGGCGATTTCCCGGCGAAGGTTCGAGAAGGCGAAGGAAACGAACGATTTACGGAAGAAGAGAGAGTGGAAGCAAAACGAACTCTGGAAGCTCTGAGAATGGAAGACGACGACACTGACGATGAAGAGAAGTGGGTGGATATAAACATGACGATAATTAAGATATTTGCGATTCAGAAAGCCAACCCTAGTGGGCAGTACGAAAACGCTCTCTATTACCGCGTGTAAAATTTATCATCGCGTATAAATGTACAAGTGCGAGGAGCGAAACTCAGCCTACGAGAGGTGATCCTTTGAGGTGCAGGGTACTCGGGTGGTGACTAGCGTTTTGGAGCGTTGGATTAAGGGCTTGGGCAGAATGGACGGTGGGATCGGACGGATGTGGGCAGAGATTGTGCGATGTAAATACCATAAATACCCTTTCGCGTGGTTCCCTCGTGTTCATATAATCTGGTAAGAGTGCAGAAAATGGAAATAGGCCTCCTATAGTTTTGGACTGTTGTCAATAGCAAGCGTGTGTGTGTATCCAAATTTACGCCTGTGATTAAGCCTTTAGCCAGCTGGGCAGGCAGTTTATATATAAAAAGCGATAATCTGCTATGGATAATTTAAATGAATATTAAAAAAAGAAAATATTTAATTAAATATAGTGAAATATTTAATTACTAACATTCGATTATAAATTACAATACAATTTTGAAACTGAATTTTTAAAATATAAGGTTACAATAAAGTTTAGTTTATTTTTTACATTATTTTATTCAATATCAAAATTTCAAAATCTAGTTTACAGAACTTTAGTAATCTGATTTTGTAAATACTATTAATTTTTTGTTTTAGTTAGTGTTTTTAATTAATTTTTAAAATTTTCCTGTTTTGAGAAATCATTTTAATCAACTTAATTTTTTTTGTTTATTTATATATTTTAATGAAAATATATACACCAATAGATGGGGGCAACTGTATTAATGCACACACACACGCATATATATTGTTTTAGATACTTTTATACATCATATTTTTCTTTGAAAATACATGATCTTCAGTCATTCTTAATGATACCGAATAATGCTTAAATTTTACACAATTTTAATATGCCAGGCTAGGGACTGTGTTGAAATTTAGGATTTATCTAAAATTTAAATTGTTTGGAATTTATTAGTTTGATAAATTGGACTATTGGGGGGCGGGGGGGGGGGGGGGTTGCAGGTTACTACGGCAAAGTCAATGTGTGTGCATATGTATGAGCTAATAATATTATTTATGATAAATTATGCTCAATTTATAAAAGGAGAATGTAAGGAAAAATACAATAATTGGAATTGAAGGTATATACTTTGTGCAATGTACATGTCCTAATATATAGTAAAATATAAAAAATACTAGTGACGAAAGGCACACACAATGTTTATGCATAATTATATACATGAACAAGTAATATTTTATATAATTTCAAAAAAAAAGATATAAAATATAAAAATAAAATAAATTAAAATTGAGAAAGCGAATGAAGTATATGAAAACTGAGATAATAGAATGAAAATAAAATATATAAAAAAATTGAATGTAATGTAATAATTACAGGTTACATTCTCTTATATTTTTAATATATAGTATGACAGATAGATAAATGGATATTCAATGTACGTATCACATTGCTCTTGTATTCGAAACAATGATTAAATGGTACCATGAATCCGTGATTGTGAAGTGACTTTTAAATTATAAAGAGTAATTTTGAACTCTTACCCCCTCAAATAAGAGATTTAATAAGGGTTCAAACTCCATCTATTGGGAAAGTATGTAGTTTGGTATAAAAATTTCATCTATGTTTGTTTCCTCTATTTTAATATTTTTACAATATTAAACGTATTACTCAAAATTTTTATTAACAAAATATTTATCTAAATTCAAATTCGAATTCTCTCTCTCTAACATTTATATAATTAATTATTATATCTATTCAAAATTAAATTAATACATATGTGCATACACTCATATTTATATATGATCATGTCGTAAAAACTAATCAATTATTATTACATATTTTATACGTATATTTAAATAAATTAAAATTTTCAAAATACAAAAATCTCACGTCTAAACACATTATTCGTTTCAACACGATTCCCACCAAATATTATCCTCCAACAAAAACCCTCTCCCAAACATGCCTTAAATTTTACATTTACACAGCTTTAATAAATTAAGTTAGAGGCGACGTTGACAATTAGGGTTTGTCTGAGGTTCGAATTGTCCAATTGAAAATTATTAATTAATTTGAAATATTGACCCTTGGTAAGAGCAGATGACATTAGTTGTGTCAAATTTAAAAACGAGGCAGGGTCATTTTCCTTTAGGGTCGATTAAGTTATTATTAAACATCGACGAATAACAATCACGATCGCCAGTCTCCAACATCCCATGCACCTAGACGATCAGCATTAGCAGTTGAAGACAATTTCAAGGTTCAATATTTGACTTTCTGTCATTTTTAAATTTAATAAATTAATTTATTTTATTTTTAAATTTAATTAATTAAATATTTAAATAAAGACAACTTTTAAAAATAAATTGATTTTTTTTTACTTTTAAATATCCTATAAGTTACTTTTTTATTTTTAAAAAATTTATAAATTTCAAACATTTTATTTCGAAACTTATTCTTAATTTGAAAACTTATAAATTATTCTATTAAAAAATTTATCAATCAATTTGAAAAAGTTCATAAATTCTTAAGTATTTTATAAGATATTTATAACCCTACCAAACACCCTCTTAATTATTTCAGCCCCAACAGTTGAATTGTGAAAATATGTACAACTAGACTATTAAACTTTGACAATGTGTCTGGGCTTAGACAAGGTGCTTCTATGATTAAAGACCCGATGATGTCTTTTCCCTATTATTATAATTAGCCTTTCAGCTCAGAGACCATTTATACTGGTAAAATTAACACGTACAATATATGTGTTAACTTATTTTTAAATTATAAAATAATTATATTTTAAATAATAGATAGAATACTATTTAAAATAATAAAATAAAATATACAAATAAAGATAAATTAAAAGAAAAAATGATAGTAAAAGATAAAAAAAGACAAAAAATTAAAAATTAAAAAAATACGATTTTACATTGTGTAACAAAAGAGGTAAATATGTAATTTATTTTGTGTAATCAAAATAAGGGTCAAATACTTAATAATATAGTGCGCGTGTGTGTATATGTGTGTGTGTATGTATATATAATGTATCATAACAAAAATTATAAAATGTACCATTTGATTATTAATCTATATCGAACTTGAAAAGAAATGTATATTTAATAATTAATAATCTATATGATTTATTTTTTAAATAGCTTTGAAATTAATTAAAATAAAAACAAAACAGATATAAAAAGAAGAGAAATGCAGAATAAATAAATAATAAATTAAAAGGGAATATAAATCCCTTATATAGCGATTAGAAAGTCAAACTTAAACGTTTATATATAAATAAAGTAATAATTTTTAAATATGAATTATATATTACTTATAAGAAGAGAAAAAATTGAAAAAATACAATAAATTAAAATCATGGACGAGACCGAAAATGAAATGTATAAAGAATTAAAAATATATTAGTAATTATATATTTTAATATATTTTAATCAAAATTAATTCATATTCTTAATATATAGTAATATTCGTATGATGGACTTACAATAACGAGCTTTTGGTTTTCAACATTAAACTATATCAAATTATCATTATTTTCTCCATTTTTCCTTTCTCTCTTTAATCTTATTTTTTAACACTTTTTCCCCTCAATAAAAAAATTGAATTTTTTTAATCTTCTTTACTCCCACATCTAATTTCTTTCACTCAATCTTTTATAAAAATTTATTCGAACTGGTGTCATAACGGTGGCATGGATCCGTGATTGGTTCCTTTTAGTATCAACAGCACTTTGATCGTGCAAAGCACCAACAAGTCTACTTCTTATATTTTTTTATTTCCCACGTTTTACAATTTTGATCCTTAAATTATGAAGTGGATTTTGGTTCTGGGAAATAATGTCAGGAATATAGAAGGGAGTAATTTTTAACACGGTCGTTGGGTCACGAGTGTCGGTCACATCATGGTGCAGCAAGGAGATTGGCCAATATTTGTGGCTGTTCCTACAAATCAGCATAAAAATCAACAAAGGCATAACATTTTCAGTCAGATCACTGTTTTACGCACAACACCTGGGTGGAGACGGTTTGCAGGAGAGAGGCCTTTTTGAAAGCCTTTGATTTGAAGGCCCAAGATCAACAACTTCCATGCCTCAGCTGGGCCAAGACTGTCAAAACCTTTTCAAAGGGGCCTAAAGTTTCATAAATAACACAGTCTCATCACAGGTCTTACATGTAACTTTACATTTCTGATGCTTGGTGTGATCCAAAATTAGAGTGCCATTCGGTCTTAAATCAAGAAATAGCTGTGTATATTATTAATATAATATGTTTGATTAATGACTTGCGTCTACGGGGAAAAAGATTGTGCATTTTTATTCATGAAAAAATGCAATGTAAGAGAAAATCCCAAAGTCGGTTTGGAAGAACATAGAAGAAGAAGAAAAGACCCTCCGCATCTTTGCCATTTTCCCCTTAATTCAGCGCCGGAAAACTCCTCACTCTTCCCATAATTGATTCCCATAGCTTACCATGTTTAATCACAATGAATAAGGCCCAATTAAAGATTAATAATTGGGACCAATAATTAGGCATATAACACCACTCCCTGCAACTTCAAAATAAATAAGTAGCCTACGGTCCCTCCCTCAGCTGTGTTTGGGAGAGGAATTTTTATTGGGCATAATGTTTGGTAGGAAACTAGGAATAATGTTGGGAGGAATAAAATCTATGTTTGAGAGAGAGAGAGAGAGAGATGAATTCTAAAATTTGCATAAGATTGGCCTATCAAATCTTGTCGAAGTAAATAAAATCTAAGAATTCCAAAATTCATCGACAACATAAATAAAGAATCAGAGTCCTGGCATTATTAAATGTCGGTAATGAAATCCTAAACATATATATAAGAACAAAGAATTCCAATGCTAATTAGAGATCAATGATGAAATTCCACCAACAAATACAAGAGACAATAATTTTGTATTTCGTCCTTAGTCTTATGTATTTTATCTTTTGTCATGACTTTAGGCACTTTTTCAGGCTTCAATCTTTAAACCAAATCGACAACTCATAGGGTAGAATTATAGAGTAAATTGGTTCTATTATTAATGTTGGTTGAGGAATCGTGTGCTCCCTATACAGGATTGTTTTGGTGCAAATATATGACTATGTTTATTTTTTTTATGAACAATAAACCCTAAGGTTGTGAATGGAACCTAATTTTTAACTTAAAATTATCGTCACAAATTTCACACTACTAAACATATAATTCAACAAAATATTCATCCAAATTTAAATTTAATTTTTCCTCTTCTTATATATATAACTAAATAATTATTTTTTTATTATTACATCTATTAACAATCAGATCAATATATATACACCATACATAGAGTCACATCTTTTTTTGTTTATACTCTAAAAAAAATCATTATTCTTATATACTATTATATTATCCAATTATTATTATATTATACATACATATATGTGTGTGTGTATTCAAATAAATTATACTACTCATCTCATCAAATCATTCCTTTTAAATATATTATTCATCTCAACATAACTTTTATCAAACATTATCTCTAATAAAAACTCCTCCCCAAACATAGCCTAAAACAATACAGATCCAAATGTAAACGTTTTAGAAATAACTTTTTTATCTCTTATATACATTAAAAAATTAAAATTTTGTCTGTAATCATTAACTACGTATATACACACAAATACTTAATTTTATATCTAAAAAGCTAATTAGTATCTCTATCTATATTAAATCATTCAATTATTGAATAATATCATATGTAAAGATATAAAAATAATCAAATCAGATGTACACACTGATTAGTTTTATATTATTCCTAGCTAATTCTTTCACACAGACAATTCACACTATTTAAAATGGAAAAATAAAATTTAAACATAATGTGTGTGTGTGTGTGTGTTACTCCCGACTCCCCTCTCTCTGTACATATATAAATACAGACACAGATATGAAGTTTAATCCCACTTGACCTCTCCCAAGTCCCGACAGGAAGTCGTCAGGCATTTGAAAAACATGAAGATGGGTGTCGTATAGTGGGGAGAGCTATTTTTGAAATCTTTAGTCAAGTGTGGACAAATCTTTTCTCTTCCTTCATCATTGTTTCCGTCGGCTCCTTCAAGTAAAAGTAAAAGTTTTGCTGCAAAAACCTCGTTGCCCCATCGGAGCAAAAAGCCTTCAATCTTCATCATTCTGTTGTTGCTAGGTTAGTAACAATAGCATTTTCAGAATCAACTTTTAACATAGAAAGCTTAATCATGTTCTCTCGCTTTCACTCAAAACTGTTAATAATTATGAGAACCTTCTCTTGCTGCTCATTTTGCAGATATTACTTGCCATACACATCTGAGAACGTTCGGTCCAACAAAGCAGGTAATTTATTCCTTTTTTCTTTCATGGGAAAGATATTGATCTATTGAAGCCTACTTGGTAACTTGTGAATCAGGATGTTTGATTTTCCTGATTTCCTGTCTGTAAACAGCATAGAAAGTTGAACCGAGTGGGGTTTCTTTGAGAGGAAATGGAGAACGGATATGGTTTATACAGCCGAGGAAGCAGTGGTTGGTCATCCATGAGGAATGAAGAATTCCAGGAGGAGGATGTTTGGGGAGTTCTCAAGGAATTAAGAAAGGATCCCAATTCCAGGGAAATGAAGAGCTGTTCCAGAGAGCCCTATTGCATTCCCAAACGCCTCCAGACTGCAACCAGAACGATACCACAATCAAGCAACAAAAACCCATCCTCCCAGGAACCCAAAATCGTTGGACGCTCAGCCCCTATAAACATACCCGATTGGTCAAAAATATACGGAACCACCTCCAAGGGTTCATGTTCGTGGCTCGACGATGATGGGAGTGATGGTGGCTTTGCAAGGAGCTGTTGGGGAAGCGAGAAGGAAGATGAAGAAAATGGAGAAGGGGACATGGTTCCTCCGCACGAATGGATAGCCAGGAGGCTTGCCAGGAGCCAGACATCATCGTTTTCAGTGTGTGAAGGTGCTGGGAGGACGCTCAAAGGCAGGGATTTAAGCAGGGTGAGAAATGCTGTCCTGACCAGGACTGGCTTTCTCGAATCGGAATCCAACTACTAGAATTCAAAGGCACAAGTAATCGGACGGACGGACGAGGATATGGTAATTTAAACACTTGACGTCGTGATTAGTCTGGCTTTGTACACAAATTGGGTCTCCAATATGCAAAATCATGGTGGTGTTTTCGAATGCAAATTTCATGTAATTTTAGTTAATACATGACATTTTGGGGCTTGTAAAGCTCTGTGTTGCATATGCAATTATTGTATCTGTTTCTTTGAGAAAATTTCATGGTTCTATTTTATTTTATGGTTTATTGTACGTTGTTTGGTTGGTTGTTTCATTACAATACAACGATGGAAGGGGAGTTTGGGAGTTCCTGCTTTCTAAATTATAGGGTTGCAATTTTTTTTCTGACCAAAGCTATCATTGCTATGTTCGTATTGATGTTTTTTAAGTTTTTTTTTTTTTTTTGATAACTGTGTAAAAATAACGAGAAAAAAAATATAATAATTGAATTTTTATGTTTTGAGGTAAATTTTGGAAACAAACATTTCCCTCTCCGGGGGTAGGGAAAATGCTACACATATGACAATGATATTGATATTACTATGTTCTTGAGTTTTGCAATTGAATTACTTGGATTTACACGGAGGTGATGTTATCCTAGTATTTTTCTTAAATAAAATTAAAATTGACTTAAATTTCATGATTTCAATTTAATAAAATTATATTTGGATCATAAGATTCAAATTAACATAAGATTTAAGAATTAAATCAAATAATTCGTTGCGTATTTCTAGATCCGCAAATTAAATTCCAAATATGTAGCATCAAGTTTTGATCCTTGATAAGTACGAAATGTTGTCCCGCCGAGATTATAAATTAATTTAATGCCAAAAATTATTCAACCAAATTTTATTCTAGCAGTTTTGATGCGACTTATATATGAACGATAAACTAATAAATTTCAAGCAAGCACAATAAAAAATTAACGGAAAGCAAATATCAATGCGCACTATTGATTTAATACAAATGATTCGAATTCACTGGTTTTCATCATGTTTAATTAGTCTATTCATCATTATTGCATATTCAATTCTATTATTATTTACTAATATAAATTAACGAAAATTTATGTGAATGAACTAAGAACAATATTCCTTTAGATTTTTGTTTTAAACACGTGTGTTTTAAACTGTTGTTTTGATATTAATTAAGCTCTATTAGTACTCTTAATTAACATTATTTAACGTGTGAGTCTTTTCTAATTTGTAAAATCAAATTTTAAAAGTATAATTTCGCTCATAACAAATCATTCAAAGTCATGAAATAATTATTGAATGTATTAAAACTAACTAATACATGCAATCGAAATAAAAGATCCTATTAGTAGATAATTAAAGCATATATTCAATTCATTATAAATATTCATTACAGAGATTCACCTTATACATTCATTATAAATTTACCGATTACAAATTTTAAACCAATAGATATACAATTTGCCTTCAGTTGAAGAAATTAGATAGCATGCATAGGTTATCATTTGACATAAGAATTAATGCTTCAAATTTGTAATCAACGTTCAATATTTTATGATTATAATTGTCTTAATAATTAATCATAGTTTTAAAAAGTCATTTTAAATAATTAGGATTTTGGTGCATGTCCCAAAAAATTAATATTTTTGGATGACTTCTTTTTTATTATTTAGTAAGAATTATCTATTACAATTATTTCAATTAATGCAAAAATATAAAGAGAAAGCTTAAAATAAAATACTCATGTGAACATTTCCAACATATTTACACATTACTGTATCTATAGCATATACAAGGAATGGGACACCTTAAAAAACTGTTTTCGGTCATTTAATAAGTTTCCAAAATTACCCCTAAAAGCATGTCTATCCAATTAGCTTAATGAAAATATAGCTACCTTCTCTTCTCCAAGACCTACGCTCAACATCCACAACCATTTTTATTTCCTGTAATCAACACCACACATAATTTTTCTACACTAAACCTCAAAGGCAAACCTCATTTGATATGGACAGTCAAACTCAAAAATTCACAAGCCTTCACTCATTTTTCATGTCTTCTTTAATCACTTGTCGAAACTTCATATTTATAGTATTATAAAAAAATATTTCATTTGACGTCATGCTAAGTGAATACATTACTTATATTTTAAAAACACACACGTGAAGCGTGCCACAAAAACTAGTATTAATAACTAGGGACAAACGGGCCCGGGGAGGGAGTTCGTGGGGCCAAGGAGGGCCAGCGGCTAAAGCTATGTCTTCGGGTTTTTTTTTTTTTTTTTTTGTTTTTGTGTTTTTAGATTTAATTGTTTTAAAAATTGTGTAAAAAAAGTAAAATAATAAATTTTAAAAATTGTAATAATTATCATGTGTTTCATTTTAGCAACTTTTGTTGTTGTTGATTGGAAAACTCCGCTTAGCCTTAACCCCCTTCTAGGCTAACATGAACTTTCTACCTTTGTTTATTTAGATAAAGAATTTTTTTCCCTTTTCTAGGCCGACATGTACCTAACTTTCTACCTTTCAGATTCAAAGTTGCTGGTTTTACATAAAATTGCTACTGGCATAAATTTTTCACTAGTAATTCATATTGTTTTATATAAAATATTATACAGTCATTATTAATAAACACGCTCTTTAATTGGCTCAGAATTATTTGAGTAGTCGTAGCTGAATTGAGGGATTGACATCCAACCTGCCACCTTCTGTAATTTTCTTAGAACACCTCACTACTTAATCTATCACTGGAATTAGGTACTTTCTTGTCCACTTATTTTTTATAGCAAGAATCACGTATTCAGCCACACATTTTCCAGATCCTTCTCCTCTTATACCCAACAACATACAGATCTTTTCACGATTCTGGGTTCACTAACTCCGGACGCCGCATAGACTAGGCTCAACAATGCTGGAAATCAGCTCAGTCTTCTTACCGGCCTGGAAGCTTTCCAACTCCTTGAGAGCCATTGCTTTCAATTTTTCTGCCTTTTCTTCCATTCCAGGAGCCCATTTCTCTGTTCCCAGCATTCCTTGTGCCATCCCTACGTAGAGCCCGAAATTTCTCAGCTTCTGTATCTCCTCTTCGGCTCCTCCTCCCATTATGGCTCCACAGGCGGCTCCACAGGCGTGCAGCTCGCCTTCCTTTTTCCTGCACACATAGTCAACAATTTCTGAGTCCCTGCAACCGGATTGGTCCAGTGCCAGTTTCTGATATTGCCCGTCTACCACTCCTTGTGAGCCAGTGGCCCTGGTGATTTCCACCGTCACTCTAAGGATTTTGTCCGGGTTGTTCTTTGCCAGGTCCATGGACTCCGCCAGCAACTCCATCCCAAATGGAATGATCCCATCACCCGTCAGAAGCTCAATGTTCGGGTTGTACCTGTGTTGGACTGTTGGCCCAGCCCTGGTCCTGTCTGTCAGCGGAAGGTTCTCGTGGGCGTAGGCTGCTGCATGCATGAGGTGTATTGCCGATGCTGCCGCCATTGCCTGACTTCGGTCACCGCCCACGAGCTCACAGGCCGCCACGCACAAGGCCGGGGCGGTGGTCCTTGGGGCAGCAAAGGTGAGGTGGTGCATGGGCCCGAAAACCGACTCAGGCGACCTTATGGGGATGGCCTTCTTGAGATAAGCCTCGATATCGAACTCGACGGAGGCCCAATATGACTGGTTTTGCCCCACTGCGACAACCTTAGGCACGTAACATGCCGACGACCACAACCCACGCCTTGATTTTGATTTTGATGCTATCAAGATACTTCCTTCGGCATTGAAGTGGGAGAGGCCGGTGGCCATATTTCTTCTTCACTTCTTGTGGAGGTAATAGTGGTGGGAAAATGTTATGATGTTGCAATGTTGGAGAAGGGAGATTGTTTGAAGTGGAAAGACGAGAGGGAGAGAGAGACACAAACGTATTTATAAGGGAGAAAGGGATGCACAGAAGTCCCCTTGTGTTCAGTAACCCCATTGTGTGGCTTAGGTTGCGATTTGGGTCGTGTGTGGTCCCAGATTATTTGGAGGCCTGAATGGATGAAGAGATGAATGGACAACGTACGCCCTCATAATTCATAAAGAAAGGGTCTCGTGCCTCATGCGGGCCGCCTGTCGGTGTTTATCACATGTTGTGCCTCCTTGTCCTCGCCGACTTTTATTTATTCAATTATTTGTGCTATTAAAGAGGGTTAAGCTCGTCTTACCCAAAAAAAGAAACTGAAAAATAAATGTTGTTAAGTCTAATTAGCACACTTTGGTTCACCGTCATTAACGTCGATTTTTTTTCTGTGTCATAAAACCTTGAACAAAAAACGGCCGTGCACGTTTTCAAATTTTGTAATTTAAAAATATATGTTTAATTGTTATTTTTCATAAAATTTATCTCTCTTTTTTTTTAACTTTTACGTCATTCTCAAAATAAAAAAGTATTTAAATCTTTCGACAGATTACGACAAAAACACAATGCTCGGTGAAGTACGCCAAATGTAACAGATTATGGCACATCGCATTCTAAATCTTTTCAATACTTTAATTTTTTACAAATAAAATAAAAAAATACTATTTAGTATAACATTGTAATTTTTAATGATTTTGTATTTTTATATAAAAATGATAGATGAATAAAGCAGGTATATGCACCTAAACAAGATTTTAAAATTAATTTTTATCAGTAAAGTTAAAAATTAAAACACCGTGCTATGAAGATGTATGTTTAGATTTATTTATCTAAAACATTTCAGAGGTTTCTATCTTTCTTTATTTTTTTTATTTATCTAAAAAATAATATCTACACTATATTATTATTTCAATAAGTATTCTTAATTACATAAAATAAATTTACACAATTACCCTTATATTAAATACTTTTATTCTTTCTATAATTTTCTTCTCTTTTTTCATCTAACTTACAATTTATATTTATATATTCTCTAAATTTTTATCATTTTTTAAATTCTTTTGGTGTTTCATCATTGTTTATTTTAAATATTTTTTACACAATGTAAAATCACATAATTTTCTTTTTTTAATTTAAAAATTTTTATTTTTCTTTGAACTTTTTTTTGTGTTTCTCTCTCTCTCTCTCTCTCTCTCTCTCTCTCAAATCCTTACAATATTTCTTTATTTTATTATTTTAAATATTCTTTATAGTTTTTAATATCACATAATTTTCTTTTTATTAATTAAAATATAATAATTTTATAATTTATAAATAATATGTACATGCATAGAGTGTACAAAATTTACTAGTATAAATAAAGTAAATATATACACCAAAAAAAGGTATTAAAAAGGGCATTTTAAAAAATATATTAACCAAAAATTTGGCTTCATGAATTCTAAATAGCATGTGTATGTATAACTATATAAATTTAAATAAATAAAAATGTTCCTCCCATTGGAATTTCACAACAAAATTAATTTTTATGCATAAAAAAATTATTTTTATTTCCAACCTCTAAAAAATTTTAAACCAAATAGATTTATAACAATTTATACATTATTGTAGACTATCTAATTATAATTTTAGGATAAGAGCTTATAAATTCAACAACAAAAATAATGATTAAATTTGGTGTATCCCAAATTAATAATTAAAATTTTTAATGAGTTAAATTAATTAAAATAAGAAACAAAACACAAAATTTTATTTTACTCTGTTCTACAAAATTTGTCCTAATTTTTGTGACACGAATTAATAATAAAAATTATTTACAAGTTCCTGTTATAATAGAAAAACATGAATGGTACGTGACTAGTAACTTTGTCAACACTCACATCGTAGTTCAGACATATTATAGTCAGATTTGAGCAAGCCTTACGACCTGTAATTGGCTATCAGATAAGTATAACACAAACTATACACAATTACTTTTGCCTGATCATGGCATGGATCAAATAAAGATCTTGCATAAAAAGATAAACAATTTTATCCGATCGACTAATTATACCTGATTCAAACACATCCTCGGAGCTAGCCTACACTTGTTTAAACAAATCATTGAACTATATTTAAACGAGTTTTAGCTTGTTATCTTTGATCTCTATGAACACGCACCCGGCATCGACTGCTACATCAGATATTGACACTTCTTGAAATCTTGTATTTTATATTATTTTAATTTTCAAAATAATAAAAATGTAAAGCAACTAAAGAAAGATTAATTAAGACTTTTGAATTGATGTTATATAATTCAAAAATTCTAATAAAATTAAAATAAATTAACTAGAGTCAATTAATTAAAAAAAATCTTAATGAAATAATTAGTTAATTCAAAAATTCTAGAGTTCCTTAGTTCAAATAGATTAATGGATTCTTTTTTTTTTCTTGTACAAAATCGTTGTATATCATTATCTTGAAAAGCATATTTTGAAAAATTCAAAAATCTCGAGTTAATTAACCTAGAATCCTAGTTAAATTTCATTTTAACTATTTTTCTTTTTAAAAAATTTTCAAAGTGTGTTTTAAAAATCAAAATAATGTAAAACACAAGCTCTTGCCAAGTGTCAAGATTCGATGCTCCTAGTGCACATGACGTCGAATAGACTACCTATCTCTATTGTTTGATTTTGTCCACGAAAAAAAATGGGGGAAATTGAAACTTTTGCTAGAAAAATTTTCAAATCATTCTATGAAGAATACTTATTTATATTTTAAAAGGTAATGTAATAATTACTTTTCAAAAACAAATGAAATCAAATATTTTTTTTTTCTTCTAAGAATTTTTTTTTCTATATTTTATATATGATGAAACCGAGCCTTATCGTCTATGAATTTTAAGCTCAACTGGGCTCGGATTGCCATTCTAAATTTGTATTTTTTATTTTATTCTCTTTTCCTATTAGTAAGCTTTATTATTTAACTAAGCCCACTCACATGAAAGGTGAAAGCTTCATTACAAATGGAATATATTAAGACACACTAGACGAAAATTAAAACAGAAATTAAATGAAGTCTACATCCAATGTTTTTTTCTACAATGTTAATTACGTCGTGGGCGAAATTAATAGCATACCCAACCTTGAATTAAAATATTAAATTTAAAATATGTGATAGTGATTAAAGTCGAAATCATCTAAAGGTTTTACATATATTTATCAAATCAAAAAAGAAAAAAAGGGAAAACAAATGAAAGAAACACACGTCAAGGCCTAACTTTAATTTCGTTGGTACAAATCTAATGCTAATGTTTGGATCCAATTTTATAACCACGTAAATCATTTCTTTTAAACATACCACATATTAAAACATAACTTTTTTTTATCTCTTTTTTTTTTTCTTATTTTTACACTATTCATAAATTTTCGTATTAAATTTCTATTCTTCTTAAATTGGATCCAAACATAGCCAACGTCTTTGTTTGGGGGTCCAAATCTTGTTCTCATCTCTCCTATTGTAATTGTGAGCCACATTCTAGCATTTCTTATAGAGTCGTACCTTTTTCCACTTGGACCAACTGACGCCTTACGTGCACGGTATCTACATAGTCCTCTTAAATTTGATCACTAATCCTCAACAACTATTGATGGAGATGCCTGAATTTTTACTCTTCGATTCACATTTGAAATGATAATTTGCAAAAATAGAAACCTATGTTTGTTTTACTTCTTATCATTCACAAATAAGCATTTTAATCATTAAACATTTTAAATTTTTATTTGTAATATTCCAGAATTTTTTATGCTGGCTAATCATAATTTATTTAACATTTTTTTGGGTGATTGGTTAAGGGATTATTTCAGCTTATATTTTATTTTTTTTTATTTTTTATTTTTCTGTGTAATTATTGAAAACAAGGAAGGGGGTAAGAAAGAAGATATGCATAGTTCTTGCAACCAAAATTTTGGCCAAATTACACAGACACTGTGAGAAGAGTTCGCCTTGGTTGGGAGATTTAAAT
This sequence comes from Avicennia marina, assembly GCA_019155195.1. Taxonomy (NCBI): domain Eukaryota; kingdom Viridiplantae; phylum Streptophyta; class Magnoliopsida; order Lamiales; family Acanthaceae; genus Avicennia; species Avicennia marina. The sequence continues at coordinate 3,975,020 of CM032754.1, read as the reverse complement.
ATAGGAATAATTAAGTAGAAAATTCATGTAAAAGTCTAGAAAATTAGTTAAAGTGATGGATAGGAATTCTAAAACCCTAAAAAACTAGTATTTGATCTCCTTCTGAATTTCCAACCAAACCCTCTAATATAAGTAGGGTTAAGAGGTGCAGATAAAATTCTCCACCCAAAGAGCAACAACTGTCTAGAGTTTGTGTAGGAAAAAAAGAGAGTTTGTGTACAACACACGGGATATTGGGGCAAAGTTCAGCCTAAATGTCTTGTTCTTTATGCATAAAATTAGAAAACCCATGCACATATGTTATGGGTACAAGAAATATGAATTTGGGAAAGGTTATGTGTGGATTGATGCATGTATATGTTGTTAAAGTCATGACTTGTGCGTAGAAATTAGTATAAAGCGCGTAAATTTGGAAACATGTTATTAATAGTTTGGAAATTGGGTTGATATGATTAATTGGATTTTTTATGGTTAGGGTTCTTGAATATATGCTTTGGGACCTTTGAAATCAGTGTGATAATGAATTTTAATGATTAAAATTGAATAGAATGAATAAAATCAGCCAAATTGCACCTTGCACACACAACTGTTGTTGCTTTCTGCAACCGTGAGGCACCTTATCATAGTTGTGAAAGGCACTCTCACGAGTGCAAACTACGAGTGTTGGCATGGGGAGCATACCTTGTGGTTGGAGCCACCGGCACAACACCTCAATGTGCGGCCATGGCTATGAACCTTGTTATCATGAGTCCTTGGCATAGCACAAACAAAATGTATCGCGGCACTTGGCAAGCTCAAATGGGAAAACTTAATCAATGGGTAACCAAAGAATGAAAAGGTTATAATACAAGGCATATATGATACATACCAAAGCATATGGATGTATAGGTTTGGTGGAACTAAATATTAACCGATGGATTATTTGGTTGAATCAAAAGCCATAAGTTGTTATCTGGTGAACCTGTAGACCAACGGAATTAGTGTCAGATAAGTGAATACACATCACCAACTTTTATAAAATGTTGTTAAAATTATTTTTATGTTACAATTGAATTTTATTACTTGTTAAAAATTATTTTTGAATATTTCCCAACATTATAAAAGCATATTTGACATGTTGACTTTATGCAAAAATGAAATTATTTATTATTTTTCTAAAACTTAGTTATGGGTTACTTACAAATGAATTGTTTTTAAATTAAATATTCTAAAATTGAAATCTATAAAATAAATAGAAAAGTCTTTTATGTGATACTGATCATGGTGTGAAATAAGTTTTGTCCTATTAATCAGGTAATAGATTAGGATTTACTCAATCGGAGTGGAAGTATTTAAGCTAGCAGCGGGCAAAGTTGATATATATTCCTATCAATGAAGATATAATAGGTTAGGATGCCGTCCCATTAGGATTGAAGTACTAAGGTTCACTATGGATCCAACTAATTTTACATGACTCTCTTTAATTGGAGTGTAGACTAAAATCCTAATCAGTAGAATAATACAACAATTAATATCACTATAAGTAGATTGAGAAATAAGGACATATGAAATATATGAATGATGAAATATTTTTATTATTTTTGTGAAATGCTATGACCCTTACGAATCGTTTAAATATAATTCATACTGTCAATTTTTGAAAAATATGTTTTATGCAAATTATTATTTCTACTCATATTTATTGAAAGACTAAAAAATTATGAATTATCATATATTGGATGATTTGTTGCACATAATTTTCAAATACTATTTCTTACAGAGTAAACAAGCATGGGTAAACTTGCATGAGGATGGTAGGCTTAGTTTGAGAAAGGTCGTTGCTTTAGTTATTTCATTTCATTAGCAAATAAAATAATTAAAAAATTTTATCTTCCGTTGTTGCTGAGCAATGCCATAATTGTTATTTGGGATGTCACTTTCTTTTGGATGTTACATCGTCTCTATTTATGACATTTAATAAATTTAATTGTTATGATATTTATTGAGATCAATGTAAAGTATTGTCGTATTATATTTTAAGTTTACAGCGTGATATTATCATTTTTTTAATTCATTTTTCAAAAAACACGTCAACAAACATATAACTTAAAACATAAACAAATATAACCCACGTGTTGTGAAGAAAAGATTGAGTTTAATAATTCTCTACACCTAATAAAATTATTTATTGGAGAAATTGGGTGTTAGGTGAGACGTAGGCCAGAGCCCACCAACTGCCCCCACCGAATGCAGCTGTTTCAAGGACTACTTTCCACCTACAGCAGCCAACGACAGTCCATTATATACCCTTCAAAGGGTGATTTTAGAAGTGGCCATTTTCAACGCAATACAAATTTAATACAATATTAATAGTTTTGATTGTTTTTAAATTTTGATGTATATTAGTAATTATTTTTATCTTAAAAATTATATAAAAATAAAAAAATAAAATTTAAAAAATATAATAATTGAATATGTATTTTTGAAATTCATAATTTACATTCAACTTCAAATAAAAAATTAGATTAGACTTGATATGCCTGAAGAGTAATTAAGTCATATTTAGGTTGGTAACTTATGCAGAATATCCATGCCTCAACTTAGATCATTAACCTATTATCCACTTTATTGGCACCTTAGCTAATTTTTCATGATAGTATATTTCGCTTCGTTACGTTCAGGAGAGGGTTTTGTTGAGAAATGATATTTAGTAGGACTTGTATTTGAATAACTAGTAAACTTGATTGTAAATTTGGTGTTGTAAAAATTTTGATTGATTTGATTATATGTATAAAGGATATAATAATAATTAAATTGTGTGATGATATATGATAATGATGATTAATCTATAGGATGTAATTATATATAAATGTGAAAGTATGTGTATATAAATAAGTATAAATATGATTGAAAATAAGTATAATAATTAAAAAATAATTAATTACTTATATACATAAAAAAAAATTTTAAATTTGAATTTAAATAAAAATTTTGATGAATAATGCGTTTAAAGGTTTGACTAAACGTGTGATGATATAAAGTTAGCTTACATATATAACCCTTATGTTCAGATTTATAAATTTAAGATTTATATTATCTATGGCTATTTTGGGATTGGGGTTTTTGTTGAGAATGTTGTTTGATAGAAGCAGGATGGGATGAATATTATATTGAACGTTTGGAAAGAAGATTTTGATAGGGTAAAAATATAATTTATTTGAATATACGTATAAAATATATAATAATAATTAAATGATATAATAATATATAAGAATAATGATTAATTTTTAAAATATAAATAAAAATAAATGTAAGTGTATGTATAATATATAAATATTAATTTAATTATGAATGAATATAATAATTTAAAAATAATTAATTAATTATATATATATATATATAATATTTAAAATTTTAAAATTTTATTATGTAATATGTTTATGAGCGTGAAGTTTGAGATAATCTTTTGAGAATAAAAAATTAGATTCCAAACAGAGTGTATGTTTGAACACAAACAAATGCAAGACTTTGTCAATTGTTAGCTGGGTGGGCCTATGAGCTGTAAAATTTCATGATTGAGAAAGAAAGCCATGTTCTTCGCACGTGCAACAAGTGTACAATGGATCATTTGCTGTCAGATTTCGAGAGACTTGGAAGTCGGAATACTGATGATTACGTTTAGTTTTTGGGTGCGTAGTTTGAGTTTTTCATTTTTTTTAATTCTAATTAATTTTTCTATTGAATAAATTAACTTACTTATAATCGAATGATTAATTTAATTAATTTCGCCGATTCAAAATTACGAGATGATGTAAGCACACGTCATTTCATCGTTTTGAACTGTGCGAGATATATTTAAAAAATTAAAAAAAAATTATTCTCATATTTTTAATCATCGTCTTTTTCCAAGCAGTCGTCTTCTTCCTCTGCAATGGCTGGAGTTCAGATCAAAAGCCACGACAAAACCTGTCTTCTTCCTCCTACTTTCTTCTGCACAATTCAAATCAAAAGCCCCAATTTTTTTCTAGCATTTTTCCTCTAATTTCGGCATTTTCCCAACATCAAACAGTGAGTTTTTGGATTCAAAATTTCGCTCTTATTCGCTGGTTTTGTTATTCTAATCAACATACTTGTTCTTTCTTTCTTTTTTTTTTTAACTACTCTCAGTGATGGGATTTTTGCCGATTTTTGCTTCCCAATCAGAATTGTTGATTTTTGCTCTCATTTTCCCATATATTGGACAAATTATTAATATTTTGGGAATTTTGGTAGTGACGATGGTTTAATGTTCACTGGTGTGATATTAACTGTCCAATATATAGTATATCTATGCACGTAAGATGAATGAAAAATAGATTATTAAATATTTAATACATAAAATTTGGAAAACTTTAGATGAGAGAAAACAATTATTTAAATGTTCAATACGTAATACCAAAAAATATTAGATGAAGGAAAAAAATATTTACTTAAATATTTAATACATGATACTAAAAAATATTATATGGAAAAAAATTACTTAAATTTTAATGCATAAATTTTAAAAATATTAGATGAATGAAAAATATTTACTTAAATAGTTAATACATGATACTACAAATATTAGATGAGTGAAAAATATCTACTTAAATATATAGTTATTTTAAAAGTTTGAAAGATGAATTATTAAGCATTAAAGAAATCTAAACTTATCCATACTCATATATTTCAAACAAGTCTTTTAATTAAGAGTTATTTCATTTTTTTTAATTAGTCAAACAACCAAACATATTTTGCTTAGTGTAAATAGTCATACTATATTTGTATATATCATATTATGAATGTGACGCTTATATTTGATTGCATTATGCTTGTGAACTGCTTGTTTTGAAGATATGACATTTGAGGGTGAAATTCAAATTATGCTATATTGGGGGGTTATATTGTGTAAAACTCGAACAACATAAGTACAACATTGAGCTTTGTTATTTGCAAAGCATATGTCGCAGTAACAGTTTTGTTGATTTAGAGACGATAGTGTATAATTTGATTGAAGTGGATCAGAATCATTATGTCATTCATTTCAAAACAAAGTTTGTGTTAAGAAATGCATTTGGGGGATATGATATGGTCTTACTTGCGATTGAGAACGACATAAATTTGCAGTTCTTATTTAATCCAATCCATATGGTCATATATTTGGATCTATATATCGAAATAGAATGGAGAGACTGTGACAATCAGTAGTGTGCCGTGTGTGGAGGGGAAAATAGGTCAAACCTCTCACGTGGGTAACATGTTGCTTGACCTTAAAATACAGGCATCATATTTTGGATTGGAATATAAAAGTAGGTTTCGGATTTCATTACAGCCTACAGCAAATATTGGCGTAGAAGCGTAGGCTTGCATGGATGATGATGGTGAGATGCTTTGTAATGCCCATGAGCAACATGTGACGATGAGGAAAAAGAAAATGAGAATGCAGTTGATATCAGTTTGATGTAATAGCTATTAACAGCATCAGATGCTGGTCCATTAGTCAGTCCATACCCTTGACATGTGATAAGGTCAGCGAGCACAGTGCCTATGCATTCTTTAGCTATCCTAGTACATGAATATGTGACAAAGCCATCAACCGTGCCTTTGTATTCATCAGCCTTTCCTGTACCTAGATATGTGACAGAACCACCGATTGTACCATTGTACCCATCTGTGCTCTTCGTCTCATAGTTAGGGCCAGAAATAACGGCTGGCAGTATTGAAAATCTCAATGATAGATGGAGCTCATACTATGATAAGCACAAATGAGAGCTTCATTTGGATATGGTGTTTAAGGACAAAGGTCATGTCAAAGCAGTTGTGAAGGATTACTGAGTACCGTGTGATAAAGAGCACTCTCAGTATGTGGAAGGTTAAATGTAGACATACTATAATTAATGAATCTTGTGACTGAAACCTTAGGGCTTCTTTATGGCAGAAATAGAAGATAACTAGATACAGCGGAGCCTACACTTGTCTCTCGGGAGACCTGAACATGGATCACACAAATTTGGATAAAAAATGATAGCTACAATTCTCGTAGGATTGGTTTCATTGAAATAAAAAATATTATGCAACTTGTCAAATATCAGTACGGTTATGAGATTAATTATACAAAGGCATGGTATAATTTGAAACGAGCCATTGAGAATGTGTACAGTACGTGGGAAGATTCGATGAAGAAGTTGCCTATCTATATGACTGCATCATAGAAATGGAACCTGAGCACTGTTGTCAAGTGGAGACATGTTAACACTGGGATGCCAAATAGGATAATGCTATATTATTTCTTTTGGGTTTTTAAATCTTGCATCGACGGATACCAGCGTTGTAGGCCAGTGATTAGTGTAGATGGCAACCACCTATACACGAGTATCGTCATAAGCTATTAATTACAGTTACTGTTGATGTCAATCAGTAAGTGTTGCCTCTTGCTTATACCTTGGTAGATGAAGAAAATGCACAGTCATGGGGTTGGTTTTTGCAGATGTTGGAGCGACATATTATATGTAGCAGAGCATATAATTTTCTTGTATCAAACAGATATCCTAGTTTTCTTTCTGCTGTCAAGAATATTGATACTTTCAAAGCCCCGAGAGGACAACACCGATCTTGCATTCGACGTGTGTGTGCAAACATTTTAAAAGCTTTCAAGTCTCGACACCTGCGTGATCAGTGTTGAGGAGCAGGTGCCAAAAACAAGAAGAAAAAGTTTTTTCAGACCCTAAACCATATAAAGCAGATTAATTTGGAGGCCTATAACTACTTGCATGAAATAGATAAAGAGAATTGGACACTGTCCTTTGACAGAGGTTGGAGATATAGTGTATTAACAACTAACATATCGAAAAGCATTAATAGGGTAATGAAAGGAATACGACAGTTGCCAATATGTTCAATTGTGTAGATAACATTTGATCGGGCCGTCACTAAATTCAGGGAAAGATTAATGGCTGGTGAAGCTAAGATGGAAGTGGGGGATGAGTGACTCACTTGGCCTATAAAGACGTATGTAAAGGCAGAACGCAAATCCGTCCAGAATTTAGTACAACTATATGATGGAAATGCATAGTCGGGATGAGTGATCACAGCACATGATAAGGGAAAAGGCGGAGGGAATGCCCATGCTGTGGAGCTATGTTTAGGGATTGCATATGCAAGAACTAGTTGCATGGAATTCCATGCTCACATGCAATAGTGATAAGTATAAAATATGGTATTAATCTTAAAAGGCTAATGATGTCATACTTTTTTATTAACAGCTACGTACACACATATGAAGAGATGTTCAATCCTATTTAGGCCGAGGATTATCGGGATGATCCATCGTTCGAGTTGGTCCACAACCCTCACAGGCGTATAAATAGGCGTGTTGGGAGGGACCTGTCATGCCGAATACCGAATGAAGTGGACTGGCCACAATATTGGGCTCGAGGGCAATTGCAATGGGAAGCCCAATGTCGATTTTAGGATTTAAACATGCCTTCATCTTTCAGCCGCTCTTGTTAGTTTCATATGTATGTGATGTTTTCTTTCAATTATGGATTTTTTTAGTGTTTCAACATACAATTACTTATTTTGAAGTGTAATTTCTTTAATGAAAAATGTTTTAGTTTAGTCACTGTGCCCTGGAATTCACCAATTCACGTTATGTCATCTCATTTGCTTGTACAGGAGTAACTTCTGCATTTCCACAATTGTGAACTTAAGCGTTATCACCTAGAAATCCAATCAGTTCTTAACATAAAATATAACAATATTATGTTAGAAACTGAATATGCCACAAGACCGAAGTCTGAGCAGTAGTCCCCGGACCCATTCTCCAATTTTGTATCACTTTTGATAATAATTGCAAGATATAAGCATGTTACACTGCCAATTGCAATGGCCAATTACCAACATAGCTAAGTGCAAATGTAAACATTACTAGCAGTTTGTGTGATTACATATTTTGTATACGTGTAAATATTATTTTTCATGTTTATGTACATATTGTTGTTAACTCGGCGTCTGATTAATGTACAATTCATTGTACAAGATTTTTTCACGATGGTTATGAGAGTTAATTCGGGCTTACTTGATTCGAGTTTGCTATATCTACAGCATAACCATAGGTCGGATGTTGTGTGGTTAAGAGACATAGACAGTACACTTTGGCCATGGCATTAGACCAGGCCACTAGCCCGAATTCTTGATTTTGACGACCAAGTTACACTTTTATTGTATCGACTAGGTTTTTGTGGAGTGTATAGGTGTGGACACATAGCACTTGACTGGAACCTGATTACAACGATGGTTGAGAGGTGGCGTCGTGAGACTCACTCCTTTCATCTTGTGAGTGGAGAGGCTACCATTACATTGGAAGATGTGACATTGATATGGCAACTCCCAGTGGAGGGTGCCCTAGTTACAGGGGTTGATAAGTGTTGGGTCATTACTGTTTAGTAAGAGTACTATTTGGAGTATTTAGGGTTTGCACCATCCACAGATGTATTCAATAGTGCTACCATACCCCTCTTAGTCTTACTTCGGGAGGTTCGATGTCAGACCCTCACTGTCGATAGTACAGAGGATGACGTGGCTCGATATACTCATTGTTACGTGTTATTGTTATTGGGTTGAAGATTTTTCATGATTCATCTAGAGATCGAGTGAGGCTACTTTACCTTCACATGTTAGAGGATGTGAGTAAGGCTCAACCATATAGTTGGCGTAGTGCGGCACTGACATATTTATATCGAGAGTTGTGCTCCGGGTATATGCGAGGTAGACAAACGATAGTTAGCCTACTAGAGCTTTTGTAGATATAGATCTGAATTAGGATCCTGGGGTTGAACCCTCTGACCTGTGATCGTGGCCTTTACATTGGCCCACTAAGTGTACTTGGTGATCTGCAGTTGCCGGCTGCACCTTTTGGAGCACGGTATGTCTCATCAAAGTACATGCCTTGTTGTGTTATTATGTAACTGTTATATTTAGTTCTCATGATTATTTTCTTATGCATACAGCTGGAGCAGGGCAAGGAGGAATAACACGTCAAATACATCTTACTATATCCATATGATACTTGTTACATTGGATGGAGAGGCAGAGTCTCAAATACGAGTAACTTTTATCACATTAAATATGCATACCATCTAATCCATGTATATTACATTTTGTATATCATCAGTTCCATATACATTACATGTTTTATTTCAATTTTAGTGGCGGCTTTACCTCGACGATACGTACGAGATGCTACTCGACTATTGTGGGCGTTTTATGGTCCACTCATCTACTACGTGATGATTGAGATATACCGCATTGATTGGGTATTGAGATGTTCAAAATGCACAAAGCATTCCTAATGATTCACCACGGATTCACGATGCACTACATAATGAGTACAGACGTAGGCGTCTAGGGATTAATTGGACTCATCACCACACTGCATATATTCGAGAGTGGGCTAGCGACAATCATATCATAAAGGACCCCATCTTTCTAGACACATGGGTGTCACAAGACTAATTCAAGTGGTACCATCGAGTCATACGCCGATTTATCACTACTGGGCATGTATTTGTACACACCAGATATTAAGGTGGCCACATCACTTATTTCCCTCATGTGGTATGCTTATATATTTATGTATATAAATATGTGTGTGTGTGTGTATGTTATTCAACAATATATAAATGATTGATTGCAGGTAGAGCAGATACAACAATTACGTTCTGGTGAATATAGTCAACAGATTGTTGATAGTGTCGAGTAACTATCACAGCAGCGAGTATAGGGAGATTTTCCACAAACTACTAGATGGATGACATTGCCTCTGCATATCCCAATCCAGGACATAGCACACCCTATCACCACGATATAGCAACTCTTAGCACATCATATCAGTATGAAGTACCAGGTCCCAACACTGTAGATTTGGAGGATGTATATGTACCTCAACCACTGCATTAGACCTCCCACTTTTTATATACGCCGTAGGCCGATTCTCCATACCCGGTACTTTTAGAGTCTCCTTATACCTCTTTTCATGCGTACACTCCACATGAGCGATTTTGGTAATACTGTGAGCCCTTGTACCACTCTAGTAGGACTCTATAAGTATGAAAGTACAACAGCCCCATACTTCACATTATCTTCACGGAGATCTAGTACCACGAAGTGGACATCGTGCCAGACGGCCTACACACTGTGGTACCGGTAGTTGCTTAGAGGATGAGGATGACGTATAGTATTTAGTTTTTCCTCTTGTATGTTTTCAAGATTTTCAATTTTATTGGTATTTATATTAATTTTATTATAATTACGTCATACAATCTCATTTAAAAGTTATAATATGCATCTTTTAACATATTATATAACAATATTTACAAGAAAAATATCACTTATTTTTATAAAACAACACTACATTTCTTTTTTTTTTTTTCAAATTGTATTTTTTTGCAATGAACATGTTAAAATATAAAAAAAAATCCAAAAAGTATTATACAAAATTATAATTTAAAACTCAATTTATTGAAAAAAAGGTTCTTTATGTAAATAAATTTTTTCATTTTAAATAAAATCATAATAATTTCAAATTCTAATAAGTTATTATTGCAACGTAAATGTTTAAATATAAAACACCCAAAAAGTATTATACATGACTCTGACTTAAAACTCAATTTATTGAAAAAAAATTCTTTTATTTAAATAAACTTCCTTATTTTAAACAAAAATATAATAATTTAAAATTATTATAATTTATTCTAACGTTATCTCGCTGTTTTAAATAATTTTTTCCATATTAAATAAAATTATAATAATTTTAAATTATAATAAATTATTATTACTACGTAATTGTCAAAATATAAAAAATTTTATACGAGATTATAATTTAAAACTCAATTTATTAAAAAAATTTCTTTTATTTAAATAAATTTTTTTATGTAAAACAAAAATATAATAATTTATTATAACTTATTATTACACAGCGAGATGACGTCATCCGTATTTTTTCTACAATACGAAGAGAAATACGAGATATTTTATTTATTTATTTTTTAAAAATTTATTTTGCAGTTCAAAATGGTGAGATGGCGTTGTCATCTCGTTCGTTTTGAACGGCAAGATTGGTTATATTAATAAGTCGATTATAGGTGGGTTAATTTATTAAATGGAATAATAAATTAGAATTAAAAAAAAAATTCTGAGTAGTTTAAAGGTTTTTTTTTTTTGAAAATTATATGAAGAAAAAAGCGAAAATAAAAAATTATAAAATTTAATAATTATAATATATGTTTTTGCAGGAAAATAACAAAAACAAACATTATCTGTCTCTTTTCACTTACACTGACAAAATAACGCTAAAAATCTGATTATTGGATTGCCACACGCTGTTTCAATTAATCTACTAATATTTTAGAAAATTTAAGGTTATGTTCGCAGCCAAACCTTCAATTACAAATCATCTTTTTAAATTTCATATTATTAAACATAATTTTTAATAAAATTTTTATTCAAATTCAAATTCTCTCTCTACATATAAATATAACAAACTAATTATTTTTTCAATCATTATATTTATTCACGATCAAATTAATATATATATATATATATATTATACTTTAGTTTATTCTTATTTATACATTAAAATTTAATTATTATTTTTATATATTATCATATACGACGGGGTTATTATTTAAGAAAATACACAAATAAGTAACAGACTAACTATAACAATGAGTGGACTTTGCCTCGGCTGTCTCCTCTGTAATCCGAAAATTCACCGGTTTCTTCTCCTTCATATTATAACTAGTAGAATCTACACACTTTATATGCGCATATATTTATCAAAAATTAATTAATTTTATTTATCATAATCAAATATAAAATTGTTATATTCTTACAGATTTTGAAAATATAATAAAGTTACCTACAAATTAAAATTATGTTTAAAAAGAAATTACAGGTAAAAATAAAGAAGAAGAAGAAATCAAATTTTGTTTGAGAAAAAAGGAAAAAAATTTTAAAAATAAGATTAGAAAGATAAAAGAAAAACATTACGGATAAGGATAATTTTGTAATTTAATATTGAAGATCAAAAATTAATTTCTATAAACCCCTTTCACTTATCACTTATTATGTATTTAGGACAATCATGAAAACATGCGTGATGCAACTGAATTACCTTCAAAATCTTAATAATATAGTATAAATAAAAAAATTCAAACAATCTATACATATATAAAATTATTTGCAAATTCTAAAGCCATTATATTTATTTAATAACAATGATTTTTAAGATATTAAAATTGTAAGAAATATTTAAAATAAAAATTTAAAAATAAAAATAAATTAAAAAAGATGAAATTAGAGTGAAAACACAAAAATAATGAAAGAATATAAGATAATAATTATATATATACACACTTCTAGATTACCACATTTCCGTAGACATAAAGCCCAAATAACGAGTTTGCTAAAGATTTTTTTTTTTCTTTAAATTTATTTATTGCACACCAAAAACAGGATTGCCCTTGAAACGGTTTTATACTTTAACGAGGGTCGTAGAAAAATTTCAAATTACAGAAATAGGTCTAATTTAACTAAATGTCAAAAGGTCAAACTGCATTTCACTCTTTTGTTTATTAACTAAATGGTGTCATATTAGATGCATGTGTATAACTATAAATGATAAATTTTTTATTTATTACAATAAATTAAAATAAATGTGAAATTGTTTTCAAGTTAAAAGTATGTCAAAGAAAAATAAAAGAACGATAGAATAAGCGAATTGGAAAATATGGAGAGTGTAAGAGAACAAAGGTATAAACTAATCTTAAAAGAGAATTAAGAAAGAAAAAGAGAAAAAAACATAAAAATATAGAACTTATATGTTATATTTGTTTATGTTTCGAAGTATATGTTTCTTTTTTTTTTTTGTATATTTTTAAGAAGTGTGTAAAAATTAAAAAATTAAATAAAATTTAAAATATATAATAATTATAGTTTGTGTATTTTTAAGTTTGGAAGAAAAACAAACATTGCAATAGTAATTTATCATTATGGAATAGAAATGTTGTCCTTATTCTCATGTGCGTGCGTGCGTGCGTGCGTGCGCGCGTAAAGAAAGAGTGCGTGTATACGTGAGAGTGAGTGAGTGAGTGCACAGTACATATGAATTAATAAATGATTTTTATTTTTAATATAAATTTTAACAATTATAAAATAAGTAAAAAGAAAGAAATTCTAGAAATGAAAAAACTAAATTGGTTAAAATTAAAAGAACATATTGAAAGAAGAAAAATATAAATAAATCAAAATTGAGGAGAAAAGACAAAATAAATAAAATTAAAGAAAATGAATAAAAAGAAAATATACAAAAATAAAGATATTTTAGTATTATACATTGTGGAATTACAAATTAATTTATATATTTCGTAATATTGTGTGAATAGTATAAATTTATAATCAATAATCAACCATTGCTAATGCATGTTAAAAAAGTTTTAACGCTTCAGAATTTAAACAAAATTTCAGCATCAAATTTAAGTTTTAACGTTCCGATTGATTTTCTAACCTTAGTTTTAAATCTTGTAACATCGGATTAAATCTGTAACCCTAAAAATTAATTGGGTAACCCTCAAATCAAATTTGTAAAATCCCACTAAATTTTCTTAATTTTGAAGGTTGCATGTCTTTTCAAGGCCAGTAGATTGGCTTTAGGGGCTTAAGTACGAGACAAGCATTCCTATCCTCAGTGTGGATCATTCTTGCGTCATTTCTCTACAAGTTTTGTTGTTTCATTCTCCATTCTTTTTCTCTGTTATCCACAAGTACTGTTATTATTATTTTTGTAGAAACATTACAAATCTTGTTTCTTTCTTTGCACTATTTGCATAGTGTATTATTTTCACATGCTTTAATTAGATATGATTATGTTCCTTAATCTTCTAGTGATCCCTTTATACCACAATATTACACTATTATTATTATCATTATACATTGTACATTTAGCTACACGAATTTAAACAAATCAATATTTTCAACTAAAATATAATTTTTATTTTCATCTCCCATCAAAATCTTCTATCAAACATAGCAAATATTTTACTTCTCAAAAATCTTCAAAATAAAATTTTGAATGCAAATTTCATAAGGGAAATATTAGAATAAAAAATTGATGAAAAGAATTATTTTGTTGAATAATATAATTTGGAAGTATAAATTTTGATGAGTTAAAAATTGTGCCAATGCATTCAAAGATGGCGCCCAAAAGCCCTGCTTATTGCTAGGCGCATATTTCATATTTTTATTATTTATTTTTATCAATATTTATATTATTTCATAAATAAAAAATTCTGACATTTAAACCTTCCTATTAGTTTAAAGTGACAACAAAAACTAATTAAACTTAATTTCTATGAACAACCTTAAATCCAACCTAAACATCCATTACATTCATATTCAATTAAGGGAACCCCCTGTCCTCAGACAATCTAAACCAGAGCATTTGATTGGAAATTAGAAAAAAGAAATCACAAAATTAAGCATTTAAAAATGCCATAGATATATAGTAATGTAGACATGACTATAATTCTATTTAAAATTGAGAATCGAACTAAATTTGACTATGCTAGAACTGAAACCATTGAACCAAAATCATGTAAAAACCATGAATAATGGTTCTCGTTTTGAAAAAATAGTAGGAGAACTAATTTGGCTCCGGTTATGGAAACGTAATGTATTTTTATGCAAAAAAATATCACATATATTTTTTTCTCAGAGTGTTTCTCAATTGATAATATAATGTATTTAATAAAATTTGTATCAACTATTCTTTATTTTATAGAATAATAATAAAATCAAAATATAATTTTTCTTAAATTTTTTTGCGTTTTAACTTTTGTTAAAAATTTTAAATGTATATCACATTACTTTTATATTAAAATTTATAAGATCATTTACTTAAATATAATTGCGTGTAATTATAACCGCTAAAAAATCAACAGAACTGGAATTGGAACTATTGAATAATCGAAACCAGAACGGTTATTTCTATGACCGAAATCATCAATTCCGAAAGAGTGACCGTGTATAGATGTAAGAACAAAACTGTATTTAATAAAGATTAGTGAAAAAGAAAGAGCAGTCGCATACTGCCACCGACAAGCAACAGATACACAAGTTTGAAGTCTTGTCAATGGTGTGGCTATAGTTTTTATGTACTTAATATATATTTTATATATTTAGAAATAGAAATTAAAAAAGGAGATGGAAGAGATTGCAGTGCGTGGGTTGGCGGTGGGTCTATTCTGTCCTGGTAAAATTCCACACGTCCACTCCTACCTCTTCTTCTTGGTTAATTCTCTGCCTTCTCTTAACAAGATTCCACTGCAAAACATGCTAGTGGTCACAAATTAAAGAACCCTTTATTTAGGTGCTACTACTTTGTACATTTGTACGCACTGCGGAGAGAACTACATTTACTGAGGTCTTCATTAACTTGACCGAACAGACCGTCAAAAAAAATTCATTCATCCTTCACTCTTTTTGATCTCTCCTTGTTCTTTCGTGCACATTCGGATGACACGTTGCCGCGAGTACATTAAATATAATTCTTCCGGTACTTGGGTCGTTAACAATTCGAATCGGTGGTTTTCAAGTGAAAGATTTGGGCGTTTGGATCTGTTTCATGATTTCATTTGATGGGTTTCCTTGAAATTTTTTACGGGTTGTGCTTAAGTTGACCAATTCAGAGATTAAATTGGGAGAGGGCAGGATGTCTTGGAAGAGCAGAGGAGTGGAGTCAACTTCGACGAATGCTGTTTCAAGAAGGCTCACTGTTTTGCTCTGTATTGGTTGCTTCTGTGTTGGGGTGCTCTTCAGCGACAGGTTAGATCTGGTATCCAATTTATATTTGATTTTTGTTGGGCATGTCATGGTTATGCACTTTTAGGTGTCAAATGGTGATTTACTATCATAACTGGCTATGATATCCAAGTTATGCCATGATTGCCATGGTCGCTCGTCAACGCATTGATGGCTTTCAGCAATTTGAGCTAATTTGTGATACAATTGTAAAGTACAAGTTCACTTTATAGAATAAAAATAATGCGGGCAATGATGGGTCTTTGCTAAAAGACCGATAACTTGCGTGTCAGGATTGTGATGTAAATTTATTTGATAAATAGATGAAGATGAAGTAAATTAAATATTCCCATCCTTATTAGGATGATCAAGAAGCTTCAAAAGTAATTTAGTTCAAGTAAATGATGCGAGCTTTCTTTTATTACTGGGGAACGCAGAAGTTGCTTTTCTTTATTTGCTAGAGTGTCAGCAGGAAGCTAGCTCCCTTGTGTTTATCTAATTACAACTTTTAGGCACATTGTTGATCGATTTGCCATTCTAAATTGAACTTTAACCCAAATTCATCATTTTCTAGTGGTTCTATGAATGGGATTTGCAACAATTTACCTCCAAGCTTAAAAGGTCAAGAGACAAAATATCATAGGGATGGATTATTTTTTAGAAGCACAGTTTTTCAAAGTAGTAGTTTTGGTTTATCATGCTTGCAAAAGCATTTCTGCTAACAGATCATGGTGAAAGTTTCTAACTCAAGTCCAATGTCTCGCCTAATTTATAAAGCTTGCTATGTATGTGTATCTGATTTTTTTTGAGCTTATTGCTCACAGGATGTGGGTGGAGCCAGAAGCCAAAGATATACCCCGGTTGGCAGGAAATGCTGATAGAAAGCTCGGCTTAGTTTCAGATGGGTGTGATCGAAAAGTTGTGAGTACTTGCTAGTTGCTATTTGATTTTTATCCCCATTTCTAATTACAAGGTTTAGCGCAATGTCTACTATCATAAGCATGGTGTGTTGAGGATCTTCTCTGTATTTGCAATGAAGTTTTAATTTTTATTTATAAATAGATATGCATATTATTTTATCATTTTCATTTTTCAGTTGGATGTAAAAGGCAGACCCAAGGATGTATTAGGCCAAGTTTCAAAGCCATATGATTCTATAGAGTAAGCCCTTCTAGTCCTAGGATGTTCATATCATTATATTGTGAGTGACATAAATTGCAAAACTGATGCCCCCCTGGGGAAGTGCAGCACTCTGGATAAAACAATTTCAAATTTAGAAATGGAGCTAGCTGCAGCAAGGGCCATGCAGGATTCCTTACTTAGTGGGTCCCCAGTGTCTGAAGACCTAAAGATGCCTGAATTGACCAGAAAAAGAAAATACTTGATGGTAGTGGGCATAAACACTGCTTTTAGCAGTCGAAGGAGAAGAGACTCTGTACGTGCTACTTGGATGATGCAAGGTGCTTCCTACTTGATATTTCTTTCTGTGTTGCAAGGATCCATCTGTTTGTCGTATTGGATTGGTGAAGAATATTCCTAATTAATTATTATTATTCATTGCGCACCACAGGTGATAAGCGAAAGAAGCTTGAGGAAGAGAAGGGCATTATAATTCGATTTGTGATTGGTCACAGGTGAAGTCTGTGGTGATCTCAAACATTATTTTGTAACAATTATATTTCCCACTGGAAATTGGGAATTGTATCAGCTGTGCACTTGGCGAGAAATACTTATGAGTAGTTCTTAAATGTCAATTATATGAAATATTGTATAATCACACTTTATTCTTCATATGATTATCAGTTAGCCTTGGTTTCTGTGTTGTTCAAGTCTTCTTCATTTTGCACTTCATGCCTGGGTATGTGGCTGGTGCTTCTGCAGTTCTGATTCACATAATTAATGATTTGATACACTTAATTTTTTTAAAACATAATTACATTGTTGTGGAGGAGCTCCTAACCAAGAATAAATTTCAGCTCACACCCCTTGTCTGGACTATATGACTCCCAGAAAACTTCCTTTTGGGATAACACTCACTCATGTATTTCATGCATATGTAATTTGACAAGGAATCATTTCTAATTTTCACCTTTTTTCATTTGTTCCTCTGATAACAGTGCAACATCAGGTGGTATTCTTGATAGAGCCATTGCGGCAGAAGATAGGAAACACGGAGATTTTCTGAGATTGGTATTTTATTGGCTTCTGTTTCCCTTGCTCATTTACCGTTCCAAAATTGCATATTGAGAATATACTTTTTGTCTTTGATAATCAGTTTATGTATGAAGCTTATTCATGCTCCTGTAATGCAGTGTAATACCATAACAATGATTAAGGTACTGCATTGTCACCTTTCATATTAATGCATTATTATCCAGGAACATGTTGAAGGATACCTTGAACTATCAGCAAAGACAAAGACCTATTTTGCTACTGCAGTTCAACTTTGGGACGCAGATTTTTATGTTAAAGTTGATGATGATGTGCATGTAAATATTGGTAAGAAGCAAATACTTTACCATCAAAATATGGCTACGAATTACCGGCATTCATGTGTCGTTGCATGTATTCTAGGATACAGTACATAAATATGCATGAGTTTGCTGGTCAAGAAGCTGGATAGCTTTTTTTTCTAGAGTTTCTTGGATTTGCGTGGTTTATCTGGATTAATGTCTACCATACATTCAAAGCTGAAAAGATAAACAATCTTCATGTAATTTTGTAACACCCTGCTTTATAGACAGCTTGCTTAAAGAGAACAAGGTTTTCTCTTGTGGCTAAATTAATGAGGTTAGGGTTAGAAAGTTTTATAATATATATATATATATATATATATTATCGCATGCCATTCTCTTCGGTGTTAAAATTTTGTGATGTTTGGCATACAGCAACCTTGGGAACAACTCTGGCTGGTCATCGTTTGAAACCAAGGGTGTACATAGGATGCATGAAATCTGGTCCTGTCCTGGCTCAAAAGTAAGCAAGAATCTTGCAATGTATTCTGTTTATGACGATGGAATTCTTAGGAAAGATTAGACTGTATACTTTAGCTTTATTTGTCCCCAAATCTTCCCGTTTGTTTTCTTACTTTGCCCTTATTTTTTAAAATTGTACTTACAGGGGAGTAAGATATCATGAACCTGAGTATTGGAAATTTGGTGAGCATGGAAACAAGTATTTTCGTCATGCTACAGGGCAACTATATGCTATTTCTAAAGACCTGGCAACCTATATATTAATAAACGAGTGAGTGTTTAGTTGAGTTTTTATCTCTTTATGCCTCTAAAAGCTAAACCCAGTAATTTATCCCACAATTGTTTTTTTAAGGAATGTTCTACACAAATATGCAAATGAGGATGTCTCGCTGGGGTCGTGGTTCATTGGGTTGGATGTGGAGCATATACATGACCGAAGATTATGTTGTGGCACACCACCTGGTAAGATCTTATTGACAAAAGTACCATTTGGGTTTCTTAGCCTTAGGGGTTTCAAAAGATTGCCCACATTTATTACTTTTAAAAGCCTTTGAAATTATATGGATCTGTATTTTTCTGCATCCTCTCTACTTCTGTTGGCTTAAAACCCAATCCTGCAGGCTAATTACATAACTGTTTGAATGTGAAGTGGACTTTTTCTGGAAAATTATAAGACTGAAGAAACGGCATCACCATTACTATTATGGTGGAATTGACTGAAGTTAACGGATGAGCTGTATAATGAGTGATAGAACAATAGGAACAAAATTAAGCCATGGGCATCATTTCATAATTGTGATGATGGCAGATTGCGAGTGGAAGGCCCAGGCAGGCAACATCTGTGTTGCTTCATTCGACTGGAGCTGCAGTGGAATTTGCAACTCTGCCGACAGGATGAAGGAGGTGCACCGCAGATGTGG
Source organism: Avicennia marina (assembly GCA_019155195.1). NCBI lineage: Eukaryota > Viridiplantae > Streptophyta > Magnoliopsida > Lamiales > Acanthaceae > Avicennia > Avicennia marina. The sequence continues at coordinate 3,955,273 of CM032754.1, read as the reverse complement.
GGAAGGCCAGAAAGCTCTATGGAATACAGCTTTCTGATTGGTGTAGGTTCTTCTCAATCTGGAGGAGAGAATGGTCAATGATACATGCAGCTGCATCCAATTGTCCCATCTCAGGACAGTGCCAAGGGGCCCTGGGAATTTGTTTGTTTTTACAACATTGTCTGATATTTCCACGCATCATACACCTGTAATACATACATAAATGGGTACAAGAGAGGGAGTACTATACGTAGAGCGTACAAGCAAATGCCAGTAGTGTCAGGGCGTTGGTGATTTTTTAGGGTTAGTGGAACTCGAAAAAAACCTGGTATTCTTTAATCTTTTGCATGCTAAAATTGTTATTTTGCTTCGCAAATTGGTTTGGCAAATAATTGAATGGACGCGTCGTTCATATCATTATCGCTTAACTGACAAGAAAAAGATATATTTTATTTTACATTGTTATTTCAATTTGCATGTTCATTAAATATTTCATTTCAAGTTGATCTATCTGTCTTTTCATTTTATTAGTGTCAAAAAAAGTGAAGTAATAGACCTGCACGATAATTACCACTGGGTTAGGTTATTAACAGATTAACATTAAATTATGTAAAATGATGCAAAACTTCCGCCCTGATGTGTGCCATGGAATGTGGTAGATTGAGACATGTGTTATAATTTACTTATTTATATGTTTTTACAAATAAAATAAAAAGGCTATGTCATAATGGATTTTAACATTTACTCATTTGGTAATTTTACGTACTTAGATAAAAATTATAACGAATAATGCAACTATGTTATATACCCAAAAAATTCAAAATCAAATTTTTATTAATGAAGTTAAAAATTAAAACATATTATAAAGATACTTTAATTAATTTATTTATTTCAAATATTTCAAACTTTTTTTTTATTTTAGTATTCATTTATTGAAAAAAACTAGTTTTAATAAATTATTGTAATTTTCGATAATTTGGAGCTTTTATATAAAAATAATAGATGAATAAACTAAATATATATGCCAAAAATTTTAAGTTGCATTTTTGTTAATGAAGCTAAAAAAATTAAAAAATACAGTGAAGTTGCAACCTTTTAAAGACTTCTATATAATTTATTGATTTTTATTTTTTATTATTTTTCATTCATTTAAATTTTTCTTATTTTAAGATTTAATATTCAAATTGAAACACTCGTGGAGAGTACCCAAAACTATCTTGTTTCGATTGTCGATTTTAACCCTCTTATTACCATGCTATGATGATTCTAATATCCCGCAAAAGTATTCCAAAGTTGTTAGTGAAAAATGTATTCGAAAAATTCAGAATTTTTTTGATTTAATGACAATGTTATGTTCAATAACACCACTGTTCAATCCTAAGATGTCCCTTCTTCATGTAAGAAGGGTGTTATATTGGTGACATTTTCCTATGCATCAAGAGTGGTGCATTAGGTGTTATTACATTATGCTGTAGGAGTTTCATGTTTGTTGTTTTTTACAATTCATTTCTCATAATCTTTTGAATATTTATAATTAGCCAAAAAATTTTAATAATTCCTAATAATAACCCTAAATTTTTTGACAATACTCAGTTTTCTCTCTCTCTATATGTATGTATGTATGTATATAGGTAATATGAATATATCAACTAATTCTACTCAACCAAAATAATATTTGTTTGGTTTACGAACGTACCCCCCAAAGCAAGAAATATGACAAGTTCCGAGAGGTGTTTTGTTTTTTAAGATAAATTCTTTATGCAATTGGTTCTCTATACAACTCGACTAGCCTGATTGTGAAATGTATCACATTGGTTTTTCCTTTTCAATTTCCATAAATGGAAGGACTTCCGCTTTTCTTGCTCATTCAAGATGACTTGGACAAGGAGATTCTTTATGGCCTAATCTTTTCATTTTTTGTCCCGGAGATCTTTCTTCACTTATTCAAAATATAGAAAGACTCCAGGATGGCCCTTGGATTCCATTCCCTCTATCAATTAGAATCGTTGGATTTTCTTGAAGTTGGAAGCTAGAGTTTATGATTTACTTAATGCAAATCTCAAGTGTTGAAAATTGAACCTGTATCATCATTATTCAAGGATCATGAAATTGAGGGGGATCTTCCTTAAAGTTCCTCTCCCACCATGTCGGCCAAAGGAATCAATTAATTTAGTTTTATACAGAGAGTAGAAGTTTTGAAGTTAAATCAGTTTACCGCCTACTAAGGAAAAAATTCTAGGAAGAAGATGGAATGAGTACAATAAAGAGAAGAAGTTTTGAAACAAAATCTAGAACTTGGAACATTTCTCCCGAAGTGAGAATCGTTTCATAAAGAGCTTGTCTTGGAATATTGCCCACTGGTTAAAATATGTCACCAATTAAAAATTGATTATGTTAAAAAATTGTGCACATGCGAGGAGAGTTTCCTTGAAGATTGCTTTTGGTTCTCCTTTCACTTGCAAATGTCTTTTAATAATATTTTGTTATTGATTTAAAAAATAATTACATAATATAATCTTTGAAATCAATACAAAATTAAAGCAAGCATGGCCCAGCCCAACATAAGCCTATGGGATTCATCCTAGTTACATATTCAATAATAATCTACTCTGTATTAAGAGAATATCTTGATAAAAATATTGTTTGATGGTTATATATGTCTCCGTCAATTCTCAAATGTACAATGATAAAAAATGTCGTTTCTTGTTTTTTTTTTTCTTCCTTTTCCTTCTTTCCCTTTTATTTTCTAAAAAATTTCAAATACAATTTTAATTCTTAAATTAATATATTATTATTATTATTATCATAATTAATAAAAGATTTCATATTTTTATCATTAATTTATGCTATATAGAATGTATGAATGGTGGATGGTAACACCTTTTCTTTTAAAATTAATTTACTAAAATATTCTTTCTTTTCATTTTTTTTATATTTTCTTTTTTTTTTTTTTTTGTTTTTCACTTATCGTTTCACTATCTCTTCATTTTTTCTCCTTCATTTTATAGAAATTATCTGATATAATTTTTATTTTTGATAAATTATTTTTATTGTAATTTTTTAAAAAATATAATAGATTTAATTTTTATTATCAAATTTTTAATTTTTATAATTCACTTATATTATTAAAAATTTTATAATATGATTAATTTATACTTTATCAAAGATAAAAACTATGCACACATCAGAATAAATAATTTTTGTTAAATAATAAATTATACAATAAAATATACATATATATATATATCTATATATTTTAATATATATTAAAATTCTCAATGTGAAGTGTATGCTTGTGTTAGTTTGTATGTATGTATTTTTAAATATATTTTTATTGAAAATTGAGTAAAAATAAAATAGTGATAGAATTAATATTCAAAAATTAGTAACTTGTGTTTTTAGTGCGAAATATGTAAACAGACATGGCCAATCACGCACTGCCAGCTGCCGCTTTCTCCCGTAATAGATATCACAATCAGAAAAAGTGACAGAGACGTACGCATTATCGCTTGGGCTACGCTCGCCCTTGAAAGTCTGTCTCCTCTTTCGGTACGTAATGCGTGTGGTTATTTATTGTGCTCCATCACTGATTGAACCCTAATCCTGGTTTTCCATTTTCGCTTCTCTCGAGCCCGCAGAAAATTGTTGATTTCACGGGACGTCATGGCCAAGTGCTCCTTCAAGATGGAACATCCTCTCGGTAGTATCTCCATAGGCGGATCGTCGATCAACATATACCTAATTTTCGTCTACTTTGGTTTTATGTAATTCAATAATGAGTCTATGATTGGGTTTGAAAGTTTGCGGAATCTTGTTGCTGTTATTTTTGTGTTTCTTTGAACTTACGTGATCTGGATCTTTGATGCTTTGTGTTCTGCGTGTGAGTTGGCAACGTCTTTTGATATATTCTGATAGTTGATAGGCCTGATTTGGTATGTGATAACTTAATTTCATGTTAAAATTATGTGATTTGACTCGGTTAGACTTTAATTTGCTTCCTCGTGATGGAAATCAATAAATTTGTCTCTTGGGATTTTTTTTTGCTTCCATTAGAGTTAGTTAACTTTTTATGTTTTAGAATCTTTATGTACGCATATATAGGCTTTGTCCATATCATTTAACTGTCAGCTGCATTGCTGTTCTCCACACTTTATTCCTCCTGGGATTGTATCAGATGCATTGTAATACTGTTTTGCCATGTTGCAGAGAGGCGACAGGCTGAAGCTGCTCGCATCAGGGAAAAGTACCCTGAACGAATTCCGGTATCAAAGATGTCAAATTTGATTTATTATCTTTTATGATGTTTGATGTATTGCCTCTTCAAATCGTCTGTAATATTTTCTATTCTGCAATATAGGTTATTGTGGAGAAAGCTGAAAGGAGCGACATACCTGACATTGACAAGAAAAAGTCGGTAACCTTAGTTGTCTTCAAACACTTGGGCCCTATTGGTTCTAGTTGGACTTGCACATGTTTACATGATTTAAGTTTCCTTGACAAATTCCCCACGCATTGTTCTGTTTTATTGATTTGAAATTCAGCAGTGTATGCCCCACCAGACCATTGATATGCAGGACTTTGAAACTTCAGTTTCTTGAAAACCCTGAAGTGATTCTGTACAATGAAAAAGCAGTGTTTTTTTTTCTTTCAAAAGGCAGATGACAAGATCTTTGTTCCTAAAAGCCTTATCAGATATTTGATGTAAAAATATGCAGATATCTTGTTCCTGCTGATCTGACTATTGGGCAATTTGTTTACGTTATACGGAAGAGAATTAATCTCAGTGCTGAGAAAGCTATATTTGTCTTTGTGAAGAACATTCTCCCTCCCACTGGTAATGAGAATATTACAGAGTGTTGATCTTTGCTTGAGCTTACTTTTATATGCATCCTTTTCCATTTCTTGTCTAAAACATATCCCTCTTCTGTGTTTCCGTAGCTGCAATGATGTCTGCAATTTATGAGGAAAATAAAGATGAGGATGGCTTCCTATACATGACTTACAGTGGCGAGAATACATTTGGTTCACTCTGATATGTAAGTCCTGCTGTGCCATGTATATTAGTCCAGAAGAACTTGTATATTCTCTATCCAGGTCATCAGCTTTAAAGTTTTCTTGTTCGACATTATGTCAACATTTTCGTATTGAAGATGCTAATTCTATGGGGACTTCTATTATATTTCTCTGGTCTCCCTTACTTCCTACGGGAATATATTTACCTTGCTCTTTTAAAAACCTCTGTTAAAGCCATAGTTATGTATGGTATAGAATTCTTCTCTGGAACCACTTCTTTTATTTGGTGCTAAATAGGTAAGAGTGTAAGATCTCCTGTTGTTCACTCCTAACGGATGGCCTTGCTAGTGATCTGGTGAAATGCTTTGAACTATCATTTGCAAAAAGTACCACATGCAATGATACAGGGGCAAAGAATCAATGAAATTTTTCTAGGAAAGAATAGAAATGGATGATTGTATCACATAAAACACGATTTCCCTTTTGTGATTCTGGGATCAAGTTGGTGTTAGTGTGCAAGAATTAAAAATTGGTTGGTGCTAGTGCAACTGGTGACGAAACATGATTGGTTTCACAACATGATTGGTTTCACAGAAAATAGTGCACATTTGCAGTTTGGTATTTGTTTGAGTCACTGGTTTGGTATGACATGCTGGAAATTGGAAACACTGCTTAGATTTTTCCAGTACGATTGGTTTTGCGGGAAAAACAACGCAAATTTACAGTTTGGTATTTGTTTGTGTGAATTGTTCGATAGGACTCGTAAACATTGCTTAAATTTTTGCAGTACAATTTAATTCCAGATGGAAAAATATAACCCCTAGTGCAAAATGCTACAACGAACCCTTCGACTGGAGAGCTTGATTTTTGTTTTGCCGTAAACTTTATTGGATGTGGGGATCCTGCATCGGCTTCCGGCTCTTACTGATACCTCTCCATCATTGAAATAAATTATAGAGAAGATTGAACTCTGTTTTCTGTACATGAGTTGGGTTTGACACACGACATCACAAACTAGCCTGGAAGGCCCACTGGATTGCCCGGTATCATGCAAATTGGTGGACTCCATCTTGCATCAACAACTGTGGCAGATCCAAATGTGGCTATAAGCCTTTTCTTTTCTGAAACCACTAGCCGATCCTGGCAAATTTTCCTATGACCCATCCCTGCTAAAAGTCTCATGTTTCCGGGTTTACATGATTTTTAATGGTATACTCATCTCTGCAAGCCACACGTATCCATCTATGCCACTAGGGTTTACAAAGAGTAGTGGGCGTCTACACCCATGTCTAAGAGTGGCATGCTCTCCGGATGCACGAAAACTGTGGCCGCACAATGGAACTCAGTTCCATTGGGAGAGCAGGCATGCGAAGAGACCAGAGGGAAGGAAGAATTAGTTTTGAGGTTCGTACAAGACTACTGTCAATAGATATAAACTTTGGGAGGATCTCACCGTGAAAGTTACCTAATGAAAAGGGACTACTTAAATTTATATAAACTTCATAGAATGACAGATTCTTTACAAGTATCATTTGTAACAATGATCTTGCAAATATGCTGTCATCGGTGAATTCTCTATGCGGGCAATCTGGACTTTGTTTTCATTTTTACAAAATAAGGCATCTGTTTCATTTATTACATTTTAAAAAGTTTCTTTCATCTCTTTCATTTTTATATAATTTTCAGAAAAATACTTTAAAAACATACACTTAAAAATTTTGATAATTCTTGTTCATATTTTTTGGGCCGTGCCGAAAACTTCACTGAGGCCTAAATTGCCTGGGCCGTAGAGAGAGTGGCCAATTTTCCAACAGTATCAAAACTTTGACCAATGAAATGTCTCCAGCCCTCGTCAAGAAATGCGGAGGAGCCTTTTGATTCTAGCAATTATCCGTTGGAATCTTGAACAGGATATGGAATATAGATACCATGAAGATCAATTGCGACTTAGCTGGCCCTTCCACTCTGTAGGACAAGCACAGGTCTCCTATGAACATAACTCATATTGGCTTTTCCTTTGAAAATTCAACTCGTCTCCAAACTTCATTGGTTTTAGTTTCCGAAACCACACGCAAGACACCTTTTTTAACTCAGCTATTCAATTATGGTGCTTAAATCAAAGAACATCGCCAATAATTTATTTTTTTGGTCAAAGTTGTGACCCAAATGTTGTATGAGTTCGGCTATTATTGAGTCTTAATCGATCCAAATGTTAACCATGTCTAGGAGGTTCAGAAATCAGGTGGTGCGTCGATTAGATACGGGAAATTTTTCATATTTGCTAATTCATGGGGTCATATCACCAACAATTCTTACGAACTTCATCTTCCATGTTCAAAACTAAATGATATGAAATATATGCTAGTTGACCAACTTGTGGTAATGAGAGGTCAAGTTTGATTATGAATCAAGATTTTCTTGAAATTTGATCCAAGACAACAGGTTGGACTTTGCCAAATTTACTTTGTATTTGAAAATATATAATAGTGATTTTTAAGAATTGATATCACAATAAATTAGAAAAGAGAAGAAAGAAGTGAGAATTCACATAATTATGTTCATATTTTAAAACATAAAACAAAATAACATTCATCACTTCTATTTAAATATGCTTGAAAGTATAAATTGATTATTAATTTGATGTTATGAAATAGTAAAAAAATAATATCTGTATATTATGTCAATATGTAATTTATAATTTTTCCACACACACACACACATATGTATAAGATACTATTGCTTGCAATACAAACAAAAAATTATGAAATTTACACCAATTTGGTTTTCTGGTAAAAAATTAATCTAATTGTGCATCCTTTACAGTCAGTCACAAAAACTATTTTAGAAAGGGTTCAAATTTGAGAAGTAAATGATGTGAAAAAAATCAAAAATTTGAAATTTGGCGTTGTGCATGTCGCAATTAATCATACATGAAATGCGATCGATTACATGAAAGACAAGCTTTCTATTTTATGAAGGGTCTAGTCACATATAGGGCAATCGATATTGAGGAAGGTGTGCCGGACAAATTCAGCATACATCACTTTTTATTTCATATTTTTATCTAGTTTTTTTTTCCTCTACAATTTAGTTAGGAGTGTTTCTTTGTTTCTTTTTCCTTTTCTTTTTAAACTAATTAGACAGATTTCTTTCTTTCGTTTTAATAGATTTAGAATTATTTTAGTGTAGGATTTAATTTACTTGCACTTCAATTTCTTAAGAGTTGGACTCCGCAAATAGGGTGCTTTAGCACTATTGTAATTAACCTCCTTCTTATTATACACCTACTTCTCTTGCTCTTGTGTAAATTCAGTGGTTGGGAAGCTCCATTGAAATTGAAGTTGGAAGACCTTCGAAACCATATCTACTAGGAAAGTCAAAATCGGCATTTAGACCCCAAAGAATTTCATGCAAGAACGAGTACCCCATTATTCAATGGCATTATGGATGTTGAATATTACCTAATTGGGTCGAGGGAGCTCGACTTCACCGAGACCCACATTTAGAATTATTTTAGTGTAGGATTTAATTTAATTGCACTTCAATTTCTTAAGAGTTGGACTTCGCAAATACGGTGCTTTAGCACTATTGTAATTAACCTCCTTCATATTATACACCAACTTGTGAGTTTTCTTTCTTAATTTTACTCGTGGATTCGTGTTTCTTTGCCATACAAGAGTTTGTTTTTTAATTTAATTTTGAACGTGATTCAATTCTCATTATCCTTATTTTGCCACCTTATTTGTGTAACAAGCCCATTTTTCTAGCTTCTGCTTAGGTCATGTAGTAGTAGAACCTACTTCTCTTGCTCTTGTGTAAATTCAACGGTTGGGAAGCTCTATTGAAATTGAAGTTGGAAGACCTTCGAAACCATATCTACTAGGAAAGTCAAAATAGGCATTTAGACCCCAAAGAATTTCATGCAAGAACGAGTACCCCATTATTCAATGGCATTATGGATGTTGAATATTTCCTAATTGGGTCGAGGGAGCTCGAGTTCACGGAGACCCACTACACTGTCAAACTAAATTGGTGGCTTACAAGATAAAGTGGCAGTGTTAACATGGGAAGCGTGGATGTAAAATTATTAGTGTTAATAAGTAAAATAAATTGTGATATCTTAATAGATTTAATATGAAAAAATACAACATAATCGATGGATACAAAAAAATCTTAATAAACTAAATACGGTGATAGTTATACATCTAAAAAGTAATTATCTTTATTTAGTCGCATTTTCTCATATTTTATTTTTATTGTGTTTATAGTTTTTATAAATAAATATTTTACAAAATTATTATTATTTTTTAAAAATATAATTTATTTACGCACAATGCCGGTGTACTTATATAATACTAAGAAAATGCGAGCACCTCCCACCAACAACTTGACAATTAAATTCTTAACTGTCAAAATATTAACAATGAAGTAATCTACCTGGCATCGACATGCTCATATAGACTTTATTAACTAACTTACTAAAATTATTCAATTCCATATATAGCAATAGGCAGTTAGCTGTTGCACCATATATAAACAAAACTCATGCCTGCCGAAGGCTTCATTATTTTCATACAGAAGAAAGAAGAGGAGAGATCAAGATTATGGCCATGCCTTTGCCCAAACTTTCGAGCTGCTTTCCTGAGAGGAGCCGATACGTTTGTGAAGGCGATGTATGTTATTTGGGTGATCCAAAGAACTGCCTTCGCGAGGGGAGGCAATATGTCTGTCAAGGCGACGTGTGTTTTGTCTGTGAAGGCGATGTATGTCTTTTAGGTGATCCAAAGAAGAAGAACGAGCACAAGCCAAAATGCATTGGGATCCCATTTGTTTAATTTATGAGGCTTCACCCACAAAGCCTTGAGGACATATATGTTATCTCTTCGTGATGTCAGATATATGGCTTTCCAGTAAGCCTACGACCTTGTTTGATGCATTGGATTCATATAAAGTTCACTTATTTTATTTTATTTTATCTCTGTGTTTCCGTCAGCCCCTTCGCAAAGCTTATTATTATATTCAGGGGCAAAAATATTTGATCTGGTTTGTGTGGGAAATCTTGGATGTTTGTACAAATATTTAATTTATCCTCTAAATTTCTGCTTTTCGTGGAGTCTATTCCTCCTTTATTCTTTCTATATTATATTTGGGGATTATGAAGCAAATTTTTCATCTATTTTTTACAATATGGAATTCAATTGAAGGGGTAACGACAAAAATTGCTTTGATCTGTTAATTAATTATTTTTTTTTCTTCCTTACCCTCCAGTTTTATTATTTGTAATTGTCTCCTGTCGTTTTCTCACCGGTTCTCTCCTCTGTCTAAGTTACATTCTCATTTTAATTAATTTATATATATATATTCATTACAAATATTTTAAATATGAATGGAAGGTCGATTGAGGATGTTCAAACATAAATTTAAATTACTAAAGCTTGTACCGTGTATGCCCTCTGGCTCCCAAAGGATGTCGAAACTTGGTTTAACCAAAGGTGACGTACTATTGTTTGTAGATCATTAATAAACAAAGAATTGATGTAAAAGTTCGTGCGTATGTTCCATTTCTCATTTGTTATGAGCCACAAAAGGTGGATGTTGAATTAAAGATGATCAACTTTTGATTTTCGTTTTGTTTGATGTCAAAGGCTTTAAAGTTAATATTCAGCAAATCCTACTCGGTGGCCAGGATGTTGCACGTAATACTGAAACGTGAACCGTTGGTTGCGTCGACACATCCGATTATAACAATTATAGCGAATGGTCCTCTTTTTTCAACTTTCACCATCCCTAATCCATAAACAAATGATTTAAGTGGCTTGCATGTATCAATGGCAAACCATCTCCTTTAATGGCCAACGAGGATATCAAATTGGTTATTCAATGTTTTTTTTTGATTTGTTTAAAAAAATTAAGGGTTTGGCGGAGAAATATATTTGTTTGATACTTTTTGGACTAAATAAATTATTTTAAATCAAGTTAATTTAAATATAACAAATCCAATTAAACGATCAAGTCCTAGAATTTAATAAAGTTGAAAATCTAGAGCAGATTGTGGCAAGTTTTTCTCATACAAACTCTAATTGAAATGATTCAAATTGCAGATGAAAGTCCAGAAAATGTGTTACAATATATAATTTTCATATTTTGTGTCTTCAGGGATTAGACCATCACCATGGTGAAAATCGAGTTTAGAATGTCTACTTCATTTTCTATGTGAGAATAATTACTTTCTTTTTTTTTTATGTTTGATTCTTATTTCCTTTTACACCAAATTTTTGGAGGTCTAATTTTAGGCTAAGAAATGTGAGTTAATATAGCCAGAATATAGATAAAAAAAAATTACTTTAAACTTATCTCCATATCTTGGTCATGAATTTGAAGGGAAGAAATTGTCAAGTTTGTAACCAAACTTTATGCCTAAAAATTGCCCTATATTTTACCTGAATTTAAGCGTCCAAGTATTAATAAAATTCTTGTATTTCGTTTCTAAAGTTGACAAGGTGTTTGGTTCACACATATTGAACTTGGAATTAGGTTGGATTTGGAATAAAATCATTCATTTCAATACATCTATTTGATTCATAGCTGGAATGTATATAATTATTATAATTAATGTTCGGTTCATCAAATCTTTAGAATAGGATATAATAAATTTTCAATTTTAACCCTATTTGCATAAAGTAAAAATTTAAAAAGTAAAAAATTATTAAGAGAAGAGATTGGCCCTTGAGTGAAGCTCTATCGAAATTGAAGTTAGAAGACCTTCAAAACCATATCTATTAGCAAAGTCAAAATTGGTATTTAGAACCCAGAGAATTTCATGCAGAAACAAGTACTGCCCCATTATTCAATGGCAATATGGATGTTGAATATTTTCTAATTTGGTTGATGCGATTGAGGGAGCTCTTGAATTTATGGAGACCCCAAAACACTGTTGAACTAAATTGTGTGCACGTTGAGGAAGATAAAGTGTCTTTCCATTGCTTAAATTCTTCCACTTGATTACAGAAGATACTTGTTTCATCAATTTCTTTATAGCTGTAACGGCCGGACTTTTCTTGCAGCCTGCAATGGAGAATGATGGCTCAGCCCGTGAAGATTAAATAAAAAAAAAAAAAAAAAAGGGAAAAGGAAAAGTTCTGGGTGGCTGGCTGGCATCACCATGATGGCAAGAAGAGGAGTTTAGGAAATAAGGGGTTGCAAGGGGAAGGAAGCAATCAGCCAAGAAAATGATTGGACGCCTACAAGGAAAGAAAGAAATTAAGTCAAAGATGATTGAAGCTTGCAAGGAAAGGGATAAATCATGGAATATTGTAAGATCAATCAGCCACAAAATAAGGATGTTGCTGCAGGGAAAAGGGGAGACACTCTAGGAAGAGTTGGCATTTACTGCAGGAAAAGGAGAATTCATGCCAAACGAGCCGCTGAGGGAGAGATTATTGACCAAGACCGGCTGTGAGAGGGCTCACATGTCCCAGAGATTCTGCAACATTCAAACGCGCTCTCCTCGGCACGAGGCTTGTCAGGGCAAGGAACTCGGCAAAAGGAGGAGTTCTCTACCGAAACCTCATTTTTCGACTAGATTAGAATATGGTAAGGCTAGTTCAAACCAATGATGCCACGCTGTATGTGTCCCCGCGTCCAAGTCATCGCAAGACCCCAACACTTGCAAATTCAAGCCAAAGAGAGGGCACCCATCCCTGCGACGTGTGTTGAGGTAAATAAATCCACCAACCCCTACCTTTTGATTTTGGGTGAGTTCCAACCAGAACTTAGAATACAATGTATATACAGTAAAAGGTTGCGTAACTAGAGATAGTGCACATTGAAACCAAATAGGAAAGATTATAGACGTAAGTAAGGGGAACATCAGTGTAGGAGATACGTCGAAATCTACGAATATGCCCAAGTATGACCATGAAATAACCCAAACAAGCCCTAGAGTTAATTTAGGACCAATTAACACCAATGGGGATCGAAGAAAAAGGATGAAACAGACGAAAGAACCAAACTAGAAAACTCTGCTCAGTTTTCGCGCTTTCATGCTCTTGACGTGCGCCCGCGCGGTCTTGAATCTGGCAGCAAGCACCGAGAGGCCACCACTGTCGCCATCTCGATCGCGACGATAGATTCTGCAACTCCGGTGAGACATCCCACTTTTGCAAAAATGAGAGCGAAATTCCAATAAACTCTGTGGCCGTCCTCACGGTCGTGGCCCCGCAATTCGCGACCTCGTAAAGCCCATCTACGGTCGCAATCAAGGAACCTAGGAATTCCAATATGTACCGAGAGGCACTTCCGCGAGCATGTGGCCTTGGCAGCGATTGTGAATCACTGGACCGCGATCGTGAAGCCTGATTGCAGAAGGCAACCACTGCACGCCTCGGCCACGTTGCATGATCTTGGACCTCTAAATTCGAACCGGATCACCCCCTCAAGGTTGACAACGGCCTGTTGTTCCCTGAATTGAACCAAAAACAAGGAAAAACAAAGAGTAAGTGGAGACTTAGACAAACTAGGGGTAAATGAAGAATGAAACCTACGTCCCAGATTAAATAATTGTGACGCAAACAGGTGGGGTGTAATCACTATGAGGATTATGTTAGGAAGCTAACTAGGTCGAAACATTAAAGAGCTAGGAAATGAATTACATTTTGGGCTAAGTAAAAATCCAATCCAATTTACTTTGCTCTCGGGCTAAGCCGACCATTATTGACATAAATAGAAACCAAAGGGACAAAAAAGAGGAAAACCCAGAAAGAGCCATGTGACTACAATCAAGTGGGTTGCTTAGATTTTTGTAAAATGTTTGCAAAACAATGGTTTTCTTAAATTACATATCTTTTTTGAAAATGTCAAATATTTTGTGAATTTTACTGTTCATGCCTAAATTTAGGTTTATGTCAAATTCAAATGACTTTATTAAAAATGTTTTAGACGTGAACATGTGACTTTATAAATTGATTATAAATTGTATTGGACAAGTGGATTGAGAATGCATCGTGAGATAAAACTCATTGCTAATTTGTTAGTATTGTGAAACTAGTTTCAACTTTCCCAATAGAAATGAAGTTTGGGCCTTTTAGTCAGGAAACATGGTAACCTTCTCAATTGGGATAGATTGAGACATCAATTTTTGGTTGAAAGGCTTTTTGATTGCACGCGACCCTCCTTAGTTAGGGTTATAAACTAAAACCCTGATTAGTAAATTAAGTACATAAACATTCAAGCCATGAGCAAGTCTAAATATATATGCATGTTTACAATGATACATATTACAATGATATATATGATGGAATGGTATTAAAAGAACAATTTTACTCATACTATACTATTGGAAAGCTTTATGATTTTCCTAACTCTGTTGCCAGATATGTGCTTGTGCAAAGATGCTAAAATTACTCTTTACAAATGTTTTTCAACTATTCTTATCCCCTAAAAAAGGTAACTCCTTTACTAAATGTTCTTGCTCACAAACTCCTTTTTTAAAACCTTTTTTTGCAGATGTGGACCTTAGGAAAGAACCAATCTAGAGTTGGTAAGGGAGCGAGCTTAAAAGTTTTAAGATTAAGTTGTCATGTGATGTTCATTCGCATGTAACTTTATTATTCTTTAAGTCACGATATGCACACCAATGGATTGTAATTTTTAATTTTTCACTGCCATTTGAGATTTGAGGGTGTTGAAAAGACTTGTATAAGCATGTCTTTTAAACTAAAGTAAGGTTACAATTTTTTTTTAATGTATGGTATAGTTCTCTCATGGGTTTGGTACTCTTAAAGCAGAAACCTTAAGGGTATTGTCGTGTTACGTGTGCATTCGAGTTGTCAAATTTTGTAATAATATAGAGATAGCTAAAGATGTTGAAAAGGGGATAATTTGTCCATTCAATCATGTGACTAATGTTGAGCATAGTCAAGATGCAATATTCAAGGAAAAGATTGATGATGTTTTTTATGTTGTGCTAAAATAAGGAAACGACCATGGATGTAGACGATGAAGGAAATTCCTATGCCTTCCAAATGAGAGAAGGAAGGACTGTGACTACTTGATCTCATCATTCTGAGGTTATTACTGTTGGGAGTGCGGCGGGTCCAATTACAAACTCTGATTGAACCTTATTGGGCCAGAGGAGAAGCCCAATCAAATTGGGAGCATCACCTATGAACAACGTATGTTGGGCCTGGAGCGGAGCCCAACAAGATCGGGGAGAACCGTTCACGGGCCTGTACGTGGACACGTATATAAGTGGGCTTGACACCATGTATTAACTCAAAACCTTAAGGCTGTGAGTTATGGGTCAAGTATCCACTTTATATACAAGTCACTTTTCTCTTTTTCTACCAATGTGGAATGCCACTTTTTTCTAACTCATATTTGTTTCCCAACAATTACCAAGAAGCTCTCCCATATCAATGCTCCCAATGAACATATTACGACAGTAAATGATCATGGTGTTAACGGTCTAAGTTAGATAAATAATACACCACCAATCGACTTTATTTTGCATGTGGGTTACTACGAAGTGTCATATCAAGATTTTATTATACCTATTTATCAACGTAGTCTGTCATTGAGTTTCTGTCAAGTTTATTGGATTTTTGGTTGCACATGTTGGGGATTATGTTGATGTTAAAATCATGGGAGGAAAATGTAGTGATTGGGATAGACCGATTGAATTTGTGGTATGACAAGGTGGATTTGACGTTCTTACATGTGCAAGTAAGAAAAATTAAACCTGGAATCCTACAATTTATGTATTTTGAATGCTCCATTACAGTCATATCTCTAATTAAACACAGAGTTCTTTTTCGAAACCAATGGTTTCATGTGAATTCTCAAAATGCTGAAAGTTTAGCATTATGCATGTGGCGATCAATATTACATGAGATGCGATCAATGGCACAAAAATTAAGTTTTGAAGGATCATGTATGTCATGATTGATCTCGAGGAAGGCACAATTAATTGCACTGGATATATTCCGCATGCACAGACTTTCGTTTTATCTTGTTATTAGGGTTCTTTCTATGATCTAGTTAGGGATGTTTTATAATATTTAGATTGGATTCTTTTGATTGGTTTTGATAGGTTTAAAATCACTTTAGAATAGGATCTCGTTGAATTCTAATTTCTTAAGAGATGGATTCCTAATTTGTAAATAGGATGCTTTAGGACTATTATAATCATTCTCCTTATGTTATTACAAGAAACTGAGAGGATTTTTTTAGGGAAAAAAAGGAATAAAATGTGGAGTTAAAAATATAATATGAAAATAGTTATTTTTAACAAGTATAGTTCTAAGAATAAAAAAAAAGGAATTTCTAGACAATATTAATTTTGAGAAATAATAAAAATACATTCAAATTCACCAACATTCTTTTAAACAAATTAAATTAACATCTCATATACGAAACAAAAAAGGAACAAGTGAAATATAATATTTAGTTAATAATAAAATAAATGTTAATTATATTGAAATTTAAAATTAAATTTAAGTTATCTCCATCAAGCATCACCTTGAAATAGCTTGAATATGAAAGAAAAATACAATATAATCAATAGATACATTGATTAAGATACAAAAAATCTTAATAAATTAAATACAGCGATAGTTATACATCTACGAAGCAATCTTTATTTATTCTCATTTTCATATATTTTTTATTGTTTTTATAATTCTTAAAATTAAATATTTTTCAAAATTAATTTTTTAAAAAACAAAACAAAATAAATATAATTTATTCACATACAACGCGTGTGTGCTTATATAATACTAAAAAATGTGAGCACCTCCCACCAACAACTTGATAATTAAATTCTTAACTGTCAAAAATATTAACAATGAAGTAATCTACCTGGCATCGACATGCTAATATAGACCTTATTAGCTAACTTGCTAAAATAATTCAATTCCACACATATATAAATATATATGCAGTTAGCTGTTGCACCATATATAAACAAACTCATGCCTGCGGAAGGCTTCATTATTTTCACACGAAGAAAACGGAAGAAAGAAGAGGAGAGATCAAGAATATGGCCATGCCTTTGCCCAAACTTTCGAGCTGCTTTCCTGAGAGGAACCGAAACGTCTGTGAAGGCGATGTATGCTATTTAGGTGATCCAAAGAACTGCTTCCCTGAGGGGAGGCGATATGTCTGTGAAGGCGATGTATGTTTTGTCTGTGATGGCGATGTATGTCTTTTAGGTGATCCAAAGAAGAAGAACGAGCAAAAGCAAAAATGCATTGGGATCCCATTTGTTTAATTTATGAGGCTTCACCCACAAAGCCTTGAGGAAATATATGTAATCTCCTCATGATGTCAGGTATATGGCTTTCCAGTAAGCCTACCTTGTTTGATGCCTTGGATTCATATAAAGTTCGCTGATTTTATTTTGTTTTATCTATGTGTTTCCAGCAGCCCCTTCGCATAGCTTATTATTATAATTCAGGGGCAAAAATATTTGATCTGGTTTGTGTATGGGAAATCGTGCTTGTTTGGACAAATATTTAATTTATCCACTAAATTTCTGCTTTTCGTGGAGTCTATTCCTCCTTTATTCTTTATAAATTATATTTGGGGATTATGAAGTAAATTATTCATCTATTTTTTACGATATGGAATTGCATTGAAGTGGTCACAACAAAAGTAGCTTTAATCTGTTAATTAATCTTTTTTTTTTTTCTCTTCCTTACCCTCCAGTTTTATTATTCGTGAATTGTCTCCTGTCATTTTCTCACCAATTCTCTCCTCTCGCTTAGTTACATTCTCATTTTAATTAATTTATATATATACATTTTCATTACACATATTTTAAATATGAATGGAAGGCTAATTAAGGATGTTCAAACATAAATTTAAATTAGTAAAGCTTGTACTATGTATGCCCTTTGGCTCCCAAAGGATGTCGAAACTTGGTTTGTGAAGTATGTGCCGTTTCTCATTTGTTATGAGCCACAAAAGGTTGACGTTGAATCAAAGATGACCAACTTTTGATTTTCGTTTTGTGGGTGTTAAAGGCTATAAAGTTGATATTCAGCAAATCCCACTTGTTGGCCATCTTGCACACAATACTGAAATGTGAACCGTTGGTTGCGTTGACTTGTCCGACTGCAACAATTATGGCAAATGATCCGCCTTGTTTAACTTTCACCAACTCTAATCAATAAACAGATGATTTCTATGGCAAGCCATCTCCTTTAATGGCTGACAACAGTATCAAATTGGTTATTTTAAGTTTTTTTTTTTTTTTTTGCTATTTTATCTTTTTGGACTTAATAAATTATTTTAAATCAACTTAACTTGAATAGAACAAATCCAATTAAATGATCAAGTCCTTGAATTGAATAAAGTGGAAAATCTAGAGCGGATAGTTGCGGGTTCGTTAATTAGACATAATTTTCTCATACAAACTATAACTGAAATGATTCAAATTGCATTTGAAAGTCAAGAAAGTGTGCTACAATTGTTGTGTGAGAGATTAGACCATCACTATGGTGAAAATCGAGTTTAAAATGTCTACATCATTTTCTATGCGAGAATAATTACTTTCTTTATTTATATTTGATTCTTACTTCCTTCTACACCAAATTTTTGGAGGTCAAGATTTAGGCTATGAAATGTGGCTTAATATGGCCAGAATATAGATTATAAAAAAAAAAAGACCTTAACCTTATCTCCATATTTTGGGCATGAATTTGGAGGGAAGAAATTACCAAGTTTGTAATCAAACTTTATGCCTAAAAATAGCCCTATATTTTACATGAATTTAACCATCCAATTATTAATAAAATTCTCGTATTTTGTTTCTAAACTTGACAAGGCATTTGCTTCATCAATTAAATTGAATTGGATTCGGAGTCATTCATTCTGAATTTGGAATGAAACCATTTATTTCAATACATCTTTTTTGGTTCAATAGCTAGAATGTATATAATTATTATAGTTGATGGTTGGTTCATGCATTCTTTGGCATGAGATAATAAAAATTTTCAATTTTAACCCGACTTGCATAAAGTAATTTAAAAAGTTAAACAAGTTAAAGATTCTGAAGATGAGAGATTGGCTCTTGAGTGAATCTCTGTCGAAATTGAAGTTAGAATACCTTCAAAACCATATCTATTGGGAAAGCCAAAATTGGTATTTGGAACGCAAAAAAATTTCATGCAAGAACAAGTGCCCGATTATTCAATGGCATTATGGATGTTAAATATTTTCTAATTGGGTTGATATGATTGAGGGCGCTCTTGAATTTATGGAGACCCCAAAACATTGTCGAACTAAATTGGCGGCTTACAAGTTAAAGAGGCCGCGTTAACATAGAGAGAATGGATGCAAAATGATCAGTGTTGATGAGGAAAGTAAATTGTGCGCACGTTAAGGAAGATAAAGTGTCTTTTCATTGCTTAAATTCTTCCACTTGATTACAAAAGATATTTGCTTCATCAATTTCATTATAGCACTCGAGTTGTCAAATTTCGTAATAATACACAGATAGCTGAAGAAGTTGAGAAGAGGGAGATTATTTGTCCATTCAATGAATAGTCAAGATGCAATATTCATGGAAAAGCTTGATGATGTTTTTATGTTGTGCTAAAATAAGGAAATGGTCATGGATGTAGAGGTTGAAGGAAATTCCCATGCCTTCCGAAGAAAAGGAAAGACTGTGTCCGCTTGATCTTCATCATTCTGAGGTTATCACCAAGAAGTTCTCCCATATCAATGCTCCCAATGAACATACTACGACAGTAAATGATCATGGTGTAAACGGTCTAAATTAGATAATTAATACACCACCAATCGAGTTTATTTTGCATGTGGATTACTACGATGTGTCATATCAAGATTTTATTATAGCTATTTATCAAGGTAGCGTGTCATTGAATTTCTGTCAAGTTATTGGATTTTTGGCTGCACATGCGATGTTAAAATCATGGGTGGAAAATATAGCGACTGGGATAGGCCAATTGATATTGGGGCATGACACGTTAGGTTAGATGTTCTTAGATGTGCAAGTAAGAAAAATTAAACATGAAATCCTATAATTTATGTATTTTGAATGCTCCATTGCACTCATATCTCTAATTAAACACAAAGATGAGTTCTTTTTTCAAAACAATGGTTTCATGTGAGTTATCAAAATGCTGAAAATTTAGAATTATGCTTGTGATGATAATATTACATGAAATGCTATCAATGGCACAAAAAATAAGCTTTTTGATTTTTAGAAACCATTATTTTGAAGGATCATGTATGTCATGATTGATCTCAAAGGGAGAAAGGCGCAATTAATTGCACTGAGTAGATTTAGCATGCACATATTTTTGTTTTATCTTGTTATTAGGTTTCTTTCCATGATATGGTCAGGATTGTTTTATACTATTTAGATTGGATTCTTTTAATTGGTTTTGATAGGTTTAAAATCATTTTAGAATAGGATTTGGTTGAAATCTAATTTCTTAAGAGAGGGACTCCTCATTTATAAATAGGATGCTTTAGGAATATTATAATCATTCTCCTTATGCAATATGAGATACTGAGAGGCTTTTCAAAGAGGAAAAAAAGGAATAAAATGTCGAGTTAAAAATATATCAAGAAAATAGTTATTTTTTAAACAAGTATATTTCCTAGAATAAAGAAAAAAGAATTTCTCGACAATATGAATTTTGAGAAATAATAAAAACTACATTCATATTCACCAACATTTTTCTAAACAAATTAAATTAACATCTCATATATGAAAAAGGGGTACAGGTGAAATATAATATTTAGTTAATAATAAAACAAATATTAATCGTATTAAAATTTAAAATTAAATTTAAGTTATCTCCACCAAATATCACCTTAAAATAGCTTTAGTATGAAAAAAAAAACAACATAATCGATGGATACAAAAATATCTTAATAAATTAAACACAGTGATTGTTATACATCTACAAAGAAATCTTTATTTAGTCACATTAATTTTACTGTGTTTATAATTTTTATAATTAAATATTTTACAAAATTAAGTTTTTTAAAAAATGAAAAAATAATATATATATATATTTACATAAAATTTATTCCGGTGGACTTATATAATACTAAAAAAAGCGAGCCCCTCCCACCAACAACTTGACAATTAAATTCTTAATTGTGAAAATATTAACAATGAAGTAATCTACCTGGCATCGGCTTGCTATTATAGACTCTATTAACTAACTTGCTAAAATTATTCAATTCAATATAGAGCAATATATATAGGCAGTTAGCTGTTAAACCATAAATAAACAAAACTCATGCCTGCGGAAGGCTTCATTATTTTCATACGAGGAAAACAGAAGACAGAAGAGGAGAGATCAAGAATATGGCCATGCCTTTGCCCAAACTTTCGAGCTGCTTTCCTGTGAGGAGCCGAAACGACTGTGAAGGCGATGCATGTTATTTAGGTGATCCAAAGAACTGCCTTCGTGAGGGGAGGCGATATATCTGTCAAGGCGACGTGTGTTTTGTCTGTGATGGCGATGTATGTCTTTTAGATGATCCAAAGAAGAAGAACGAGCAAAAGCAAAAATGCATTGGGATCCCATTTATTTAATTTATGAGGCTTCACCCACAAAGCCTTGAGGATATATATGTTATCTCTTCGTTATGTCAGATATATAGCTTTCCAGTAAGCCTACGACCTTGTTTGATGCATTGGATTCATATAAAGTTCACTTATTTTATTTTATTCTATCTATGTGTTTCCGGCAGCCCCTTCGCATAGCTTATTATTATAATTCAGGGGCAAAAATATTTTATCTGGTTTGTGAATGGGAAATCATGGATGTTTGGACAAATATTTAATTTATCCTCTAAATTTCTGCTTTTCGTGGAGTCTATTCCTCCTTTATTCTTTCTATATTATATTTGGGGATTATGAAGCAAATTTTTCATCTATTTTTTACAATATGGAATTCAATTGATGGGGTAACAACAAAAATTGCTTTGATCTGTTAATTAATTTTTTTTTCTCTTCCTTACCCTCCAGTTTTGTTATTTGTAAATTGTATCCGGTCATTTTCTCACCCGTTTTCTCCTCCCTCTTAGCTACCTTCTCATTATAATTAATTTTTTCATATATTTTCATTACCAATTGAAGCGCACACATATTTCAATTATGAATGAAAGAAGGTCAATGAAGGATGTTCGAACACAAATTTAAATTGCTAAAACTTGTACTGTGTATGCCCTGTGGCTCCCAGAGAATGTTGGAACTTGGTTTAACCAAAGGTGCCGTCCAATTGTGGATCATTAATAAACAAAGAATCGTTGTGAAAGTTTGTGTGTATGTTCCATTTCTCTTTTGTTATCATCCACAAAAAGCTGACGTCGAATTAAAGATGACCAACAGTCGATTTTCCTTTTGTTTGGTGTTAAAGGCTTTAAAGTTGATAATCGGTAAAACCCACTTGATGGCCAGGATGTTGCACACAATGCCGAAACGTGAACCGTTAGTAGCTTTGGCATGTTCGATTTAACAATTATAGCAAACGGTCCTCTTTTTTTTTTTTTTTTAATTTTTTTAACTTTCACCAACTCTAATCAATAAACAAATGATCCAAGTGGCTTGCATGTATCAATGGCAAACCATCTTCTTTAATGGCCGACAAGGATGTCAAATAGGTTATTTGAAGATGTTTTTTTTTTTTTTGCTTTGTTTGTTAGGTGGAGAAATATAATCATTTAATCCGTTTTAGACTTAATAAATTATTTGAGATCAGATTAATTTAAATAGAACAAATCCAATTAAATGATCAAGTCATTAAATTGAATAAAGTTGAAAATCTAGAGAAGAGAAAGTTTGGTAAATTAGACATCATTACCTCATACTAACTCTAGTTGAAATGTTTCAAGTTGCATTTGGAAGTCAAGAAAATGTGCTACAATTTTCATGTTTTGTGTCTTGAGAGATTAGACCATCACCAGGGCGAAAATCGAGTTTAAAATCTCTATATCGTTTTTCATGTGAGAATAATTTCTTTTCTTATTTATATTTAATTCTTATTTCCTTTTATCCTTAACTTTTGGAGGTCACATTTTAGACTAAATAAATTGACTTTATATCGCTAGAATATGGATAAAACAATTACCCTTAAAATTTATCTCCATATTTTAGGCATGAATGTGGAGGGAAGAAATTATCAAGTTTGCAACCAAACTTTAAACCTATAAATAGCACTATATTTTACATGAATTTAAGCATCCGAGAATTAATAAAATTCTTGTAGTTTGTTTCTGAACTTGAGGTTTGAGTCTTAATTTTTGAATTTTAATCAATTCAAAGAGGTGTTTTTGAGTGTTCAATCCTGCGTATCAATCAATGCTAACGCGACTTTATCGTAGCCGCTTAATGTTATAGATTAGTACGCATTGTTGGGTCAAGTTCCCACCTTAAATAAACCTATCTGTCAAATCTTTTTAACGATCCCTGCGTAAATTTTCATGACTTCTAAGTGAGACGTATGCATTTACCAACCCATTGGACTATTCTTTGCATTCTCTTAGTTCTTTCTTACAGTCATTCAAGAATTTTAGAAGTGAATTGTCCAAGGAGATTCACTCCAGGTTAAGGGTATTCAATACCAAGGTAGAGAGTATAGGTAAGGCCATGTAAGTTCATATCATTGAAAGAGGAAAATTGTTAAAAGTGTTGTGATGATAACTTGGTGAAACATCTTTCTTTGCATGGTGATATTTTATTTGCTATAATTGATTTTAAGTTGTAAATTCTCCAGGTGTAATAATGTTAATGCTTTGGTATTCTGGAGATTTGCTTGTTGAAAATAAAAGTTCGAGGAATTTTGATGCACATTTTGAGGTCATATTAGAAGGTAACAAGTTTCACGTTGAGTTAAAAACATATGTGTGCATTTCATGATATGTTTGTATCTTTCAATGATGGGCTTGGATGGATTTTAGAAAGTCAGATTTCAATAAGGGCCTGTTGAATTCATTGAGATATGAAGAATTGCACACTAACTGCATAATTCTCTTTATAGCCTCTTCTTACTTGTGCTACTATCACTCCACTGCATCTAAATTGGATTCCTCATTGTTCATTCACTCTTCTTCTGATGTCCATCTCTCCACTGCATCTAAATTGGATTCCTCATTGTTCATTCACTCTTCTTCTGATGTCCATCTCTATGTTATTATGTCAATGATATACTACTCATCAGTGACAACTCTGAGACCATCTAAACCTTGGTGACTAGCCTCCATGCTGCATTTACACTAAAAGATCTTGGACTTGCACTCCCTTGGTATTAAGCTCCTTCCATCCAAAAATGGCCATGTTCTCTCTCAACACCAATATCTCACTAATCCTCCTGAAACCGCTGGTCTCTCTCAAGCTAACTCATCAACTACCTTAATGTCTACTTCCTCCAAACTCACTTGGTAGGATAGTCCAAGCTTCTCAAACCCAACTCTCTATCAACAAATTAATGCGGGTGCACTCCAATACGCCACTCTCACTCGGCTTGACGTTGCATTCTCTATTGATAAGGCCTGCTGATTCCTGCATTGCCCCACTAAAAATCATGGGATTGCTGTCAACCGTATTTTCCCCTATATTTGTCATACACGGGATTGTGGTTCGTATTTCACTAGCTTTTCTACCGTGTTACTTCATGCCTTTTCCGAATCTAATTATAGGCTAGTTGTAAGGATGATTGAAAGTCCACCAGTGGTAACGTCATCTTCCTCAGACCTAATCTCATTTCACGGTCTAACAAAAAGTAATAAACAGTGGCTCGTTCTTCCCTTGAGTCTAAATATAAGGACTTGGCAAATGCCATATCAGAAAATAAATAGCTTAAACCTCTTCTTCGGGAGCTTAAAAATTGATCTTCCTTGCACTCTGGTGTTATAATTTGGACGCAACCTCCCTCTCTCCTAATCCTGTATTTCATGCACGCACAAAGCATGAAGAATTTGACTTTCATTTTGTTCGGAACAAGGTTTCTTGTCATGAGGTGCAAATTCAATTAATCAATTCTCGAGACCGACTTGTTGATATCAAGACAAAAACTTCGCCGTGAACATTTTCGAGACAAGTTGAAAGTCCAGTCCTACGTTGCCTACCTTCCACTTGAGGGGGTATCAACACAAATGTATATTAGAAGTCATGCCCATCCATCATGAATACCTACTGCACTAGCCTTCAGATATAGTTTAACCTTATGGATATATTTCTTGGCCTTATGATTTTGATAGGAGTTATTCTTTTGTGCCGCGAACACACACATGTATATGCACCCTTTTTAGCATAGATATATATAATATACAAACGACACTATTTTTTTCTCTCACATTCTGTTATCCTCTTCAATTGCTTGAAATTAGCATTAATCTCCATGTTTCTTATTTGAATTTGCCTTTTATAGGTTGTACTTTGAACACAAACTGAGTGCAATTTTTCATCATGAGAAGGGGTATATGAGGACACCAAAGTGTCAAAAGATTGTCTCTCGACCATTTAGAGTCTTTTTCATGTTGCATCAGAAAAGTTAAGTGCTAGAATGAAGAGTTATAATTATATGGTCCCTTTTGGAATCAATAGATTACTTTGGATGAAATTTATTCAAGTGGAGCGAGCCCAATTAAAGAACCAAGTCATTAAATTTAATAAAACTGAAATTTTGGAGTCAATTCTAACAATTTTAGTAAATCAAGTATAAGTTTCTCATATAAACTCTGATTAAGCTGATTCAACTTACGTTTGAAAGTCAAGGAAATGTGCTACAACTCTCATGCGTCGCATTTTGAGGTATTCGACCAGCATCATAAAGTAAATTGAGCTTAAAATCGTTGCAATGTTTTCTCTGTAAACTCTTGAGCAATTCAAAGACGAGTTTTTTAGTGTTCAATCCCACCTGTTAATCAAGGCCAAGGCAACTTGATTGTGGCCTCGTACTTGATTCGACAATTAAGTTTATGAACCTCAAGTCTTGGTTATGGATCAAAATTATTCCTTAGGATACATTGTTGGTCAAACTTTTTGCTTTAAGCAAATCTATCCGTCAAATCCTTTTAATGGGCAATCGGATCAATATATCTTTGTGTATGTCCTCTGTCCCCACTACTGGCTTATGGGTGCTTCCCCAAAAAAAATTCCTTTAGGACAAACTCTTAACAAGGCCAAGTGAGCCACCATCCAAGACCCAGATTTCATGCACAGATGCTGTTCGAAGCAATAAATACAAACAAGGCCATAATATGAACCACTAATATCAGATTAGTCCAGCCACAGCATGCTGAAGACTCAATTGGAATAGTTGAAAAATAGAATATCACTCCTCTCTGTCACATAACAAAGTGGCAGACTCAGCGGGTTCGGAGAGGGAAATTATGAGACAAGTTATCTTCACTGTCCCACTAATTTACAAATCTATGATATATGTCAGTCATTTTGGGACACTATATTTATGTGCTTAAATTTATATAATATAAAATTAAAAAATAATTATTTAGTTTATTTTATTTGTAGAATATATTAATTTATTTAAATATTCATTTTATACTTATGGGAAAAATAATTTTTTCGTTATTTGTCGAAGAAGGGTGTAAGTGTACATTTATTTAATATGGCCAAAGTCGTCCAAACTCTTAAGAATATAAACTTATTTCAACTATACAATGTGTAATTACACCATTTCTATTATTTTGAATTTTTATTTTTTTTCTAACATCTCATCATTCTTTTTCTTTTGACTTACCTTTATTTGTATTTTCTCTACAATTTATTCTCTTTCTCATTTCTTTTGATCATATTTATAATAGTTTTTACAGTTTTAATTTAAATTATTTTATTACTATTATTTAAATATAATAATTTTATAGTTTAAAAATAGTTTAGTACATGCACTACCTGTGCAAGTTTTACTAGTAATTAAATTCAGAATTATATGCAATTAATCGAACGAGAACTCGAGAGAAGTAGCAGAGATGAGATTGTTTTCATAACATCATTCATTGATCCTCTCCCAGTTTCCTCCCATTGGCCTTCAGCTTTCCTCTAAAAACATTTTCATCTGCTATCAGTCAGTACTAATCTTTCGCGTAAGAACACATGAATAAGCGACGCCCACAGCCAATAATTCTCATCCACATTGCCACCCCCGTCCATCGTTTCTTATACATACCCTAAACTTTATCAGAGCTTATCAGGACCCACGGATCATGATGGATGCCATCATTTGGTCAGCCAACAAACCGGATTTGTGCTTCGTATTTGTTGTCTCCAAAATGCTCTCCCAGCCCAGGAAATGGATGCCATTTTTTTTGCAATGCACTACTCGCAGGTGTAATTCAAGAAAGCACATTTGAGTTGGGAACCATATGGCTTTAAAATGTAGTTGCCAGGCCAAAAACAACGCCATCTCTTTCTCTACATAAATTGTCCGAGTTGCAGAGCCGAATCTAGCTGCTGACAGTTAACCATGATGCCAGATGAGGCCCTTCCAGGAGACCCCAATGATTGAACACCAATACTTGAGTCTGGACGGAAGGATTCCTGCTCCTGCCCAGAATGCATTCGTGGATTAAGATTCCGCCAAGTAGACTGCAGTTGGAACCTAGACAAGTCGGCAGTCACTAGCTGTGGATAAGCCATTAGTTGATTATGAAACTGCATTTCGTTGTCCACCCTATTGGGTATTGGGCCTTGTGGTACAAAAGCACGAAACAGAGAGCTGTTCTTCTCTGGTTGAAAATGCATTCCTCCGGGTGCAGGAGACTCTCCACGAAACAGTCCTAATTGTTGCTGGATCTCATCAGTTAAATTGTACTGGGAATCTGCGGTTATCTGGTTCTTGCATGGATTTGAGTTTCTTTCAGTTCTAAATGCAACTGCCCCTACAGATATACATGCATGGGCAGCAGCTACAGCACCAATGCTCGGATCATTGATGTTTGAGGATGGAGCCGAGGTCAAGACTTGACGAGCATCATCCGAGGACTTGTTCAAGGATATTTGTTGATTTTGTGCCTTCGTAGCCGGCAACCTCATCAACTGGACAGGGTCACTCAGACCCTGCGCCAGTTCATGGGGGTAAAACCTTGTCGCATTTCCCAAATCAGAAGATGAACTGGCTATTGCATTATTCTCCAATGTATTACCAACAACTTTTCCATTAGGAAATCCTTCAACAACTCCTTCATTGTCAGCCTGTTTGAAAGCTTTCAACAGTGAAAAGTCAATGTTCCTTGTCTTTAATTCTGTCAAAATGGTAGCTTCCATTTCTGAATTCCTAGAAATTTCCCTGTGGCCGTTGGGTTCAGCTGCATCTTTATTGAATGAGGGTGTACCTTTCAATTGAAGCTGCTTCAAAACCCTTTCATCAGATTCAACAGAACTCCTGGATTGTGAATTTTGATACAGCTTACCGAGATTAGCAGAACCACCAGTCTTGCTGATCCCTGGAGATAAAAAGAATGATGGTTTCATTTCTGATACACTCACTCTGACTGCGTGCTTCTTGACTGGAAGAGAGGAAGTTTTACCAGCAGAATCCAGATATGGAAATCTATCCTCAACAAAAAGCGGCACACTACCTGGATTTTCTTTAGAAGGCACAGAGACCATAGGGATGTTCTCAATCTTCTTAGGATCAGCAGTAGGCTGTACTTTCACCAAAGAACGTGGTTCCCTCACAGTGCAATTTTCTAGTATTAATACAGGAGATGGAAGTGGTTCACACTCTCCAACCCACGCCCGA
Organism: Avicennia marina; assembly: GCA_019155195.1. NCBI lineage: Eukaryota > Viridiplantae > Streptophyta > Magnoliopsida > Lamiales > Acanthaceae > Avicennia > Avicennia marina. Next base: position 3,926,534 of record CM032754.1, on the reverse strand, counting down.
CCAATCTTAAATCCTTGAGGTACTGCCTGTTCAATTCTTTCAGAAGTGAATTTCCAGACAACAGATCCAAGAGTTGCAGCAAAACGAGCAAGGCTCCTAGCATAAGAATTTTCGGAATAAAGCCCTACCTGTTTCAGAAAATTTGAAAGTCGGCACAAATAATAAAATGATAAATAGTAAGATAAAGAATCTGAACGAGCCGTACAGGAACCAGCTGGTTGGTTTCTCCCTCAAAAGTAGAGAAAATTGATTCAGGGCTGCCCACAACGTGAGCAAGCAAGGTGCTATATGTCGCACAACGGTTTTCACTGTGCACAAATGAGTCCCTACCAAATCTAGATACTCGAACCTTCCCTACAAGAAGGCAGAGAAGTCAGGGAATACAACATCATATACCATGATACAAAATGCTGAAGCCACCATTTTAGTTACCCAGGCAGCATCAAAAAACTAGAGTTGGAATTATCACACAGGGATCAGTTGAAGAACAATCCACAAGAACCAATGAATTAGGGAATTCAAACTAATTAGTGGAAGTGTTTGCATTGTAAGGACGCAGCAAATTTAAAACTTCATGAAGCACATAAACCACCCAATGCCATTTGTTGAATGATTACCTCATCTAAAAGCTTAAGCTAAAAATACATATCATTTGATACTTAATTTACTCTAACATGCCCCTTCAAGTGCAAGCAGTATTCTTTTTGTGAAGCCTTGCACCTGAAACACCTTTTTTAGAAATGAATAGTGGTGAGGTTCAAACTCAAAACTTATTTGGTCAGCCTTGGATACCATGTTGAGCAACCACTTGTCTAAAATCTGAACACAGACATATCATTTAATATTTATTTTACTCTTAACACCATTAAATAATCAGGTTCATGAGTTACCTGGCAGTGTTTCTTCGGCCTTGTCCAAATTTTTAACACTGAAAAAAGAATTTTCCCCAACAAGCACATCACTGTTACCAGGTTTCTCACACCCAACAGCTTGGAGCACATTTGAAGCACTGTGGACATCAACTGCTGTTGCAAGTAGGTCTCTACGTGTGAAATCTGAGGTAGGAGGCTGTTGCATAATTTGGCTCACAGACCTTTTTATTTGCTTCTTCGAAGTCGAGCTAGATCTCATCTTCTGAGTACGCTTGACATCTTTCTCTGAGCATTCATCATTCAACCTTATCTTATGAAATTTCTTCATTGCCAACTCTTTGATGGAGCATGCCTTTCCAACAATAAAAATGAACCAAAAGTTATCTAAAAGAGTTAGATTAAATGAACAAAAATGTGCATCCCATTTACCTGCTTGTGATATATGGTATCTGGTGAGTTGTATTGCATTGCATTTGAGCAAATCAGAAAAACATCACTCTGCACAATGTGAGCTGGATTTATAAAATAGAAAAATAAGATATGCAGAGTCCTAGATTGATAACAGATTTACTGGGAGCAAGTTAAAAGCATTCATAACAATCTGAGCTTCTGGCCAGTAATAACATTGAATGGCAGAAAATTCAAACATATGACTTATTTTAAGCTGAATAACCAATAGTGAGTAAAACAAAATAAATTTTTCATTGCATGTCATACTTTTCTCGAGGTCAGAAAATCAATGCACTTATGTCAAGGTAAATGATGTAACAAGCAAAATTGGGCAGGATTCTAGCACCCTTATAGAATTTTTCAGTTTCAATTCAATGGGACTAACAGCTAAGATATATTACCTAAATAAACTAAGACATACTTTTGACCAGGTCAGACAACGAATGAAGGACGGAATTGAACTACAGCCACATTTTATTCCATGCCTTTATTCTTCAAATCCACCAAAAAATTGAGGGGGAAGAAGAAGAAGAAGAGACTATACTATTCAGTTTCGACAAAAGCATAAAAATCCAAAATCCAATATCACGTGCTCCATCATGCCTTCAAGATTCAAGTGACGCCCTCTAATTTTCAGCTACAAAGATCTCCCAAGAAGTGCAACACCACAATTTCATCAACATGGATATAATCAACTTTTTAACTGACAACAAAACTTCAAATGAAATTTTAGGATCAATTTCAGCAAAACTAGAATCAACGTTGGCCCTGATAAACACAATTCCCCAAAGAGAATATATGATAATCATCTTTTAAATACTCACCCAGCGCCAAACACCACCCCCACATAAAAAAAAAATACTACAAAACAGAGAATATATTTATATTAATAAAAAATAAAAAATAATATTTTAGAAAAAGTCCTTTATTCCTTTCTGGGGCAATAAAAAAATCATAAAAAACCGATTCAACACGGGGCACAGTGCACTCACCTCAAATTGCTCCAAAGTTACATATAATCCATTTCGTAGATTGCTCCTCACAGTGGCAAAGTCCATTGGATGCTTTATCACATCGTGGTAATCTGGAAGCTATACAAACAATAAAAATTAACCAGCATAGAAATTCCACCATACAGACCTCTAATACAATCCTAATTTTCCACAACTCCCCATTTACCTCTTCAGAATCAACTGGTTCTGCATAAACACCGTAAGTATCTTTCCTGTTCAAAAAGATAACACAACGCGCTTGAACATTAAAAGGAGCCCATCTCGCAGTTCCATAGATGTTCACGATTATAGCTAATTGGTCACATACTTCTGTAGTTTGTCCAAAATCAACTCTAAAGCCTTCTTATCAGGCAACGGAAGCCCAGATGGAACCTCTGCTGGTGTCCATATACCATTGAAACCACATAAATTCAACAAAACTGACCATAATAGACACAAAATTAATCACATCGACTTATTACAAAGCCATAGCAAAAGAAAATCTCACCTGAAGGCGACTCTTCAGCCATGGGCTGTGGCTTTTGTTCTCTAACCTGCAAAAAACAGCAGCATCACTAAACTTCCAGGAAGCCACCAAGAAATAAATTGATATCACCACAAGTCTATAAGTTAATAAATGCTACAAAAAAGAAAAGAAAAGAAAAAAACACAACATACACGCACCATCCCCCTAGCTTAGAAGAATGTAAATTGGCCTGAGTTTCAGAGACAGGAAATGAGGGCAGATAAACAATATCCTCAAGAACGTGAGTGCTCGTATAACATAATACATGACTATCTGCGACACTGCAGTGTGTTTTACAGAGAGAGAAGTGAGAGCGCCATTAGATTCTTTTGGGCTTTGTTTTGACAGTCGACCACCCGTTAAACATTCATACATCAACACAAAAACAAGCTCACGCAACCATTTTTGGTGGCGTATGCAGATACCATCTGTTCATTCTATAGAAAAGTGGACCCATTAAAAAAACCTGAGTTCAACTCCAGCAAACCTCTCTCTCTCTCTCTCTCTCTATATATATATATATGTATGTATGTATGTATATACGTATGTATTTACACACACATTCGTGTTAATTTATGCCCTCCACTCCCATATAGCGTCTTTTCATTTCCTACCATTTTTTACTCGAATTCCAATTTTCCCCGATTTCCACTCCTACATAGAAACATCATACACTCATAGTCACCTCGTCGTCGTTTTCGTCATTGTCACCTTCAGTTTCATCATCCGTATTCTCGCAGATTTCTTCATTTATTATTTTCCGTTTCTTGGATGGCTTGCCACCATGGCCGGAGGAAGAGGCAGGCGCCTGGCCCAAGCGCCGAGTCCGAATCCTCTGCGGAGCCGTTGGCTTCGGTTCTCCTCCGCCGCCGCTCTGTAGTTCAAGGAGGAGCTTGAGCTTCTTCTCCCGGCGGCGATGGTCCTCGTCGTTCTCGAAGAACTCGTCGTCGTCAAGATAGTCATCGAGGTCGAAGAAGTACTTCACATTTCGTCGTCGAAGACTCCGGCGGAGGCCACACTCCGTCGCCGGCGCTTCGCGGGCGGCGGAATATGCCTTTGGTGGCCTAACTTTCTTCTTCCTCCCGGTCTGGCCCATCCTATTTTGAGCCTTTTCTCCGGGCCCTAGCCAAAAACCCTCACCCACTTTCTGCCTCTAATTTTTAATTTATTTTTTTTGCGCTATCGCCGTTGACTCCATTGTTGGGTTAATTCAATTGGGTAACTGTATATTTTTCAAAAAATTATATAAAAATTGAAAAAATATAATAATTATAGTATATATATATATATATATTATTTTTATTTTTAATGTAAATATCAAAACAAACGTAGCATCGTTACAAATAAAAACGAAAATAGTTAAAATACGAAGTTTGTGTGATATTTGTATGTTTGAATAAAGGCACATGGAAAGTGAGTACATGTGGGCCCTTAGGCTTTGCTTCCACGTGATATCCGCTTCCGACTGTCCGAGCCTGGGTCCAAGAGTAAGGCTCGGTACGTATTGAAACGGCTTTGGATTCTGCCGTTCCCTGTCGGGCTTGCCTGCTCAGTGCTTATGGACTTATCAACGTCGTCTACCCAAATTAAGTCCTTGTTTGGTGTTGTAATTAGAAACAATTTAGAATGAAAGTTTGACTATTTAAAATTGTATATTTATTTTTCCATAGTCTTAATACATAAATAATTTAATTAAAAATAATCTTTTTAAATGATTTAAAGATCTTTTAACAACTTGATTAAGACAACTCTTAAATAGAATTTTTTTCTACAATTTTGTATCGTTTTTATATTGATTCTTTATCATGTCAAGGTTTTATTCAATTAAATAGAAGATTTGATCAATTTAAATAAATAATTTATCTCACTTTATAGTTCAAATAAACATTTCATATTAGGCTATATAGATAATCAACACTTGTTATCCTCTAATTTTAATGTAAAATTTTCATATTCTGCAACTCAAGTTTATTTATCTTACCTAGATTCACACATCAATTGAGATTAATATGGCTTTTATAAGTTTATAGGGTGTTTGTTGGGAAGAAAGGGTGGGGAATTCAAGATAAGAACTTGAATTCTTGCGTGCACAAGAATTATTCACTCAAGCTCCTTTGTTTCAAACATAGTTTCCTTTTGAAACTACCTCATACTTAATTTTCATATTTTATTTTTCATCACCCTGTTCCTTTCTTTTTTACTTTTCTTTCTTAAAATCAAAAATGCATTTTCACACGAGTATGAAATGGGCAGTGTGCAATTCCACTTGGCAATTAAAAAATTTTGAAGATGCTTTATATACTTATCGACATTAGTAATAGAAAACTTGGTTGCTAAGGGACATAAAGCAACAGAATAGATTACTTTTCAAGTTCATTCTTATATTTTTCTTCCCTTCCTCCACATATTATTTTCTCGTTTTTTTTTTTCTGTCAACTATTACATTCATAAATTTTTAAATTTTTTCACTCCATTTTCTCGCACATGTGCAGCCAATTTCTTATAATTAAATTAGACAAAGTTTTTCAAAATTAAAAACAATGGTGGGTAACTAGGGGTTTGAAAAAAGAATTAAAATAAAGGGTGTTTCTCTCCCTTCTTTCTGATTAAGGCTCAAAGAGAGATCTTAGAGGATTTTTTTTAATAAAATAAAAAAACTATAAAGGCCCTAATGATTTATCAATGACCTATTATCGTTTTCTTTTAAGGCTTGTTCACTTACTTGGATTAAATTATAATTCAAAGGATTATTTTGACTAATAAAATAATTTATGTGGATTAATTCTCAACAATTATGTTTTTAGGTGATTATATTTATTTTTCTATTATAACTTTAGTACGGAAATTATTCATTTAATATATAAGGTGAAAATAATAATTTAAATTATATATCAACAATTCCCAATATCTTGATTATTTAATCATGACTCTTGTTTAAGATTATTTATCCTACAATTTTATGATTTTAGAGCGGACCTCTATTTAATCAAGGACTTTAATCAATAAAAATGAACATATGATTAAGTTAAATAAAATAATTTAATCTTAATTTATCATTCAAAGTAAACATGTATTTAGTGTATAACTTAATATTTCACCAGGAAAGGCATAGTAAATTTTAGCTCTAGAAATGGTAAGGTCTCTTAAGGCCAATTTTTCTATGCAACCCTCACTAAGTTCCACCTAATTACACATTCATGGTTATATGCTATGGGTCTAATATATTCAAAACCCATAATCATGGAACTAGGTGCAAGTTAAAGCATTATATAGCCAGTGCAATCATCTATCATTTATCATCTTAAATGAGTGAAAACACCACATCATTTCTATAGGGTATAAAAGATTCAACTCAGACGCATCCAACCATTATGCTTTACCAATCAATAACATAATGACTTCAGACGCCACCATAGCTCCATCACATCATCATGCATCAAACAAATAGTTCAAAAGATCATAAAAATGTGCCATACGCAGTAGTAAAAATATGATCACAGCATCCATGTTAATCATCGATAATGTGATCACAACATCCATGTTAATCATCTTCTAGAAGCTAGGTTGAGTTGACCGTCAAATAGAAGTGGCTCGGTTGGCGTGCCTTCAGTATCAATCTTTAAAATTTCGTTGATATCTTAGGGTTAATGTTAATTCATACATCTTCTACTTTAACTCCCTCTCTAATTTTATCAGGGACATTTGCAAAAATTGCTAAACACATATCACATATGCATCCCCTTAATTTTCTTAGAATGTTTTCTCATGCCTTGCCTTCATAATCATAGCAATCCGATGATATTGTGGCAAATCGAGGACCTTTAGTCCTTGTTTTCTTAGCCATGTCTTTTGTTAATTGCATCATTATATCTTTTATGAGATGTTGAATTAAAACAATTTTTAAAACTTTGTCTACCATTGGAAAGTATTCTTTTGGGTCGCTTAGTTTTCATGGTACTAGCAAAAATCCACTATGTTACGTGAAGTCGATGGACAACAAAATTCAAACTGGCGAGAGTAAAAGTTGAGGCAAACAAACATGAATATATAGGGTCTAAGCTAACATCTCACCTCAATTTCCTCTTCAATTCCAAAACGCATATAGTCACATACCACATGCTTTCCCACACTTGAACGTTACACACGTGACTTACATAGAAAGCCCAAAACTGAGTTTAGAATCGAATCACATAATCGCGGTTCATTTTTTGGTGTGAATCCTAAAATAGCATGCATTTGTAAATCAAAGATTTAATTTATATGCAGCTATATATCCCTTACTCTTTAAAACGATCCATGGAGTCCCACAATTGCACATGAAGAACACACCTGAATCACCACTTCAATACACCTAGACAAGTGTAAAGGGTTCTCCTAAATGTGTGCCAAAGTGTCTTCTTGAAGCCCCTGAATTGCCTTTTGCGCGTGTGGAATTGTGGCTAGAATGGAATTCTTTCTGCAATTTTTTTTTATGAAAGCCACCAGGGCAATTGACTGCACTTATCCTTCGATCAATTCGCGATAATTCAAGTGCAGTTAGATCAATCTTAAGCCTTATGATCAATGCTCCAGACCCTTTTCTTCACAATCTTCGATCGGTCCCAAACTTTAGATCGAGATAATAGAAACTTTCGTAGTTTCCCTCATCTGCCTATGATCGCTTGAGATCAATCTTGCTGCTCTAAGATCGATAAAATAGGAATTCAACATTATCAACTCTGATTGATTCCAATAAGTCGGATTTGATAAAGTAGAACTTTGCCTCTATTGTTGTTCAACTTCCTCTTTGAGGATGAAAGAAAATAAGAAAAAAGGGGGAAAGCCTTGTTATTTATACAAACACAATTTCTTTTAAGTAAAAATAATAATTACACTTACACAAGATTATATTAAATTAAACGTGAAATTTCTACACTAGTGGCATCATTTTCAATTATAAATCAATTTTTCAATATTAAGTTGCAGTTTAATTTATTTAATACATTTGTGCTAAGTAAAATGTATAGCTATATTAATGAATATTAATTTGGTTAATGTATATGGTGCAAAATACTCCATAGCTTGAATCTGACTTTATAAGTCCAATATGTGACATTGTGATTAATTATATTGACAGACGGTACACAAAGTTAATAATATACCTTCATCGTTTCCACAACACATAGATAGCTAGTCAAAGCTCTCTTCTTAATTTTTCCCGTCACCGATTACTAATCTTAGAAAACATTTTAATTTATATTGCTTTGCGAAAACTTCTTCACTAATGTTCAGAATAATTTGATATTAAGCATTTTTATTACATGCTATTAACCCACTAAATATATAAACTACATGTATATCTCTATTGGAACACACACACACACAAGCCAAAGGGAGAATGTAGATTTTATCAACTGTAATACTAACTTCAATTTGGTATCACAACCTTTTTCTCTTTACCATGGCTTCTAGCAGTGCCACATCCTCTCCTTCCCTTCTGACGCGATCCCAAGGATCCGTCGAATTTTATTTTAGTATTTATTAATTTTAGTTTATTGGTTAATGGGCTTAATTAATAAATTGGGCCATATGGGCTTTTTAGGTTAGAGTCTGATAGTTTTAGTATAAATAGTGGTTTGTTATTCAGTTGACAACAGAAGACAATACAGAGTGTTTTTCAATTAATTCAGGTTTCCTTTCAATTCCCTGAAATTGATTCTTTCAGTTTCTCGTGAGTTTCTATCCAAATCGAGTCATTCCGAATTGGTTCGAGTGATTCGTAACGTATCAATCAGCAATCGGTGTACTGATTGTGGCCGTTTCTTATCGGGTTCAATCCAATCCTACCACGTTGGGTCGGCGTTCTTCGCCCGGTTCGCGTCCCTGGGGTTATCGGATTCGGGTCCGGTTACACCGTTCTATCCGACGCGATCGTTGATCACGTCAATTTGGTATCAGAGCCATCTTGTGTCGAATTCTAATTCGATACACGATCCGGATTATCAAAAAAAAAGAAAAAAAAATAAAAAAAAGGGAAATTCGCCGCCGCCGCGCCACCGCCGTTGCCGCCGCAAAATCGACCCCCGTTCGACCGATTCACGGCAGCAACCGATCCGGCCGCTGCCGCCGCAGGGAGAAAATAAACAAAAAAAAAGGGGGGGGGATCCGCGTCGCCGCCGCCGCGCCGCAACGAAGAAAACCCGCCACCGCCGCTTGCAACCGCAATTCCGTCGCCGTTTCAGTCGATTTCAGCCCGAAAATTTCACCAACAGCACCACCACCGCGAGCCCATTCCATCCCGCCGTGAATCGCCGCTGGAGGAGGAGCGAATCGGCCGCAATTCCACCGCGACCGCCGCCGGGACTCCACCGCGAAAAGGCCTCAAATTCGCCCGATTTCGCCGCCTGTCGCCGCCGTTGAGGGCCGCCCGGGGCACGCCGACGCCTAGGCAACCGACGCCGGCCAATTCCACGACCAATCGCCGAAGAGATCAGGGTTTTTTCTCCACCACCGCCGCCGCCGCCCGATTTCGTATTAAAAAAAAATATATTTTGTTGGGCCGAAGATTATTTGGGCCAAAAAAATTGTTGGGCCGGAGAAATATATAAAAAAATTTTGTTGGGCCAAGTTGATTGGGTCAAAAAAATATTCCTATTGGGCCGAGGTAAACGTTAGGCCGAGTATCTAGTGAGCTGGAAGCAGGATCTGGGCCAGATTGTAACTGGGCCAGGCTTGAGCACAAAAAAATCATTGGGCCGAAGGAATTGGGCTGGACCAGAAGCTGCCACTGGGCTGGACCGTCCGCTGACGTGGTAAGGCCGTGTTTGGTTTCAGTAATTCTGCTTTTTCTAAGGGGCTGTTTGGCTACAAATTTTTATTTCTGCTTAAGGGCCTGTTTGGCTGCACAAATTTTTATTTCTGCTTAAGGCTGTTTGGCTGCAGAATTTTTATTTCTGCTTAAGGGCCTATTTGGTTACTGAATTTTTTTTTTAAAAAAAAAGAAAAGAAGAGGCAAAAAAAAAAAGGAAGGCCAAAAAAAAAAGGAGCAACAAAAAAAAAGGAGAGGAGTTTATTTATTTATCTATTTATTTATTTTGGAGATGTGTTAGGCCCGCATTTCAACTTTAATCACGTTGGATGGCTAGTCAATATTCAGACCAAGGTAATGGCCCTGACGAGACTAAGTTCTTATTCAAATCCCTCTCTGATGAATTGAGAAAGCTTACCAGAAGCGTAAAGGGTATGCAAGACAGGATGACAGATGTGCAAGACCGATTAGGGCGCGTAGAAGCGTCCCAAGCTGCAACCCTAGAAAGAGACAGTTTACTGTCCAGACCGACTGGACGCAGAGGCAGTCCCGTGCCAGGCCAAGCTCAGATTAGGGACGGACATGGGCATCATGTCAGGCCAGTAAGACAAGATCGACGAGGCTACGAGGAGACAAGAAATAAATATACACTATCCAGACATTATAATGTCAGAGATTATGGATCGAATGTGGATGAGTACAACAAGCCATCCAAGGTATCAGATTCTCATATTGGAAGTCAAACTCGGGTGTGTTTTAATTGCTTTCAGCGTGGGCATAGCATGAGTGAATGTCGAAACGACGAAGTTGATACCCATATCGGCATTAGCAAAGTTTTGGGAGAGAAGAAAAGCCCATCCATCGAGATGTCATCTTTGACTCAAGTGAAGATTGCAGAGAAGATGCCATCGGATGAAGTACAACATGAAGATAATGGCAGTGATAACACACATCTGGAAACTGAAGAGAAAAGTGAGCGGAAAGAAGTAACGGAATCAGTAGAAATTGAAAGGGATAAAGCTGAGATGGAAAAGGCCATAGAAATTAAAGTGGAAGTTGAGGACAACCACAAGCATGAAGAACAAGCCAAGGATTGGGAGATTAAACTTCTACAGAGCCACGTGTACATTGATCCATTCGACTATCTAACGGATCCTGTGTCCAATTGTACGGTACAAGAGTTGAATATAGTTTTATTTGCAGAGGTTACACATGCATATCCGAATAAGTCGTTGGTGCCCTTTTATATTCCTTTATATGGTTTGTTGCCGAAATTTCTATGCTGGACTCATAGGAAGATAAAGTTGAAGTTTCAGCGAGGCGATGAAGAGTTAAAGAACTTCCAGAGATTCGTGTTTGATCCAGGAGGACACAAATTCGAATTGAGGACAATTCGCCTTCAAGAGGAGGGGTATGACGCGATCCCAAGGATCCGTCGAATTTTATTTTAGTATTTATTAATTTTAGTTTATTGGTTAATGGGCTTAATTAATAAATTGGGCCATATGGGCTTTTTAGGTTAGAGTCTGATAGTTTTAGTATAAATAGTGGTTTGTTATTCAGTTGACAATAGAAGAATACAGAGTGTTTTTCAATTAATTCAGGTTTCCTTTCAATTCCCTGAAATTGATTCTTTCAGTTTCTCGTGAGTTTCTATCCCAAATCGAGTCATTCCGAATTGGTTCGAGTGATTCGTAACGTATCAATCAGCAATCGGTGTGCTGATTGTGGCCGTTCTTATCGGGTTCAATCCAATCCTACCACGTTGGGTCGGCGTTCTTCGCCCGGTTCGCGTCCCTGGGGTTATCGGATTCGGGTCCGGTTACACCGTTCTATCCAACGCGATCGTTGATCACGTCACCTTCCCTCCTCTCCCCAACCCTTCTGCCTCTCCTTTTTCGACCGCTGGTCCCTAAACTGCTTCGCATCACATCACATCACCCCCAATATCAAGGGTCTCTCCTACTTTGCACCTTGTCAAAGATCTGATTGACTTCCCATTGGCATTGTTTTTAAATTTTATAATGTTTTTTTAGGTGTTTTTATTTTGAGAATTGTATAAAAATAAAATAAAAAATAATAAAAAAAAAAGATAATAATTGAGTGTGTATTTTTAGAGTGTATAATTACAAATAAACATAGCTATAGCTTTTTCTAGAGCACGCGGGCTCTTCCTTAATTTCCACTCCATCTAAAACTTTAGTTTTGAAGAATGTCTGGCACGTCCCTTCCATTACCCAATTTGTTTTATTTATTCAAAAGTTTGTTTGAAACTCGCTTTAATTCTTTGGTTGTAGAAGACCGGAAAACTCAAGCTTCAATCTTAATCGGTCCTACTAGAGATGGTTTCGACCATTTCCACTGTTCTTCTATAGCTTTGCCATCTATTTCACTAGCTAAACGTACCACTGCTGATTGTTGGCATCATCATCTGGTCACCCTCGTCAACGACTTCTTCACTTGTTACATAAATTTAATCTCCCATGCTCAACAAAGCATTTTTTTTCTCTTTGTTCTTCATGAAAATTAGGCAAATTTAGTCCGCTGTCTCTAGCTCGTTATAATGAACAAGCTTCAACTCCTTTTAATTTAGTTTTTAATGACGTATGAGGACCTTTCTCAATCTTATCTAGTGAAGGACATCGCTATTTTGTTATTTCTGTGGATTCTTATTCAAAATTTATCCAATTCTTTTCAATGACCCAAAATATCAATATATTCACTTATTTTCACATGTTTGTGCAACATCCATTTCACACTAAAATCAAAGCCATTCAGTAATATTGGGATGGAGAATATCGCAAGCCCAATTCTTTCTTTTGAACTCTTGGCTTTGCTCATCGCATCACGTCCATTCTTTATACTACATGCCTACCCATTGGATGGATGAGATTTGAACTCCTGACCTTTCATTTGAGAAGTTTTGGAGTTTAAACCATTCATCCACATACACAATCCCCCAAATAGGGGAAACGGGGTTAAGCTTTCTTGCTCAAGCTTCCATCCCTTTTGCTACTAGCAATATGCTTTTGACACGACCTACCATTTATCTCAATAATCGATCATCCACGTCCACTTCCTACATTTCCTCTTCATAGTAGCTTTGTTACGAGTTTAATCCCAATTACACCTCTTTCCACGCCTTTGGTTACCAATGTTTCTCGTACTTCCGTCCTATGACAAACACAAACTCGAGTTTCATTCATCCCCTTGTGGCTTTTTGGACTACAATTCAGTTCATCATTATTATCGATGACTTAATCTTCATACTCATCGTCTACATTGCGCAGTGTGTTCGGTTTGATGAATTCGTCTATCCTTTCATTGTCCCCTTACATAAGCGGCTATCCTCTCATTCTTTTCTTGGTCCTTTCGTTAGTTACTCTCTCTGTCCGTTTTCCTACAAATCCACCACCAAACCATTGTCTGTCTCATCTTCTTTAATATCTTCCATGTCATAGTCCTTCTCTGCCAAACTCCAATTTGAAAATAAGATCGAAGTAGTAATTTATTTTTATATGAATTTATAAGATTCTAACGTTCTATTTCTGAAACATTTAAATTTCTTTCTTAAAAATTTTAATCATATATTCTGAAAACGTAAACTTTCAAGTACTACATGGAATATTTTAAAATAAAATAACGAAGTAGGTTATAGACTCGCCCAATACCGTTTAAATTTCCACTCAATGTATTATGATTATAACTTACAGATATTACCGCATGACATTTTTCGCAAAGTAAATGTTTTCTTGTATTTTGTAAGCGTAATGGATGGACCGCGCACTATAATTTCCTAAATTTGTACAAAGTTCAAAAAAAAAAAATCATTAATTAGCATCTAAACTCAATAACCTTTACATGAATCTGATATGGAGGGTGTACATGTATTAAAAATTCAATTATCAACACAACATAAAAATACATTATCCAAATATTACATTCATATCATTATCATGCTTTATCAAATAATTTACACCATCCTCTCAAGCCCTTAAAACATCCTAAAATTTAAACCCACAACTTATTCTCATTTTTGTTTCAACTATTTTTAACATTTTCTTAAAGCACGAACTAGAAACAAATTAATATATTGCACGGTATCATCTTGACAATATCATTAATCAAGCTATTTTCAAAACACTATTGAAACAAAACACTCAGTAACTCAATTTAAAGATTTGCTATTGGATTTGGGCTTGAGTCATCTAAACTACTAAAAACTCGATATACCTTAATTATAACATATTTCCAACTACATGATGTTTGTAGTAATTGTGAGGATTCACACCGAAGATGAAGGAGATACTGCCTCCACTTATATTCTGTGAGTATTTTATATTTTGATATGTTTATATAATTTTGTTACGAAACTATATCTCTACATGTCTAGATGGCTTTAGTAAAAAGCACGCAGCACACTAGCCAATTGATTACGTGGTTGCAGTTCGAAATCTCATGGAAAAGCCACGCGAGAACCAAGGAGGGGCAACTCATCCATGCATACGTGGCATGCATGCGATGGGCGACTCACTAGGCCCAAACTTTCATATATTCATTAGTCACCCAAGACAGACCACGACAAAATTTCCCTAACTTCCATTTAGGGCAACGAAAAAGAGGAATTAGTATCTCTCAAAATTCAACAACATACTGTTTTTAGCAAACACCTGATATTCTCTAACCAATTGGCTCCTCTCAGAAACGAACGAGGACAAAAAAGGATGGGATCACGAGGGACTCTTGGTTTTATGTTGAGGAAGATCGTACATATTAATGCGATTAGATTTTATACGAAGGTTTCCCATGTATATAGGGATGATTGAGTTTTGCCCAAAATTAAAGTTTCAAATAAGTTTTCCATGATATTTAATAAGTATTTGTAGATAAGTCAATTAAATTTTGCAACTTTCAAAAGCTAAATATGAATTATTAATCAAAATGAACAAAAGAATTTTGACATATAAAAAAATAAATTAAAGAAAAACCTAATGACCGAAGGCTCTGTAATTTTATGCTCCTTTACAAAAAAAAAAAAGTATATCTAACAAAAAAAAAAAAAAAAAGCCAATGTTCCATGTTTAATGGAAAGGCACACTAAGGTTTCTTGCTATCGTACAAAATTCAAAATAATGACCATACAATTGACAGTGAGAATGCAAATAAGTTGAATTTGAACGGAATTAAGATGAACACTTTAGGTTCAAGCTCAATAAGCACTAAAGGTGCAAATTATTTGAATTTGAATTTGAATTAATTAGACGTATGATGATAATAACTAGTCAAGTTTCTATTTTTCCAGAGGTGGAAGGTTGTACCAAGTATCTTTACTTCTTGATATAAGTTCTATCTGACAGCGACTTGTTGCGCGTTGTCTGTGTTGTATATATCATTATTTAGAGCGTATGCATGCATAATGTACTGGTATGTACACGTACACCTCTATACATTGATTGTGCTCGGGTATTGTCTTATGTTTAGTTATAATACGGTACGGAATGAATGGTATGATCTCGAATGATACAAAGCTTATATATCGATCAAAGTATCTTCCGTGAGCTAGTTGTCCATTCCTATCATTATTTAATTATAGGCCAATTCTGTTCAGCTGGTAATAGCTTGCTGCACAGGTGCTTTGGGAACTAACTTATGTTTTGATGTCTGCATTCAAATTTTCATGCCTTATCTTTAACTGACATAGACTGATCAATTCTCATTTGTGGTATTTGTTCTAATCTAATCCACTTATTATTTTAGCTCTATGCTTGTATTCTACGTAAAGATATTTTTGTTTTGTTTTGTTTTTTCCTAACTAGGCACAAATTTGGTTAACTTCATCTTTTAGGGCATTTTGGTTTTGTCTTTCATTTTGTTTTGTGTGTTTGGTTAAAGCAAATCCCAAACTTATAGTCAGCATTTTTTTAATTATTGTTTGCTTAAAAATATCGGCCTCTAACTTGACAAGTATAGAATAAAATGAGCTAATCAACTTCTCCAACTCTTGATATATATTTTGCGATTAGACCAGCTTCTCCACGAGTGTGTGTTGCAACGTCATGCTTGAGGTAGCTCTGGCTTTGTTACATTTGATCTCTTTGCTGGTATTCTTGCTTGTTATCAATTCTAATTGCTTGTGCTTCAGATTATATTATTAATATGGTGTGTGTTTTGGCTTGTGGTCTAATGATGATCTTCGTAAGATTTTTCATTGCATTTATTAAAAGTTCATTTAATATGTCATTTTAATTTAAGAAAGTGTCTCTTGATTCATTTTTTTGTAAAGAAGAGTTGGTCATCAAACACATTAGTCCACTTCTTCTGATCCTGAAATATTCTTTGATGTTCCATGCAATATAGGCGTTCCTCTTGCTTCTTATAGAAAATATTTTAAAATATTTAAAATATCTATTAAAATATTTAATTAGATATTAAGGATATCTTACTAGAATAAGTAATTTTTAAAATTAAATATATGTTGAGGTATTTTCTTTTTTCGATATATTTGTACTTTTCACATACTATAAATTGAAATTATTTTTTATTAACAAAATACATAACGATTCATCGAATTTCCTTTTCAACAGTTTCCCTCTCATTTCTTGTCCTTCAATATTTTCTTTGCTTTCGTTGTTTCTTCGTTGTGGGATAAAGAGGGTCTCTGGCAAAGTGTCTTGGTTGCCAATAATTGTAACATGGATCAGTGTTCTACAGTCACCTACCCTAATTCTTGAAGTTGTGTGTTGCCTTCTCTTGAAATTTCAACTAAGGGATTGATCAGGGCCATCTAAGGACTTATTGATTGGAAATGTAGCCTTCTGCATGTCTTGGCTTGGCCACCAGGGCAAATTAAGAATTTTCAAATATATTCTGCATTTTCTTTCCTGCCCATCTCATGTTTATTGGCCTTCCAAGTTTAGGAAAAGTAGTTTTGCCATTCAACTTAGAAATGTTATATTTTTTAACCTATAGTCTAAAAAAATTTTTGATGTACTTTACCATCCAATTGTATGTTTATTTACACGTTACTTTTATGGCACCAGTTTCAACAAAATCTACCTCATACTTATGCACATGTAATTTGAATTGATAAAATCTACAAATCACATTTAATAAAATACCTCTGGTTTTTGCATTATTAATGAAAATATGCATCCTTGATGTGACTGTGCTTAATTATACAAAATAATCAATTATTTTTAACAAAAATTTCATATAATTTGTATGATAAATTAAAAGATTAATTAAAGAAATATAATAAACTAAAATGGATAAACGAGATTAAATTATTTATAATAAATTAAATTGAGTGAAGAGAATGAAATTGGTCAAAATTAGAGACGAAGGGTAATATATGTGTGTGTGTGTGTGTGTGTAAAGAAATGAAGGCATTTTTTGACACAATTAAAACAATTCAATTATATATAGTATACAGAGATGTGCATTTAGTCAATTTGTTCCTCCTTAAAATTTTTTGAAAAAATGTATGAAAATATGAAATTATGCACTTAATTTTTTGCTATTGTAATATTTTTAAAAAATTACTAATATTATATGTTATTCTATTACATATATCTAAATATATAGGCGGCAGCTGAATTGAGAATCTTATAAGATTCTAAAATTTACAAAAAATTAAATATATGTGCGTTAATGTGTTGCCATGATATTATCAATAGAACAAAAAATTAATTTGAATTACATTTGAGAAAAAAATTAATTTATTTATGTTTGAATAATAATTAAGTGCGTCATGATATATCATATTTTTAAAAGCAATGGTTTATTTGTCATGACACATTTTATTAATTATTCAAACGGACAAATTAATTAAACAAATATGTTTTCTTAAAATCAAAATCAAATCTACAAATCAAGTCCATCTTCTAAATTTTTGCAACTCAATTATCTAGACACATTTTCTTTGTTCATAAAAGTTGAGGGAGTGATCTATTTTTTTTTTTTCAAAAAGTAATATCTATATATAAACTATATCATTATGTTAGTAAAAGCTTTTGGTTGAATAAAGTGAATTTGCATAATTACCTTTATGCTAAAATTCTTTTATTCTTTTTATCATTTCTACTCTCTCTTTTCATCTAAATTAAAATTTATATTTATATTTTCTCTCAAATTTTCCTCATTTTTAATTCTTTTGATTTTTCTTCATTTCCTTATTTTAAATATATTTGAACAATGTAAAATCACAAAATTTTCTTATTTTAATTTTTTTTCTACCATTTTCCTTTTCTTTTTAACTTGTTACTTTTATTTGTATTTTCTCACAAATTTTCTCTTTTTTTAAATTCTTTTGATATTTCTTTGTTTTGTTATATTAAGAAATCTTTGTAATTGCTAGTTTTAGATAATTTTATTTATATTAATTATATTACAAAAAACTTCATAATCTATAAATAATTTTTGTACACACATAGAATGTGTAATCTATATTAGTTATATTATTAAGTTGATAAGGTTTTTTTATTGCACATAATCAAATTATACAACTACCCTTAAAAGGAAATTCTTTTCATTTTTCTATCTTTTTATTTCTAACTTTTTTTTAAATTATAATTTTTATTTTTATTTCCTCTCAAATTTTTTTCTCTTTTCAAATTCTTTTAAACTTTCTTAATTTTCTTATTTTAGATTTTTTATACTTTTAATTTTGAATATTTTTATTTTTATAGTTTAAAATATTATAAATTTACAATTTGTTAATAAAATTGCAAACACATCAAGTGTACAACTTTAATTAGTATATATATTCAAATATTGCCTATGTATAGAAATGATTATGATAATATTATATTAACATCAAAGTACAATAACAACAAGTATATGCCAATTCCGTTATCTCAAATAATTTTAGATAGTATAGAAAATTGGGGGATAAAATATAAAAAATACTCAGAGAGCAAACATACATTTTCGTAAACATGTTTTTAATAATTTTGTCTTTCAAATCATGTGCAGGCCGATGCGACATTGCGAGGTAATCTTGACAGAATGGTTTGCAGAAATTAGGTTTTATATACATTCATATAATTTATACTATAGTGCTTAAGGCTCCATTTAGTCTTTTAATCTTTTCTCCCAAAACATCCTTGCACAATTAACTTAATCCTCCATGCTTTTAATACTATTATATCCATACTATATGTCAAGTTTCTATCTCTTCTAAAACTAAGTTTTAGTCTTTTACTATTCTACCATATGTACTCCTCAATTAATCAATTAATGCCAACTACCTATGGCAATGGGGTTGCGGTGGGGTGATTGGTCCCATCTCGTGACCAAATATCTCTCCCTGTCCCCACCCTATTCCCCGCTATGGTTGCCTCCAACCCCGTCCTGCCCCCTATCTCAATTCTTTACGAGTGTCTTATTAAGAAAAAAAAATATTTAATTTTATTTGAAAAATTAAATTTTAAAAAAAGTTTGATCTTCCATTTGTAAACCCCGTGGAGCAAATGCCCCCAATCACCCGCCCTCATTACCATCTCTATATCTCATCATATTTCTTGTTAAACTTGAATAGAAAGTTCTTTTTTTTCAACTACAAACTCAAATAATCAATGCTCATTACTATCCCTATACCTCATCGTATTTCTTGTCAAACTTGAATAGAAAGTGCTTTTTTTCAACTGTAAACTCACACATCCAATGCACAGTGAAGGGTTTGAATCTTCAACCTCGTGTTTGAAAGTTTACGAAGCCCACTAGTCCGTTCACACCCACTTCTAACTTGAATAGAAAGTTAATTGGTTTTATTTGTTACTCTTTTGCTAATTCAATTTTGATTATTAACACACAAAAGTTACTTTTTTTTCATAGACATTCACATATATTGTACAACAAGAATATAAAATCTTATTTGCAGTATAATTTTGAATTTGTATTTAAATAAAAAATCACAATATAAATTTTTTGTGTATATATAAAAGTAATTGTGTTTGTACATTATATATCTTAAATTACTATAAAATTTTATCATTTTAATACACTAAATTTTTATTTAATTTTTGCACAAATAAAGCGTGTTTCAATGATAGCGTTGAATTATTTCCATTTTAATAAATTGCTAAAAGAAATAGAGGATGCTTGAGTGTCTTGGTCTCACCCTCCCTACACAGTTAGGTCCTGTTTGGACGGTTAAACTACTTCACAATTGGGGCTTTCATAACACTAGAGAACAAAACTCTCTACCTGTCCTTAATATATATTTTTTAAAAATTCATCCATTAGTAATGAATGCCATATATCTACCCACTTTGCATGATAAACACAAAAATAAATGCCCAAAAATTTAATCTCATCAGTCAAAAAAATTATTTAAAAATTAAAGATGCCAATCCAATATGTCATTGCCCACGCACATACATTAATTTGTTCTCAAATTTTCAAATCTAGGCGAAACGTATAATAATTCAGAACAGCCCCTCCAAATTTTGCTTCATTGATTTCGGGTCCTCAAGAAGCGCATTAATAGATATTTAATACGGACTCTGTTTGTTGGTGAGCCTACAAAATAATTGCCGTAACACCTTCAAGACACGTGGTTCATATAACGGCTTCATGTGGCATAATAAAGTTTGGCTATGTTTGTTTTCCCATTTTGTTATATTTTTTTAGGTGTTTTCATTTGAAAAAAATAAAATAAACTATTAAAAAAATATAATAATTAAGTAAATATTTTTAAATATAAAATTTGAAAGCAAATAGTCTTTGGTACTAGAAAGTACAGAAATCCCAAAACACCTTTCTGCATGCACATAACATAAAAATTGTAGCAATAGTATGTGCCAAGCCCCAATACAAGAACATAATATGGTAGTACCAGCTAAACAAATATTTTAATAAATATTAAAGTCTAAAATATTAGAACATATTAAATCATAAAAATTCTTTTATTCCAATATGAGCATCTAATATATAGAGTGAAAAAAGTAGAGTAATACTAGTTTATTACAATCTCATTGTCATATTTGTTAGGAAAAGTAAAGTAAATATAATAACTAAATCTTCTAGTTATTGTCTCTATCATTTCCATACGTGATCGCTCGCTCTCTCTAGCTTTTTCTGCAAAAATGACGTTACGAGAAGACGAATTGTCCAATAAATGAATTAACCAGCCTTGTTCTTTTCAAAAGATGGGAGCAATAAAGTAAAATATATTTATTTAGAAACACATTTTGAACGAAAAGCAGAGCACAAATCACGTTCATATTCATAGCAGTTTTCACATGTCACATATTTCCACATATTCAATCACCTAGTCATGGATTACAGACTTCATTTCATTTTTTTTACTAATCAAAACCTTAATCTATACTCTAGACTAATAAAGGTCATATGAATGGTCGGCTATGCTCGCCAAGGCCTTAATATTTCAACTCAATTGGAAAGTATTCTCATCTATGTTCCTAATGGATACGGTCACATATCAATTTTATTTGTTGCTAGCCCCAATATTTTCAACCCAATTAAATGAGTTTCAATCTATTACATAATTAGTAGAGTTGGAACTTGTTCTACATTATCGTTGGTAACTATTCATGAGAAGTATAATTATATTTATCACTCATATTTTATTCATACAAAATGGTTTGAAAATAGTTCGCAAGTACTCATATCTATGTTTTAAGAAAGTAAAACATTTCATACTTTTCCCAGGAAATAATCATGTTGGAAACCAATATTTGCAATATAGAAATATTTGCAAAATATTATACACACATTAGAAATTACATTTTGTATTGAAAAACAGTTTCGAAAAATATTTATAAAATTAGAAAGGTGCATTCATTTACTTGTTGCTAGTCTTGTTGTTTCAAAACCTCACCAATTATTGTCTCTTGAATTCCTATTCACCAAAAAGTCTTACTCAATTATTTTATTCTTGTGCCTTTAATGCAACCTAGTTGCCTTGAATTTAACTCCCTCTCAATTCTCAACTGGACTAGGTTTTCTTAAACAGGTTCACTTGTGTGATTTTTCACATATCTTGTCTAGTTTTATTTTCATTTTTTTTTTATAGTAGTTTAGCCTTAAAAAGATCAAAACTTGGATTCCAAAAGTTAAAAATAAAATTTCTCTTCATTTTCTAGGTTCTGCGACTGCAAGAGCACATCCTATGCCTACGAAGAGTGATTCTACGTCCGCAAAATGATCCACTGCACCTTCTGCCGAGTCCTGCATTTGGCTGTCACCATCGCGAATAGCCTCATCGCATCAGCGGAGGAGTTGATCATGGCTGCGTCCTTAGCCACGGTGCATTTTGTTTTTCCCGTGGCCGAACTCAGCACTCGCAAGCATCCTCATTATGATCGCGCAATTGAACTTCGTGACCACAAAGAGTGGTTCTACGTCCGCAAAACGATCCACAGCACCTTCTGTTGATCCCGCATTTGGTGGTCACAATCGCAAATAACCTGGTCGTGTCATTGTGTCAGTGGAGGAGGAGTTTATCATGACCGAATCCTTAGCTGCGGTACATTCTGTTTTTCCTGTAGCCAAACTCCGCACTCGCGAGCATCCCCATTACGACCGCACAATCAAAATTCGTGACTGCTCTGTGTACTGTCCCATGCCACAGTCTCACTTTGCACTTACAGGATAGCTTCTCGCAACCACAAGCCAGGTTCTGCATGCGCGTTAAGGTGTTGTTTGGTTCTAGATTCATCCTTACTCAATTTTAATTTCCTTTTTTTATTCATGAACATGTTCCAAGCATTCCTAAACCTTCTAATCATATTCAAAGTATAAAAAATTTAATCTTGAAAACCTCTTCATAGTTTTCCAAGAGAAATCCAAAAATCCACCCAATACAATATTTTTTTTCTTACATGCGATTTCTACTCGAATTTCCCACACATGATTTAATTAATATAATCCCAATATTGTCACCAAATTATAATCCTTGTTTCTCCTATAATTTATATGCTTTGAGTGCCCAAAACATATAGAATAAAATTCTTACAAGTATACATAATTTTTATGAGACTTAGACTGAAAAATCACCTTAATTCTATGTGTTCTTGCAGCTAACAAATTCACCCCCCCCCCCCTCTGCCTCTCTCTTAGGGATGGGGGCATAACCTTTGCCCTTAAGGTTAGCACGCCCGGGCACGCGCGCGCACACACACACACATATATTAAGGTGTAAATAGACTATTTATGGAAGTTTAGGTTTTCTTGCATGTGCTAATTATCTAGGATTTTTGAAGCCCAAGTCAGCCCTATTTGTCCCAAATTTAGCCTTCTTTGAGCTTGGTCAGTATCCCCATGAATGCTCTTATTTTTGGTAAGGTCTTTGTTGCATATTAATTCAACAGCCTTCCATCCTTACCATTCTATTTCACATGAAAATTCATTATTAAAATCAAAGAATTTATCGTTAAATTTTTTTACCCAAAACTTCCAATAGCATACTTATAAATACTGCTAAGTAGTCCCAAAATTTCTAGATATTACAGTATGTTCGCTGTTGATGCGCCTGTTGCATCAAAAAACATTATTGCCTATTTTATTTGTGTTTCTTTGATATAAATGGATTCATTAAATTGGTGCAATAGCATGTTATAATCCTTTCAATTTTAAAAGTACAGAAGACTTTATGTGGGATTACTTGAAATATTAACACTTTTACAGTTATTAAAACAAAATAATGGCATCACATAAATTTTTTAAACAGTAAAAAGCGAAACTATGAAAATATTTAATACAAACTCATATTTCATTTTATATTTTAGTTTTTTCATGTGCGTCAAACTAAATACATACAATGTAGGAAAAATTGTACAACTTTATGTGTGATAATTCATCGGTACTAACAATATATGTGTGTATGTATGTATGTGTTAATCAATGAGAATTTATGATTGGTACATGTATATATAAGAACTTCATTAGCCCTACCAATGATTTTAAATATTATTAATTCATATGCACGCTGTGTGCATATAAAATTTAAAATAAAATATGCTATTAATGTATAAAATTGTATTTTTATTATATAAATATTTTAACATATATGCATGACTCTTTTTATTTTATGATTTATTTTGTGAAAATAATTTTTAAAATATAATAAAATTATATAATTTTATTAATGATATTATAATATAATTATTATGTTTTAAAATGTATGAAAACTGCATACAAAATGAGAGGTGATTAAAAGAAAAAATAAGATAAGAAGAAATCAATTAAATAAAAAAAATAATTGACAATGATTTTGAAGAGAAAATATAGGAAAAAATGATGGAAAAGTAATATATATATATATATATATATATATATATTAGTTATTTCAAAGAGGGTTAGTCATAACAAATAGTCTATAGTTTTAGTAAAAGGGTATTTTAGGAGGGTGTTTGGTGTTTGGGCAAGTTTAAAAGACAATCAAACTATCTTATAAGATATTGAAAAGTTTTGTAAGTTTACATAGTATTTGGCAAATTTTTGGGTAAAAGGGCTTACAAATTCCAAAGATAAAGTGTTCGAAATTTAAAAACTTTTTAAAAATAAATTTGTTGTTTCCAACTTAGTTTCAAATTTGTTATAAGTTATTTCATTTTATATATTAAAATTTATATAAATATCTTTAAATTTCATTTTATTATTGATATTTAGTTTATTTTTTTCATTATTACACAAAATCATAATACATGACAATTGTAAATTTAAACAATATTTTATAAGATGGTATTGTTTTGTCTATCCAAATATTTCATTAGTTTATTTTTAAAATAAAATATATAAACTCATAAACTCTAAAATTACATAACTTTATAAGCTATTAAAATTAAGTTTAGTCAAACACCCTATAAGGTTAGTTATTTTAAGTGACTCCCCAAATTTAATATAAAAAGAGGGGTTATGTTAAAAAATGCCAATATAGTTAGCTAGATAATTACAATGAAATAGTCGAATTATTATTTGAAATTTACTGTATCTTTCAATTTATTAGACTGTATCCAGCTGCAATTGTTTGATTCCACAAATTTCTGCTATGATAATTCATGTTGCTCATGTGTAGGGATGGCAATGGACTCGGAGTGGGGCGGGGTATGCCTCCCCGACCGCCCATCCCATTGTCAAAAACTTCCCTTCATCCTTCGTCTTTGCTTCTCCCGCCTCTAATCTCATCCTATCACTTGTCTCAATTTTCTATCGGTGCCTCGCTAGGGAAGAGAATTTTTTAAATTTAAATTTATTTAGTAATAATATTACAATTAAAAAATACTACTTTATACTCGTAATAATTAATTAATTGGTTTATTTTAGTAAAAAATGAGTTTCAATATTTGTATTGATTAAAATAAAATTTTTTATACTTTTGTTTATTGTAATTAATTTGAATTTTTTAGACTTTATTATTTTTTATTATATGAAAAAGTATTAGTTTTATGACAAACTGCATATTTCATTATAATTAAAATATAGATTTATTCAAAAATTAATTTTTTTATAATTCTAAAAAGTGTGATCAATTTACTAATAGCTAATTTCCAAATTAATCAAATTTAAAATTATATATAAATTTGAATTATTTATCATTTAACATAACTAACTTTAATTTATAAGTATATAATAAATATAATTATACACACTATTTAATTATTACGAGTGATGGATGCGGGATGGGGCGGTACGTGGTAGGTACCCCATCCCCACCCTATTTAAAAGATGGGGTAAAAAACCCACCCCGCCCTGCTCCATTCCTCCCATGCGGCTATCCGTACTCATTTGTATTTAAAACCGTAATACAATAAATTCAGCCAATACAGAATAGATCTTCTTCCCAAATAAAAATGAGAAGAAAAATCCCAAATATGTGGCATGCATATTGACTGGATTCATAGCATGTTAAAACTCTTTTATTTAATTTTTCAATAAATAAAGTTCCATGATTGATGATGCCTGGTCCCAAATTAATTTGTCTCCCAAAATCAAAATTGCATCCACCCTAGTGTAGAGAGCATCAGTGTTACTGCCATCGAAGCAAGAGAAAAAGTACAAAAACAGGTCTTATAATTCACCCAGAGAAGAGAACAAGCGAGTAGTGCTGGTGTTTGCATGCCATGGTGCGACGTCCAGCTGCCACATGTACCGCTTTGCATGCGAACACCCTAATGCGGTGCTGCCACGCACCTCTCTGCCCATGCCCTACACCATCCTCCTCACTCCGCTCTTCCAACACGCCTTGTGCGTCTCTCCCCTCCCTATATATACGCTCCCTCCATCTCTCTCATTTCCCATCTCTTTTGCTCTCTTATCTCTCAATAATACTTCTGTCATGTCTCCTGGTTGCTAGAAACCCAAAATTAAAGGGGTTAAAGAAAAAGGAAAAGGAACCCATACTAGCTAGTACGCTTTCAATAAAGCATGATGGGCTGTGTTTGTGCCGAGCAACAACTCAATTTCCACAACTCCCACCCACTCTTCCTCACCAAGAAATCCCTCCGGGAGATCGACATCCCCCCGAGGATACTGCTCGGTCCTTCCTCGGGGGACGTGTTCATGATGGACTCCCCCAAGTTGGAGGACGCCGTGTTCTCCAAGTTCTTGCCCTGCAACAACATCGACGACGATGAGTCCGACCCGTACTCCTCGGACCACTTCAGGATGTACGAGTTTAAGGTCCGGATATGCAACCGGAGCCGCAGCCACGACTGGACCGACTGCCCGTTTGCTCATCCTGGTGAGAAAGCCCGCAGAAGGGATCCGAGAAGGTACCACTATTCTGGAACTGTGTGCTCTGAATTTCGCAAAGGGCACTGCAGTAAAGGCGACAACTGCGAGTTCTCGCACGGGGTTTTCGAGTGTTGGCTCCACCCGAGTCGCTATCGGACCGAGGCGTGCAAGGACGGCAAGAATTGCAAGAGAAAGGTGTGTTTTTTCGCTCATTCCACTCGGCAGCTTCGCATCCTGCCGGAGACTTCTCCTTCCCCTTCGATGAATTCTCCTACGGCGGAGCAGTTCCGCAATTTGAACTACTGCTGCGTCTATTGCCACTCTAAGACTGCGTCGCCTACTTCTACTCTAATGGGCGTGTCCCACGTTTCCCCTCCCGTGTCGCCGCCTATCTCTCCGGTGTGTTCGCCGCAGTCCTCGCAGTACTGTGACCGATACGGAAGTGTCGAATCCTGCGGTTTGCTGGAGTTCAACCGTCTAGGGATGAGCTACAAGGATGCACTGACTGAACTGATGGCTTCTTTCGAAGCCATGAATGTGAATCCCGAATCTGCTGCTCCCGCTGCCAGCAACGGGAATCTGCCGTGGCTGGATGTGAATTTCAACTTTGAAGAGCAACCCCAGTTTGCGCTGTCTCCTTCAACTCCCACTCCTGCCCCTTGCCGTGGGCCTAGCAAATTCTGCACTGGACAGAGCAATCTTTTCCACGCAGATATTGCTGGCAGGAATCTGACGGAGGAAAGCAGGTACCACAACGACAGCAACTTGGCTGGGCCTGATCTTGGGTGGGTCAATGATCTGCTCACCTAAATAATTCAGGGAATGGACCACGAGAGGCTCATACACATCAATATATGAAGTTGATGGAGATTTAATCAAGATATTTGTTCATAAGGATCTTCAACCAGCACGTGCATATATACACATTGAGAGGTGTATGTCTAGATGGTAATGGTTGGCTGTTACTATTTTTGTTGCAGATTGTTTTTTGTTAATGGGCTTTTTGAAGTGTTGTTCATTGTGTCTTCTGTGTTAACTACTTATAAGAATTAGTCCTCCTCGTGAGTTCAGAATAATCAAAAATGTGCTCTTGTTGATGATGAGCTGTATGGTGATCACTGTGAATTGTCTGTAGAATTCCGTCACGGATCTGTTGGGTATCTTACCGGCTTTGACCTAACTTGGCATCTTTGGGTATCTTCTTGTTATATTTAGAAGGGAGTTTTGGATTAATTTGTTCAAACCATCGCATCCTTAACTTTCTAACCTAAAATTTATTTAGTGGTCTGTAAATGAATCCCTTCTCGATTGAAGAATTTTTTTGGTAGGTATTAGGATTTATTTGCCAAAATAAAACAATATATCTATATATATATATATATATATATATATATTATGTACCGATGTTTAACGAAAGAAGTATTGTCCCGAAAAGATACACAGTAAAAAATACAACAAATGGGTGGGAGATTCATAAACACAATATGATCAACTGGTCAAGTTCGAACTAATTCAGAAGTTATTTTAAGCTATTGTTCATCATTATCATGGTCTCAATATGTTGTGTCAAGATAATTCGTGGAGTCGTTAACGAATGCTGTATATGTTTATAGTACTTCGTTTATATGCAAGTACCTATTATTAGTAAAAAGAACTTTTAGCTACTTCTATAAATAACTAAAAATATTTCACATTCTTTCGTTTGGCATGTTCCATAAAAATCGAAATGTTTAACGCTCTTTTCATAAATTTAACAATATTTTGTTTTTAATTTGATATAGACATTCAATACAAGAATTATATATATTCACTAACACATTGTATCGATAATACTCCATCGTTTACATACGACGAATTTATGCAACCCTAAGTTCAAGGATTGTTCTACTTCTTATGAGGGTAAAACTATATAATGGGTCCCTTTCAAAAAGAAAGTATATGATGGGTCCAAATAAATTGTGTTGTGTTATACTTGTATGGTTAAATTAAAAACAAAATTTGAATTCTGGGACCTTTAAATAAAATAAATATCATATGATTAAAAATTAAATTATAGTGAGGGAATTTTTTATACATTATAATATTTTATAAATAAAGTTAAGGAAAATACAAAAATGAATAAAGAAAATTAAAAGAAAATAAAAATAAGAAATATTTGAATAACGAGAATATAAAAATTTCACATTGTATAAATCAAGTTATGTTTTTTTAATAAAATAAAAATAAAAAATAAATATATTCATATACATATAAAATAAATTACAAGTGGTAAAAGGATAAAATAACTAATAATTAAGAGATAAAGTGAAAAGATAATATGAAAAAATTAATTGTATTAAAATAATTAAAACCATACTATCAATTTTCTTATTTTTTTTAATATATAGTATAAATATGAAAATATTTAAAGTTAGGAAATAAAAAATAAAAATAATTTTAAAAGAGATAAAATTTGAAAAAAATATATATGGGTAAATAAAATTAAGAAATTAGAAAACAAGGAGATAAAAGTGACAGAAATTAAAAGAATTTAAAATAGAGATAGTTTTGTAATCTAATGTCGTGTAATTAAAACTATCTTATTTTTATAATAATACAATATAGTACAGATAAGTAAAATAGAAGAGAATTAGAACCCTTTATGGGAAGCGAGAGCTTATAACTAAAGTAGAAGACAACTAGAACCCTATGTTCAAGGGCATTCTGCGCAGGTGTCGTACACAACGTAGTGAGGTGGCAATGGCGGGCACATCCAAGACAGGCGGCAAACATGCAAAACACCAGGTTGAGTATTGATGTCTATAGAAAAATTTCACAAATACTTGCTTGTGATTTAGATAATATTTTAGAAAAGGAATTATTCGGATTCATCTTCCATGAGGCATTTTAATATTGAGGGTTTTGGATGAGTGTTGATATCTTTAGAAAAATTTCACAAATTCTTGCTTGTGATTTAGATAATATTTTAGAAAAGGAATTATTCGGATTCATCTTCTATGAGGCATTTTAATACACACACACACACACACACATATACGTATATTATTTGTACTACTTTAAAATGAAAGAGGGGTGTAAAGTAACAGCTATATACGATTACAAAAAAAAAAATTGCAACTATCATCCGCCATCTTAACTTACTCATTAAAGAGCAAATATTTTAAATAATGTCGATATTTAGATATCTTTTATTCTTATATTTATTTTGTATATCAACATTTAAAAATATTTCCACACAACGTGTGTGTTAATATCGATAGTTACACAAAAAATTAAAAGAATGAATATTCTGTCTCGTACGTAGACTCAATTAGTATTTTTACCTTTTAACTTTTACAAATGGCACAAATTTTTAATTTTTCAAAATTTTAACAATTTTAAGATATTTTGCCCTAATTGTGGCATGTACCATATTCGACTAAAATTTGGAGCTTTCTAACTGTTTTTACACAATGACGATGACAACGACATGGATGGATGATTAAGACAAATGCTATCTAATTAGATTTAATAAAAAAATATATAAAAAAACGCTAATTTAACTTATATATGAAAGAGCAAATATGTATTTTTGCCCATAAATGGACTTCCATATGAAAATTATCATTTAATACTAAATATAGGAGGATAAAATTGTCCCTGGCTACTTTATTTAATACAATATAGATTGAATTTATATATTTGCATATAAAAATATTAAATTATATGCACACACACAAACGTATATTCAACTACTATATATGAAGCATCTGTCCCGGTATTATTTAGTCAAAGGTATTCATAAAACTTGATTATAAACCAGTTGGTCCATATCGTTTTGACTTTTGAAAGGAATGGCATATATTTAAGAAAAAATATTCCTAGTTTTATTTTGGTAATTCTAATATGTTCAAAGAAATAAGTTGAGACTAAACTATAATCATATTGCACTCACCTATATATATTAATGACAGATGGTATAATATTTAAGCTTATAGAGTAGTGATTCATATAAGAGTTCACTGTTTATATAAACTTATTTAGAAGGTGTTTGGCTAAACTTATTTTATATAGCTTACAAGGCAATATAACTTATAAGATATTTTTGGAGCATTCATATATCTTATATTGAAAATAAACTAATGAAGTGTTTGATAAGATTATCTTATAAAATTTTATTGAAATTTATAATCGTAGTTAATTATAATTTTTTGATGTAATAATAATCAAAATAAACTAAATATTATTAATAAAATGTAATTTGAGGATATTTAAATAATTTTTTATATATAAAATTAAGTGGCTTATAACAACTTATTTTTAAAGGGTTTATACGGAGCTTATTTTTTGATGTAACAATAATGAAAATAAACAAAATATTATTAATAAAATGTAATTTAAGGATATTTAAGTTATTTTTATACGTATAAAATGAAAAAGCATATAATTTTAAGAAGTTTATAAACTCCAAACATCTTATTTTAAAAGTTTATAAGTTTGTTTATCAAAAACATTATTATACACTTTCAAAGAAACTTATAAGCTCACTCGAACACCTTCTTAGAGGCACTTAAATATGTAGAATAGACTATACACACATGTGTGAGCATAAGAAGTTTTGATACATGAAGAAGACATAACAATGATATTTGGGTGAGTGGGTGTGGTAGAGCAACCGGCTTTTAACCAATTGGTTGTAGATTCGAATCCACTTGTTTTCTATAATTTAAGCTAAAATCTTAGAAATTTTAGACACTTTGTGTTATTATTTGTATATTTGGTGTAAATATTGGAAATTGAGCTTAAATTAGTGAATTCTTGCATAATTATAGTTAACAGAAATGTTTTTTGGCCACAATTGAGGATAAATAAATTTAGGCAAGTTTGAATGAGAAAAAGTTTAAGCCAATATGAAAAGTGCAATAGTGGTGAAGAAAAAATTCAACAACAAATTTGAAAGGCCACCATGTTTTGGTGGGGAATCCATTTAAGGTGAAATTTTATTTGATAAAAGAAAAATGACCTAGCTTTCAAAGAACGCAAATAACAGGTCAATCGAATAGTAGATGAGAAGGTTCTGAGCAAAAGAATGCAACCTACCAGATTAACGACAAACAGACATTGAAACTTAATATGGAAATAAACTTTTTTGTCCTTATATATATAATTACATCTAGGTTTCAAGGGGAATAATTGGTAGCCGCCTCTTTTCAGTTTTATCAACTATAAAACTTTTGTATTCTATTATTTCAAAAACTTCAAGGCTGAGAGTGGAGGATTGAAGCATTGTCAAGTGATGTTGTCATTGGAGCAGCCAATTTTGGCAAAAAAACAGGCTTACGACCAATAAGATACTCAGAGGATCGATTATAGTAGCAATGAACAATAAGAATGTCAATTTAAAGCAGTTAAGATCGATCTGATGATCAGAAAGCACATCAAGATCAATTCAGATGGCTTGAGATCGATTTAGAGCTAGCTAGGTCAATCCAAATGGATACAAATAGATGTAAGTGACACCAAATTGATCTAGAGCAAGGCAAGGCAAATTGATCACTAGCAAGGCGGATTGATAGTGAAGGATTACAACTCTCTAAAATTACAATTATGCATGGACGAATCAACCTAGGATGATCAGAGAAGTCATAGATTGATCCGTAAACACGTTAGATCGATCTAGCCAGCAGATTTTCATAAGAATTTTACTTTTTATAATTTATTTTGAATAAGATTCTTTTAGCATTATTATTATTTATCAAGATGAGTTTATGATTAATTTTGGATAGAGAAAATATTTATTTTGATATTATTTAGGATTCTTTTGAAGTTAGTAGCCAAGTAGGATACAAATCTTTAGTATTTTGACTATAAATAGGTTGCTAGATTTATTGGAATTTTAGGCTAATTTTTTATACAAATTTTGGAGTAAATTTTCTTCTACATGTGGATTCATGTATTTTCTTTCCATTCAAACCATTTGTTTGAGTTATTTGGATTGAGCGTGTTTCAATCACGTTTCTTTTGCGTTTGTGTTTATTCCAAAAGCCATACCACACTTTCTATTGCATCATCAAAAGGCAAAAACAAAAAATAAAAATTCAAGACGCATTATTTGGAATAAGATTTCCTTTTTCTTAATTTTGTCCCCTTGAATTCTTAATTTATAATGAATAAAATTATAACTATTGTTATTTTGAATATGGTGCATGGCTAATTTATTAGTTTTGGGGGCTTGTAATTGAATAATTGAATTTTACTATCTAAAATCTTTTGATTGATTATTCTTGTATTTATTTTTCTTGTTTGCTCTTTATTAATGCTTTCAAAGTTTTGAACATGCTTAGATTGATTTGTTAATTTAGAAAAAATAATAAAAATGAAATTTATAGATAAGAGCGTACTAGCAATAGCACATAATTAAAAAATTAAGTAAAATTTTGATTGTATGCGAGTCATATATTATTCAAGAAACTTGAATTCTTACATTGAATAATTTCGTGTTATTTACGAATGTATGAATTATTTGATTGTGAAGTCTTATTAAATTTAAAAAGAAGTAGTTAGAAATTCAAACAATTTAACTAATTGTTAATAAAAAAATTCAAAGGTTAAATATTCACAGAAAGTACAAAATTCCTAAAATCCAAGTTAATCGAATCATTCTTGGTCAAGAGTTCTTGTTTTCCTTTATCCTTCAGTTTCAATTTTTATTACATTCCTTATACAATTGGTTAATCTGGATGAGTCCTAAATACTTCTCGTGAGAATAATACTCAACTCACTCTTTATTGCTAAATGATGTGCCATCAAGTTTTTAGCGTTATAGCGACTTAATGTCAATCTCTAAATTAAGATTCAAGACCCTATCAGAAGTAGAAAAAACGTGATCTCATGGATAGAATAGGGATGATGGAGCAAATTTGGCCTGATGGAGCACCAAGGAGACATGAAATGAGGACAACTTAAGGTGATTTCTGTCAAGTAGGGAGAAAATTACAAGAAAGCCCCTTCAAACAAAGCCAAAACAAAGTTTGGGGTTTGGGAACGAGTGGCGCAGTGACAAACTAGTAATTGAAGCCTATTGAAGTGAAATTCTTAAATGAATCCTGTCAATTATACTAATGTCAGTTGAAGAAAGAATTCTCCAGAAATGCCTAGATTGAGAGGCAGTGAATGGGCTCATTAATTTTATGCTTGCCGCCCTTTAAATTTTTTAGCACAATTGGGTAGACTTTGCTAGTACATATTATATAGCTCTTAACTGCTATATTAATTATGAGCCCATATAATGTCTGAGACTTTAGTTCTTGTTGTCGTTATTCATCGTCATCTCATTAATTGGCTGCCACTTTAAGGAGACCTTATTATGACTTCTAATTGTTTGGAAACCCTAGTAAAGGGAAGGATATATATATATATATATAATGAGGGTTTGATCCTTATTTAATTGAGTTTCAATAAAAACAAGAAACCCTTCGCAGATACTTATAAAATTTCATGATTTCAAGTTCAAAACAATGAATAACCAATCAAATGAAGATGCAATCTCTAATGACACCCCAATAATTTGGAACTCAATTCTTCATACACGAGGTTTTGGGTTCAAACCCCCTTGGTGCAAGTGTGTGAGTGGTGGTGTGTGTGAGTAGTGGAGTGGTGGGTGTGAGTTTATAAAAACAAAAACAAAACAAAACAAAACAAATCAAGATGCAGATCAATTAGTTTGACTTTGAACCCTTTTCCATGTTCTCCTTAAAGATTAAACGAGAAACATCCGTGGAATGGCAATGTGGCTAGTGATAAAATAAATCTATAATTTATGAGCAGTGCAGCTGCGAAGGTGTGTTTCCTAGGAGGGGAACTCATCTGGTGGAAGGCAAGGAAAGTCGTGTACAGGTGACCACAAAAATTCTGATGAAAAATTATCCAAGATGTCATTGGGACGATATTGGTTAGGTTGAGTTAGGTTAGGTTAGGTGGACTCTGCCCCAAAATTCACAAGTACACTGCTGTTAGCTGTCCAGCCCATGCTGAAGTGACCTTTGATTAAATACAGGACCCCCACTGGCCTGCATGACTCTCCCATGACTCACTGACCCCACCCACCCAATCACACAATATATATATATATGCCCCTATTCCAATTTTACTTTCGGTTCGTTTTCTTTATTTCTTTAAATGAAACCATGAGAGTTGTTCCATACTCGGAGTCATGTCATCTGGGGTAAACAAGTGCTGTTTCTACTTTTCCTGATGAATTTATATGCAAGTTTAGGTTAGTTGAAAAGAACTTGTGTATATATACATCGTGGACATTACATATATTAATCTAAATTCTGAATATTATGACTTCAGAATGATTTTATTTTATTTTATTTTTTGATCTTCATGGAATTTCACAATTCCATGTTCATGATGTTCGTGATACAATGGCCCATACTGGCAAGTGCATGCACTGATTGGCATTCATGAATAATTGCCATCATGGTCCTTGAATATATGGTCTGAACCGAATGGCTTATAATCAATGTAAGTTGAATTATTGGAGAGGACTTTCATAATTGCTTCTGAGAAGGTAGACCAACTTGTAGCGCATTACCAGCCATACTAGACAAGTATCCCACAATGCATGTTGCGGTTGGGTTTGTTTCCCCTGTTAATTGGAAGTGTATTTAGTTTGTAATCTATTGCATTACTACAAGACAATCCGACTGTGTGTATACATACAAAATATGCAATAATATTTTTTTTAATATAATTTTTATATTTTTAATAAATTAAATTAAATAGAAAAATATGATAAATCAAAAATAAGAAAAAAGAAAATAAATAAAAAATGAGGAAGACAGATGAAAGGAAATGAGCTTAAAAGGAATTATAATGGG
This sequence comes from Avicennia marina, assembly GCA_019155195.1. Taxonomy (NCBI): domain Eukaryota; kingdom Viridiplantae; phylum Streptophyta; class Magnoliopsida; order Lamiales; family Acanthaceae; genus Avicennia; species Avicennia marina. The sequence goes on along the minus strand of CM032754.1, from coordinate 3,891,345 downwards.
AGGAACCAGTAATTTTAAGAGGAAACTTATCTACAATGCAGAATTTTCAACTGATACCTTACAAATTGTAGATAATTGAGTAAGCTTCATAATAGTTCAGACAGCATATCTCTCTCCGATTTCATACAAGGACGATACAAACCGAAGAAGCCAAGGAGCTACGAGCAAATATTTTAGTCGCTATCTTTTTGGCGCATTGAGTATGTCGAACGAGCAGTGGAATGTTGAAATGTTCTCTTCTTCTCCCTCTTTTTTTATACCGTAAGCTCTCCCTACAAAAAAAATGACTTTTTACTACGATATTTTTTATTACGGTAAATTGTTTGTTTCAAAAGGTGTTTATTTACTACGATTTTTTACACGTAGCAAAAGTTATATTAATAGTACATCAAATTTTGTTTTTACTACACTAAATGGAGCAAAAATAAAATACTTATTTTCATTATTTGTCATGCTCTTGAGATATGAGACCAAAAAAGGTTAAAATTCTTTAATTAGTACGAAAAAATTAAAACTTGTAATTAATAAAAGCTAGCAACTGGACAAGGCCCAACTGTTGAAGAGCGGAGAGAAGACGAAGCGCAATGATATTTTAAATATTTTTAAATTAATCGTTTTAAATATCTAGGAGTTGACCTTTGTATACTCTCCTAAACTGTGTTCATCTTTTGCTCAAAGGTTCATTAAAGGTGTAAATATTCTTAAAAAAACAAAGAACACCACCTGAATCTCTTGGATCAAGTCGCTTTAAAAAAATATTCTACTCCAAACTTGATTTAGCCTTATTAACCAATTTTATGGAAAGTATAAGCACAAGAAATTAATAAGGTTATAACTATATCAAATTTCTCCCTAAACCCTTTCACGCAAAAGCCACTTGTCGCTTATTAGGTAATAATAGAATTTGTAGGCTAAGTGATGAGGATGGAAATTGGAAGAATGAAAAATATATCTCATCCAAGAATGTTTTCAGAAAATTTATCAGTCCTTGCCACCTTCTCATAGCCAAACTGTGAGAAGTCCTCAGCACGATCTTCTCAAAAGTGAGATAAAAGATGAATATGGCTCTCGTGAAGACGATTATTACTGTTGATATCCCCATAGCTCTATATCACAAATGATGCCTTTCAAAATGCTACGGCTAGACAAAATTCCACTAGATTTTGTTGCAACGCTTCTGGCATAAACATGAGAAGCACTTGTAGTGGTCAATAGAAAGAACATTAAAATATAGGAGTAAGCAGTTGTTCGTACAATCATGTTCAAACTAATAATTGTACACAAGGTTAATCACTAGTTTATAGTTTATTCCAAATCAGAATAATATATATTGTTTCTTGAAGGACGGCACGAACTTGATTTTATCGCTCCCTTTTGGTAAATTTAATTCTCTCAACTTTCCTTTCTGGCACTACACTAGGTCCGAAAAGTTTCAGGTTCATAGTCCATTCCGCCTGGCTTTGAAGCTGAACAATCGTTGTAAGGATACCAATCATAACCAAACGTCCAAATCAAAGGAAAACACATAGGGTTTCATTTAGCATTCAAAGATCCCAAACAAAATCTAAATTGCAGCTCAGAAGTTTTGTCTAAGAGCTTTTCCATCATCTCACGTGATCAAGCTTTGAGGGGGATAGGGAATATCTCCTTTTAGAATGTTCATTTGTGACCCAAGTTTCGACACTCTTCAATCTTTTCTGAAGTTTTGTTTTTTTTTTCGGGTGAGATTTTTCCTTGGCAAGTTCCTAGAGGCTATGAGACTCCGAATTAATTATCTTAGTTTCGTCAATTATATTAGAGTAATTTTGATATATTTTTTTTGTTCCAACGTTAAAACATCCTTTAGTGAAGATTGGACACAAATTTCCGGAAAATTCGAGAAGTAAAGCTGGTAATTGGATCATCACATTGGGCTGTTCATGAAATCGTCCAACGTGACAGATCGTGTTTGGATCACCAAAATTATATAGCTAGGGTACCACTGAGACGTCTAAACCGATAGCTTTCAGAATAAAAGGATCACAAATTTGTCTCCTCCGCCAGAAGCAGCAATTCCCCTCCGTTTGAATATGAGTGGGCTTTGTTTTTTGCCCAGTCCTTGAATAAATACTCATCTTATATTAATATAGAGATCAAAAAGACATATTTTTATTGATATTAGTAAAATATAAATTTTCGATTGTAATATCTGAAAATCTTGGAAAATTATTTACTATTTTCATTTAAATAATATATGGTGATATTAAGTGTGTTGGGAAAGCAATATACACATACATGCATATGTCAATGGTTGCCAAATTTTAGCAGATTGATGGGGAAGCATTACCATGCACAAGAAATGCCAAAATAGGGTGATTGAGTCTGATTTTGGCATGGTGAATTTCTGGGAAAATCTAGCCTTTATTTCCCAAAATTAAGGTGTCAAGCATACCTTAATTAGTTGGCACGGCCCTAGGTATAGATATAACTCAACTTAGAATTGTAGGAAGAAAAAACAATGGAATTCACCACCCAAGAAATCTACAGAGGATGGCCAAAGAGAGGGAGAGGAAGAAAGAAGGGAATTTCCAGCACAAATTTGAGGAAAATTTTCTAGTCCAGACCCTATAATTTTAATGCATGCTCTTAGGAATTTACTTTCACGCGTCCTAGGCATATAAGTTATGAATTTTTAGGTTCACACATAGTTGAATTAGTGGCATGAAAAAAAAGAAACCATGTTGGCATGTGCTTGGATGTGGTAATCACGATATGGGAATTGGGTATGCAAACAGACGTTAAAACATAACTTGTCGCCCTTACTCTTCATTCTTGTTTTTATTCCATCTGGACATTTTTTGTACAAAATATTAGTTAAAAAGAATTCCCTAACCCGATAGCAATCATGTAATTATTGGATAAGGTGGATGGAATTGCGTAGAAGGGAAAACTAAGCCAAACAAGGGCGCACAGACCCGACTACCCTCGCGATCCGGCCTCATGATTGCGAGACACTCTCTCACGGTTGCTACATGCGTTTGCATGGGTGCAAATTAGGCCGCGATGAGCGACTAGTAGGTGTTGCAACGACACAGTGGTTGCCAGCGTTGTTTCGCAGTCGCTAAAAGACTCTAAAGGATCGCGAGGCTTGGGCACGGGAGAGGTAGAACGCACCACGGCCAACGGCGTGGTCATGGTGCTCAGCTTGCAGTTATCAACCCGAGCGAGACACTATCCAGAATGTATTGCGGTTCGTCTCAAGGGTGCAAATCAAATTCTGCAATTGCAAGCAACGTTTTCACAATCACATGAATTGGAAAGCAAACAAAATCAAAATTCAACGTAATTAATGTCTTAACTTCATCATTTTTAATACCAAAACATGCTAAAAATTTTAAATTAAAGCCTTACAGAATATAAGAAACTCCAAATACCAGAACCAAGATAGAAGATCCTTTAAATAGAGAAATTTTACTCTGAGACTAGTTGGAATTAGTACAAAACCTATAGAAAAAGAATTAACTCCTAATCCAAAACATTAGAAATTGCATCAAAAAGCATATAGTAACTAAATGCCTATTATCTTAGAAATTAAAACAAGAATTGCCCTGATTTGAATAGGAAATTGGGAAATCGAAACAAATAAGCCTCAAGACAAGTGAATTGATATCTAGTGATTTTACGTGCAAGCTTTTCGGAACTTCCTTTTTAATGAAATGTTTTATGAAAAGTGTATATCTTTATTGAAATATTTATACCATGTTTTTTGAAAGGTTTTCTGGAATAATTACTATTTTTCCATCTCAATAAATATATTGGCGTGCTACATTTCAAAAGGCTTTGTATGTGGACTAGTTTCAAATATTTGTATTTAACTTCATCGGACAAGTTATTGCAAAAAAATTGGAATATTGTGATAGAATACCCTTGGGGACTAAAGGTAGTATAAGAACTAGTTTCACCTACTCAATTGAAAAATAGGTTAGAATACATGACCTTCCTAATTAGGATTAAAAATTGAGTCAAGTGACTTACTCAACCAAGATTATAAATTAAGAAACATGACCCTCTCAATTAAGTTTAAAAATTGAGACATCTGTAAAGTTATACATGCCCCTTCTTAGTCGAGATAAAATACTAAGATTCTAATCAGTGAATATAATACATGAATTATTTAAGACCCTGGGCATACCAATGCATCATAAGCATGGAATCAGTGATGAATTACGAGTGGCTTGTGAACCTTTTATTTTATTACCTAATTTTGTAAATGATTATGTGCATTTTCGTTAAATGTTTTACTATGTTTACATTTCAACAGAAGGCAGCTAAACTACTGACTCAATGATTGGTTGCTTGTGTTTTTAAAATTTTTTTTATAGAAATACTGATGAGAAAGAGTAAACGTAGGGCTGGTACAATGCCTGACCTGATCAAAGAGAGGCAGTAGAAGAACAAAAATTAATTGAACTCAATTCTAAATTCCAAGAACGCGTACTGTGCATCAGAATGCCTGGCTTAAAGTATTGAAATCAAAATTGAACCCAAAATTGATAATCAGCATGATAGAACGGTCACAATTAATACGTCGAGATCAATTGATACGTCACGAGTTACACAAAGATCACCCCTGTTAAATTAATTTGAACGTTCTCAATTCTAAAGAAAGTTGAGCAATTTCATAACTCTCAAATTCAATATCAAAGATCTGTTAGTATAAATTGAATTAAATAACTATTTATACTAAATCCTATCAAATTCTAATTTAAAAAGCTCATATGGCCCAATTTGTAAATAAAATTCAATAATAAATAAAAATTCAAAAAATAAATACTTAATAAAATTTAATGGATCCCTAGATTGCATCAATGCCGGGAAGAAAGAGACCAGTTATAGTTGTGCTAAACAAATAAGGCCAACTGATGTAATGGTAAGGGTTTCATTTCATTTTCTACTACTATGTAATAGACCTATATTTTACAAAAAAATGAAATTTTATGAATTAGTTAATCTAATATTTGGATTTTAATATTTGCTGAAATATCTATTCGTGAGTATTGCCATGTCCAACCCTTGGTCAGGGGAGTGACATAGATCGTTAATAATTTTTATTATCAAAATAAAGTTGTATAAAGGCTAATATTGTCCTAGAAATTTTATACAAAATGAGAAGGAAAATAAAAGTTTGATGGGAAATAACAAAATGAGAATAATTAAAATAATTTATAAGCATAAAGGAGAGAGTGATCAAAAATATAAAGAAGACTACACTGTCAATTAACATCTGACATCTAAATCTCTTAATTGATTTTGGGTATGTTCATATTAAATAATTCAGTTGTATAGCCCATCAATAAAAGTGAGCGTGGTCGTTTTGTACACATAAATTCACATGGGCAATATGTGTGTGTGTGTGTGTGTAGTATTTTAAATTAGGGAGAAGATAATCGATCTTTCAATTGAATTTCTAAAATACTCATCTAATTATAACTATCTTTGAGCCACCCTCCATTTTCCAATTTTACCATTAATCCAAAACATTTTTCTTCCACTAACTTAATTTTTATTTTTATTGTATTTTTAAAATTTTTAAAATATTCAATCCATCTATCTTTTGTTACTATTTTTGTTGTGCATATTTTAATTTTTGTGCCACAATTGCAATTATTAAGATTTTGAACCTTTAATTGCATTACATAAATTTATGCTATTACTTTTAAGCAATACCATTTAACTATATTATAAAGTGCACAAAATTTATAACAACTAACTTTTGTTATTCGATGTTAAATTACAAAATTATCTTTATTTTTAATTTTTTTCTTTTCACTATGAAATCTTCAAATTTTGCTCTTTTATCTCAATAAAAAATTATTTTTCCTTTTCTTTACTCTCTTCTCTAAATTATTTTCTGTCTCTTTTGTAACATTTTAAAATAGTTTTAATTTATAAATATTTTCACTTTTTTAAATTCTAAAAGATCTGATAATGTTATTTTCAATATAATTAATAAATTTAATTTATTGGGTTTTTGCATGCACATGAAGTGTACATTTTTACTAGTATATATATTTTGTATGCTCACAACACTACAAAAATTCATTCATTAACAGTGAATTTTAGTATAAATAAATAAATTTATTGCTAATTAGCAAGGAAAATAAGAAGAAAAGCAAATTTAAATCTACCCACTTATGAAATGAAAACTAGAATCAAAATAGATCGTTGCTAATTTTACAAATAGAATTTGCATCAAATAAATTTTTTGCTAATATTTACTAAAAATCACAAAATTTAGCTATGAAATAATTCCTTTCAAAATACACATATAATGTACTTTTGTAAATACTTTTTTACTATAAATATAATATTAAAAATCTTTATTAGAATTCTAATTTCTGGTTTTTATACTTTTTTAAGATGCTTCTTTTTAATCATGTCATATAATCCTAATTAGATTAATTGTGATATTTCATTTTGAAAAATCTAAAAATAGCTTCATTTATATTTAATTAATATTTATTTTTAAATTTTTTCTAGAGTCTAACTAAGGGTACATTACAAAAAATATTTGTATTTATGACCAAATTATCATTAAAAAAATTTTATTTTTTCACATTAACCAAAATAATTGATGAAATATTTTTCATCACAATATTATTTATAAGATATGACAAAATAGTTTTCCTCACAATATTACTTACATACTATGATGATTTTTATTTTTCTCATAAAAGTATATACCTATTGTGAATAAAGGAAAATTTCTATCAAATATTTTAATTTATTATTATTAATATTTCTGTTATTTTTATTTTCAATATAGTAAACAGAAACAATAAATTAATTTAATTCAAAGCAGATTTTAAAATTTTAAAATATTAAATGAAATAGAATCAAAAATGAAATTATTAAATGAAGTAACATGTAGGTGTGTTGTTCAGTGGTAACCTTCCATACTTTTGAAAGTAAAGTCTAGTCTTCAAATGCTAAAATTAGAATTTAAAAGAGAGAGAGAGTAACAGGGAAAATACCTATTTCAAAGTAATTTATTCTCTGCAACAAAATTATTTCTTACGAATATTTTGCAACGAAATTATGCCTTATTAATAGAGATGTAGTAAGTGTAGCAACGATTTTTTTCCTTAATAAATTTATCTACAGGCAAATCACTTACGAAAAAATATGTTGCAAATTTCCTTATGTTGTTAGGAATTTTAATCCTTACTAAACATTGAATTTTTTTTGATGACATATATTATGGTTATTATATATATAGACCTAAAAAATATATTGTTATTATTATTATTATTTTCTATTAAAGCTATAATGAATCACATTGCTTTAATAAACAGAATAAGTGACCAAAATGATTAATTTGATAGATTACTTATTTGAATCAATTTTTCATCAATAATATTAGTAATTAATATCAAATTTTTATTTAATCATGGGCTTTAATTCCTTAAATATATAATGTGATTGGCATACATAAAGTAATTTATCCTTTCCAATTTTTCAAAATAAACATAGCACAATATTATATTCATACAATTATCTACGATGTTCCAACATGAACATAATTTGACATTTATAAAACCTCAATTCCAAACATTTTTATTTTTATTCACTAAAAAAATACTTCACTCGAAGTTAAAAATAAAAAAATAATTTTTAATATCATGTTTAAAATGTTTAAATTACAGTGAAAAGCTCACAGCTCAAAAGGACCCTTAAAATAAAATCTGAACGTAGCCAAAATTTCCTTTTAAAAAAAAAATCTCTTTATTTTTAAAATAATGTTAAAACTTAATCATATTTAAACATTAATTTAAATCAGAGGGTACTCTTTAGTGTAGACTTTTCTTTTAAAAAAAATAATGTTTTGTTCCGCATTATTAAATTACTAAAATACTCTTATTTTCATATCTTATAATTTTTCTTATTTTTCTATTTCATTTTAATATAATTTTATACATTTAATAGTTACTGTATTTTTCAATTTACTCCTCATATATATATATATATATATATTATTTTTAAAAAATACATATACTTTTAATTTTAAAATAATTTTATTTTTTATGATAATTATTTTAATGAATAAAATTTATAAGTAATAAAAATTTTTGCACACGCATCAAAATGTAGTGGGTGTGCGTGTGCAAGCTTAATGATTTCCACCCTAATTTTCTTTAAAGTGGGTTTGGGGTTCAAACTCATTTTTGCCATTGGTTGGGTGAGTTGGTGTTAAAAAAAATTCTAAATTTGGTTCCAAATTATTAAATTACTAAAATACTCTTATTTTAATATCTTATGATTTTTTCTTATTTTTCTATTACATTTTAATATAATTTGATACTTTTTAATATTTACTGTATTTTTCAATTTACTTATCACATATATATTATTTTTTAAAAAAACATATACTTTTAATTTTAAAATAATTTTATTTTTTATGATAATTATTTTAATAAATAAAATTTATAAGTAATAAAAATTTTTGCACACACATTAAATGTGTTGTTATTACCGTTGTAGTAATGTTTAATAATGTAATAGTATATACAAATTACAATTAGTTTTAAAGGCTTGAATGTATATGAATGCAAGATTACACGTGTGTATATATATATATATATACGTTTTAATTTGATAACAATAAGTGTCATAATTCAACGTTGAATATTTAATAATTTTAAATCTGAACTACAAACAATAATTTTATTGGATAAAATATTTAGAATGTATAAATTCGGATAAGGTGACAAGCGATAAAAACAAACAAACAAGCGTAGTGGAAATATTTGTAAGTTTTTCCTATGTACAATGTAATTAAACGTTATATCCACGCACTAAAAAAATTGTAAAAGTGTTATAGGGAAACAACAAAAGAAGAAAAAAAAAAAAAAAAAGGTATAATCGTATGAAGAAAACAAGCGACGTAGAGGAAAAGATAAGGAAAGTGGGGGCGGCCGCCCAAGGATGCTTCAGGTTAGGCAGTAACCCACGGTATGGCTGCGACGCATGTGAGACGTGGCGAATAATTACGCAACTTCTGAGCAATGGGCGGGCGGACCCCACGTGACAGGCCACGGCCGACTCTGCCGGCCCAGGCGGCGCTGGCCTTTCTGTCCTTCTTTACGACACGTCGCCTCTATTCATATGAAAAGAAAATAAAATCATCACGAGAGTAGTCGCAGACGCGCTCGTACTCTGTCACCACACCCACGTGCTTTTGATGTGTCCTTTCTTGTTTCTTTCCTAAAGCTAAATTCCATCCGCCTACGCGCTTGCCTCCCGCGTGCCTCCTAATTTAATTGAATTAATTATTACATATATTTAGTTTTAAAAAAATTGAAAAACAACGAATTGATTAGACCGAGTAAAATTGCATCCCACTCCCTTCGTCGTGTTTCTATCTGATTCACATTGGTCACAAATTGTTAACTAAATCGACAAAGTGAAAATTTTACTAGACGCCACATATTTTAATTTCAAAAAGCAAAGTCTGCAGTTCAAAGGCATTATTGAAAAGGACATAGGAACGTGAGACATTTGGGGTATTATCACGTCTTGCATCATGTAAGAATATATAATTTAATTGTAAGAAACCTTATGAACGAATATAAAAGCACCGTGTTGGCTACCAAGCAAATAACTGACTTCCAGAATAAACTGCATAAATGTTTGCGTTTTGTAAATATGAAATGTAAATGTAACGGGTGATATGACTCCGTTCAGCAGAGCTCCAAAAAACATAAAAAGAAAAACATTCGAGTTTCGTCATGCAGTGTTTTAAAAATTTGACACGAATCGTACGTTGAACCGATCCATCAATTTAAATAACTGTTTTAGTAGGATATAAAAATCACATTGCAATAAAATAAGGTAAATTTGCATTGGAGCTACTAAATAATAAGGTGAACCAATTACTGTTTATAAAAATTAAACAGTATAAATTGATAAATAAATAAAATTTTTAAATCTTAATTTTTTTTGTTTAATTTAATTTCTATTTTGTTTATCGCAATTTTTCATAAAAAATTTATGAATTAAATGTATTATCTTTTAAGATATTCAATAATTTTTTTATTTAAACACATGTTGAATATATAAGATTTTAAAATTCGATTATAATTTGATTAAATATTTTAATAAGATCTATTTTTATATATTTTTACATTTATTTGTTGAATTAATATTTATTATTTTTATATTTGTGATATTTTTATTGTATTAATGTCATAAATTTAACTATTAATAGTAATTATAAAATTAGATTCAAGTATTTTTTTTCTTTAATATTCTCTATTTTATGTATTTTTAATGTATTAATAAATATTTATAATATAAATATTACATTATCAATTTGACTATAGTTAAGCCACCAATTGATCAATAATCCTTAAATCTATAAATTTTTTAATTTGATGATTGGTCTAGTTTTTAGAACACTACTCAAATATTTAATAGGAAATTACAATTTATCTGGTAGGACTCGTATAAAAGTATATGTTTATTTGTTCAGGAAATTTCGTTATCAAATAATGGAAAAATTAATTATGACGAAAAAAGCAGCACTTTATCGAATTACTAGCTAAATATCATTAGAATAAATAATTATTTATATTAACATAGTTTATCACCACATTAACCAACTCTTTACAACAGAATACTTATTTTATTTTAATAGTTATTTTTACACTCTGTTATATAGCGTAGTAAACTTAAAAACCGAAACCCACAAAGCCACTTCTGTAATTCTTACACGTAATTGTATTTCAACCTTCAGGTAATTAAATGAATTTCTTTTTATCTCGTAACAACAAAGAGGTCCTTTCCCAAGTAAAAAACTTGTCTGCCATGAGACCAACAAACAATCTTAACCCATAATCGATATACATATACATATACATATTCTTGAAATGAAGGGTAATAATATAAACTAGCATTCAAGCGCACATAATGGGTGTGTAAAAATAATTATAATCATTATTAATTGTGAGTTTGATTATGGAAAACATAAATTAATTGTCGACTTGATATATATATATATAGTAACGTGATCTAGAAATCCGTCGAAATTTATTTTAATATTATTAATTTTAACTTTATTGTAAATGAGCCTTATTAATAAATTGGGTCATATGGACTTTTAGGTTAGAGTCTAATAGTATTTAGTATAAATAGTAGTTTGTTATTCAATAGACACAGAGATCAATAAATATAGAGTTTTCAATTAATTCAGGTTTATTCTCAGTTCTTTGAAATTAAGCCTTTTCAATTTCTCGTGAATTCCCATCCCAAATCGAGTCATTCCGGAGTGGTCCATGTGATTCGTAACTTATCAATCAGCAATCGGTGTGCTGATTGTGGTCGTTTTATCGGATTCAATCCAATTCTACCACGTTGGGTCGGCGTTCTTCGTCTGGTTTGCGTCCCTAGGATTATCTGATTCGGGTTCGATTATACCGCTATTTTCCGACGCGATTTGATCACGTCAGTTTGATATCAGAGCGCGCCTGTGTTGAATTCTAATTCGATACACGATTCGAATTTAAAAAAAAAAGTCAAAAAAAATAAATAAATAAAAGAGGAAATCTGTGCCGCTGCCGCCACACCGACTGAAATCGCAGCCAATTTCGCCGCCATTTCAACCGATTCAAAGTCGCAATCGGCCCTAGAACCGTCGCCACCGCAAGCCCACCCTTTCCAGCGCCGAATCGCTTCCGCGAACGCTGCGAACGCCGTTCCGGTTCTCTACCGCCAACCACACGATTTCGCCTGAAAACGCCCTTTCGACGCCACAGCTGAAGCCACCCCAGGCCTTGCCGACGATTGGGCCGGTCGACATCGGCCACTACTGCGGGAAACGCCGGCGAAAAAAAAAAGAAGCCCCAACCGTGTCGTCGCCGCCACCTGCGAATAAAGAGGAAAAAAAAAAGAAGAAATTTGGATTGGGCTGAGAACTGACTAGGTCGGCAGTAGGTCTTGGGCCCGAGTTCAATTGGGCCAGAACCCGACAACCAAAAAAAAAAGGGACTTTCGGTTGGGCCGAGGGTTGAAGGCTGAAACTGCTTTGGGCCATATTGCCGCTGGGCCAGAGATGTATTTGGGTCGAAGAGGTTGGGCTGGACCAGGAGCTACTGCTGGGCTGGGCCATCTGCAGTGGCATGGTAAGGCCGTGTTTGGTTACAAAATTTCTGTTTTAGTTTAAGGCGTGTTTGGTTGCTGAATTTTACAAAAAAAAAAGAGAGAGGTAAAAAACAACAAAGAGAAAAAAAAGGGCAAAAGAAAAAGGGAGAGAACAAAAAAAAATGCAAAGTGTGAAAAAAAATTGAAAAAAAATGCCAAAAAGTAGAGGAAGAGAAAAACAAGAGTGAAAAAAAATAATATTATGGCAAAGAGTGAATCTATTTGTATTTATTTTATAGGATGTTGATTGATCACGCACATTATAAGGAGATAATGTTTGACGAAATCCAAAGGTTGTCCAGAGCTGTGGATAAGATGCAGAATTGTCTTGCTAGGTACAACCGTACTTTGAGACATGAGAAGACAAAAGATAAACATCCATCGTCAAGGCACTATTGTAACAAAGATTATAAATCGAATGTGAATGAATACGACGAGACATCAAAGGTATCGAATTTTTATATTGAAGGTCAAATTTGGGTTTGTCTTAATTGCTTTCAGCGTGGGCATAGCATAAGTGAATGTCGAAACGAGGAAATTGATACTCATATTGGTATTAGCAAAGTTATGGGAAAGAAGAAAGGCACATCCATAGAGATGCTATCTTTGACTGGAGTGAGAATTGCTGAGAAGATGCCACCGAAGGAAGTATAATATGAAGATAATAGCAGTGATAGCACACATCTGAAAATTGAGGAGAAAAGTAAACAGAAAAAAGTAACGGAATCAGTAGAAATTGAAAAGGATAAAGTTGAGATGGAAGAAGCCATAGAAATTAAGGTGGAAGTTGAGGATAGCCACGAGAATGAAGAACAAGCCAAGAATTGAGAGATTAAATTTCTACAGGGTCACGTATACGTTAATCCATTTGACCCTTTAGCAGATGCTTTGTCCAATTGTACTGCACAAGAAGGGAAGATAATTTTATCTACAGAGATTACATATGCATATCTGGATAAGTCGTCAATGCTTTTTTATATTCCTTTATATGGTTTGTTGCTAGTATTTTTGTGCTGGACTCATGGGAAGATGAAGCTGAAATTTCAGCAAAGCGATGAAGACTTAAGGAACTTCCAGAGATTCGTATTTGATCCAGGAGGACACAAATTCGAATTGAGTACAATTCGCCTTCAAGAGGAGGGGTATAACGCGATCCAAGGATCCGTCGAAATTTATTTTAATCTTTATTAATTTTAGTTTTGTTGTAAATGAGCTTTATTAATAAATTGGGCCATACGGACTTTTAGGTTAGAGTCTAATAGTATTTAATATAAATAGTAGTTTGTTATTCAGTAGACACAGAGATCAATGAACACAGAGTTTTCAATTAATTCAAATTTCTTCTCAATTCCTTAAAATTGAGCCTTTTCAATTTCTCGTGAATTCTTATCCCAAATCGAGTCATTCCGAAGTGGTCCGTATGATTCGTAACGTATCAATCAGCAATCGGTGTGCTGATTGTGGTCTTTCTATCGGGTTCAATCCAATCCTACCACGTTGAGTCAACATTCTTCGTCCGGTTTGCGTCTTTTGGATTATCGGATTTGGATTCGATTACACTGTTATTTTCCGACGCGATTTGATCACGTCATATGGTATTAATCCAATAGAATTATAATGTAATTATAATTTTTATAAATTAAAAATAAATTCTCTAATTTTCGTAGACTTAATATATATAGTATAGACGGAGAAATTAGGGTTAGACTGATTCCAAGATATTGATTGACCCATTCCACAATTAAGGCGAGGAGAAGATGGCGCATGGCAATGGCTGTTACGGGGCTTCGCGGGATGTGACCAGACAGCAAGGAGGCAGGACGTTTGGAGAAACCAAAGCCCACTCCACAAATTCCGCCGCAGCGACGCAAGTGGGCCCCGCCGAAAGCGGCAGCGGATGGCGCGGCATCCCAAGTCTTGCCCCCGTGGACCCCATCCCTCCAGTCGGCCCCCGCGCTCCCCCTCTCCTACACGCCTCTTCCTTTCCCTACCTGGATTTTCTTCGCTCATCCAATCCCCGCTTTATCTGTTTGGGCGCGTTTTGTTAGCCCATGAAATTATTTTTAATCCGTTTCCCTGTCTCGGTCGCCCGTAAATACCGATGACTGGATTCGCAGAAGATGCGTTTGACAAATTACATAAATCAATTCAAAATAGTTTTAAATATAAAATTTGGTCATTCATTCAAAGATTGGAAAAACTAAAAACATGGATTATTTAAATAAAATTTGAGAGAAGAGGTTAAAAAATAAATAAGTTAAAATTAAGGGGATTAAACAGCTCAAAAAAATTAAAGGAAAAGAGTAATAAGAAAATAAATAAATAAAAGCATGACCTATGTACTTAATACAAGGCAATGAGGCACACGATGCATGTGCATCTTGATTTAAAATATAATGTTTTGTCATGTATTATTTTTATCGTATAAATTTTTGAAATATAGTATGTATTTTATTTTTATCGTGAAATAGCTGCACTTCAAATCTACCAGGCCCCACGCTTAAACAATTTTCCCTTTTGGTTAAGTACTCAGCCATCTTTTCCTCTCCAATTTCTACCGCTTCTTATTTAAAAACTAAAAAGTGACCGAATGATATTTGTTTAAGTTTATCTAATTAATTTAATTGAAGAGGTAATTTTGAAAATCTATTAAAAGTACCATTCAATTACTCTAAGGCTGACCTGCGTTGTATAAGAGTACAGATATAATAATACTAACGATAGAAGTGCGCTTGATGCATACACAAAAATAAATAAATAAAACATAAAATATACATTAAAAATATAATAATAAAATACCAATTAAATTAATTACATTTCAATAAAAAAATATAGATAAAACGGCATTTATCAAATCATGACAAGTTCTACTTTTTACCAAATCGAAGTTAAACGTTAGAATTGCAATTCATGCAAAAGTTAAAGGGGACGAGTAGAGAGAAAATTAGAGAACTCATGGAGAGTTTTGTGAGTGGATAAGGGATTTTAGAGAAATGAAAAAGCAACTGTAAAAATGAAAAAATTAAGAGAGAAATTGAATAAAGAATAAATGCAGAAGTTATTTGAGTGAATAAATATGAAATTTAATTATTATTACGGAATTATAGTTAAAAATCTGTGTTTCAATACTTCAATAAAATTATGACCTTTTTCAATTAGGAATTTTATAAATGTACTTTGTGCAATTAAAAAATTCACTTTAACCATAATGATGATATAGTATAGATATTACGTTTCAGTTGATGTAGCAACTGCATAAATATATGACCGACTTAATGAGAAAAATAGAAGGTAAAAATGAAGCGGTACGTCTAATTTAATTTTGTTTGACTTTGTTAGATTAGATTTCAATTAGCAATTTTTTAACTAAAAAAAGAAAGTCAATAAAAAGTTTTATTTATTCAAATTATGTACTTATATAATCATTTTATATATATAATTTTTTAAAAAAATTATTTTTCAAATACATATAAATTTATATTACACAAATGCATATAAACTAAATAGTACATACAATGAAATTTATTAATGTTAAAATCGAGTTATTGTATAAAAAAAAGAAAACAAAATACAAAATTTCTCAGAATTGCTCGTAATATTAAAGTCTACTCCAAAAAAGGGAAAATTGCGTTAGGTTTGTATTCCAACACAACCCACATTGCCAAAAAAAATTTTTTAGTCATCTTAAATAAAATGATCATCTACATTCCGATACAAAACACGTGTGATGGAGTAGTATATGCTGCCTTTGCCAAGACTTTCTGCAGTCATCTTAAATAAAATGATCAACATTCCTATACCAGACATGCGTGATAGAGTAGTATATGCTCTCTTTGCCAAGAACTTTCTTCAGTCATCTTAAATCAAATGATCATCAATTTAAATTTATTTTTTATTTTCTACATTAAACTTATGATATATTGTTGCTTATTTTATTAAATAAAAATAAAAATAAAAAATATGTATATATATATATATTATTATATTTTTTTAATAAGATTTTGTATTATTTTGGGGCAAAATAAAATACAATAAAAGATTCGTAGAGAATGGAGTGTGGTGGGCGGCAAGCTAAGAGGAACCCACGTGCCGTCCACCTTAGGCACGACATGTACCCCGTCAACACGGAAATCGGAGCCCCCCCGTGGGCCCCAAATTTCAATACAGCTGCCCCTCTCGCCGTCGGTGCCCGCCCCTGCCCGTGCCCCCTGCCCCCTGCCCGACCATTTTATTTTGCTCTCTACTTTTTGACCACTTTTCTTAGCCTTCTATGCCTATAATTTATTTTACAGAATTTTTATTTAAAATATGAAGTCAGTTTCGTGCTTTTTTTTAATTATTATTATTTGATAAGAAAATTAAACAAACTTTGCTGTGCCCAAATTTCTCCTGTTGAAATCTCTCAGTATCAAGATTATCGTTTGGGATTTTTTGTAATCAACATAAGCTTTGCTCACTGGAGAAAAGTTACAAGCCTAACGCCGCTATTTCAGTGGCCATAGTTGCTATTTATTTTATTTCATCTAAGCATATCAAGTGCAAGATTATTTCAATTATCTAATAGTTTTCCAAAGTTCAAATTTTCATATTACAGCAACAGCAAAATGCCGTTTCACCATGTCGATTTTCCATCTTTTCAGAGCGCGATCGAGTGCACAGATCTGTCTTCATTTTTGACGAATATAACCACGAAATTGCATAATTAGAATCTAGATTCAAACAAAAATACATTAAAATGATAATAAAATTGCATTTAATTCAAAGAAATTACATCCACTTCATAACATGTAAGAACTTTAATTTCGGATCTGATGCAATCTAAGTTTTAACTACATCAAAATTACTCAAAATCAACAACATGATCAATTTCTTAATTGACTCTAAAAGAAAATTAAGCGAACCGTTATGGCCGGCCAAAATGGTAACAACTAGAGAAATGACTCCGAGCTGCAAAAAGAAAGGGCCATCTTTGAAATATATTTACACAGCGCAATCAAGCGTCTGTTAATTCATCGGTTACGATCAAGATTCAAGCCTCCACAGGCGGAGGGAGATTAAGATCAAGATCCAGCCCTCTCTTCGCGTCAGGCCCATCAAAATGATTCTCATCCACCACTGATGAAGTGTCCGAGTCGCTCTGCAACGCCCCGCCACGCGGGAACCCCACGCCCATCTGGTTCAGCCGGTACGCCGCCGCCACACCAGGCTGCATCAACGGTTCAAACAGGAATACCGGCTGCCCGTTGGGCAAGACCGCCATCGCCGGCTGGCGCCGGAAAAGCTGATACCCATTGATGGGTTTCAACCCACCGGCCTCGGGGACGGTGGCGCCCGCGTCGGGGGTTACTCCGAGGCGGTGTGTTAGGTCAAGCTCGACAGGGGCACGAGCGTTGAGCTCGGCGCTGGACGACTCGACGGTGCTGCTGTGGCTGGGGCTGTGGGCGGCCTCGGAAGGGAGGGAGAAGTTGGTCTTCGCCTTCGGCCCGCGGAACTCTCTGGCTGCAGCATCGTAGGCACGCGCCGCCTCCTCCGCGGTGTCGAATGTGCCCAACCAGACTCGGCTTTTCTTGCCGGGGTCCCGGATTTCGGCGGCGTAACGGCCCCATGGCCTCTTCCTGACGCCCCTGTAGTGAGCCTCCTTGACGCCGCTAACCCTGGCGGTTCCTCCATCGGCTTTCTCTTTCATAACCATTTTCCCGATTTTTTCGTTCCTTTTTTTCCCCAGAAACAGATGAATTATTTCCTTCTTTCAAAATTGCATTAGAGCTGTGCTAGAGAGGGGAGTGCGTGGGAAGAATGTAGCAAAGCGTGAGGGAGGAGAGGACGGGTTTATATAGGAAAATGGCAAACCGGATGGAAGAGACAATTGGGGCACGGTCAACGAGAGGTTTGACTGAGAGGGGGGGCCGCCGCCCCAGCAACGAGAGAGAGAGAGAGAGTGCAGTTGTGCGTGTGAGTTGTGAGAGAGTGGTTGGGGGACGTGTGTGCGTGGGCTACACGAGGGCGAGGGAACGTGGCACGCGGGAGAGGCAGAAGACAGGAGCGCCTAGGACGTTGATGTGCCGGCAAGTAGCATTCAACACAGCCGTTGTTTCTGCGAGACGGGGATGTGTACTAATTTTATATTATTAATTATAATTATTCGAAAATTGTATCCTCGAATAATTTGGTACTGTAACCAACGCTACTTGTATACGTGTTGTTTTACTCAGGGTAGACGGGTCTCCCATCATCTGATTTTAAAAATTAAATATACTAAGATAAATTTTTAACATTATTTTAATTATTTTTCTGTTCAAAATGAAATTACATATACATGTGTTTGAACTAAATTTAATTATTGCTTATATTATCATGAATTATTATATAATATCGCACATACTTTTACTGAAAAATCCCACCAGAAAAACAATGTTTGATTTACATAATTACTACCTAATTATAGATTTCAAATATGGCCCCACGTTTTTTACAGAGTTGAATGCGTTCGAGTCATGTCTAAAATTTTGGAAAAGAAATTATAACATATAAAGTTGGAATATAAGTAATAATACATTAAAGGGATTGGGATATAAACAATTACCTTTATGCCTAACTTAACGAGAAGAGAGACATTACTCTGCTTGATTTATACTCAAAAAGAAAATCGAGAGGATGGTCTATTTTATTTATTGAAGATTTGCATTTTGATATATTAATATAAAAAAATCAATATATAAAAATTATCAATGGATTTCTATTTCAGGGAAAAAACAATAGAAATAATTTTCAACTAATAAAAGTTACTTACTATATGCACATGCAAATTTATTTATAAATTATAAAATAGTTTTTATTTCAAATAATTAAAATTAATTAAAATTAAATAATATAAATATAAATATAAAAAGAATTTAGAAAAATATAAATTTAAGATATAATAAATAAACATAACAAGTGAAAATAAAATGAAAAAAGAATAAAAAAAGCAAAATTAGGGGTAGTTGCATAATTTTATAACATGAATGTAGGATGAATAAATTCTTAACAATTTACACAATTAGGATGAATAATTCGCAGATTTCCACAATTCTTAATAATATATGGCTGTGTTAACTTTAAATAATTAGGATGGATAAATTATTTTATCAAAACAAATCATATATTATTATGGTAAATAAAAACCAATCACAAATGATAAATTCACCATAAAATAATTAAAATAACATATGTTTAATCGTATTGTAGGCAGTTAAAATATTTATTCAATTAGAATTCGTCATGTGCCATTTTATTGTAATAAAATGTCAATAATCAATTATTTATATTTTAGAGATTAAAATAAACATAATTTTTTAAATTAAATAATAAATAAATTAATATTTTTATTATAAATGGCTCCGTCCAATCAAATCGGGACACCTGTCGAGATGGGCAAGTCATATTATGACACGTGTCAAATTCTATAATTTTGAAATGATAATATTATTGATTCAACAATTAATTTGTAATCATTCAATTAAATGAAATAATCTCAAATCAAATATTCACAACTAATTAAATGATGTCACGTCTAGAGGTGAGATCGAGTCGAGTCGACCTCGAGTAGTGGTATACTCGAGCTCGACTCGACAATGTAACATTGGAGCTCGAGCTCGAGCTCGAGATTGGATCGAGCTCGAGTTCAAATAGGTAAAATTAATTAATTAAAAATATATTTGTAAAATAATAAATGTCCAAAATGTCATGGGATGAAGACTTATTTACAAAATTGCCATCAAGTCAAGTTACTCGAAACTCGTCGAGTCGACACAGAATCAACTCGAACTCGACTCGTTAAGTCACTCGAGTAGCTCGAGCTCGAATCGAGCTTTGAGTCGAGTTACTCGACGAGTCGAGTCGAGTAGCTCAACTAACTCCCAGCCCTAGTCACGTCATCAAACATGTATAGCATTAAAGCCTTCCCCATCTCTATAAATAGAGTGGTCTTTACAAATCACAAGAGGAGACACACAATAATGAATCAAATGAGCAACGAGAAAGCTTTGAGTTCAGAATCATTTAAAGAGTTCAAATCTTCTCTACCAATTTTAAGAAGTTCAAAATAGTTTATCATCAAATTCAAGACGTTCTTCGTTAAAATCTCAAAATTCAGCATTTGATCCAAAATTGCGGTGTTAAGCCTGAACATCAATATTCATAATAACCTAACAACCTTTAAGTAAAATCAAACACAAATCCTTTCAATGAAGATTGTTTAAATTTCAAGTCAATCATTCTTGAGGGAAGAATTAGATGATTAAGTTAAAAATTGTATCCACGAGCAATAAATTTGATTCAATTTACAATTGCATTTGTACAAATTTCTTATTAATAAAAATTCAATTGCAAGACTCTTGTTTTACACATATATAACAAATGTGATAAAATAATTATTCAAAATAATCTTAACAAGTCGTAATACCGTAGTTGAAAATGAATATAGGTAATTATTGGTTTTGGTAATTAACCACTCGGAGATGTAAGAAGGTGTTTGGTTGAACGTGTAAGCATTTCAAAGCCTTTTGTTTTGTAAAATATTAAGTAGATGTTTGAAAATTAATATGTAAATTTTTAAAATAAATTATATTGGAACCTCATAACTCCTTACATAAAGAACATTAGGGTTCCAAACTAATCTCTAAATCATAATAAACCCTTTTCGTTTGAAAATAATATAAAAAAATCTGAAAAATTCATTACTTCACTTTATGTAAATTTCACAATTTTGTTTTTGTACAAGGCTTTCAGACACTATTTTCTTTAAAATAAGGCCAAACACCTTATATATTCTAAATGGAAAAAATTCAATAAAATACTAGTATAATTGACACATTCTATATTCATGTGAAAAATTATTTATAAATTACAAAGTTATTGTATTTTAAATAATAGAAATAATATCACTTATAACTACAACTACAAAAAAAAATTTAAATAAGAAAATGAAAGAAGATAAAAAGATTTTGAAGATGAAAAATTATAAAGAAAACACAAATGGAGATAACTTTAAAAAAATAAGAAGGATATAGACGATAAAAAAACTAAAGAATTTAAAATAACAGTAAATGTATGTTTTTATGTTGCATAACAAAAAAGGAATATATAAATATGTAATTCTAGGTTACAAAATCAAAATGAAACTAAATAATTAATAACGCAATATAGATAAATAAAAAAAAAAACAGTAATAAAAACTTTTGTGTAAATCCTTCCCACACCCTCCCTAATGAACACTCAATTCCAGAGTTAATGTGGCGTTTTAAAATTTCAACTCTCATGTATCAATATTGAATCAACCTTTTAAAAATTATATTTCTCAGATAAAATAAAATATAATAAAAGTCTACTGGAGGGGTCGTTGTAGTGTCAGTAACAACAAGAAAGGGCCCCACAAATGCGGCAGCGCAGGCGCACAAAGTACGAGCACTAGGACAATACTCTACCGCCCACTGCAATAGTTGGTCATGCATTGCCACCCTGCGTTATTTACTAATCTAATATTCTAATAAGCAGCCGTCTTGGGCTTAGCCTCCAATGATCCCCAGGTCAACTGGACACGCTTTCTGCCTCCTACCCAATCCCTTCTTGACACGCGCCTTCTTGCTCCCCTCTACGCGTCTCCCTATGAACCCCGCGTTCCTTTCTCTTTCTTTACTTGGCGCAGACTTATTATTACATTTTCTTTTCCTTTTGTTGTTTCATTGGAGACAGTAATAATAATTGTCCTTTGGGAGAGTTTTCCATTCGAGACTTGGCCCTTGAACGCGAAGGTAGACACTGCTCGTGCTCTCGCGCTCTCAGAGAAGAACACGTGTTAAACTGTCTTTTCCTTCTTTTACAGTGTTTTTGATTTTTTTAAATCTTATTTTATTTTATTTTTTTATTCAACTGAGGATCAAATGGAAAGTTGAAAAGTTTCCTTTCGCTTCCTTTTTTTTTTTCTCTCTCTATCTATTTTTTATTTTAGGTTTTCTTTTTATTTTCTGTGTTTTTGTGCATGTTCATTATCGGTTTTTCTTTTTCCTTTTTCTGTATTTTCTCTAATTTTTCAACTTATTTATTAATTTTTTAAATTTTCTTTTTTTGAAATTTTGTAACTTAAAAATTATAAAAAATAAATAAAACCTAAAACTCGTGACATATGAAGATATGTACATATAATTTATAAAAGTTTGTGAAGCCAAAAAATGGAAGGATAAATTAACAAATGATTCTTAAAGAAATGAAAAAAAATATATAGAAACAAAAATAAAAAGCAAAAAGAAAACTCAAAAATAACTTGAAGAAGTATAAAAATATTATAAATAAAAAACAGAAAATGAAATGAAAATAAAAAATAAAAAAACAAAAAGGGGGAGCGAGAGAGAAAAAAGGAAATGAACAAAGTAAAAATTGAAAAGTAAGAAATGAGAAATAGAAAAAGGGGGAAGGTACAAAAAAAAACCACACAGGGTGACACTTGTCCTTGTTTTCTACTGTAAGAGCATTACTTTTGAACGTAGAATCAATTAAACTGTAAGATCAGTGACCATTTTTTGTTTTATTTTTTCCTTGTAATAGTAAACTTTGAATAATCACCACAATTTTCACAAAATAAAAGCAAGGTGTAAATGGGTTGAATTTTCATTGAGTTAATATAAAAATTTTATGTGCAAACTTGACAGTTATTAATTTGAGTTGAGTTTCAACAAAAAACTAAATCTAATTTAAATTCAAAATATTTTTAAGTTCAAATTGAATTCATTATTTTTTAAAACTCTGCAAATGAAAATATAAATTATCATTAAAAATTCACAAAAGAAAACTTGAGAAGCTTTATAAAAAGTGAAGCATTGTGGGATATTAATTTACCTTATCATTAAAAATTATAAAGTTAACATTAATTTGCAAGTATTGACAAACATAGATAAAATTTTAAAATATAAGTTGATTCGTGAGTATTATTTATTAACATAATAATTTATTCTAATTATGTATATGTTAATTTATAAAATGAATTGACATGAAAGTTTTAATTATTTCTATTATATTATTATAAATATGCGCAACGAAAGATATCGTTCTTTGTTTTGAAATAATTGTCATAATAAATTTAATAGTAGTTAGTAAAATTGTAATTCCATGTATGTACAAATTTATTTATAAATTATAAAATTTTTTATTTATATAATTGAAATACAATTATTTATCATTAAAGGCATAATAATATTAAATTAAGAAAATAGCAAATTATCAACATAAAATTTTAAAAGAGAAAATTTGAGAGGAAACACATATAAAAAATAATAAGTTAAAAAGAAAGTGATAAATAAAATCATAGCAAAAATAAGAAAAATTAATTAAGGGTAATGGTGTATATTTATAAATTAAGGATTAATGTTATAAATTCATAAAATGTAACTAAATTAGACCAAAACTCTTAATAATATAGTATAAATTATATGTGTATAAACATTTTTCAAAACAAATGTAATTATTGTTAATCAAAGAATATTTCCTATAACTTTGTTTTTCTAAACATTGTTTCGAATTAATTTCAAAGAGACATAATTTTATGCAAAATTATTTGATGATCTATGCAAAAAAAGAATAGCGACAGTGAACTGAAATTTTGTTTGAATATATACAAATATCAATTAGAATATTTCACCGGACAATTATTTTTCAAACAATAAGAAAGTTAAAGAACATTAGAACTTATTTATAATGCGTATATATCCTACGTATTAGCCAAAGCATCCCATCATTACAATCATACAACTTTAATAATAAAAGTATTTACTAACTATAACTTTAATGTTATAAATTATTTATTGAATATTAATTTGATGATTATAAATATATTTAAATTAATAAAATATTTGATAAATAAAATATAAAAATGTTTACAAACTCATGTATCGGCTTGCGAGATTTTGTATTGAGATAATTGATCTCAAATTTAACTTAACATAGAATTATCACAATTCAATTCAATTCGCCTTGCACCCCTAAATAAGAGTATAAACTGTTTTTAAAATTTTATTACTAGGCATGATTTTGGTTAGTGAGATTTAATTTGCCGAACTGAATACAAAAAATTATTTCAACCTTTTCATTCTTTGTAATATGTTTATTTGTTTTTTTCTCTTAAAATTAGTACAAAATCAATATATTTATGCATTAATTGTTTAATTCTTACTTTTAATTTTTAATAACTCATATCATTATCTTACATTTAATACATAGGAATATTTATTACAATAATAACTTTTTATGTTCAAAATTTGAATCAAAATAATAAAATAATAAAATAAAAATGTTTAATATTTATTCATAAGGTGTGCAATTAGAATATAAATATTACTTTTTTTATATTTTTTAAAAATTAAATATAACTTACCAAAATATCAAATCAAAAATATCAGAAAACTTTATTGAGTTAAGCCTAGGATTTTGGATCAATATCCGATATGCAAGTTTAGCATATCAAAATTTTGATATATTTAACTTTTGGTTCTATGCATTCGGTATTATCTAACGAGCCCCTAAGGGGATCTTTAGATTTATATAAATATTTTAAAAATTTACACACGTATCACCATATAAACACTTATTGTATAAGTGTGACATTTTCATTACTGCTTAATCTTGAGGTTGCACACGCAAGAGCTATAATCTGTACTTGCAACTAGTGAAAAAGGCTTTTAAGATATGTCTTTTTTGTTTCATACTTTACGTGTATGCATTGTTGTTAAATAAATAATTAATTAATTTTGTTAATTATAATGAAATATGAAATTATTATGTTTTATTTATTTATAAATTAAACTTATTATTTTTTAAAGTGTGAGAACAGAATATACAGGTGAGAATAAAGATGGAAAAATAAAATATTTATTGATTGACAAAGAAAGTAAAAATAACGTTATTTTAATAATATAAAATT
Organism: Avicennia marina; assembly: GCA_019155195.1. Classification (NCBI taxonomy): domain Eukaryota; kingdom Viridiplantae; phylum Streptophyta; class Magnoliopsida; order Lamiales; family Acanthaceae; genus Avicennia; species Avicennia marina. Next base: position 3,866,219 of record CM032754.1, on the reverse strand, counting down.
GAAAATTTAAGTCAATTAGTATAATCATAGAGTGTTTAATAATTTTTTTTTAAGAAAGCATATAAACTTCAAAAATAATATGTTTGGAATTTAAGCATCTTATAGACTACTTTTTTTATATATTACAAATAACATAAATATACTTAAATTACATAGTATTTAAATTATTTCTAGCATTATCACATTAAAAAAATTATAATCAACTATAATTATAAATTTCAATAAAATATCATTAGATGATCTTACTAAACCTTTTTAGCTTATTTTTAAGACAAAGTTTATAAGCTTATAAGATTTAAAAATGTTTCATAAGTTATATTAAGTTATTAAAAAAACGCTTAGCCAAACCCCCCCTAAATGATAAGTAGTAAGGAGTTCAGTGCGACATGGTGCATGGGACCGCAGTCTCCAACGAGCCTTCCATACCTTATTTATTGTTGGTCCGGTACTTGGGCCTTTCTTCCTATTGGGCTTATATCGAGAATGGGTAAATCTGGGCTTTCCAACATAAAAATATCCTGTAGGTGGGCTTCAGTGGCAACCGCAAGTTTCTTTGCTGTTTCTATTTTGTAATTGGGCTTTGTCTTTTCTTTCGCAGGCGTGGTTTTTTGTGAATATTTTTAACATCATCAAAAATGCAATTTTAATATATAATCATAAACAATCACAATAAGAAGTACAAATAGTTATAAATCAATATAAAATGGAATTGAATAACACTTTCATAGGAAGCAAGAGTGCTATAATTCATGCTCTGGGTAAAGTTTATCAATATCAATTGTGTTCATGACTCTGTTTTGATCAATATGTAAATAATCTAATAATAGTAAAATTGCACACTCTATGTGTGTGTAAACTTATTTATAAATTATAAATTATTACATTTTAATTAATAAAAATAAGATTATTTAAAATTAGAAAGTATATATATTTATATATATATATATATATATTATATAAACTCTCATTTATTTGCATTTATATCATAGGATATTATCATTATCTTTATAAATTATTACATCATCCAATCATTATTATATATTTTATACATATATTCAAATAAATTATATTATTTATTTCATTAAAACATTCGTTTCAAACATACTACTTATTCCAATACAATCCATACAAAACATCATATTAAACAAAAACCCTTGTTCCAAACATAGCCTTTGAACTTTTGTTATAAATTTATATTCATTTTTGAGCCCGTAAAGGTTTTATTTTTAAATTTACAAGTCAACACATGATTATTTGAAATGATTAGTTTTGCATCCTTCTTAACAAATCGATTCTCATACGTCTATTATTTTTGTTACAAAATATGTATTTCAATAATTTAAAATGCATTTTTATTTTCTTATATGTTTTTATTATAATTTTTTGAAAAATCTGCTATATGTATACTATATTATTATAACTAAAAGCCATTATTTGGTTATACAATGTATAGTCTAGAAAATGTGTAGTCCAAAACAGCTAAAGAGCATGACGACATGCCTCTCACAGCAAGCAACAAATTTTGCTTTTATAGTGGATGAAGCAACTAATGATTGCTTGGCACTAAACCACGAAATTGCACCTTCAACCATAAAAAATATGTAACCAGACGTCAATTTCCTATTTGTTTAGGCATCGAACAAAGTCATAGTCTATATCCCCAATGATCTTATGCTTTATCGATCTCCTATATTTGAGCACATATCCTTTTGTCTTCTGCACATATTTGAAGACTATTTTTGACGACAATCTAATGTTATCCTCCTAGAGTACTCTAATACTTGTCAAGTATTCTCACTATAAATGTAAGATCTGGATGAACACAGACTTGCACATACGTGAGACTTCCCATTGTGGTGCATATGTAATCTCACTCGTGAACATGGAGTCAATCTCATTGCTTGGACATTGCTTGAGGTTAAATTTATCCGCCTTGGACATGGATGTGTTGTGTGATCTTCAATTTTGCATACGGAACTTCCGTAGTACCTTTCAATGTAGCCTTTTTTGATATTATAAGAGTTCCTTGCAATCGGTTGTGAAGAATTTGAATTCTTAATATATATAGGATGCATTCTTAAGATCTTTCTTTTTGAAATGATCCAAAACAAATATTTTGGTTTTCCGAAGAAGTTAGGCATCATTGCAAGTAGAATGCCATTCATATACAATATGAAGCATATGAATCTTTTCCTAATCGATATGTCGAGAATGATTAATACGTCACAATTCACATAGTAATCACTTCTATTGAATCGATTTGAATATTTTCATTTTCAAAGAAGAATGAAAATAATTTCATAACTCTCAAATTGTAAATCTGTTTTCCAACTGAATAAAATAACTATTTGTATTAAATTCTATTAAACCATAATTTAAAAAGTTCATAAGGTCCAATTTGTAAATAAAACTCAATAATAGATAAAAATAAAAATAATAAATAGTAAATAAAATTTGACGAATTTTCGGATTGCGTGACATAACCTATTTTTTTGGACCGAGCTACTCGACTCGACTCGGTTGAGTAGCTCACTCAAAGCTTGACGAGCCTTTGAGCTACTTGGCTCGGCGAGGGTAGAATTGTCATTTAACTTTTATCTTCTATTTAATCAAAATTACCCAACCATTATCACTTTCTGCACGGCGAAGTCCCGAAGAAGCTTGTGATGCTGAACAGTGGAAATCTCTAGTGCTCGCTCTGCAATCTGCACCTTTGCCCTCAGACTTCGATTTCGATGTTTGAGCATTGGTGACCGGTGCCATCAATTCAAGAAAAAGTCTTCCCTTTCCCACGTAGCGCCGCAGCCAAAGGCTCACCGCTCCACAGCTCCTTTTTCTTGTAGGTAAATAATCTTTCTTTGAGTGTGTTTAATACTTTAATTGCATTGAGGGAAATTGGAATTTGGAACTTACAAGGAAATCCTTCAGAGTTTGAAGTATGTTATTCCAGTCACAGTCTCACAGAATAATTTTTGATATAGTTTCTTCCAATATATAGCTAGAATTGTTGATTTTGGAATTTGGTATTAATTTTTAGATATCAAATCATTTGATTTTACTAAAAATTATTAGGCAAGTCATCTACAATCTACTTGACTGAAAGAGTACTTCTGGTTGCTTTTGTCATTATGAGCTCTAAGAAATTAGAAATTATTACACTATCATTAGAAGTTAAAAATGTTGCAGTGCGAATTCATCAGCTTGTGAAGCTATGTGGATAAGAATATCATTATCCAGGCTAATTGGTGGAGTGGAAATTTTATCTAATAACAAAGCATGCGCATCGATGAAAAGAAGACGAACAAAAGACATTAACATCTGCTATCATTTCATTAGAGAACTAGCAATAAGTGAAGCAATCAAAATGATGTATTTCATATCAAATAAGCATGTAGTTGATATCCTTATTAATTCACTGAATTAAGTATGAACATTTTAGATTGCTAATAGGAGTATGCAGATTTGAAGTGAGAGTGTCACAAACAGATTTGAAGTCCCAACTTCCTCCGATGGAGCAAAGAAATTCGCATCACATAGGTATTTTATTCTCACTCTCTTTAGTGCAATGTTTCCTTTATTTTTTATTTCACCTTTTGTACAAGTCTAAGGCCATGCTAATTGCTGAATTATATACTTACGAATATGTGTGATGATGGGTCCTTCATTGTTGGAATTGAATACAAATTAATTTTCAGATATTGGTTTAAGAATACATTTAAGTAGACAATGTTTCTTTTATGTTAATTCTTGTCTACTAAAAGGAATATTGATTTTCTTAGCGCTATTTCAATGTGTTTGTGTTGTCTTTATTCCATGTGATTATATTTTATATAGTTTGTTTTTTTAGAATTTGAGTTTCGTGGCAATTCATGTGGATCAATTATTGAATTATCAACTCCAATAGTTCAAGTTCTCAAACTCTTGTTAGTACCCTTGAAAGACGAAGTACACATGATGATATCATGACAAATAGAGATATGGATGAATCCAAAGAAAGACAGGAAGATGTAGAGGAAGCACCTGAATTTCAAGTGCCAAAAGAATTAAAAGATCTATTGTGTGGAAGGATTTCGAGGACAATGATATAGAGAATGGGGTTTATTTTACTATATGCAAACATTGTGAAGCTAAACTTTCCCAAGGCTCAACAAGGCAAATGTCGAGCTTGAGGAGGTATATTGATAGTTGTACAGCTAGACAAGCCAAACTCAGAACACAAGCATGCCATACAATTAATTTTTAGCCAGAAGATGCTATCTCTACAACTGTGCCACCGTTATACAGGGAAAAATTTAACATGGAGAGAGTTAGGTTGCACATTGGGTTGTGATGTATGAGCATCCATTTACTATAGTAGAGGAGGACGGTTACAATATCATGATATTGAAAGCTACACCCGAATGGAGAAGGATTTCCGAACATATGTTGAAAGGTGATTGTGAACGTGTTTATGAGATAGAGAAGAAAAAATTTAAAAATATGTTGCGAGATGTGAAAAAATTAAGCATCACAATTGATTTATGAAAATCAAAAAATTAGAAAATTGAGTATATGGTAATCATTGGCCATTGGATAGATGTAAATTGGATACTCCAAAAGAGAGTCCTCAATTTCATCCACATTGATCCACCTCGACGTGAATTGGAGATTTCTTTTGCCATTTTTACTTGCTTGAAGAAATGGGGTATTGAACAGAAAATTTATACAATGTCTGTAGATAATGCCTTGAATAATGATGTAGCTGTGAGGATATTGAAAGAAGATCTTGGAGCGATGAAATCATTATATGGTGGTAGTTAGCTATTCCATGTTCGGTGTTGTGCCCATATCTTGAATCTTATGGTTCAATATGATATAATTAAAATTGGTGATATTTGTGAAAAAGTTCAAGATGGTGTGGAGTTTGTAAATCGCACTGATCTGAGGATGTTATCATTTAATGCTATTGCTCGACAAATACAACTCACAGAAAAAAAACTAATACATGATTGCTGAACAAGATAGAATTCAACTTATGAAATGTTGAGTTATGCTTTAAAATTTCAAACTATCTTTACACAGTGTGTAGAGCAAGATAAGGAGTTTGTTGATTTGTTGCCATCGCCTAAAGAATGGAGAAAGGTAGAAAAGGTTTGTGGTATTTCGGAAACATTTTGGAAAGCCACACAGGTCATCTCAGGAAGTGATTATCCAATCAGCAACTTATTCCTCCTAGAGATTCTGAAAGTGAAAAATATGTTAGAAGCTCGAATAAATGGCAGTGATGAATTCATTCAGAGGATGGTGGCCAAAATGAAGCAGAAGTTTAACAAATATTGGAAAGAATGTGATAAGTTAATGTGCATTGTTGCTGTATGGATCTTAGGCAAAAAATGCGTGGGACAGAGTATGTACTTTCTAAGATGTATTCTATTTTTAAGGCATAGAGACACATGATTTGACCTTTATCAAGATTATATTAATACGGATATAGATGCTAAAATTTCTACAACAGGTGCATCATCTAGCCAGAATTAGATTCAGTAAATAGAAGATGAATATTGGGATAATTTATTTGATATAGCTGGCAGCAATCAGACCTAGATGTCAGATTTGGTAGAATATTTAGCAAGCCTTTTCTCCCACACGGGTCAGATCCAAATGATTTTGATTGCTTGTTTTGGTGGAAAATAAATAAGGCTGTTTACCCTACATTATTTCAAATGGCTGTTGATATTTTGACAATTCCTATTACTAGTGTAGCTTCTGAGGCCACTTTTAGTGCTGGGACGAGAGCATTGATTCTTATCGATTCTCATTAGCTTTTGAGACAGTTGAAATGTTATTATGCACAAGTGATTGGTGCAGACATTTGTATGGAGTGAAGAAGATAACAAAGGTAAAAATTAAAATCATTGATATTATAATTATTGTTTAGCATTAACTGTTTTCTATTTAAGTGTTATATAATTCATTTATTTTGCTTTTTATCCATGCAGAACGCGAAATCCCCCCAAAAATATTTTATTCGAGAAGATTGAAGTTTCAGTAAAAGCTCAGTTGGATAAATATAGAAAGCTTAAGGTTGTTCAGAGACAAATGTTGCTTCTTTTATTTGTTTTTCCTTTTTTGGTGATAGCATCTTTGAGTAATTTTGACCATTGACTTCAGTTGCAATGTTCTGAGAAGAATGGGAGGCAGATTGCAGACAAGCAAATGGATATCATACTGTGCTGTTCACAGGTATAATTATGTGGCACTTTGATTTTGTTCCCCACCTAGACAAACAAATCTTCATGCATTAGCATATTTGTATGTACTTTCTGAACTATACATATTATGTAATTATTGAGATTTAATACATATTAGAATATTTGATAAGGTTGAATGGATATTTGTTTCAAGCGAAGAAGTACTTATGTTTTAAGTTAGATAGTAAATTTTTTTGTTTATATTATTAATAGAACCAATTTTAGGTGCTTCTATAGATTGCACTGCATCACAATTTAAATTCCTAAGGTCTATCTTTATTTGGAAGTCTAAAGAAAATATTGAGGTAAAGCATCAAATGGATGAAAAAGAACACGAAACAAGATTTGAAGATGATAGTGGTGAATTTGGTGATGATTGCAATTGATGGCTTTCTTGAATATTGCAATTGATGACTTTCTTGAATTTTATCAAAACTATGACCTACTTCTGTTGCTTTTTGTATTATGAATAGTAAGTGTACTTAAACTTTTATGTAAAAATGACATTGCCAAATGTTTGTGAAAAAGCTTGTATCTTGCATATTTGATGAATGCCTTGTTAGCTAGTTTATGGATTTGTTAGTTTTCTTATTCAATATTGACAAAGGGATTGTGTGCAATTGTGTTGAATGAATGCTCTATTTAACTACTGAATGCTGGCTTTTTATAGCCTTCTTAACTGATTTTAGGTATAGTCATAGAGGTATGGTTTGTATATACAGAGTTGTGAACTGACGTGAGTGGTACATACAGTGTATTTTTAGTTTATCATTTCAACCAATTAATTTGTACGTGTGTAGGGATGTTTCATCTATACTTTCAAATGTAAAATGAGGGAGAATGCTTTTCCAGTTGCTATTTTTCAAGAATTATAATCTTTGTGGAGTGGTGAAGTTATTATATGAAGAGACGATGAATAAATTAATTTATCACACAGACACATATATGGTCGTTATTACTTTATTGTGTGTATTAAATATATGTGTGTGTGTGTATATATATATATATATAAATATATAGAAATAATGGTTGGTAGGCAATTTATCTGGAATCCATTAAAAAAAGTACGTTCATTAACACAACGTTAATGATTACGCAAGTGCAAGTGGTTTCACTTGTTTATTACCTAGAAAATGAAACTGGTTGTAGGACATTAATTGATTGAATAAATATATCTTTGTGAGGTGCAAATTGAATATCATGACAGGTCGTCATTTTTGTCACCATGACCACCACTAAACAAATATATTACAGCTGGCTTCACAAATTAAACAATAATTAAGACCAGACCATATGTAATGCCCTCACCCAACGTATTCAATTTTGTTGTGGGCGCTGCAAAAGTAGTGGTCACTGTAAATTCACCTGAGAAAGGAAGGCAAGAGGTTTTTGTCCTTTTTCAATGTTCGAATATTGGTCGTTGTTCGTTGCATTTAAGTGTCATACACGCTTTATAAATATGTAAATTTATTTAATTTCTATGCTTCATGCTTCTTATATACAATTAAATATTTTTTCTCAAAAATTTAAATTTATTTTTTAATTTTTCAAAATGCCTCGTATATAAATTTTTAATTATCTTTTTAAATAGAAAATGAATATTTACCAATTTTTTTCCACTTGAATGCATTCTAGGAGATTGTTGCTTATATAGGAAATTATGATCCAACTTCTTATTCATCAATTACCAGTGCATTTGTACCCTCTAATTGCATTAAGATTGATGAAAATGTTTTAATCTTGCATCATTATGTACACCGGTTGTGGTTCAATCAAGAAGATTGGATCCAATTTGCATTGTTCATTCGTTTTCACTTTGCAACGCTATTACCAACGACTAATCTATTTTTATTCGAGATAATACTTGTCATAAGTTTCAAGCAAATTCTAATGCGGTGTGAAAAATTATTTAACTTGATATGTTTTTTCTGCAAGAATGTAGTATATAGATAGACAAGTTTTTATGCATATGAGAAATGACATTGCTAGAGTCTTGTAGTTGTCTTTGTAATTAATTACCTTATGCATTGTTTTGTCATTTTATACAACACAGAAACAAATGGTACCTACAAAATAATTCACGCACTAAATTTGATGGATGTTGCTAAATACACGATCCTAGTTGAGCTCGACTTGAACTCGAGCTCGATGAAGAATTACGAGCTCGATTCTGAGCTTGAGCTCGACTTGGGGCTCGAAAAAAAAAATAACTAGGTTGAACCTTAATAGCAATTTATTTAGGCCCGATTCGATGGCACTCCTACTCCACAGTCTCTCCCATAAGCTATCATTCCTTTAGCTCCCATTTGGCTTCATTAATATCTTGTTGGATTTCCTACATATGCTAGAGGCTGAATAGTCCAAATTACAACTATTGATTCTTCACAAATAGCCTAGTATTGTTTCTTTCAAGAGTATAGATTTTTTCCACAGTGGACTTCAAATACTCCTATAATGAAGAAAGAAATCATTAATCGCCCTACCAACGAGTCGGCATCTAGGTTATTACAGAAAGGTAGGGATCCATGCTTGAATAGTGGTGAAGAAAAAATAAGATGATATGAGTCTTTAGCAACCTAAACAGGAGTATTATTATCCAAATTTGGTATAACTGAAAGGACATTGCTTTGCCACACTAGCCTGTTCTTTCCAATATTCATTCAAGCACTGTAAATGCGACAGATTTAGTGAATCGCTATTCACCAAATTTTAGGGAGTAGTGTTATGTCACATGTAGCCTACGCTAGCACAGCATCTTGTTAGTCATCTCTATCGTGACATAGTTTAAATGGTTGGACAACCCATTTCCTCGATGGGTAAGATAAAGGGGAGTTGCAAAGCAACTATACAAATAGGAACCAATATGAAAACAAAACGTTGCAACACTAATTTACACTACATGGGAGACGAGGGTCCAGGTGAAAAAAAAATAGTTTAATGTACATAAATATGCTAAAAAACCAAAGAAAAAGGACAATTCGGATTTTCATTCTTTTGCCTTCTTTCACTTCTAAACAAATCAACACCCCGTAGACAATGGCTATCTTGGCCAAACTATGTAAATTCTTGTATTGTGCTTTATTTCTCATTTTTGAGTATGTGCGTGTACTGAAAAAGAAAGCACTTGTATCCCATTTTGGACTGCATCAAGTAAGTTTTGAAGTTTATATAATACAGTTTATTATTGTTAGCTTTATACTTTGTGTTGGTAATATATGGTACAAAATGTTTTTCCATGTCATGTAATTAAGTCAATGTCATCAAGAATATTTTGTAATATTTAATTTTCATAATTTAAAGAGTCCACAATAGTCAAAGTCTTGTTCTAGATGGAGATATCGAAGAATCAATATTAGATATGAAGGAGTTATCCATTTTTATTTGAAAGAGATTATGGGATGCAACTTTGGGAAGAAATCCAATGAGAAAATGTTAACTGTAGTTGCAACACTAGTTGAAGATCATAAAGTAGATTTGAAAAAACCATTTGTTGTTTATTTGAAGAGATCGTAATAATTTAAATTTGAAAAGAAATCCTCCAAAATAAGGAAAGGTGAACTGTTGTTATAACACCAATTAAGTCAGAAAAGAAAAATTTGAAGATTATAAAAATATTATAGATTTGGTACGAAATAATCAATCCTGCACTGAAGGAAACTATTGGGGAACAATTTTTATGTGTGCTGGAAGTTGAGAATACATGGGTGAACTTTTAGGCTTCATTTGAGAGCCTCTTGGGAGCCTTTTTGAGTATATAGTGTAAGTTTCAGTTAATTGCCCATTAGTCATGAGTTATGTTATGTTGTGCAATGTTTTTAAAACCGGACCGGATAGGCCGGTTCAACCGATTCGACCGGGAATCGGCCGGTTTTCCGGTTCGGGTTAAGGTGTAAAAATAAAATATTATACACCTGGTCAAGAACCGGTCAAAAAAGATAAAAAACCAGTCAAAATCGATTTGAACCGGTTAAAATGGCTAAAAACCGGTTTTATCTAAAAAATTAAAAAAAAAAAGAAATTTTTAGCAATTTTTTTTTAAAATTACAAAATAAATTTTTAGACTTTTTTCAAATTTTTCTTACATTTACAATCCTTAATATTAGTTAAATATACAATTTTTATTTTAAATTTTGTTTTTAATAATTTTTATCCTTTTATTTTTCTAATTAATATTTTGAAAATTGAATTATTGTATCTTAAAATTAAAATGAGTTATATTAATTAATCTGTTTATTTTTCAAAACTATTTTTTCAATTTTATACTTTTAATCATTTTGAATTTAATATATTTTTTAATTTGTGTAATAATTTTTATTTTAGTCAAATTATTTAATTTTTAACATTACATCTAAAATTTATTTTATACTCTATTGTTATATTGGATTACATTTATTTTGTAAATTATTTTTATAGTAATATATATAATATTATATAATTAAAATAACCGGTTTTTTCAACGGTTCAACCGGTCGGACCAGTGACCCAGTGACTCAGTAGATTTTCCGATTCAGTCACCGGTCCGGTTTTAAAAACATTGATGTTGTGAGTAAAGATTTAAATTGCAAACTTATTTACCTTTAGTTAGAAAGTTCATTAGGACAGAAGGTTGAGGCCAAGAGGAATTAGGTCAATGTTCCAAACAAGTAAGCTTATTGTTGGACGTCAAGTCGATAATTTAGGGTGTCAAATTGTGAACTACTTGATTGAGGTTTGAAAAGTTTTGGCATGAAACTCCCTTTTTTATAGTGGATTTTTTAATGGATGAGCCCCTAGAAATGATTACTTCAAACTGTATTAACACACCACGTGTTTGGCCCTTTTATTTCTAGTAATTGTCTATAAATTAGTGTTAAAACCTCAATGATAGTGGTTTAGTGTGGTGTTACAATATCTGATCCAAAACTTATGGTGGCACTAGAGCCATAAACACTATTTTGTGACTTGGTTTCTGGGCAGGCGAGATTTGGTTAGTGATCAGATGATGATGACGATGTGAGTGATCCAACACAAAGAATTAAAGAAAAGTGAGTTAATAGGAGAGTTGTAAAATAGAAGGGGAGTTGAAATATTAAAGACAGTGATGGATTTTTGTTTGATGCTGCTTAACTGGGGATATGATTTTGGCTTGATGGTATTATGTTCTTATTCAAAAAGTGCACTACTATCTACTGAAACATGATGTTCCATCTCCAAAACCTAATAGAAGTTCAAAGTATTGTGAGGGATCTGTTGTTGGGTGTTCTCTACTAATCTTGCTGCTAGTTATGAGAAGTTTTACTTTGGAGTGTGACTGCTACATAGATCTGCTACTGATGATGTTCTAACATCCTCACATGATGAACGAATGTTATTTATATTTTTTTCCTTCTCCTCCTTTGTCTTCTTTGGCAGTTTTTGCCACAAATATGGGGAATAATCAAGGTTGCTAAGCTAGATGTTACAGTATTAGGTGGAGTTAATTTGAAGTGATCATGATCAGCTATTGATGAAACACCATTGCTAAATCCAGTGTAACTAATGCTTCGGCATAGGAGTTAAGGGAATTTTAAGTCATTCAATTCTTTTTGTTGTCATGTTTTGGAGACAATTCTATCGTGGACCTTGAAGACTAATGAAATTAAATTACATTGATCACAAAATGTTCAAAAGAGAGATTGTTAGCTTTAGGCTTTGTGTGTTGGCATAAAGTGGCACTAGATATTTTTCCATGCCAGATAATTAATTTCATGTCATCAAGAATATTTAGTAATCTTTAATTTCCATAATTTAAGGGGTCTACAATCATAAAAATGTCTTGTACTTGAGACTTTAGAGGATCGAGATCTGATATGGAGGAGCTATCAATCCCTTATTTGAAGAGATTTTGTGATCTAAATTTGAAAAGATTGATTGCAATTGCAACACTAGTTAGAACTCTCAAATCAAATTTGAAGAATCCATTTATTTCTTATTTGACATTTGGAAAGAGATCTCCCAAAATACGGAAAGGTGGCTGTTGTTACCACTCTAGTCAAGTCAGAAAAAGAAAAGTTGAAGATTATGAAGATTCCACATATTTGATATGAAATAATCTGTCATTTCTTGAAGGAAACTACTAGAGAACTAATCTTGTATATGTTGATATTTAGGAAGGCATGGGTGAGCCTTTGTATCCCATTTGAGAGCCTCTTGGTTTTTTTTTTTTTTTTTAGTATATTGTGTGAATTTCTTATTTGTCATAAGTTGTGTTATGTTGTGAATGAAGAATTCAGTCGTGAGTTCATTTATCTCTAATTTGAGAGTTTACTACGCCATAATCTTGATATTTAGAAAGAGTTAGATCAATATTCTAAATAAGTGAACTTGTTGTAAAATTTAAATTAGTTAAGAATTTGGAACGTGGGGTTTAATGAGATTTAAAAAATTGTGGTATAAAACTGTTCTTGTTATATTAGATCATTTTTTTTATTGGGCGAGACAGACTTTGTAGACATTAGAGTGATGACTTTGAATTGCGTTAATATATTGTGTGTTTGGCACTTTTACTTTATAGTATTTTTCTGTTAATTGGCATTTCAACATCAATGATAATTATCCAATATGGCGTTACAAAATCTAATTGAAACTTACAATTGTTTTTATTAAAAGTTATCAATCATAATAAAATATATTTTAATAATTATGTTATTCAAAATAAGTTGTTAAATTTATAAAAAATGATAAGAAATATTTGGGCATTAATAATTCCTTTTTAAATCTATTTTTTGCGAATCTCTTTTCAAGGGTAATTCGGTGAAACGGAGAGAGAATCCGTACGAGGCGGTTAATTAAGAACTGCTGTTATTTTGTTTTGCATTTTCTTGAAAAAATATTCCATAATGGACTTACTACAAATATGTAAGGCTATATTTGAATGCAAATTTGCGTTCATCAAAACACATTTTTTTTAATATATTATTTATTAAAATAATAATTTTTGTTCATTCTTTCTGATATTTTTATATTATTCTTAAATTTTGGTATCAAAATTTATGCAACAAACTTTGCATCCAAACGTAGCCCACGATTGTTCCTCGATGCCGCGGAAATGTCAATTATTGACGTGAATCGACAATCAACGCGGCCCACGTTCTAATTTCTATAATGATTTATTCGATTTTAACAATTTGAGGTGGGCCAAACCGCAGAATATCACTGTCACTCAACAAACGTGTTGCCCCGGCTGGCGTTGGACATCCGCACGCCGTATTTTGTCGCCATTCCCCGACACATTCACCGTTCCACCCACTTTCTCCAACCATAGTCGGGAAGAGCAGAAGAGATCCATCCATGGAGAATAACGGGGGGCCGCCGGGCAGCCAGTGGCGATTCAAGGGAAACGAGGAGCTTACTCAGGCCTCGGCGGTCACCGTCAGAGGCGTGCTAAACATGCTTATGGAAAATCTCAACGCCGACGACTCCAGGCTCGTTATTCCTCTGGGTCACGGCGACCCTTCCGCCTTCCCTTCCTTCCGCATCACTCCTTTTGCGGAAGACGCTGTTTGCGCCGCGTTACGCTCCGCCAAGTTCAACGGCTACTCCTCCACCGTCGGTATTCCACCGGCGCGCAGGTATGACATGAAAAGAAAACTTCATCATTGCCAGCCGTGAAATAGCTGAGCTTGTTATATCACTTGCATGCGATATGCTCGATCTTTTTCTCCTATGTACACAGTTTGGGATAGCAGAAGAGGTTATTTGCCAATTTTTAAGTCTATTATTGAAAAAATTCGATGCTTATCTTAACGATGTTTTAGGCATAACGCTAACTGATCATTCCGCATCTAAGGGATTGAATTTTGGTTTAACACTTTGTCTGGTACGAGGATTTTGTTTAACAAAATGTTAAAAGGAAGAAAAGGAAAATTAAAGAAATTAAAAATTCCATATTTTGTTTGGTTCAAGGATATTAGTGGAGAATACTTAAAAAAGGAAAGAAAAAAATATAAAATATCATTTTTTTTGGCTATTCAGAAAGATAATGAGGATATGGATGGGAGAAAGCAAGGTGATGAATGTTCTGGACAAGAAGAGAACCAAATTAGCTTCTCTTTTTCCCCTCATTTTTATCTTCCTCATTTTCCTTATCTTTTCGTGAGAAAAATGAGGTTCTCCAATTGACACTTCATGTTTCCTTTTTCTGAGCGTGTTCAGTCATGGCATTTTATTTTCTTTTCCTCGTCAAAATATCTGTGCCAAACATAGAGAAAATGCGTTTGTAGTGTTACTTAAATGCATGAGACAGTGGTGCACACATGATTGCCTATGATCTTATCTTCTTTCATATAATTTTTATTTTAAAAGATTCATGCATTAATTGATAATCCACTAGATTACATGTGCTTTACTTAACAACACATGTACTTTCAGTTACTGGTTTAAAGGCCATAATTTGTTGAAGTGGTTAACCTATGAAGTAACCGCATTCATTTTGGGATTGGAAGCAACTTTGCCAAATACTATCATCTTAAACTCGTCTTTAACTCGAAGAGCTTAACGTACCAAATGTTATCGTTGGAATAATGTAATTGAGGTGAAAAAGGGATTTCCATAAATTCTCATGGCTCCATAACTAAAATTGTGCCAACGTCATATGATCATTGGTACGATGAATCTTATTGGGTCATAATCATGAAAACATTCGCCTGACCATTGTTTTTCTTTTTAGTCTCTTCATCTAAAATACGATTTGGTACGGTGCAGTATTGCCAGTATGGTCAAACTTAGTATTTTTAAATGAACATATATTTTTTTTCTAACAAATGAATGAGTGGGTCTTTCAGCAAGGTCAAAAATATCCTTCTATAAATTCAGTAAACTGAATTACAAGGAGATGCAATTAAAGGAATTCCATTTTCCAACTCTAAGAGAAACCTCGCTTGTAGTTGTCAGAAACCTCAAGGGCACAATTTCGTAATAATATTCTAAAAAAATGTTATCACTGTTAATATGAGCTTATAGCTTACTAGGGATATATCAGAAAGGAACTGTTGGGAAAAATTAGACTCAAAAGAAGAATGGAGTTTAATAAAAATGTGGTATTCTATATTTGAACGTGTATAAAATTAGGAAGAAAAATAATTACAAGAATTTGGAAGGAAGTTTAACTCTCACAAGGAGCTCGAACTTTGCACACACTTACTCTTTAAATTTTTAAGTTTGAATTGATACTTAAAATCTTCTCTATTTATAGTTGAAAGCCCTACATCCGATTGGTCAAGTTTGGAGTTTACCTCCCCCCTTCTAGCATTTTCCATGTATTATAATTGGTCATAATTTTGACTTTCACTTATTAGTTAAAATGGAAGGTTCTTTGGTTTATAAATAACGACAAACTTCAATATTACTTCCCTTTTGTTGCTATTTATGAACTTTCTTGTAATCCAGTAATTTCTTTGCATGTGTCTGTCTTCTCTTCGAGTAGCCCTTTTGTTAGTATGTCGGCTCTATTATCGTCAGTATAAATCTTTTTCACACTTACTTCCTTTTCTTCCAAGGCTTGTTAAATCCAGTGATAATGAACATTAATGTGCTTGGACCGAATGGAATGTTGAATTTTTGCTTAAGTGGATTGCACTTTGATTGTCATAGTGATGTCATACTCTTCTTGATTCCATCTCAACTCTTGAAGGAATAGCACACCTTGGTGAGTGTAATATATTTTGCCTCAATACTTAAAAGTGTAATACACTTTTGAAGTTTACTTTGCTAAAATACAGTAACACCTATAAAAGTTATTAAATAACTAAAAGTAGATTTTCTTGAATTAACATCACATACCATGTCTGTATCAGAATATCCTTTTAAAATAGGTTCCTTCCTTTCTTGAGTATAAAAAAGCCCAAACTTGATTGTTCATTCAAATATCTTAAAATCCATTTGATAGCCTTCCAATGTTCTTTTTAGAGATTTGACATGTAACGGCTTACTTATTCAACTGCATAAGTTAGGCTTAGCCAAGTACAACTATTGCACACATCAAGCTCTCGAAAGATGAAGTATATGGAATTTTACTCTTATATTTCTTTTTATCTTCACTATTTGGATACTACTTTGAACTCAACTTGAATTGTCAACTTAGTGGAATTGTCACTAGCTTTATATTTTTCATTCCAAAATTTTCAGTTATCCTTTTGATGTAGCTTTCTTAAGATAGTCAAATATTATCACTTAGCCTATCTCGTAGAATATGTATACCCAAGATTTTCTTTGTTGATCCTAAGCCTTTATTTTAAAGGACTCATTCAACTCCTTCAATTTATTGATTTTATTTAAATCATGACCAATAATTAATATATCTTCAACATACAACAATAAAATTATAAAACTATCACCAAAATTCTTAATGTAAACACAATGATCACCATTTGTTTTTTTAAAATCATGTTTGGTCGTAAATGATTCAAATTTCTTATTCCATTACCTTTAAGCTTGCTTTAATCCATAAAGGTTTTTCTTAAGCCGACAAATTAAATTTTTCCTACCTTTCTCTTTGAAATTTTTTGGTTGTTTCATAAAAATTTCTCTTTCAAGGTCTCCATTTAAAAATGTTGTTTTCATGTCAAACTATTTTATTTCTAGATTTATACTTGTAGCTAATTCTAAAACAACTTTAATAGAATTCATTTTAATAATAGGAGAGAAGATTCCATCAAAGTCAATACCAAATTTCTATTCAAAGCCTTTAACCACTAATCTTACCTTGTATCTTGGTTGAAAACTTTCTTCTACTGACTTCAACTTGAATAGCCAATTATTTTTAAATGCCTTTCTTCCTAGAGGCAAACTTATCAAGTCATAAGTTTGATTTTTATGAATGAACTTCATTTCGTCTTTTATTGCGTTCAACCATTTCTTACTATCATTATGGTTTTCTGCTTTTTCAAAGGATTTTGGTACACCATCTTCTATCAGTATTAGGTATTCAATTGAATTATACCTTATTGAGGGTTTCCTTTCTCATTTAGATCTCTTCATAGGTTGAGGTGGAATTGGAGGAGCAGCTTCAACTTCACGCCTATCTTTCATATTTTCTAGTGGAATTTCAACTTCCTGTTGAACTTGTTGGAAATAAAGATCTTTCACTGGAATTTTTTCATTAGTGCCGTTCTTATTTTCTTTCTTCATATTTTCAATAGTTTGATTTTCAAGAAAAGTAACATCTTGACTCCTTATTAATTTTTTCTCATTAGGATTCCACAATCTATATCCGAATTCTTCATATCTATATTCCAAAAAGATACAATCCCTTGACTTAGAATCCAGTTTATTTTTTTCATCTTTTGGAATATGAACAAATGCTCGACACTCAAAGACTTTTAAATGTTGTAAATTGATAAACTTACCAGATTATACTTTTTTCGTAACATCTTCATTTAAAGCAACTAAAGGCGAAAGATTGATCAAATCGACAACTATCCTCATAGCCTCTCCCAAAATAGATTTGACAGCTTTGCATGTGATGGCATAGCTTAAATCCTTCAATAATGGTCCGATTTATTCTTTTAGCAATGTCGTTCTGCTACCAAGTCTTTGGGACAGTATTCTCCAATCAGATTCCATGGCTGTTACGATATTTTTTGAATGGTCCTC
Source organism: Avicennia marina (assembly GCA_019155195.1). Classification (NCBI taxonomy): domain Eukaryota; kingdom Viridiplantae; phylum Streptophyta; class Magnoliopsida; order Lamiales; family Acanthaceae; genus Avicennia; species Avicennia marina. Next base: position 3,848,379 of record CM032754.1, on the reverse strand, counting down.
GGTATTCTTTACCATTATCAGCCTGCATATATTTCAATTTAAGGTCCATTTCTTGGTCAACCCTTTTATGACAATTTTTGAAAGATTCCAAAACTTAATCCTTTGATTTTAATGCATAGAACCAAACTTTTCTAGAAAAATCATCAATAAAAGTTACAAAATACAAAGCACTAACAGGAACTCTTTCATTCATTTGATAAACGTCAGTGTGTACAAGCTTAAGAGATTTTTTTTCCTTGTAGGGGATAATTTTTGAAAACAATTTTTTGCTATTTTTCTTTTATATAGTTGGTACAAGGCGTGAAATCTAAATTTTCAAATTTTGAAAAATAATTAGGTTTAGTTAAAATTAACATATCTTTTTCACTCATATATCTTAGTCTTTTGTGCCACAGCTTCATAGATGATTCCAGCATAACACAAGCATCACCATCAATCTTAGCATCAGTGATATAGCAAGCATTTACCTTTCTTCCTTTAGTAATAATCAAATTGTCTTTTGTTAGTTTCCATATTCTACTGACAAAGTAACTGGAGAACCTTTCATCGTCTAATTTTTTCATAAAAATTAAATTAAATCTCAAGTCCAGTACATGTCTTACATTTTTTAGTCTTAATTTATACCCCAAAGTTGAAGTTATCAAAATATCACCAATTTCTCCAATCACCCCATTTTCACAGGATCATTTTATATGGGATAATAAGAAAAAAAAGAACTCCTTATGTGAAGTAACATGATAGGAAGCCCTCGAGTCAATTACTCAAGAAAGATCTTGAAAAGTAAAATTCAAAGAATTTTTATCATTTACTATTATTAATTCTCCATCTAAGGGTGTGACAGTAGTTTCTTCGAGTATATTTTCTTGCTTCTTTTGATCTTCTTTTCTTTTGGTAGAATCCTGTTTCTGTACCCAGCAATCCCTTTTCATGTGACCTTTTCTTTTATAATAAAAACATCTAACTTCTTTTTTATTAATAGACTTACTCTTTGAGTGTCTTTTTCCATGATTTGGTCCTCAACTTTGACTTTGTTCACATCTTTCATATCTTTCAAAAATCGGGGGCTTGACTTTTTACTTATTGTTTAAGCTCTTTTCTATTTGTTTCTTCATTAAGTAGAGCTTCTTTCACTATATCCAAAATCAATACTCTATTTAGAGGAGAGTTAGAAATAATGACAAACAAGGTTTTCCAACTATCAAGTATGAATTAAACAGCAAAACAGTTTGAACTTCATTATTTAAATTTAATTTCAAGGTTGTATAATGATTAATTAACTTTTAAAATTTATTTAAATGCTCTGATATACTAACGCTTTCCTTATAATAAAGACGAGTAATTTTCTTTAATAATGAAACTTTGTTTAAATCATCTTTTCTTTTATACATAACTTGAAGTTTCTTACACAAAACATCAGCCATTGTTTCTTTTGAAACGTGATTAAAAATACTTTGATCATAAGCACAAATTTGGCCTATCATTTTTTTGTGCATCATTTCTCACTCGGCATCAAACTTACATTTGGGTTTTGGAGTGTCTTTAAGCATTAGATTCCAGAGTTCTCGTATGATCAAGTGGTCATTCATTCGAAGCTTTCAAATAGTATAGTTGTTGGGGTTCAACTTGATTATAATGCCGATTGATTCCTCTATTAATCCTTAAATTAAAATATCAAAATCTTGGCTTTCATACCACTTGTTCGGAAAAATTGGACTCAAAAGAAGAAAGAAGTTTAATAAAAATATGACACTTTATATTTGAGTGTGTATAAAACAAAGAAGAAAAATAATTACTAGAATTTGGGAAGAACTTTAACTCTCCAAAATAACTCTCACAAGGAGCTCTAACTATCTACACATTTACTCTTTGAATTTTTAAATTTGAATTGATGCTAAAAACCTCCAAAACTTCCTCTATTTATAATTGAAAATCTTGAAAATTACCTTCCCCTTCTAGCATTTTTCATACATTTTAATTGATTAAATTTAGAGGTCACCCATTTCCTTTTAACATTTTACATACATTATAATTAATCATAATTTTAAATTTTATTTATTAGTTAAAATGAATGATTTTTTAATTTATAAATAACCTCAAATCTCAATAGAAACCAATATTTGGAACTCTGCTTTTCATTAACTCCGCCGTTGTTCTTCTGATCTGTTCAGATTAGTTAGGGGCTCTCGTGTTGGTGTTGACTTATTAAGTTTTTGTTGTGGTTAATGAACATTTGGACCGCAAATGGACATAAACTGAAATCAAAGAAATTGGTGCAAAAAAATTGTATCTTAAGTCCCTCCACATATATAAATTAATTTCTTTTTTCTCTTGTCCTCTTCTCCAGTTCTTTTACTCTCCTCTCTGTGTAACGTACTCAAGTCCCCAATGCTCTGCTTCCCATATCCGTTTTGCAATTGCTAAAAATGAAGCTTGACGGAACCTTTGTTATGCTGCCCCTCATTTTTAGGAATGCCCTTCCTACATTTTTTCATCCAGCGAAGGAGAAAGAAACAATTCCTTAGACTGAACCTAGTTTCGCAGATGGCGTTTATCAACCGAAGTCGAAGGTTGAAGATCCAGATGGTTAATTATTTTTACATATCAAAGATCTTCTTCTGTCCTCTGGTCACTTGTTATTTTTGGAATGGTGGGAGGTTCCACAAGTAATAGCCATACAAAAGCATTAAGCTAAATAGTTTATTTTTAATATTTCTATAGTGTTTTGTGATCAAGCCCTAGGCTATGGATCTTTGAAGTTTATTGGTTACTTTCTTTTGATATAATTTTCTGGCTAGTAATTTTTACATAATGATGAATGGAGGTTACTCATTTGCTGTTTTTCAGCATAAATAAACAAAGGGAAAGAGGACTGGGGATGACCCTTCTTTAGGGATTTGATTGTTTGCACGTTTACAGAAAAATTAAATTAGATACTGAATATATTATTTGGATCCTAGTAAATGTCTAAGATGAACTGCACTTTTATACCTGACTATTCCAATTCGTTAAGACAGAGAAAATTGAACTGAGTAGTTCGTATTTAATTGCTCTCTTCCATTAACTTAGAATGGCTAGAATTTGGTGAGATTAAAAGTTCAGAAGAAAATTGAAAGCTTATGCCTTGTCCACATTTGATATCTAATTCACACTTCACCGATAAATCACTAGAAATTTGTTGCTTGTTCAAGTTCATAATGGTTATGTGTAATCTTTTTGTTCTTGGCAGGGCCATAGCAGATTACCTTTCTAAAGACCTCCCTTACAAGTTATCACCCGATGATGTTTTCCTGACTATTGGATGCAACCAGGCATTAGAAACCATTGTAACTGTTCTTGCTCGCCCCAATGCTAATATTTTGCTTCCACGACCAGGATTTCCTTACTATGAAGCTAGGGCTGGGTTTTCTCATCTTGAGGTCCGCCACTTTGATCTGCTTCCAGAAAGAGATTGGGAAGTGGATCTGGCTGCTGTTGAAGCTTTGTCAGATGAAAATACAGTTGCTATGGTTATTATCAATCCAGGCAATCCATGTGGGAATGTTTTCAAGTATGAACACTTGAAGAAGGTGCCTGATTGCAATGTTTGAATAAAATACAGACTCTTTGCTGGTATCAATCGCTAATGGTCTCCCCGATACTGATTAATTACTCTTGTGATATTTTAGGTTGCAGAGACGGCAAGAAAGCTTGGGATTATGGTCATTGCGGATGAAGTGTATGAGCATCTTACCTTTGGAAATAGTCCATTTGTTCCAATGGGAATCTTTGGATCAATTGCTCCAGTTATTACACTTGGATCAATATCGAAGAGATGGATTGTTCCTGGTTGGAGACTTGGCTGGATTGTCACAAATGATCCTGATGGAATACTTATGAAGCAAGGGGTATTTTTTATTCTGCAACTCTATTTCTCATGGAAAATTGTTGCCTGATAATTTTTTGCTCTAAGAATGAGGCATTTTTCGTTTTATTAAAATTCCAAATGCATTGATGAAAAACCTTTTTGGCACTCAAATGAATCGTTATGTGATAAATGTCCATAAGGCAGTTCTTATTAAATTATCACTCTTTGAACCTAATTTGTCTTCACAGAGTCTTCTATGGTTAGAAGTTTTTTTTTCCCCTTTTAAACTATAGAAAAAAAATAAACGACTCTGTTTTTCTTGATTGTGGCATGTCTCCAACAAAATAGCCCAAGGAATGACCAAGATATATTTAAAGCAAAAAGAGTTATAAAGGATTGGAAGTGACAAAAGAATTTAAAATAAGGGTAAAGGTGTGATTTTACATTGTGCAACTTAAAGGGGTAAATAAGTCATTTTACTTTGTGCCACTAAAATGGACTCAAACACTTAACAATATAGTATAAATATTCATTAGTTGGAGTAATTATAATTACACCCTCCACAGCTGCTACTCTCGTCCGTATCTTATGTCAGAGCATAATTTCTAAGGACAAAATAAAATCGAAATGCTAGCTTATGCATGAATTATGTAGGCTACCAATTCTAAGCTCTTATGATGTGATCTCTAGGATCTAGTCTATGTTGTGCATTCTATGTTCTCATTGTTAAAGCCTATACTTTAATACAACTTCTTTCATGTCTCGAATTTATGATATAACACGACAGTACCTGTACACAATCTTAGCGGATACTAAAGCTAATAGATATCAAAGCAACTAAACTCATTAGTTGTCATATAATATTCATGATGAAAAGTAAATGTAACATCCAAGCAAAATGATAGAAGGTCTTGAGTGACATTGTCATAACACGTCGCAGCAGAAAATTTTTAGTTCTATAGGATTGAAAATATTAGTTATTTTAGTTCCAAACATTACAAAATTTTAAATTTTTTAAAAATTGACCATTTGTAATTACAAAATCCTTCTATCATTATTAATTAAATTGATCACATGATACTTGCACAAGGTGGTTAGATTTACTTGATTAAAAACTAAGAATGATTAGTATTAAAATAAAAAAATAAAAAGTTACTCATATCATGCGTTAAGCAAATTTTGAAATCAGTAATTTTAGGAAGAAAAAATTCAATCAAAAAATAGAACTATTTTATTAATTTCATGCAAAGAGAAAAAATTGAAAATATAATTTGAACTCAAATCTAATAAGTGGAAAAACGAAGAAACTCAACTATAATTATCAAACAGAAAAAAAATGATAGTTTTTTCCTTCAAAAGACAAGTAGTATTCATGAAAAGGCAATTATACTTTTTTTAACATCTGGCAGTAATTATGCATTATATGTATCTCTTTATTTTTGTCTGGAATCTTAAAAAAATTAAAAGGAAAGTATTTCCTCTCTCTCTCTCTCTCTCTATATATATATATATATATATATATATTCTTTGAGTGTTTAATTGATTCTAATTGATATGCCAACTCAATTTAGTATTTGTTGTCATACCTACAATCTTTTTCTGTTGATTTAGCTTAATATTTATTATTTTCTTTAGGTACAAGCTCCCAAAATTTAGATGAATCTCAACAATAACAATCCTATCAGAAAATATATTTATAATCAGATGAAACAACACCACATCTTTACCTTATAGAGCTTATCAATTATACTGTGGTTTTACAACTTTTTATAATTTTTAAAAATATTCTATCCTAAAGATGATATATTACTTGAATGAGTAATTAGTGTGGAATTAGAAGAAATAGGTAGAGGTTTTGTCTTTGTGAGCAAAATTTTGTTTTAACATTAGACTTCTTGTCACCGCACTTCCCAACATAATGATATGGCTAAATGAAAACAGTGGCACCTTAGAGACATTGCTCGTGCTGTTATGATGTGCATGGATGTTTCTAATATGAGGAGGCTAATTTTCTTACGTTACGTTATCTCATTAACTAGTATGCTTTATTAATTTTATGCTTTCTAGTTCGAGAATATTCAATATTTCTTTACTCTACTATCCTTTGTTTAGTGTCTCTTATTGGGTTTTTGGTTATGTAAGGTTTGTTCATGTGCTTTCTCCAAGCCTTGGTAAAATGTCTTCTTGTGCTTTTGCTATTGCTATAATCTCCTATTCTTTAGTTATTTTGTTCCAAAGACATTGTTACTTTGAGTCTACTCCTAGTGTTTCAAGGACTTCAGTCATCTCGATATTCTTTTTAAGCTCTCCGCTTGTTTCATCTTTCTTGCCTACTCAGCTTTCCTTGCTTGTTTCATCACTTCCACTCAGCCACTGGAAACATATTTACACATAAATGCTCTTGATCTGTAGTTGTTTGATCCTCCTTGTATAGCCATACACTGTCATATGCTTTGCATCTTTTAGCTCACCATCTTTCTTTTGATCACCGTGGTCCTGCCTTTCCCTCTTTTGCTGTTTTTCTGCCCCCAGTGTCTGTTCCTAGGTCTTACAAGACTTTAGTGGAAAATGACCATATGAGATGTCAACAATTATCTCTTCCAAAGCTTGGGAGCTTGTGCCAGCTCCAACTGATGTCGATGTTGTTGGTTGTTGATGGGGTTTTACTCATACATATTAGGCTAATGGGGCCATTAATCTGCACAAGTTTTTGGTTGTGAAAGGTTTATGCACACTTATTGGAAATGTTTGAATGTAAATTTGATGGGTAAAATACACACACACACACACACATATTTTGTGAAAATTTGTCAACAGTCTAAAATGAATAAGTATGTGCTTCATGTGATTGTTTTTATGTGCTTGTGTATATGATACTATATAATAATTGGACGATAATGAGGATATAGATATATAATTGTGAGCACGAGTGTAGATGTATAGGCAGTGATTTGATTTTGAATAGAGGTAATGATTCGGTAATTATTGAATTTTGAATATTTATATATATATATATATATATATAAGAAAAAATTTTATAGATTAGTATGTGTTTTTAATGTCTTTTATCAGATGAAAAGTGGGACCAGACATAGTGATCATGTTTATTACTTTGAAACTTTCTCACTTGCCACTTATTTCAATCCCATCCAGATGTTTTCTTGGTTAACCTTCCGTGGTCTTTGTTTAGATAAGTATGAAGAAACCCTTCTTATGTTGTGATCTGCATGATACTGTTTTTTATGGAGTAACTTCCCGAGCGTTTCACACGGTGGGAGGAAAAGAATATGGTGTACAAAATAAAGATGGATAACTATACTCTCAAGCAAATTCTGAAAGCTTGGCCTTGCAAGTAGTCAAGCCATTAATGTCTTTGGCTTTCAGAAATATCTCGAGTATCATGTTTATGCCATTGGCAACAGTATGGTTATTATGGTTATTTATGTTTATGATACCTTGATCCTTGGTATAGTTATTTTGATTGTTTATGTCAGTGATATCTCTATCTCTAAGAGTAGAATTGTACGAGTTGAAAATATCAAGGCATATTTACAAAAGCATTGTTAAAGCTCTAAGACCTTGATATTTCTTGCCTTCTTGGTAGTTGAGATTGTTCACTCCCTTTCCTAAAAAATATGATTTGTCATTTACTTTAAGAAATTGGTTTGCTTGGTACCGAACTGACTGAAACCCCTATGCATTATAATTTCGATTTTCGGAAAGATGATGACTAGTGGTTGAAGGACAAAGTGCATGTGGGTTGTAGGGACATTTAGGTATTAAATTGTGACTAGGTGTGATATCTCCTTTGATGCTGGAGTGGTTAATCAATTTATGGATAAGCCTAAACCTATTCATTGGAAGCAACTCTGAGGATGTTAAAACGCACATCAAGGTTGCTCCTAGTGAACTTTAATGTTTAAAAGCATGGACAAATGAAGATAGAAGGTTGTTTTGATGCGGACTATACAGATGATTGAAGATTTACCTATTGATATTTTGCCTGCATCGGAGACAATCTTGTGACCAATAAGTAAGTAAACTATGGTTTCCACTTGCAAGATTGAGTATCGGGGATACAGAGCCATGGAGTAAATTGTTGATGAGATGCTAAGGAACTTACTGTGTTTCACATAAAATTGAACATTGCTTATCTACTATGACAAGGAGGCAGCTATTCACTTTGCTAGCAATCCAATCTTTAATGAAAGTACTAACCAAACATATAAGAGTTAATTATCATTTTGTTCATAAAGTTTTTTTTGTGTAAGAGGACTAGTACTTCCTATATATATTCACATTGACAACCGCACCAACGCTTTGTGGTCAAAATTATTTAAGACTTATTGTAGAGAGTTTAGCATGATTTATACATATGCTCTAGCTTGAGGGGTAATGTGAATAGCTGGTGGGTGTTATTTCTGTTTCTCCTGTTTATTTTTGTCAAGTAGATCAGTGATACAGGTACCATATTTGTATTCTACCCGAATTCTCATCTCTACATTTTTAGATCTGGGTTATTCAAATCTGGCCCTGTTGCCTCTTGAAATGATTTTTATAGAAATAAAAAATCAAATATGTTTAACATTTCACAAAAAATCTTCTGCTGTATCTGCAGGTCGTGGATAGCATTAAAGGGTATCTAAATATTACCTCTGACCCGACTACCTTTATTCAGGTTTTTTTCTTATTGCAACTAAATGCTCATTTATTTTTCCCCGTCCTTTTCCTTCGGTTTGATTTACTTTTAGCATTTGCAAATTTTCACGGCCAGTGAGTGATTATATTCAAGTGACTAATAAAATGGATGTGACGTGCCTTAAAAAAATATAAAGCTTTCGCTTTAAAGAAAGAATTGCTGAAGACAGATTCTTTTTATCGGTTGAGTAAGGGTCCGTAGGAGCTCTTCTTTAGCTTCTTCTGTAATACTGATAGAAAATTTAACAACTACTAGTAAATACAGAAAGGTTGATTAATAGGTTAGGTGCATAAAATTGGTTGGGAAACAAGTTTTAGCAATCACAATATTGGGAATACACTGCCCATGTCAAAGTGTACATACTGGGAGTTATGTTGGTGTAGCAAGAGGTCTTGCTAGAAAAGGCTTTGCATAAGGAGCACCAGCTCCAGTGTCTCTGACAAAGTTTACGAAGTCATTTTCTTTTTAAGAGCTAGCGTTATTTGAATAATGAAATCCTAGTACTGGCTAAACTCAACTGGTCTTGGTGTGATTGAAATCTAGATTGCTGAAGGCCTCTCTATCATGTTGCTAATCTATTTTAAATGATTTTGGACTTTTTTATACATGTATAAGTGTATATACTTCTTTTTTGTTAAATGTGGACAGGGGGCAATTCCACAGATTCTGGAAAATACCCCAAGTGATTTCTTTCTGAAAATCATAAATACACTTCGGGAATCTGCGGAGATATGTTATGATCTGTGCGAGAAAATCCCTTGCATAACTTGCCTAAGCAAACCCGAAGGATCCATGTTTGTAATGGTGAGGATAAACATAGCTTAAAATTGGCTATGTAAAAATCTGTGGCAATTTAATGAGTTCTTGCATCTCAGGTCAAGCTTAATCTCTCCCTCCTGGAAAACATTAAGGATGACTTGGACTTCTGCTGCAAACTGGCTAAGGAGGAATCTGTGATAGTTCTCCCAGGTAAAAATTGAATGCGTGATCATAGAAACATCTGAAGTGTGCCGTGATTTTGTTCTGCTTAACACGCCAGATTTCTTAGCATTTTTGTGCAACATGGTTGTTTTATGAGTGTAATTCTGCCAACAGGTTGATACTACAAAAGTCAACTTGATATTTCTAATAATGTCTAACATAAGAAGAACTATCGGCAGGGATTGCTGTAGGACTCAAGAATTGGCTTCGAGTAACATTTGCCATTGAGCCATCATCACTCAATGACGGCCTTGAAAGAATAAAAGCTTTCTGTGAGAGACATGCAAAGAAACGGTGAAAGCTGTTTCTTAAGGAAACCATGGTTGATGCAGCAACACACCAATAAACTACTGAAGTTGTTTATTGGCATGAGAACTCTAGTTATAAGTGTGCTCTGAACTTAGGTGCCATCCGTGTTTCATGGTGGTGATCTGAAACTCCCGTTTTTGATCTCATCCTTCAGTGAGAATTGGAGAATAATTGCACATTTTACATGTCCTTCGGGATATCGGAAGATGTAGGAATCTTCACTTCCTGCTGCTGTTAAATACTTGACATCGTGTCGTAAATAATGGGAGGGAAAACTAGTCTCCTCCCCTAGTGGCTATGAGGATTTAACTAAACTGGCTTAGTGTCAATATGTTGGAACCCTGATAACTTCTTATTGTGTTAGCTTTGTCTTCCAGTTTGCGTGTTAACTATAATGTAGTATTATAGAGGTAAGAGTTTTTAGTTGGACAGAGTGAAGTAACTTTTTTTTATTTTTTTTCATCATTTTTTTCTCTTTTTATTTAACTTATAATTTAGATAAATGTTTTCTCCCAAATTTCCTTTTTTTTTTTTAAGTCATTTGATCCTTTTCATTTTCTTATTTTATATATTTTTGCACAATGTAAAATTAAACAAATTTTTTTATTCCAATTTTTTTCTTTAATCCTATTATTTCTATTTGTGTTTCCTCTCAAGTCTTTTTTTCTTTTTTTTTTCAATTTCTTTTGATATTTTCTTATTTTTATTATTTTCAATATTTTATATGTTTGTAAATTTCAAAATAATTTTATTTTACTCTTTAATACACAACAACTTTATAATTTATAAATAAACTTTTACATGCATTAACTGTGCAACTTTTACTGGCCATTAAAAGTTTGAAGTTGCGTGAATTTAAAATACAACTCTTAATTAGTGAATTGGAACTATTATCCGTAATGATCAGGGATAAACTGACTCTAATTTAATTATTAATATCTCACTACTTTACATGCTATAAACATACTTGAGCAATTATGAAAGACTTGTCAGTTGTGCATACTAGAATTACACATTTATGCATTAACATTTTTTACACTATAATGTTTTGTTTTTATCATTTATTTTTACTTTTTATTTTTAGTTTCTTTTCTCTCAAATTTTATCTCTTTTAAAATTCTTTTCATCATTCCATTTCTCTTATTTTACATATTATTTATACTTTTAATCCATATCTATAATATGTCATTATAAAAGTAAGAATATTCCCTTAAGCATTATGAAATTAAAACGCTTTCATTAAATTTTTTTATTTTTTTATTTTAATGTATTATTTTATTTATTTTTCTCTCAAATTACATCTTTTAAATTCTTTTTACTTTCGTTTTCGTATTTTAAATATTCTTTATATTATTAATCTTAATAACTATCTATTATTTTAAATATAATAATTTTATAATTCATAAATTAAGTTATACATATAGAGTGTATCACTTTTACTAGTATTATGTAATGTAATTTAAACTATATTATTAAAAATGTAAATTTCGATTGCATAACCTGAAATTACATTATGACTTGTATTTTCACATTTTTAATATATATATATGTGTGTGTGTGTGCATGTATATATAAATATATATTTATTATAAAATTTGGAATTGTATTTTTTTTGTGTGTGTTTTTTCTAAGAACCAAACACTGCAAAAAGTTTAAGCTCTTCATCTATTTCTTTTTGATTTTATCTATTTAAAGATTGAATAAAATTATCAAAAAGTAAATCACACAAGATAATAACTTTGGAGACACAAATATTAAAAAAGGCTATGCTTACTTTAAATGAGTAAGATAAATTATTTTATCATGTCTAATTGCATATTATTTATGATAAATTAAAGTTTTGATAAAAAATAAGTCTGATATAAAATAATTAAAATAATGAATAATCAATTTTAAGTAACAAATGTGAAATTAATCTTTTAAAAATCTCCTGGTCATGGTTATTGTCGCCAGCACTGTGATTACTGGTCGTGCTAAGAAATATGACCCCAATCTCCTGGTCATGGTTACTGCCGCCAGCATTGTTTTAAAAATCAGCTCGACTTGGTTAGTTCCACTAATTCAATTAGGAATCAATTGATTTTTTGATTCAATTAAGGTGTAAAAATTGAAAGTGCTTGCAATTGGTGCGAACTGATCAAAAACTGTTAAAAAACAGTCAAATAGAAATTAAATTTTTTTTAAAAAAAATTTATAAAATAAATTTTCACTCTTTGTTTTTCAAAGTTCTTAAATTTACAACTCCTCAATAGTAATTAAAATATACAATTTTTTATTGTAACTTTTGTTTTTAGTAAATCATCCTTTTATTTTTTCTAATAAAATTTTTGAAAATTTAATTATGGTATCTTAAAATTAAAATTATTCATATTAATTAATTTGTTTTATTTTTCAAAACTAATTTTTCAATTTTATACTTTTAATCATTTTGAATTTAATAAATTTTTTAAATTTTTTAATAAATTTTTATTTTAATTGAATTATTTAATTTTTAACATTACATCTAAAATTCATCATTTAGTATATTGTTAATTAAATTATATTTATTTTGTAAATTAGTTAATAGTTATACATACATACATATATATATATATATATATTATAATTTAAAATAACTAATTTTTTAAAAATGATATAACTAGCTGAATCAGTGATTTAGCAACCCAATAAACTTTTCAATTCGGGCACCGATTTGATTTTAAAAACATTGGTTGCCAATACAAGCTTATCTATTTTTGGGTATCTGAGTTTAAGCCCTTGAAGGATCTTACTCACTTAATAGATAGGCAATCGCGTACCGTCCTTTTCTTTAACCAATATCAAACTTACTGCCACCTTAGACAGAGTTTAAGTATACATATAACCTTTTTCCTTTTTCTAGTCTAGTCAAGAGTAGTTAATTTTCCAGATGTTGCTTGAATTGGTGGAAAACTTGTCCACAAGATTTAGTCCACTTAAAGACTGCCGACTTTCTCAACAATTGAAGGAATGGTATAGGCGCCTGTCAGTTGCTTTAGAGATGCAATAGCCTAAAGCCATGATTCGACTTGCCAGCTTCTGAACCTATTGACATTGCTGGACGAGGGCTTTTCTTGAATTATTTTTATTTTTTTTGGATTCACTTATGTCTCTCTCTCTCTATCAGTATATAGCTCAAATACTTTCTCCCATTTATTTCAAAGGCGTCTTAGCAGGATTGAGTTTCAATTCATACTTTCTCAAAGTTTAAAGTTTCCTCCAGATCCAAGATTTGTTCCCTCTTCCCTTTTTGATTTTGCCAATGTATCGTCTGCCCAAACTTTTACATTTCGTCCAATTTGATTCTTAAAAATTTTGTCCACTTACCTTTAATATATAATTCCTACATTTTTCAACTCAAAAGTATCACTTTATAACAATAAGTATTGAAGAGGTGATGAAACTTACTTTATACACACACACACATATAACTATTTACAAGTGAGTTTTGGTTATAACCTTAATAAGTATCTAGTATGCTCATCAATTCAACTCTCCGATTGAGTCTACCAACTGGTTTATTCTAGATAGTAGATAGCAATCGTTGAAGGATACTTTATTAAGATCTTTGAGATCGATACACATCTTCCATTTGCCACTTGACTTAGGTATCACCGCCACATTAGAAAGTATATAGTATCTTTTAAAGGTGACCTACTTTTAATAATTTTTTTAATTTCTTTCCTGGTTGCGTTCGCCTTCTCTTAGTTAAACTGTTTCATATTTTTGTCACTGGCCTTCTATCTTCTTCTACATTTAATTAGTGTCCTGCCACATATGGGTTATATATTCTTTTTAACTTCTTGGTTGTTACCACAAATACATCAACAAAAAGTGAATTATTTCCTTTTTGAAGGGTTCGGGGTCCTTGCCCCTACCCTTGTGACTATACCTCTTTCTCACCATATCTCAATGTTCAAAAGTTCCGCAGTCAATTCCATCTACCCAATGTCTTTTACTAGCCTCTCTTTTTTGTCCTGCCCAATCTTTCTCACTGCATCCACATAGCACTTTTTGGATATCGACTAGTCACCTCTCACCACCCCTACATTTTGTCTAGTTGAGAACTTAATTGCAATTTGATAAAGCAATGTCATAACTTGAAACTTGGCAAGTGTCGGTCTCCCCAATATAACATTGTATGTAGACAATATAGTTACCACAAAAAATTAGATCATCTTGGCTTTTGTGACTTCATCTCAACCCAACAATGGCTGGGAGAACAATTTTCCTCTTTGGTTGCATCACTTCTCTCATAAATCCAAACAATGAGTGGGCTAGTTGCAACCTGTCCTCCCTTAACTGTATTTTCTTAAATGCTTTGATTGATATAATGTCAACAAAACTGTCACCTACCACTAGGCACTTTGTACATCAAAATTCCCTATTGTAATTGTGATTATGAAGGGATCATAGTAAAGGGTTACAACTCCTTCCAAATCATCCAGTTCGAATTCGAAGCACAGCTTAAGCTCCTTTCGTTGCTCTTCAAATTTCATCTGTTTCTTAGCCATAGCTTCCATACTAAGACTATTCTTCCTTTCCTTACTCAATTTTTCTCTTTATATCATACTGATAAAACCTCTCTTAGGCGATTCTACTCTTTCCTCTTCTATTGGCCTCTTGCCCTTTTCTCTTTATGCTTCCTTCCTTTTTGTGGACTCTAGCAAATATCCCCTCGTTACTTGAGTTTTAATATGCGCTTTGAGATTAGAACAAACTTCCGTGGTGTGGTAATATTTGTTATGGAATTTATAAAATTTATCATCTCTTAAAGTTTTAGGAAGGATGTATGATCCTCTTGGCTACTTCAACATACTTTTATTTTGTATGAAAACCAAAATCTTCTCCCAACTTACCCTTAGGTGCATGAACTTACTTACCTAAGATCTCTCGACTAACACCGGTGCTTTTGTTTGCATGGGTTGCTTATTTTTCTAAGCCACTTGGATTACTTTTCGTTCTTCCATCCTTTCCTTCCAAGCTTCTTCCATATTATATTTAGTCTGGCCAAAGACTCATTAAAATCTTTAGTTGGATTCTTGGCTAACAACCTGAAAAACTCTCCTTCCCTTAGTCCCTGCGCAAAGGCATTTGCTAATACCTCATGCGTTGCAGATGGTGTTTCCAACGTAGCCCTAGGAAACCTTTCACATATTCTCTTAGGGATTCCCTGCTACCTTGACGCACATTAAACAACAACATAGATGTCCACTCATACCTCTTGCAAATCATGAACAGGTGTAGGAACAATGAGGATAAATCCTCAAAATTCCTTATAACCCTCCATTATAGTTGATTAAACCATTTTTAAGCCGATCCTCTTAATGCAGTATGGAACACCTTGCATTTAACCCCTTTTTGATGTTGACGATGTAATGCTAAATGCTTAGTTGGATCTGAAGCTACATTATACTCTAAAATATTCATGGCCCCGAAGTTTTTCGGCAACGAGTCCTCTAATATTTTAGGAACAAAAGGGAGGCCCTCCCAAGGTATCTCAGGCTTGGTTTTCCTCTTCATATCTTTTATCTCTCAATTTAACTTAGTTATTTTACTCTTTAATTTTTTTGACAGCATTTGCTCTCTCTCTCTCTTTCACGCTTTTTCTCGTCTTTCCTTTCACTTTCAATCGTATCTGAATGATCGGAACAACAACTCAACTCCCTTGCCCTTCCGCTTTGTTTCTATAATGCATTTAATACGGCTGTATTCACCAACTCGTGGAATCTAGATCACTCTCGGCACAAAAATTTCAGATGTTTCTCCTAATTGTAAAGCTCTAACTAGGAGAACTTTGGGAAAAGATGATTCCCCGCCCTCCACCCTTCCTTCGCCCTAACTCTCTCTCTCTCCATTTCCTACATATTGTGCCAAGTTGTTCTATTAATTATAATTTACACAGTATATATTCATGTTATATGTGTTCTGTAACAAGAAAATCACTACAATATCCCTACCATACACAAGCACCCATACCCCTAAATACTAAGTCATTCCTTATTGGTAGCTACCTGCTAGATCTAACTTCTACTTTACTTTGCGTTATGGTTTTCGAATTTCATGTGGCTATAATCTTTTATTGTTTTTTTTACTAAGCTACCAGAAATGCTTTTAAAACTGGGCAGCTACTAGCTTTCACAAGCAAAAGCTCTTAAGATTAGTTCTTACAAAATATTATGTCATGGATAATACTGACACTTGCTCACTTTCAATATATGTTTGGAATGGAAGGAGAGTTATCACTTTTGATCTCCGCTTGTTACATATGCCTCAAAATATTCTATGAAGACTGAACATAGGAGGAAACTGAAACTGAAACTGAAATGGAAAAGAACTTCGTTTTCATTTCTGCAAATAAAAAAAAATGCAGTAAAGTGATGAAAAGAATTCTCATGCACTTAAGTGAGTGTATACAGGAGTAAAGTTCATCTGCACAAAACTACTAGCAAACTATGATCATTGGAAAAAGCTAGGTTAACTAACAAGTAGAAGAAATTTGATATATTCAAGTTTGTAGACCTTCAACAACGAGTCCTCTAAACCCTAAGATCACAGTACCTTCACTTAAATATTTTAAGTACGTAAAAAAAAATGGAGAAGATTTGGAATAGAGGGAGTACAACTTCTGTTATTTGTCTTGTGTCCTCTATTTAAATATGTCTGAACTATTGAAATTTGTAGAACATGAGATAGAAATACAGTGAACTCTTCAAGGCCCTAAAACTAGCTAGGATACCTTCAACTTCTCATATTTTAGTTAAATTGTTGAAATTTGGTATATATATTGAAGAGAGACAACAAGAATTAAATGGTTAGATCATTTGGCATCCACAGACAATGCTAAAATGAGACAAATATAATTTTATCTCTTAAAATTGCATGACAATAATTTCTTGTTTATAAGTTATATAAAACTTAACAATCAAACTATTTTAATAGAATCATATCATATTTGGTACCCTCAATTTTAGATATGTGATATGTAATGTTGTTTAATTTAATTATATCTAATCAACTAAAATCCTATACATGATTTGATTCAAACAGAAATTTTTAAATGGAATGTTCAACTTGAAAAATACGATTCAGCTTTTCTTTATATCTTTAATCAACAACCAGGAGAGACTAACAAAAGAAAGCACTGAATGAACATGCTGTGACAAATAAAGCAGGCCTAAAATTTCCCAAAATTTTACATGCTACAGGAAGTGGAATTGTTGTTACCCGAAATTGGAGATGAAGTGGAATTTCTACAAAGTTGATACTGTGATATGATAGGTGCTACATCAAAGATGCATTATTTTGTGTAGGAAAAATAAATTATTATCAACATTGATTGTATAAGTGCATTTTATGATTCAAGTAAAATGACAAAAAAAAAGGAGTAATTTAATTTAGTGACTATAAATATTAGATGCAATAATTTTTGTGGCTCTCCGCTACACAATTATAAGATGATCAATAATCTCAAAAACCATACAAAAGTAAATAAATAAAACAAACTAAAAATAATGTACCACCTGGTGTTGTTACATCACATTTTTGAGACCATAGAGCCTAGTCGACTAAGTTTAATTAATCCCTGACAAAGTTAAACAATTGGGATAAAAATGGGTAGAAAATCAAGTTCCCAAAATCTCCCTATAATGCCAGAAGGTCAACTTTAACGTTAACGGATTCGTTTTCTTTCTTACCGTTGAAGTAGGGGGATGACCCACTTCCCGCCGCTAACTATTCGAAAAATTCAAAAGGGGACATTCCCCAACGGCTATCCTTACCTGAACCCACCCTTTTATTCACACTGGCAACCCAAATAAACCTTCCTTCCATCGCCCAAGACATCCAAGAAATCTATGAACCTTGACGGAATCTAACCAAACGCGCTCATCATCGTCATCATTATACCATTCCATGGACTCTACTCCTGCCTCTCACCCATCGGAGCCGCGCACTCAAGCCAAATCCGCCTCAAGGCTCTCGAAGCTCCGCCATTATAGCGACGAAGCGGGATTGCCTATCCCGCCACTCTCTCTTGAAATAGTCCCTTCTTCACCCAAACTATCCATTACGTCACCTGAATCCACGATTTCACTAGGACCCCCTTACACTCTTCCACCCCACGAGCTTCTAATGCTTTCGCCATCGCCTGTTAAAAGATCGAAAGGGCGCCTGGCAGAAAGGCTCGAAATGGCAGAAGACGCCGCAGTCGAGGCCTCTGGGGTTCGAAAAAGATGCAAGAGTCGGAATTCTGCATCTGGGTGCGGTGCGTCCCCGAGGACCAGTCGAAGATCCAGGAGGAGATTGGAGCAAGATATGAAGGAAGAAAGAGAGTCTGCTGGAGGGGCAGAGGTATTGGTTAAGCAGAGAAAGAAAAGGCATCATGAAAGGTCTAGGACGAATAAATCAATATCAGCTCCTTTGGTTCCATCACCTAGTATGTATACGCTGATGTTAGATCATTGCTTATTTTTGTGGTTCTTTCTTTATCAATTGGTGTTTGGTTTACTTCTTCTTTCTTTACTTACATTTGACTGATGAAGTGATAAACCAATTTCAGGAACGAATGATGGTGATGGGTGCAATCTGTATGCCATTGGGGAGGCTATAAACGATTTGGTTTTGTGGAAAGATGTCTCGAGATCCAGTCTTTGGTTTGGTTTTGGATCGCTCTGTTTCTTGTCTTCTTGTTTTGCAAGGGGTGTCAACTTTAGGTATGATTTTTCGTTGGTTATTTTAATGGTTCTCAGTTGAACCTTCCTTGAAGTTTGCCTCAAATTCAAGGATTGGCTAACATGATTTTGCAGCATTTTTTCATTCTTATCTCAAGTGGGGCTTCTATTGTTGGGGGTGTCATTCTTCTCCAATTCAATGCGTCAAAGGTATGAAAAGTAGAGCTGAGACAGTATCACCTTATTATGTGCATTTGCATCCTTTTCCAGCTTATTAATTATGCTGCATTGATCGAGGAATTCACAGGGATGCAACTGAGAGTAAGCATGATTTCAAGTTAAAAGAAGATGATATACTGAGATTTGGCAGATTAATACTTCCAGCGGCAAATCTAGCCATCTCAAAAACAAGAGAAGTCTTTTCAGGAGAAGCAGCCATGACCCTAAAAGTAGATTACTTGTTCTTTTGTTGATCTTCTGACATTGAGTTGATGAACTTTCAAATATGAATGATTGATGGATTTCCCTCTTATTTAGGTGGTTCCAATCTTAGTTGTGGGAGCAGAGTATGGCCATGTTATTACCTTGTGGAGATTGTGTGCACTTGGTAAAGCACACATAAAAGATCACAAGATACCATGACTTGGAAACAGAAAGAAATCTGTTCTTGATGTCTAACTGTTCTTCTCTTCGAATTTTTACAGGTTTCTTTATTAGCTTCACAGGCCCAAAATTGTATAATGCCTACTATTCTCAACTAATAAAGAAAGGTGAGTGTGACACCCTCTTGTGATCTGATATGAATGCTGCTGGTTGTTTCACTAAAAAATTTGTGTAATCTGTGAAATGGACAGTTGAGTGTCTAAAATCCTGGGCGTTGAATGCATGGGGAAGCTGCGCACACAAAAAGATTGTAGCTGCATCAGCCGTGACAGCCTTTTGGAATCTGACTTCCATCAAAACCCGAATATATGCTGGTATGAGTATAAATAGTCGACAGATTACTCTAGGAAATACGAAGGTTGTTGGCGCCCATTTTCTTCCTAATTGATGGTTTAAATACAAACATGATTTAGGAAAGTCTTCCCTCCGCAGATTGTAAAGAAATTTTACGTGTTTCTCATGTGATTTTGTGCAGCATTCCTGTGTCTTGTGATACTTAGGTATCGCAGACAGCATTTAGAAGCGGCGGTTGAGGAAGATACAGTGGAATCAAAGCAGGAGCACAAGCTACAAGAAAAGGCATTAGTTGCAATAGAAACTGAATCCAAGAAATAAGACTTAAGGATCTGAAAGTGTATGCAGCCATTGTTGTTGTTCTTCCTCCAACTGATGGGAACGAGATCTCGTACTGCAACAGTCGGTAGGTTTCAACATAAGAGGAAGAACGGTCTGGTCTCGAAGAGCAATGTTGTTGGTTGCAAAATTTAATTTGGTATAGAGATCGGAGTCTGAATTTCTTGTCGTTATTATTATTTGTTTGCATGTCTAATGGCAGTACTGAAATATTCTGAATTTTTAGATCATATTATTGAGATATGCCCACGTTACATCGCAACAGTGTGGAAGATTTGATGCATACAGATCTGTCGTACTTGTAGAATTATAGCCGCACACAGAACTAAAAACACAGATTCAGAATTCCTCATGCAGATTCTGTTTATCAGATGGATGATATACGTGTCAAACAAATAGATTAGTGCAATGAAAGGGTAGCCAAGAATTGCCATGGACTTCTTTGGCTTTGGTCTGTTCAAAACCATTGTATACAATTGAAAACAACACTCTTTAATAATCTGATGGCTAGTATTATTACACTTCGTCTTACTTTAGAAGTGTCGGACAAATCAAATAAACTGACGCCAGTAACAATGAATGGGGTTCCCGTTGAGGTAAATCATCTCAAAAGCTCACAGCCTTTATTATGGTAACTATATACATATTTCTCTAGCAAATATACTTTAATTAAGCTGATTTATAAGAGTATTTTTCTAATTATTACAGAGTAAGTAAATTTTCTTCTGACAAATGATTTATTTTAAGAATTAGTGAAAATTATACCTATTCATCAAATTATTTATATCTATATCTACACTTATCTATACCATATTATTTTATGGCTGAGGCCTGATTCTGGTTGCCAAATGTGTAATTCCAATATTATCCCTACTTTAAAAAAATCAACACTACAATAAATAAGGATAAAACTATAATTTTACATAACAAGAAATGAGACTCCTTTTCTCGCCTGTCTGCACCAATGAATTGTAGTCTCTTTTATGCTCCAATCACAAGCCACTATAATTTAGTCAAAAACTACCCCACGATTTTTACCTCTTTGAAACTTCGTGCTGGCAGATACAATTTTCAATTTTCATTTATTATGAGAATGGAGGTTTGTCCTCATTCGAATAACCCTCCTCATTCGAATAACCCGTGATGAGATTAATGCAAGAAGGGGATTTGCTGGAATTGAATTTGGATAATGCATCTTTTTCATTTTCCTTCGCCGGTTATCTTTATTTCATTTCCAAATATTGGACTTCTTCATAGATTAATGCCAAAGAAGAGGGATCGTACTCTCCTGCCCCTGATAAACAACAGTGATTCGCACCACTCGGTTGCCACCTTCTTCTCCAACGCCTCCACACCTCCCTTCACTAATCCTTTAGGGTACGGTGTTTCCCATCGGTGGTTTTGAAGTAAAAATTCTCACCTGCCTCTGCTTCTTGGTCAGGTCAGGAGATTGAGTAGAACTAACGAAGCTCATGCTTCAATATTCCGGGCTTGAGCTTGAGCTTGAGCTTGAGCCGCATACTGGTATAATTGATTGGGGATTTTCGCGTGTACGGAGGAGCGTCGAATGAGGTCCCTCAAATACGTGAGCGCGACCGACTCAGAGAGTATGCGCACTGAGTTTCTAGAGGCGTCCAAAAGAGAAGGAACTGATGCTGGAAGCCTGGAACTTTTTGCATCAGACGGACGTGGTAAGAATGCAAAAACTAATATTTGCACGACTATTCAATTCAAATTATGTTTTGTTTATTCTTAAAATTAAATTATTTTATAATCATCATGTCTCTTAGTTATAAGTAATTATTTTTGAAGCGTAACTTTTATAAAATCAAATTGTGTTTGTTTGTTTGTTTTTTCTAATTAAATAAGATATAGTATTTGAATTAAAATAAATTAGCAATTAGCAATTATTTTTCCGTGATGTTAAATAATGAATTATAATTTTATATTTGCCAAATTTGGAAATTAGTTAGTTAAATTGTTTGCTTGACTGATCTCAAAAAAACAAAAAAATAAAAAAAGTAAAGTATTAGTTAGACCATTTTACTAAAAAAATTAAGAGAAAATAAGTTCATAAAAAATAATTAATTGCCATGAAATATATATATATATATATATTTGTTATAAAAATTAATGTTTTTCCTCGTAATTAAAGATTGAAAAATATAATAAATTCAAAATTATCACAATAAAAGAAGAAGAAAAATACAGAGATAAAATAATCAATATTTTGTATCCACAATCTTAATGTTATTTTCTTTTTCCTGAGTTTTTAGTGTACACTAATGTGAGAAATATTTTAGTCGTAATATCCTTAATTCATACGACCCTCAAACAAATCAAGAATTATCGTTCAAAAATTCTCTCAATTACTATGATGATGAATAGATTGAATATATTCTGTTTTTCTATGTTCATCATTTTATCTTGAATGTAATTACGTGTGTGTGTGTGTGTGTGGAATAACAAATTACCATTCTGATCTGGAGTGAATATAGGCATATACTGTCACTTTATATCTTTTCACCTACAATACAAACGTCTGCGGAATGGAGAGATCGGGACAAGAGATTCGGCAACGGAGCACTCTTCTGCTGACCCGTTGGAATCCCATCTATCTCACTCAATGCAATAGTTTTGGCTTTGGGAACTTTCATGGACAATCAAAATGTCATTTATCCATGCTGACGACATCCATCATTTCTCTCCGTATTTGGTTTCTGCTCGCGCAGTTTCATTGCCATACCAAACCCAAAACTTAATTCTCCGCCAGACACTTCTTTGGTAAGGAGGTGCCAAACAGGACAGTTCTGTCTTACACTGGCAATGCATGGTAATTACCACCTTGTGTTCCTCATTGACACACAGGGATTGGCAATTCCCAAGGGAAAGAATGCACCTATACCAGAAAGAACTATCCCAGAAGGAGAAGTAACTATGTCAATATAAAGTATTAATGCTGACAATGGACTCTTAAACTCCATCATGGGTGATAAATACACGGGCAACAGGTGAGATATTTGGAATGAATACCTAAAATATTTTATATATTTATCCAATACATTATTTTCACCCGAAAGGAAAAGGTAAAACAACGCCAGAACTTGGGAATGCCAACAAGTTGAAAACTCATTACAGCAGCAAGTAGTGGACCTAGAGAGAGTTTCCTTATGCACCATCACAACCTGGCAAAAGCAACGATGAATAATCCATTTTAGTGCCAATACATTTAACATTACGTTGCCTTTGCTTGCCAGACAATGATCACATGCTTTATTAGAAAACAAAGTTATATGAGATTTGTTTATCATGCATAAGATGTTAAAAGTAATAAAGTTCACAAGTACCAATCACAGAGCATAAAAACCAAGCTTTCCTGTAAGCATCTGACAGCATTAGCAGATGAAAAAACAAAATAAATATGTTCTTGCAGCTTCATTTGCTCCTTTTAACCAAGAATATCCTTGAGCAAATAAGGGTGCTTATGGTTTTTTTTTCCTTAATTAAACTAAACTAATAAATAGATACGATAAATGATTAACAATATCTTTAAAAAAAAAGACAAAACCAAGATTTTCTTATTCATTTTCTAGATCAACAACTTCAACTATATTCCTTGCTTGAGATCACATACCAGCATTGCAAGCAGATTAATACATCAAAACACGGGCATAATACTGATCATTGATAACACAAGTGGTTCATAGAAAACAACAAAATAATGCATGAGCATTCTAATTATTTGTGAGCTGAAGTAGTGCATCTAAACACAAATGAAAATGATGCCACTCAAACATTATCATTGAAAAAGCAACATTTAGTAATCCCTCCATTGTGCAGTGCCCTTCTCCAGCTTAGTCAAATCTTTCTTCATTTTCCATGGCCAATGTTACAAAGAAGAGTATGGCTATAACATTCTTTGGCTTCCAATCACACATCATCATTGCAGGCTGATTGAATAACGATAAATAGAAGAAAGTCATTATTACTCATCCATAAATAGCCAAAACATGACCATTAGACCTAAAGCATTGTCCTTTTTGTAGGAAAGCCTAAAGAAAAAAATTATCGAAGTAATCCCTCTTTGCTTCTTCATCTTCATCTAGTCTTTTAAAGGCCTACAACAGGAGAAGGGACTTCTTTATCTAAATTGGGCCATAGGCATGTTGAAGAATATATATGACTGATCTTCAAATTAAATAAGGATAAAAGTGGAAAAAGAAACTGGATGACATATGTTATCAATTTTGAGAAACTGAACTTCCCCATCTATTAAAAGCATAGGCAATATAAATAAGGACTGGAAGAATGTAGAAGCAGCTAGACTGGCTTAATCCTATTAATATGCAAGTGAAAATGCTTCAGGCGGCAGTAAACTCAAAAGAACCAACTCACCAGAGAGATGAGAGTACAAGGTCAGCAAAGAAGGCTCTTTACACTGCTAGATACCTAAATCAAGAATGAAAAAAGGTTATCGGTCAGACAAGTCGTCAGCATTAACCAATTTCAAGCTCTACAGCAAAGCAAGGTCAAAATTTTTCAATGAACAAAGAGGGGCTTATGGAGAGAATCAAAGGAGGAAAGGACAAGAGCCATGAGTGCAAAGATAATTGGTGAAGTACACCAAGAAATGGGTTATATTTTGAACAAGTTTTCTGATGAAAAATGTTTCAATTAGAAAGAATTAGGACTAAAAAGATACACAGAATAGTGGCTAAAAGTTAAGTTCAAGAAAGGTGCATTCCACTGGGCAAATGATATGACATTTGGCTAACTTCTTATAAAAGACAAGCCAAATAATAATTTTAACACTACTGGTCGAAACAAATCAGTAGAAATTTTTTGGACCAGGGACTTGAGTGGTTGTGCCTTTCTAGTATATTCTAAGGTCAAAAATTCTCCTCCACCATCTAAGTCAAGAAACTTCAACATGTGGCAGGACTTCCAATTATTAAAAACAAGAGAAAATAGATGAAATATTTGAAATTATCCCAGACATAATTCTCTTCTGCTATTTCCTTGCATTAAAGCAGAAACAAATCTGAGTGCTTCAGGAATAAATTACAGATGAAAAGTACATAACCACTTTTTTCACTCATGTGCTTGCCAAAGATAGTCCCTAGCATTTCACCTCTCTTATCACACAGAACTAGTAATAGAGAAAATGTATAAAATCAGTCTTGAACATTTATGAGCAATGTATATAACTTAAAATTCTTCAGACTTCACCTACACAATTAAGCAGCTGTATATGCATATACATGTAATAAAGGAAAAAGTCAACAATGCATCACAATCAAAAACAGTTTCAAAATGTAGTTCCAAGCATCTATCTATATAAATAACGGCAAAAGAGACACAAATACTATAATAATCAATGTGTCCAATATCATTTCTAATAAATTCCATTCCAAGATGTCCCAAATTCCTATCATGGAACTTTCTTTACCCGAAAAGCGATCATTTCACCCAAAGAAATGACGTGAAAATTCGAACACCATATTTGAAGCTAATATTTCGAAGGTCTTTAATATTTTTATTCTTAAACTCCTGTTTCACGAAGAAAAAACACTTCCATGCTGAATCGAAATGGACCTAGGTGAGAATGACTATAAAACCCAACACAAAAGAACTCGCACACTTGCATTCAGTAAAAAGGTCGATGAGGCATCGTTAACGATAAGCAAACAATTCACAAGGAAATAGAACTAAATAAACAAATGCAAGGAGAAATAAACACAAATTTTTAATTTATTGAAAAAATTAAAAGTCATTTGAAAATACCTTCTGGTAGCCAACCAAAACCGCAGCGAGAAACGGTAAGCATCGAAGTCATCAACGCTGAAGCAGTAGCAGTGTGGTACGGCCGCATCGACTCCAGGCACGCACTCATTTCAGCGGGAGAGCTTCAAAATTAAATTAAAAAAGAAAAAATTAAGAAATTAAAATGAATCATTAACCAAGGGGATGTGAATAACGTATGAAGAAGAACAGAGATACCGGAAGACGCGGTGTGCGAGAGGCGGAGTTCTTGAAGGGAGGCGGAACGGGGATGAGCGAGCAGATTTTGCTTGGGAGGCGAGCCTCGAGGCGGCGTTTCGGACGGGTGACGACCGGAAAACGGATCTGGCGGCGGAGATAGCCATTGTTTTTGAATAAATCTCGAAATTGGGAATTTTGACAGAGAGAGAACGAGAGTTCAGGGCGGGGGATATGAAACGGAGAGGGTTTTGGAAGCTAAAACCCTACGTGCAAGGGAGTGTTTGGATGCCTCAATCAGCCTCTGGAATAAATTCTAGTACAACTATTTTCTGTGACATTAACCTAATTAAAATTTTAGATAATGTTTCTACTAAAAATTTAATGTATGGCGACTGATTTCACACTAATTTATCTTTTAATTTGACATACATACATATATATATATATATATATCACTTGTTCGATATATCAAACCTCATGAATGTCCTTAACATTATCATATGATCCAAATTAATCATCGTAATTAATTAAGTAAAAATAAACATTAAAATTTTCCAAAATGACAATGTTTGAGCTTGCCTTTCCTTACTTCACAAGAAAAAATAAGTTCCGATCCCATAAATACATTTGTAAACATTGCAATGGTGTTTTTGGAACTCTCGTTGGAATACTGCGTGCACTCTTGTGTGAGACAAAAGCATACATACATTCCTATGTGAATTGTGGAGTCCAGCTTTTACTGCCTTTTCTCGTCTCATACATGTGAAACAGACAGACATAAATGACATGTCTATTTCATGTCAAAATACATTATTTGTACACTTGAGTCCTTTGAACAAGTGTGATTATGTTTTTCTTGCCATATTGTTCAACTATTCCAGATAAGACAAGCAAAAATTTTGTCGAATTAAATGTAGTCATGTGGGATTTTTTAAAAAATATTAATTTTATTCTACAAATTTAATTGAATATAATTTTTAGAATTAGATAATAAATAAATTTGATAGTTTAATACAAATGTGATTGCCAATCAAAAAATAACATATGTTGTAATAGATCAGTCAAATTGCTTCACGTGTTATAGCTACTCATTTGACAAGTTGTGATTTACTCCCTAATAAATATAAAAAGAGGAAATCATGACAATCAAGGCCATAAATCGAGACGAGATAGCCAGTCAAATTGCGCGACATGTCAAGACTACTCATTTAGCAAATCGTAATTTATGCCCTGACAAATATAAAGAGAGGAAATCACGACAATCAATACCATAAATCAAGATATGACTGCACCACATCACTCGCTAAATGTGGCAGTCAAGCTTTCTCACTCCTATAAATACGAGTAGCCTTTAATGATTTAACACGACACGAGCAATCAAGCAAGAAGCAGTCTTAGAAAAAGTTCAAATTCTCTCCACAAGTTTAAAGCAGTTCTTGCAACATTCAAAGCATTCTTCACAAAAATTCTTAAAATCCTGACGTTTTAATTCACATTTGAGTCGTTAAACCCATAAATTAACGTTATTTGAAGTTCCAGCCGACATAAGAGAGGATCAAAGGACAAAAGCCCCTCCAATTCCAACTGTGTTCTTTAAGAAAATTTAAGGCATTTTGGTGTCATCAAATCCTGGTATTTGATCTAGAATCGTGGT
Source organism: Avicennia marina (assembly GCA_019155195.1). Classification (NCBI taxonomy): domain Eukaryota; kingdom Viridiplantae; phylum Streptophyta; class Magnoliopsida; order Lamiales; family Acanthaceae; genus Avicennia; species Avicennia marina. The sequence goes on along the minus strand of CM032754.1, from coordinate 3,820,924 downwards.
GTTAAATCAAAAAATTAACATTTTTAGAGGCTCGACAAACTTTAAAGAAGATTAAATCCATCAACACTTCGACAAATCACAAGAATGTTCAAGTCGAAAGAAGAATCAGAGGATCACATTAGAGATTGTACCCACGAGAAATTAATTTGATTTAAATTGTAGTTGCACTTATAAAATTTCTTATTAATAGAACTTCAATTACAAGAATTCCGTCCTACAATTTCTGACACGCTCAGTGGGAGCACTCTACCTCTCATCTCTTCTTTCGTTAACACTAAAGAAATTTCAAATGGCTGGTAAGAAAGCAAAGTCTTCAAAGGTTATTGCTTCAAGCTCCTTAGGGACTTCTTCTAGAAAAGTTAGTGTTGTCACAAGAGGATTAACAAGGCATATGATTGACTTTAGGCTAATCCCTATCCCTAAAGCTGTTGATAGCCCACACCACATGAGCCAAGGAAATGAGGACAACAAGAATGGTTCAATGCGCTCCAACCCTTTCCCAGTGGCTTCGCCTTGTTTTAACACTACTCCAGTGATGATGAAAAACGTCTTGAGTTTGGAGGATCAAATTTCTGAATTAACCAGAGTAGTCGAAAGTCTTGCCAAACATGTACAAGAATAAGACTCGAAGATCTCTAAACTAAAGGAAAAGTTGGAACCTATTGAGGCTAACCATATAGAAGAGAAGCCTCAAAAAATTCATCATGATGCCAAAACATCAGCAAGGCAGCAATTGAATAAAGGCAAGAAGCTTGCTATTAAGGAGCTCCAACTTTTTGTTGATGGTTTCATTCCCCTCGATCAGCTCAAAGATTTTATCGAGGGAATCATTAAAAACAAGATTGAAAAGACTACCAAATCGTCCCTCACTTATACTAAGCCTTATACGACCAAGATCTAACAGGCTATTATCCTCTTAAATTTCAGCAATTGATGGGATGGGGAAATCCAAGGCAACATATAGCTCATTTCATCGAAATATCAAATAACGTTGGAACTTATGGCAACCTTGTCAAACAATTTGTTCGGTCAATAAAAAGAAATGCCTTTAACTAGTACACTGACTTGGAGCCTAGAGCCATTGGCAGTTGAGAACAGTTGGAACAAAAGTTTCTTAGCCGATTATACAGCACTAGAAGAACTGTTAGCATGATCGAACTCACTAACATCCGCCAATGAAAGGATAAGGCTATTATCAAATACATCAATCGATGGATGAACAAAAGTTTGAATTGCAAGAATAAGCTTTTAGAATCTTCTGGCATTGAAGTGTGCATCCAAGGTATATACTGAGGGTTGAAATACATCCTGCAAGGGATTCAACCCAAAACTTTCGAAGAACTGAATACTCAGGCCCACAACATGGAGCTAAGCATGACAGCTAGTGGAGTTTATGGCCTACCTATGCAACACTCGCAAAAGTCTAAAGAGAAGTAAAATGAGGGCAAAGAATCTCTGCAGGCTCTAAATGATAAATCAATGGTTGTAAAAGTCAAGTCTACCAAAGCACAAAAGAAGGACAAGGTTGAAGAAAGGCAAGAAGCTCTTCAAGGTCAAAAAAAGGCCAACTTTGAAAGAAATGGAAGCTAAGACCTACCCCTTTCTGGACCCTGACGTCTCAGAAATATTTAGCGATCTGCATAAAGCAAATCTCATTGAGTTGCATGAAATGAAGTGGTCTGATGAGACCGAAAAGGTCAACAACCCCAAATACGGCAAATATCACTTAGTTAGCCACCTAGTCAATGATTGCTTTGTTTTTAAATATAGAGTCGTGGAATTGGTTCAATAAAGAAAAATCATACTATAGGATGATAGCACAAATACTAATCCTATCACCCTCAATGATCAAATTAAAGGAAATGATGAAATAAAAGAATCTGCTAATGAAGCTGGTTGCCTCCAAAAGAAAAGCCATACATATGCCAAAGATTGTATGTCCATCCTGACTTTCATGGATGAGGATTTGATGTTGGGCTCCCAACCACACAACAGTCCTTTATTTGTCTCTGATTACATACTTGATTAGAGAGTCAATAGAATCTTGATTGATGGAGACTCTGTAGTAAATATCTTGTCCCTTCGAACCATCAGACAATTGGAAATTCCCATGGATGAATTCTTAAATAGTAAGCTCATGATTTAAAGATTCAACTAAGGGAGACAGAGAGCTTTGGAGTCCTAAGGATAAAGCTGCAGATAGGCGACATGGAATCACATGCTTTATTCCATGTGATTGATGCTAGGACCTTATATAATGTGCTCTTTAGATAACATTGACTCTATGAAAATGGTGTAGTTCCCTCCACTGAGCATTAATGTTTTAAATATAGTTGTGATGGTGTGGTAAAGAAAATGCTCGGTGACAGTAAGTCATTCATTGAGGCTGAATCATACTTTGCAGATGCCAAATACCATTTAAACAAGGCCAAGACCTCAGAAGAAAGTTCTTCTCAAATAAAAGTAGAGCAAGAGGAAAATCAGTAGTAGAAAAGCAAAGAAAGAGAAGCATCTTCTTCTAATGATAGCAAGATCATAGTTAAATGATTCCTTTAATTGTCTGGTGATGCCTTTAACCTAACCTGAGTTAAAAGAGTCGCCTTTTCAGCTGATCAAAGAAGTTAGAAAGCAACAAGCCAAGGCAGCTGAGCTAAAGTCAAAGAAATACTTTGGCCCTAAGGCATACAAGTTTCTTTTTAGAGCAAGATATAATCCTCAAAGGCGGACTTCTTTGAGAAAACTCCTTCAACAATCCACAAGTCGATGCCCACAAACAAGCCATGGATTTGTTGAGCAAAATCCTATCCAAATTACTATAAAAAGGTCAACCACAAATTACATCATTAAAACCACTCCTCAACAAATAATCCAAAATCGAGAAAAACAGTTGTCCTTAACAAGTCTTGTCTGCCTACGAGTAAGGGGCATTAAACAATTCGAATGGGCAGGTTGATGGCGCTAAAATGAATGCAAGGGTGCCAGACAAATAAAAAAAATTCAAAAAGTATAGAAAAGAAAAACTCATTGATAAGAGGATAAACTATCTAATTGAATTTGGAGTCATCATATTCATTGACATGAATTGAAATTGTTTGTAAATTTTTAAATTACATGCTTCTCAACACAGGAGATTAAACTGTAAATTGCAAGAGTATAAATTGTGAATGACTAAATCTTTTGACATCTTCAATTAATTGAACTACATTATAACTTGGCCTCAATTTAAGTACATAGCCAGCTTAGATATTTGTTAAATTTCATCACAAATTTGCAATGAATTATGTTTAATTAATCACATGAAATAATAATGGACATGACCATGCATCAATAAGATAACAAAGTGGCAAAAATTAGGCCTGTAAGATCTTTAATGGATACATCTTAGAGCCATTTTTAAAATTGACTTTCAAAGACTTCTTGACGACCTTAACTTAAAAATCAACCCTCCATGTTGACATCAAACGTGTTCTGAACCAAACTTCGCTAGAATAACTCAAACTGTTAATTCAGCCCTGCTTATCATTAATTGTTTTTTTTTTTTTTTGATATCTGTGCTAAAAGTTATGAACATGCCCTTATTTTACTGAAAATTTGTTCAGTACCAACGACGATCTAATTCTACATCTAACAATGTCTAGGCCATTGTCAATATGTTTTTTGCACCATCAAAAATATTTGTATATCACTGCAATGATTCTGAATAAATTGTAATAAATAACAAGGAGGACAAATGTATGCACCAACCATACATCCATCCAACTGCCAAAGAATTTCTTTTTTTTTAAAAAAAAAAGGGGAAACAGAAACAAATATCATTCAACTTCCTTGATGATTCTTCTTTTCCGCAATGGCTCCTTCGGCATACTTCCCGGGGCACTGTGTGCTCTCCTTCTCTCAGCTCTCTTTCTTTCAGCTTCAGTCATAATACGCCTGAGAGAAGCTGCTTTGTATATTGCTTTCGGCAAGTGTCTGTGCCTGGAAAGTCACAAATAGAAAATGCCAGGTAAGTTCATCAGTCACAAATACAGAAGACCTTTATCTGGGTACAAGGATTGAAGAGTTAAGGCCAATATTCCAAGAAGACAGAAATATCTATCAATATGTTTGATACGGATTAGCCTAGTTGGGAAGCAGGGTCATTCATACTCCCACGTCTCAGGAGTGTAGTCAAACCAGTGCATTCCATTGGCAATATATTTAGTAGCACATCACAATGATACCACATTGATTGTCAAGAACAAGACATGAAGTTTGGGGCGCCGCTAATGCAGCAAAAAGTATCATCTATCTTTCATCCCAATTCAGCTATTTTTTAACTCTCCAACATTAACGGTCTCTCTTCAATAGCGCAGGCAAACATGCAAAAACTATCCCCTTTGATTCAACACTTAAAGACTCAAAAGGAAGTACTTCACCTCTTGAATCTAGCAGAAATCTACTTAGGCCATCCATGGATTTATTAAACACCAAACAATTCAGTAAATATGATGTACCTGACTATACGCTTAACCTCAGGAAGATGCTTGTAACGATTCTTGACAGCCTCCAAATATTCGTGCTTTTTACGCTCTCTTGGCAAAAGCTGCACCAGTAGCAAAGTTCATTTATAGCCAAGTCAATGTGATAAATGACTGGCTTCTAAGATTCGTTAACAATGCAAAGAACTGTCCAAAATAACACTACTTAATAATTTGGCATACCTGATCTTCAAAAAAGACAGTTATTACCAGCAATATCAAACAAACCTAACCCATAAAGACTTTCTAAAATCTAACCTGTCCCCTCAGATAAATTCCTCATCATACAGAACAAGTGAAATCCCAAAGTAGTTAATAGTAAACACACATTTTATAGATATGGAATTGCAGATTTGCAGAAATATAAGTTTGACAAAACCGAAAGGACCCACAGTTTTTTCTTTTCATCCTCTTTACTGTTGTTGTTGTTTCCTAATTTTTTAATGTATAAACCATCTTGCATACTAGGAAAGTTACCATCTTTAATAGTGCAACATGTGCTTTAATTTGAAGCTTAATAAATCAAAAATTACCATGTTCCATTGTCCAAACCTTAGCTTCAAAAATAATTCAACTACCAACCCTTGTGACAGGTATTGGAAACAATTAAATAGAAAAGGATAATAAGAATAATGCAGAGGATGGAGAGATTCATACGACTCCCAGTTGCTCAGATGCTTTAGCCTTCCAAAGTCGAAGGTTGGTGTCATCACTCCCTGAGATGATGTAACTTGCATCACAGCTAAATTTGACACAGAAAACCCTGCATACAACAAATCAAATTCAAATTTTGAAATGGAATATATGACCCAATAAAATGATTTCTCGAAAAAATCACTACTATAACATCCACTATTTAATTGCGTTAGTGAAACTTCTACACAAGAATATTGCTAATTAAAAGCACACCATCATAATGTGAGGGTTCTAAATATGGGAAGTTCTAACTTGCAATATAGACCTTTGCATTCTCTTGGTATGATAGATTTCTCGGCTGTGGCCACCATTATATTGGAATATTCTAAGCTGAAAATACAAAATACAGTCATCGTTGCATCGTGTTAGAAGTAGATACATAATCTTCAAACAATAACCGCAACAAAAAATTAGAAGAATGAAATGGGTTCAAAAAACTCACAGTTCTGTCATAAGATCCAGTTACAAATTCACGACCAGTTGGTGAATAATCAATATCCATACTGCACACGGTAAATGAACATAACAAACCAAATCAATTCATGTTGAATAATGCATACAAACTTTAAAATATATTAGATCACAAAGGTGAAAAAAAAATCTCAAGATATTGGCCTTACACTGCAGAGACATGATCTTTGTGCACGCATCTGGCCTCATTCAGTTTTCGAGCATCGTAACTATAACAATTGCAATCCTCATTTGCCTACAGGAATATGATATGCTATTAATTCACCATCGGCAATTAAAGATTTAACATGTCATTTATTAGAAACTCAGACGATCAAAGCAGAAAAATAAATTGACATACAGACCAAATTTTACATGCTTGTAAATATCAAAACAGAAATTTGACAGAAAATTAGTAAGTTCTCAGTAACTCTTTTGTATCCAGAGTTCAAGGAGTTCTGCAACTGCAAAGATCACAGCAAAACAAGGGAAAGCAAATGACAACTTAAGACACCATCATTTCACTATCAGCATGAGAAATTTCTTATGCAAATGTACACCCCCATACAGATTTAAAAGTAGATAAAATCAGTTGGCAACTGTTAATATATCTGAGAATTTTAGTTTTACATTATAAATATTTTTCTAGGTATATTTTACCCTCTACTTTATAGGATTAGATTTATAGAGACTACCATCAAATTGAATGGTAAAAAAACTAATTTTTTGTGGTCTCAAGCTCTCAGATTACTCTAGGGTTCTCAAAATAAGTTGAAGCATATACAGTCTGGTTCTACAGATTCAAGCAGTGAGTTCTCAACAAGGCAACAAGCGGATTTATTTGTTATGACTTGGCTTTTGAGTAATATGGAAGAGTATGTTGCTACTAATGTTATGCTTCTAGGTTCAGTTACGGCAATGAGAGGTCCTTCATATTAGATGTATTCTCAAGAGATGAATGCTTCTTGATTTTTTGAGCTATATGAAAAACTGTTCAATTTACAAGATGAACAGTCCGTGACTGATTGCTTTGTTGATGATGAACTTTTTCTGTATCATCCATTAAAGTGTGATCATCAAATCCACATGACCCAAGGGGAGAAATTTTTAGTGGCAAAATTCTTATCTGGTTTTGATTCTTTCCTTCACTCGATACGAGATCATTTGTAGTCTAGTGACAGTGTTCCTACACTGTCAAATGCATTATCTAGGGTACTTTGTTGTAGGCAAAACTAAGGCTATGTTGGTTTTCAAATTTTGGTATGTATTTTTAAGTATTTTTATCTCACGAATTGAGTAAAAATAAGAGAGAGAGCGAAATAAAATTTTAAAAGTGTGATAATTGAAAATGTGTTTTTGGCTTCAAAATTTGTAAACAAACGTAGCCTAAGTCCCACTTCTCCTAATTTAGCTCAGAATTTTGCCCTAGCAAGTTGTGATTATATATTTTCAGAAGGTCATAAGTCATTGTGAGGTCGCCTACGTAGGGTTAGTGCAAATGTGATCAATGTTGTTGAAATAATCACTCCTGGAGAGTGCTAGGTAATGTCAACTGAGATAAACACTTCAACATCTACTCCAACAAAAAAGATGATTATGTTAGACTCAAGAAGATTATGATAAGCTTTAACTCACCATTTTACCAACACTTCTCTCCACCAGGAGTACCAACATGTCTCAAGTGTCACTACTAATGAAGAAGATGATTGACATGAGCTCAATAATCCAAGTTGAATGCTAATGATGATCTCATTTCAACATGAGCTCAATATTCAACAATATTTAATTTGATAATTTATCAATATTTTGTTGCCCAGTTTATGTGTCTAGGTATAATTTGTTTCCTATGGGTTTAATTTATGTTAAGTTATATCCTTATTTCTGGTAACCATTGTAATTGTTACCTAACCTAGTAGTATAAATTAAGATGAGATTTTCATCACTAAGGCACAAGCTAATTTTTCCAATCATTCTAAAAGCAAAAACATAAGAATGGACACCCTGACCATGATCGTCTTGCAAGAGTAAAATCCCACAATCAATAAAAAGGCCATCCAATTCATTGGATATAGGGCTTCTCTTGTTTAGTATTGTTATACATAAAGTTCTCATATACATAAATAAGTATTCTGGATCTTTAGAGCTTTGCAATTTTCAGTTGCAAGGGTTTCATTTCTTTAGTAAAACCCTTTGCATATTTGATTGAACATCCAAAACAAACAGCAGAAAAAGGGATTAGTTCAGTGTTGGCTTACAGCTGTAAAGTTCATAGGCTCCATCGGATTCCATGCTATGGCATTAGTTTTTGTCTGTGAAAGAAAAGCAAGTTATATGACAATTATTTACTTATTAAAATAAGTAAGAATAAAATGAAAATATGATAGAGTAAAATTCCAAGAGAAACTAGTAAAATTGAACATATATAGCCAAGTCTGCCAATAGTTGTGCAAAACTTAAACCATTTTACAGTTTCAAACTGAACAACATTTTAACATTCACAATCTGATAGTGGGCACAATACAAGATCCAAATATATGATACAAGGTCTGTGACACTAATCAATAAAAAAAGCACTAGATTTTCATTTAAATTTGCAACTACCATAAGCATGCATTATACTCAATTGACTCTGCAGTTTCTTTTCAGATGGTCTGAAATAAAGCTCTTGTATGCAACTTTGCTACAGTCATTCTTGGCTTTCAAATGTGCAAATAAAATATCGCTTACAAGTACAAATTTCTTCAACTATGATCCAAGTTTGCATGCCAAATGAAATTATAGATTCACTTATGGACAAAAAGCATATTTTCGTCTGATTATCATATTATACACAACATCCTAAGAGCATGCTGTAATGTTTACTTACATTATTACTCAAGGCACTAACTAATCGAATCTCCAGTTGAAATATTTCACAAAATGCATATTGGCACATATGTACACTATCATAGCAGATACTAACCAATATAGCTCTTACTAGATTCCATATTTCTTGACAAAGGCAAAGATAGGCTACCTATGTAGACAAACTTATCACATTCAAAACTGAGTACCCATACAAATAATCAAACAATTCAAACCCCTATTCTGAAACCTCTGAAGGAAGCTAAAAAGAAAATTTGGAGTTTTCTTAAGCTTCTAATTTATAGAATCCATATCCCTGGGAGCCAATTCCGCAAAATACATAGAAGGCACAGGCATATCACTAAACTAAACAGAGACTTAAATAAGTTTATAGTTAATAGTATATATATGAAATTGGAAGCCTGCGCTAGCATATGCCATTCATAAAATAAAAATGTCTTCTTGATATAAAAATTAAATAAAAGCTGTTCAACTCACCCTCATAAGAATCTTTCTTGCAGGAGATGACAACCGTAAATCATATATTGTAATGCTTCGATCACTACAATTGCAGAAGTGGAAAAAGATTAAATATGCCGACCACAACTCATATAACAAATGGTAGTGACATTCAGCCTGTATAAATATACTCAATCACAAGAGATACAATTATTTTAACTTAAAAACAGCTATTGTACACTGACTAGCATGTATTTAAAGAAGAAGCATCATTGTGAATTTGAGGTTTCTCAGCAGGAATAATAATCAACTCAGGTGTCATATAAATGGCTGACCTAGCTGATGTTGCCAATATATTTGGTTCTCCTGGGTTAAACTGTACAGATATAGCTGTATCTTTACCCCATTCAAAGCTGCTAACTGGCTGAGATCTGATTTACAGGAGAAACATATAATTGCTCAAAACTTTGCATTTCCCAATAAATAAATAAAATTTAAACGATGTTTGATGCTACCTGTTGTGGTTCCATATATCTACTTGAGCTCCGGCTGTAGCAAAAAGTTCACCATCCCATTGATGATCAACAGCCCTGAAGAAGAAAATTGGAAGGGAAAAACAAAGATTGATTTAACAAGAATTTAGGGAGGGCAGGATGACATTTCATTATTGATAATGGTATAATTCGATACATTTAACATATACTGAAGGTAAAAGCAAAGGAAATTTACCAGAAGGCATTTTTCCAAACATAGACTGCTAATGGCTGCCAAAAACCCCAAAACCAAAACATAGTTGTTCAGATAAACGGAAGATTGTCAGTTAAGGCAGACTGGAACGGTCAAACCTAAGTACAAGATATACCAACCTTGGTTTCATTACCCATTGGATCATCAGACTCCATAAGAGAAGGAACAGGCACATTCCAAAGTCTAACACTGAAATGGCGAGGTTAAGCAAAGATCATCAGAATAGATTATCAACTAATCTTTGAAGATATCATGTACAAAATAAAAAGCTAAAGCTACACATAGAGATTAGGCTTCACGTGGAATCAGTCCCACAAGACACAAGAACCCGCCCATCTGTTGAAACTGTTAGACCCCGTACCGCACCTTGGTGACCAGGAAACTGGCATACTGTCCTCCTAAAGCCATAACAAGTAAAACTTTCAGAGCACAGATAACTTAGGAAAATTTGTAATTACAACAAAAATTTAAACTTTTCTCCTTGAATATTGTAGAAAACAAGAACTTGACTGCAATTTTTCTTTTTTGGTTGTACAATGTTATCTACATATCAAGCAATCAAAAATTCCTTGTTGCAAAAATTAGCATAATTCTCAAGCCATGACAAACAAAATTTTCAGACCAGAGACAGCTTAGGAAACTATGTATCTATGAATAAAAATTTTAACTTTCCCTTTCAACAACACAGAAGACATGAACTTGACCACATTTTTCTTATTGAAGAAGAGGCATATCTACATATCAAGCATTCTGCATAAAATACAATCAACAATTTCTTGTCACAAAACTTAAATGCATAATTCAACGAACTGAAACAGAATTGAAAATAAATTCCCAAGATTAAACAAGAAAATCCACATGGATAAAAAATCACAGGCAGTCTATTCTGATTACCTGGTTGCCAAATCCCAAAGACGAATGTCTGAAAATGAAACAAAGTGCATAAGTTTTAGTCTTCAGATGCCTCAACCAAATGCCACAGAGTCAGCTCAAAACTCTCAGCATCACAAAATTAAAATCAAAGATTCAGTAAATAAAAGCTAAAATTGAAAGCTCAGATACTGATTGCAATCTTCAAAGACCAATCAAGTGACTCCCTTTAAATCAACATCTATCACTAACAACTTAATAAAATTCATGTGTATTCAGCTATAACAAACTAACAGAGCTCCAACACATGGAAACCCAACAAAAAAAAATGAAAATGAGTATACCTCCATCCATGGAACCAGAAAAAATTCCCTTCAAATGATTTGGGTTCTTAGCCATGCATGAGACTGCATCAATATGGCCATCCATAGCACCTACAAACGGCCGTGCAAATATCTTTCCAAAACAAGAGAAAAGGGCAAGACTTTCATTATTATACTAATTTAATCCTCAAAACACTTAGCTGAAAAACTACAAAAACATCTTACAGAAACTAAAATTGTAGCATCACTTATTACAAATACAATGATACCTTATCTAATTTAGCAGCATTCAGAGCACGAACATACTCGACGGCTTTCTCTTGGGATCGAAGGGTAGGATCGAAATTACGGAAAACCCTCTGCCAAAAAGAAAAAGGAAGAAAAATCCGAATATCACAAACTTGTGCTAGGGTTTAAGGAAAACCACTGTTCATTCTGCAAAGAAGAACACCTGAAGGTCCTGGCTTCGTTCTCGTGTAAATTCCTCGGTAGAGCGAGATATCACCTTCACCTTCATTGCTGAAACTTTCCTTGTGAAGTTTGGGGGTGAATGAGAACTTAAAACCCTAAAATCAACATTTATCTTCACAATAAACGACCCAAGCGTGTGACCGCCAGATTGGTAAGAACGAAAGCTATAAATTTTATTTGCATTTTTTTTTACTTTTAGATTTTAAATAATTATACATTTATATTATTTATATTATATTATTAAGGCTATGTTTAGAACACATCTTTCATGATCCAACACCTTATCAAAACTTAACTACCAAACTTAAGAATTTATAAAACTTTCATTTAAATTTAAATTCAAAATTTTTTTTATATACATATATGTTTGTATAATTAATTATTCTCTAATTATTACACCTATTCAAAATTAAATCAATATCTATATATATCAATTATATACACATATTTATTTTTAATTTATAATATAATCATTATCCCTATACACTATTACATCATCTAATTATCATTATCATATATATATATATATGTATTCAATCAAATTATATTATTCATCTTATTAAAACATTCTTTTTAAACATACTACTTATTTTAACATAATTCTTTACAAACATCATATCAACCAAAAACCTCTCTTCCAAACATAGCCTAAAGTTACAAGTTTGTTTTGTCAAAGTTTATTTTTTATTTAATATCCTAATTCTATTAATGCAACGCAGTTATAAAGAAAAGCAACAGTAAGTAAAATTAAATTACACATTAGTTTTCTTCTCTATTATCGGTTCTTTGTTCTTAGAGTGTGTTTGGGTGATTTTACAAATAAAACGTTTATAACTCATAAATTTTTAAAATAAGTTAATTATTTTTAATTTATTTTTAAATATTTGTAAAACTATTTCATTTTATATATTAAAAATAATATAAATATTCTTAAATTATATTTTATTAATGGTATTTAAGTTATTTTCATTATTATTACATCAAAAAATTATAATAAATTATAATTATAAATTTTAACAATAAGATGATCTTACTAAATATTTTTAATTTATTTTTAAAATAAAATTTAAGAGTTTATAAATTTTAAAAATATCTTATAAACTTCGTAATCTTAAAATATCTTTAAAATAAGCTTAGGCAAACACCTTGTTAGTGATATCTATGTTACTCTTTTGAGTTTTTTTATTATGTAAGTTTAATAAATAATGAAATAATTTAAAATATGATTTGATACAAAATTAAAAATATATTTAAAATATTGACTGACCTATATATTTTTTATGGGGTGAAAATTTTTAATTTTTTTATTGAATTATAACGAGCATATGCCCATTTTCTTCAAATTTTAGTAGAGGGGAAGAAAAAAAAATCAATAAATAAATAAAACAAAACCACAACAACAACAAACAACTGTTACTTGGTCATTTAGAACAGAGATGCTAAACTTCTGTAAAAATAGGGATCACAGTTAAAATGTCTTTAACAAAAACTGTAGTGAACCTATCCTAAGGATGAAAATTACAAGTTGATTTACACCGAATTTCCTTATGTTTGGTTTCATTCTAATGATACACCCATTTTAATAATTATATGTTTAAATTTTTTTTCTTTCTTTTTTACTTTTATACAATTTTAAAAAAATACACATACACACATGCACAAAAATTTGTAAACAAACTTGGCTACTACATTAAAAAGAAAAAATTATAATAGGCGGTCGACATTGTATTCTTATAAGCACTTAGACCAATTAATTTTATAATTCACAGAAGTGTGCATGAATCTATTCCATTTTATATATTAAGGTTAACAATTTATTTTTAATTAATCCATAACTATTAGAATACTCTTACTTATATATATATACATAGTGCTTTAACTCCGTCTCTTAATTATAATTTATTTCATTATCTTCCCACAAATCTAATTAATTATCTTTTTTCCTTCAATATTCTTTCTTAATTTCAAAATAATAATAATTTACTTTTTTAAAACACCAGATGCATGTATATTTTTATCTCTAATTAATACTGTCCCCAGTCAAGGTACCCGATCAAGAACGGATACGATATTTCATCCCAAGTGAACCAACGGATTTCTAACGCAATCACCGACTCTAATAACGGAGTTTCAATCCGAGATGGTTCACTGACGACGTCGTTCAGTGTGAAACCATTACCAGCCTTTCAAGCCAAACAACGACGCCTAAAAACAATGAAAATCATTGACAATTGAAACACATGCTTTTAACTTGGACTCCCCCTATCTAAAGTCGACCCTGAAGGCGTGGCTATAATGTCTCGTCTTCGTCTAAGTAATTTAAGCAATGAACCCCCCCCCCAGGGTATGATTCTTGGCTCCGATTCCAAGCCAAACATGTATTATTAACTTAAATACATTGCCACCTTGTTATCCATTGTAGCTAATCACTTGGCTGCGTACAAAGGAATGCATCTTTTGGAAGTTCACACACCGTACATTCCCCACTGCAGAAACCAATATCAGCACTGAATTGCTAAAAATGCAACTGTCAAGAGGCAATTCGACCATGTAAAAGCGCAACGCTCTCCTTCGCGGTACCAGTACAAATTTTAAATGCACTACTTTGGGGAGGGAGGAAATGTAGCAACCAGAACAAAAAAAAATGGAAGGACGAGAAAAAGCTAAACCATCGCCACTACGGCTATTTCATAACACAGACAAGCATTTTAGCCTTGAATAAAAATTAGATATATGAAACTAGGAGAAGGCCGCCCATCAATCAACCTTCATGGTCATCCAGGTCACCGAGACGTTACTGGTACGTTCAGGTGAGATTTGGTTTGCTATCAACTCTACAAGAATATGAAACCATGTTGGGCTCGTCGTGAGGTTCCATTCAGAAACAACATAATGAACATCAGTTCTCTTCTTTGTACTCTGGATTCTCTTTTAGGATGACAAATCCTTCCAGAATGGGCGATAGAGGGACATATCTGCAAAGCCATTAGAGATTAGAATGCAATTTGTGTTTGGCACAACGCACGGAACCATTAAAAGAACACAATCTCACTTCTCAGTTGCAAGCTCTGCCCTATCACCATGAGATAGTAGAACGGGCGTTGAGTGGGTCTGGAAGCCCGTTATGGTCTTGGGGCGACCTGCCTGACCAACAACATCAACAGCTTGGCCCACACGGACAGGTACTGACAGAGGTTTCAGGTTTTCATCCACGGTCATTAGCATCCTTGGCTGTAGAGAAAAAGACTTTTATTAGCAGGAACAGCAGTAAGAAGGCTAAAGAAACCAAGTAATGGAACCAAAAAGCAGATCCAAAAGGGACAGGTAAACATCCCAACATGGATAAAGAAATTCAAAAATGGCGGAGATTATACACCTGCATGGCCAGAGCAAGGAAGTATAGAACATAATGATATTTCCCCAAGATGACAGCTTTCATATCAAGACATGCATGCAGCAAAATCACGAGTCCGGCCAGTGAGGTCCTGCAAATGTAAACAGGGGGTCAAGATTGCAGGCAAAATCAAGACATGCACCCAGAACCTAGTCTCCAAAAGAGTTAAAACAAAATCCAAAATGCAGTATTGTGTATGTGTGTGCGTGCTTATGCATTCTGTGTATGTGCTGAAACATACATGCATGCATATGCACAAACACAATTGCAACTCAACTATAACACCTGGCCCCATGTTTTTGCACCACTAACAAGCAAACACATTGATTCCACTCGTGTATTCATGCTTCTTGGTTCTAATAGATATCCTCGGTTACCTCTAGAGTTAGCCACCGAAATTAATTCTTCCAAAAGCCATAGAAGAATGAAGAGTCTTGGAAACTGAATCAGTAAGATGAAGTTTCAATGCAACTACTTTTGGCTAAATTGCAGCCTAACCTACTAGATTTGGAGAACCTGACTTGCCGAGCTAAATGAAATATATTTCAGAGACAGTTAAACTGTTTCTGTAAATTTTCTTGAATACTGAGTAAAAATTGGCTATATTGTTTGTGATAGCCCTGCATGGGTGACAAGATCTCTAGATCTTTATGCCACTAGTCACACCATAGCTGAAGTTATAGGAAATTAAGTAATAGCACAACTATGAAAACATTGGCCATCCCAAATAAAATACAGAACCAGAAATCTCATGGTGAGCTTTTGAGACATGTACAATGCCACATTTACCATTAGGGCTCATTTGAATTAACAGAGAATATAATCATTTTTCTAACTACATTGCAGCAATCACAATGCTCCAACCTGGCCTCCAACTGAGAATGTTTCGCATATAGGCCCTAAAAGTACTAAAGAACATATGGAACTTTTTATTTTCTAGCAAGCACCATAATCTGGTCCATGCACAGGCTTCTTCAGAAAGCAATCAAAATTAAAATTGACAATATGTTAACAGAGAGCAATCAAAATTAAAATTGACAATATGTTAAACCAACTTTATAGATAACTTACGGGGACAATAGAAAACGTTCAGAATGATATGGAGAAAGTGTCAATAACCCCTTGCCCAGATGGACAAGACCTTGAGCAATCCGCACCTTCACAATTTGCAAATAAATATTTTAGGTAATATAATATACATTTCAGAATTCGGATGTACATGAAGATAGCCTCGTGGTGAAAAATCTCAAATAGAATGCATACACAAAAAAGAAGGCTGGCATCTTTGTAGTAATAGCTCGACAGATTACGAAGCATTCCAGCTATTCTGGCATTGTTGGTTCCAGCACCTATCAAACCCAGTGAAATAATGGCAGCCTGCAATTCAAAAAACACATAAATAATCCACTTCCACCCACAAAATAATTACCTGAAGAACAATTTAAAAGAAAAAAACAAGCCTGCCTAAGTATCATTTTACCATTGCAACTTCCGTGTCTGCATCATGACTGAGCCTGCTTAATGTGTCCATGACATTGACCTGTTTGTACAACCAAATAAGTCAAAACAAGTATATCAAGTAAATGTAAACTAGGCATTGGTAAATTGAGCATCTTCCTAGTACTTTGGAATTAAATCACTCTCAATACAGTATTCATAATGACATGTTAAATTAAGTCTCAAATATGACAATCATGTAATTTTCCCACTTCCAAAAATTATAGGTCTCAATTTCTTGTTGACGCCGTCTCATCACAGATTTTCAGCTTCGGCACTGTTAAAGCATTTGTAATCAAAGTAGTCTTGGAAACCTATTAAACATATGTGATTAACAATGTTGAAAAGTAGACCACTTCTCAGAACAGAAGATGAAAATAGGCCGGCCCATATGCATCAGAGAACATATTACCTTTGGGTTTGATATGCAAACAAGGCCAAGAGCCAAAGGTACAGCTCTTCTAATGTTCTGCTCTCCATACTGCAAAAGATGCTCTAATGAACGAATGGCCATCTCAAGCCCCAGTTCCTCCGCCATTGCTACCATAGCAATTCCAAGAACAGCCGGTCCCTGGTATGTTTCACCTTTATCTAGATGTTGTGCACACTGACCAAGAAAGTGTTGCACCTGCGACGGGAAACAGCAATTCGAAACTTAAATTGGCAAAGAAAGAAGCACAAACAAATGCAACTGAAAGAGTATATAACCTTCAGAACATTCCCAGTTCCTGCATATGCACAAGAGAGAAGGGTCATGTCGCAATGTTTTCTAATTTTTTCACTAAATGTCTTCGAAACTTCAGCTGTAGCTTCTACACTTTCCTGTCACGAGAGGAGGTCAAATATTAATACACAAAAGCTGGAGCACTGAAGTGTTACAGATTGAAATGCTTGGCACCTTTCTGCATAACCTTATCCTAATTTGAAACCAAATAAATAAGAAAAACATCTAAAAGCTTAACACAGGGAAGTGGCCATAGTTACCTGCTTCCCAAGATAAAGCAGACCAAGGCCCAAAGTCAATAAACGAGCAAGGGCATCCCCCAATTCTGACTCACTTCGGTCCATCAATGCAAATATGATTGCCTGGGCAACCTCTTCATTACAGGAGCCCACATACACCAAGCCTAGAGAGATTGCAGTAAACGCAATCACATCTAGAGATGACTTTCCATCTCCAAGTATGGGCATTAGTACACTGCGAACCTGATAGCCTCACACAGAGAGATTTAAGGAATTATAGATGCATTGCATATTACAGATGTTCAAAAATATTTTCCAACAATTTTAGCAGGTCAAGTATACAATCATTGGGCTGGTTGGACAGAGGAAACTCACTTGCACGTTCTGAGAACCTGCGTATGCAAGACCTAGTCCCATTATTGCGCCTATTTTAATTGAAGAATCTTCTCTGTCTATGTAATCGGCTAGAAGAGCCAATGCCTGACAAAATAACAGCAGACGTCAGGAACACATCAAAATTGCAGATCAATTCCAATTGAATGCACAAATATAATTCTTTAATTATATAATTTGTTCATTGTCTCTGCTTGCACATAACATTCAGGACAAGAGGTCAAAAATTAACTCTTACAGGGTCACACTCATTCTGGACATTGCAGTTCACGATTCCAACTCCCAATAATGCACCTGCAGTCACATGACTATCGGAGCTATGGAAATATTTGTCTAGTTGAGACAGTCCAGAGTCAACATCCCAAAGCAGAATCATGCCCTACAGCGCCCAAAACACAACGTGAATATTCAGCCACTTGACAAAATATCCAAATAAAATGAAACAAATAGTACAGGTACACACCAGACTTGCTGCAGCACTGGCCTTCCCATGGTCTTTATTCTTAAAGAGCCAGCCTGTTGAAGAGCTACCGCCAGATGCTTCAGCTGGAGCAGTCATCAACTTATCCTGCACAAGTACAAAGGACACGGCAAAAGAATAAAGATAAGAGAAGATCTGGAACTTTTTACCCCACGCAATGAACCCAAATACAGCTTATACTAACCTGACCAAAACCAGCATTTACAAATGCATTCACAAATGTCGCTGCCAAATTCTGCCTGGCCGAATCAACAGTTCCTCCACCGCTACCACGGCCATCAATTAGATGTGCCTGATAAATTCACAGAAACAATTTAGAACAGAACATATTTTGTTTGAGCATTAATTTATTTTTGAGAAGTGAAAATGGAAATATTAAAAGTTTATAAATCAGTCAACAATATAAGCCAGCAACACCAGGTTCATCTTCAGAATGAGAGAAAAGTTTAACTCAAATCTAATCAGGCAATAGAAAAGATCAAACAGAGGTAGACCTTGTAAATATCCTCAGGAGATTTGGGTTCCATAACTTCAATATCACGAGCAAGTGTAAGATAGCCTTCATTAATCTTATTGTTACGGATGATATCTTGCAAAGTTTCCCTTTCATCGTGTTCCGCAATCATGGTTTCATCAAGTTCAAAATAAGCAGAAGCAGTGCCCTGTATATCAACAAGGTCAAAAACACATTTTAAATTAAAATGACAACAAACTCATTTTTAACAAAAAGGCAGACAAGTTTATGATTCCAGACACTGCCAACGGTGTTCCAGTTTCCTGATAAAGTGTTTGCATCCAGATAATATTCAAGAAAATTGCAGAATCAGTGTACAATTAGATTCTGAAGGGCATTATTTTTCAGGAATACCATATACCACCGAAACAAGCTGGTCCAAAGTTTCCCACAATAAAATATATTCATACATATTAAGGCACTGCACCTTTGGTCTTTCATTCAGCATTACATGGTCAAACTTTTGTGACTTAGCTCTGCACAAGCCCTAATAATCAACCAAAGTATCCTTAGAGTGTAACACAAAATACTTAACCAATTTTAAACCCTCAATCTACCTCATGTAAAACATAACATGAACATAGAATATAAAGCTTCTGTTCTACATTTCTTCATTCCTTTAGATTCAACAATGTGATGAAACCTCACTAAAAATTAGTTGAGTCAAATACCTAAAACTTTCTGGGACAAGATTAGCTATAGTGTTCCAAGTCATCTTATCAAAGAAACTATCATAACCCGTACACTGCCCAATCAGAAAACAATACACAATAAAACAGACAAAACTGAGGCTAAAGTCAATCCACACACTCACTTTAACTAAAAGAAAACCCCACCAACAGAACAATAAGATATATCAACAGAGGAGAAAAGGAGAAAACTGAAATTAGATGCAGCATTACCAAATACCAAAAAGCAAAGTTCCAGATACTTACATGGCGAGCCAGGATAAAACAAAATTGCTGTCTCAGGAGAGGATCTTTACAAGTTTGGAAAAGCTGTTTTACATACTGCAAAAGAACACAGACACCAAATTTATAGCAAATATCTGGTATAATTTATACAATCAATGAACTACAGATTATATGGTGGGATCTGCATTTTGTGACTTCAAATTTAGCTAAGACTACGAAAGTAAGCATCTCATAATCACCATAAGTACAAACCTGCAGATTATCGAGGTACAAGGCAATCTGCAGCGCTCTTGGATATTCTTCAAATTTCATATAGATTAAGTGTGCAATATCCAAAACTAACATGTCATCTGGACCAGGAAGATATCTGAAGCAGTAAAATTTAGTTAATTTCACGACACAATTGTTAACAATCGGGGGGGGGGGGGGGGGGGGGGGCGGGCAGCACAGAACAACCAGTGTGAAAGATGGACCCTTTTACCGAATTTCAATTGCTAACTGACTCAACAAAGCAAGGCATGAGAGCAATGGTATTTCCAATCATGTCAATACTAGAGGATCCAAATTCCAAACCATGTTCATGGAACCAAAAGTTTTAAAGACAGGACTGGAAACATTAAAAAGATGAAGGTTAGCACAAACTCCTTGGATAATTGCAAATTCCTAACCCGTCTCGTGTGATAAAGGGATTTGAATAATTTATTATTGTTTGATATGCAGCTTATCCTTCAGATGTTCTTTTGATTCTAACAACGATAAAACAATAATGCTTTTATTATTAAAAAAATAGCCACCCTTTTGCTAGGGAAAAAGGGAAGCACAAAAACAAGTCCAGCCAGGCACCATCCTGTCCTCTGATTGCCCTTAACTCACAACTTCAGGCAAAACAAGGGCCAGGCCTGATTTGCATTTAAACCAACCCACTAGATGCCCGTATTATCCACCCAAAAATATTTAAGACTGGCCCATGCCACTAAGGTGTAGAAGCATCACCTGTAGCAAATTTTGAGGAAACCAGACATCCAAAATGTTGTTGATTCTCTCTTGAAAAAAAAAATGACTAGTTACAAAGATCAAACAAATTATTTCTTAGTCAGATATTCTCAACAAGTAGTAGGGTCAAAACTGTTTGACCTAAGTCTATCCGAACATATAAACCAGTTGCAGGTGGGACAGTCTTGAGAATTGAGAGCATATAATGAGATCTACTGACATGGTGAGACAAAGATCTATAATAACTGGAAATACCCAATTTCTATGAAGAGCCATTTAGCAAGCATTGATAGTCAATATTTGCAGGTAGACTCAACATTATATCATGCAAGAAAAATGCCCTTTCTTAAAATTGAAGGAGGCATTAACCAGAGAGGGAAGCTCTCTCTATGTTTTCACTTTATTCAATGCTGTAGACAGTGAAAACAAGGGGGCTTTAGCATGATCTTTATATATTATCAGATGCCAGAATTTTCTAAAATAGTCTATTTTTGGAATTGGCTAATCTAGTTCTAGAAAGAAATAATGTATATAGAGTAAAATAAGATGTTTTTTCGTGAATTGTTCGTTTGAGCTTAGAAAAGTAAGCTTGAAAGCGGGGAATTCTTAAAGGGGAATCTTCAGTCTTGTCTTAGAAGCCAGAACCATTATTCCTGGAACTACTGCTGAAAGGGGGACTCGGTGTAGTCTGAAAGATCATGCCATCAACGAATTTACCACCAAAGCTTAAAGCTAAATTAAAGTAAAGGCTGATTCTCATGTACATATATGGAAAAAAAAAATTTAAGAAATCAAAGATCAAACCACATAAGGCCAAGGAATCTGCTTACTTTGCTGAACTAGTAAGATATAGACACGTCCTCTTATAATTTGCACTATCCACATGCTCCACTAACAGATCAAGGTCTTCAACCTGGGATAGCAGAAACAATTATACATTTATCTTCTCTCCCAAAAGTACACACCATATGTGATTCTTAAGCAGTAAAATGACGCAGTAATACCTCCATAAGAAGATCTACTGCTTCAGGCTCAGCATTATGCTGCAAGTAGAAGAAAGTACAAGTAAAAATTTATGTTCTAATAATGAACACAAGAGGCTCCGGGCTTAAAAACCCATTACTCTGGTTTTTAAATACAAATTACCTACCAACAGCACAGATAAACCAAGCCATGCAATTTATAGATTGCCTTTTTTTTACTAATGAGAATCACACCTTCATATGGAAAGCAACAATTTGCACCACCAGCTCCATGAGATCATCAATTGGGCTTTCTTCACTCTGAAATAAATCAAGCATAGAATATTCAGAAGCTATTGACTATGGAAACATTCCAAACTGGCATATTCAACAGTAGTGACAATTTAATTAATAAGGAAGAACTTTGCCCAACTCAATCAATCAACTTTCCTCGGTAAAACAGACATGCACATTGGTCATTCATACAAAACAGAATCTTATAATTATTTGGCTAACTATATGACAAAGGAGTGTCAAAATGCGAAAAACGCAATTTTCAAAGAACTACTTTTGTGTTTTGTAAACAGTATAAACCAACAAAGAAGTCTAAAGATCTATTCTGATAATCAAAATAAACAAAGTGAAACAAAAAAGGAAGTTATCATTGTTCGGATTTTTTAATTTCTTCATTTTAATTCCTATACAATAACATTCAGCCCACACACATATCATTCATTTACCAACATATGTTATAATGTTTAGCAATTCAAGTCACACGTATCCAATCGTTATATCCACCACTTCATCACCACTAATTTTATTCATGTCCATATCTGGCCTTTTTAAGCTTGAAAATCTACGAGGTATAATGTCTAGGAGGCATTATGTCTTTGTAAGCTTTATCACTAATCTCAACATGACTCAACTACAAACTCTAATCAAGTTGAAGAAAGCTCAACCAACCAACTACTGCATGATTAGAAAAAAAAGAAAAATAAAACTACAAACAAATTTAGTGATGTTATAACCATACTGCAGGTAACCCATGGCATAAACTACTTGACTATGCAAACAGGTTATTTATATGGCATATTAATTTAATTGATAATCATACTCAGCAATAATATGAGATTAACTTTGTATGAGAAAGGAGATACAGGGAATCCTAATAAAAGACGCTTATTGAGAATAAAGAAAAAAATGAAGTAATTGTTTGCATCCTTGTTTTTTTAAGTGCATAGTGCTTACTGCACTTATCTAGTGGAAAATTAAAGCGGACGCACTTTTCTTTGGGGCCTTTTTTTTCCAATGCATAAAATCATAAGCCAAACAGAAAACAATCACTGTAGCCCTTATCCATATATGGTCTGAGATTCATTAGGTGGTTATAAGGTAATCATAGTTCTGCAAAACTTTTCTCTTTCTAGGATGATTGTACATCTCTGGTTTTATATCTTTATTTGGAACGTTAGACGCTACATTTTCATTAACAACCAATATACTATTTTATACTAAAGCTTCACATCCAAGCAACAAAAATTCAAAGATTAAGAAACGAAAGAGAAAACATTCGAGTTGTTAACAACACTTCAATTGAGCCAATAAAGCATTGCGCTACATTATATTTAAAATCATCATAGAAGTTCAAGTAAACCAAATTTAATGTTATTTCTAGCAGTTCAAAAATTCTTGATCAAATTTAAGCAGCAATAACACATTTACAATAGTTCAATTTCAGATGCTACGCTAGAAAAATCAATCAAACTTTTCGATCATATAGCCACATGCACGAGCTTGCTCTAAAGATATAATATACGTTCTAACCTGCCGTTTTGCAAACTCTTGCGAAATTTCCCCTGCCAAATTCCTGTATTTGTGAAGCACCAAATTCCAAAATAGCATCAGATTAACCTCAGTTGCAGGGTTAGAAGCCCATCTTCAAAAATAATGATGATGATGTGTGTGTGTGTGTGTACAAAGAACTAAACTATAAAAGATATCACATATGCCCAAAGTGTTAACAAGAATAAAAAAAACACCATTCCCCATGTATCTCGTGAAGTTATTGTTACATAAAAACGTAACTAAGAAGAGGTACCACCCCTTAGTACCTTAATCACACTAAAATACAGGACATGAATCCACAATTTAATAGTTAGAAAATATAAGTATGACAAATCTACCTGGTTTTTTGAATAAAAATCATTAAACTTCCAAACTAACAATGAAATGATCCACACTTCAATGCCGAAAATAAATCTTATTTGACAGTTAGAATGATCATCGTCAAGAAGACACAAGAATAAGCATGAGACAGAGGACAAAAACTTCCCAATGTCATGTATAAACATAATCACAGACCTATATAGTTAAATAATATTCCAGATCCTCACCTTACATACTCATGACCCCATGAACCAATATCACCATCTGAACCTAACAATCTGTATTTCAAGCTCTCCTGCAATTATTAGCATTTCAAGACATGATGATCTTACACAACATAAATACAAAAACATTTTCAAAAGAATGTAATCATGCACAAAAAAGAGCATCATTATGTGTATAGTTTCAACTAAATTAAAAGAAAACAGAAGCATCATACATCACAGGTATGCTTATAATGATCCCTGGCCATGCAGACCAGAACCACCAAAAGCTTAGGCTGCGATTGGACAACCATCTACCACGACAGTACTATGCCAACAAAATATTGGTTGGTTGGCACCAGTCTAAGAAAATTTCCCTTAAAAACATTTTGGCCTACCAATATTTTTCCTACTGTATCTCTACACTCAATCCCTTTATATTTCCCACTCTACCCTACCCCACTTGCATCTAAATATAATGCCAATAATCTTTTCTAACCACTAAAATACTGTATTTTGTTCCACCATCATTCTTACAAACACACATAGCAACCTATCATACCAAACACTATTACTTTCCTGTAGAGACATCATTGTCATGTTTTTTCTCACAAAACTCATCCAATCACACATATCCTTTTACTATTTACTCTAAAATATTAAATCTCACCTAATCTCTCAAAATCAATTCCTGAAGATGAGAGCTATCCAATTGCTGTCTTAAATTTCATGAAGATCTTTATGGCATCATTAGTTTAACAGAGCAATACACTTGGAGACAGAGTACTTTCACACTCTACAAAGAACTAAATTCAAGCAAACATTTTTGAACATTCATGCATATTTGACAATAAAAAAAAAAGAAAACAAAATTCTTAATTGCTCATTTTGCATTTTTCAGCCGGATTTGGAGGGACTAAAATTTTTTTATCATTATTTTTTAAGTTCCAATATCATTCTATCAAAATATAAGCCAATCTATACAGATTAAAGGTTTATATTACGTAGGCAGAGAGTAGTTGGAGTAATGTGGGTCATCATAGAAATTCACCCATCTAAAAAATAAATTTAAAGATTCAAAACTATCTTAACTGCCAAAGATGGGTTTAACGTGCAGCGTCTGAACCAAGTATAATGAAGCACCACAGGCTCTTCCTCATTCACTTTTATGCATGCTTATGGGTACGAAACACAAATTACTTGCTCACGAGATAACTCCAGCTAAAATTGGTATAGAAAAAATAAATCCAAATTCATTTCCGGTTCACTGAGCAACAAACAGTCACTGATAGTTGAATGAAGCACTTTAATGAGAGTTGAGCACATTTAACAGGTGAGTGTTAACAGTGGAGTGTTAACTGGCTGTTAGATTGAATATGACTTCTTGGCTTATCCCATTAGATGTTTTGCAAGCAGTGACACGTCATTAAAGGACAAGAGCTATGATGCTGAAAAAAAGAGCTGCAAACTTTATTCACATGCACTAAGCAGGATGGACAGCATACCCTTTCTCCTTCAGGAGACATTGTCAAAGCCAAAACAGAAAGTATATCTGCGAGCAGTTTCTGAGGGAAAGATGTGGAGAGGGAAGTTAAGTTTGAAGAGAAATAATTTGTACAAAAACGTCAACATATGGAAAAATAAGACAATAAAATACTGCATAATTATCACCTTTAAATCTGACTCAGCCATGTTCTCATAATGAGCTTGTAGAGTTCCATAATGAGGACGTAAGAACTTCAACGGCTTTGGGACAGAAGTCATGGAGCTGGTTGCAGTACGAATTTCTTGCCTAGAGAAGAAAACCAAAAGATGGAACTATTTAAGTATTTGCATATATCCAGTACTGTCATTTAAAGCAATGTAACAGCACATAATTACCATATCCTGGAGAGATGTTTAGCTAAATGAACTAAAAAGCTAAAGTGACTATTTGCATAGTCTCCATGTCTGGACAAAAAGATATAAATTGAAATCCGAAAATAATTGGCCACAGTAATCAAAACAAGAGGCGAAAAATCCTTATAATTCAATAGGCATTAGAGTGTTACAAAAATATAAAATCTTCTCGATTTTATAATTAGAAATCACTTAATGGCATTACCTGCTTCAAAAGGCATTAGAGTAATGCAAAAATATAAAATCTTGTCGATTTTATAATTAGAAATCACTTAATGGCATTACCTGCAGTTATGTAGCCACATGCTCCCAGCATCTTAAAGGAGTCGAAAATTTTTGGCATATGTATAATGTTTTGGAGCTTATATTTATCTATTGCAGGAGTACATAAAACAGAATTTTGGTTGATTATTCATTTTGAAATTGGAATAAATTTATACATTGAGGATTTCAAAATCAAATCTAGGACCGTGTTGTGATTAGGGACATCAGCATGTGTAACTATTAGCTGGCCCAGCCTCAGACCTGCTGTGTTTTGGGTACATTTTTATTAACTATATTGAGATCTTGGACCTCTTCAGGTTTTAGTTAGGCCTCAAATCCTGCCAAACCCACCCCATGACATAAAAATTGATCCGTTTATAGTGTTTCCTCTTTCAAATGGCCTTTCACCTTCTCCAAAAGTTCCTTCTCTTTCACTTTCTCATTTCCCCTATTAAATGTTTCCTCTTTGTTTTCTCTTCCTGCCCTCTCCCTTCTTGCCTTTGGTGGTCTTCTGTTTTCTTTCTCCTTTATTTTCTGCCTTTTGGTTCTTCTCTTCTCCTTTTTCTTTTCTATCAATCTGTTTTCTTTTATTTGTTTTCTTTCTTTTATTACTTTCTTGTTTCTTATGAAATCATTTTCTACATGGCAATTAATCCTGTGTATATACTGTGTTTATACAAGATCTTAAAAAAGAAAAGAGTTTTTTAAAAAAAAAAAACAGATCAACTGGCTGCTCAGGTTAGACCCAAAGGATACAGGGATGAGGTGGAACGGATCTCAGGTGGAGGAAAAGGCAGGGTGAGGCGAGCTTCAGGTCTAGTAATCTGAAGGTAGGCAGGTCTCAGCTCTTGCTTATCCTCCCCTTTTTCCTCAAAGCTCAACCCTATTGCCATCCCTAACTCTTCATTCAATTTGATTCCAGCAGTCTTTAGTAATATTCAACGAGCCATGCTTGCTTTTGTCAAAATATAAGATGTGATCCTCACCAATCCAAACAGAGTAACAGATTGTAGGTTCCAGCGATCAAATATTGCATCAATGAAATTAAAGGCTCAGTATGTCACTTTTTCGAGCAGTCAGCATATTATAATTAGATTTGATCAATAAGTCAAGTGATATTATAATCTACAACGAAAGATATATCGAATTATTTAAATTTTTAGAAGAGACTCTACTTTAACTATACCAAGAATGACTTCAGTATTATAAGCCATCTCTCATTATTGATCAATTATAACCTGCAGCCACTCATAAGCATCTCTCAGAGCACACAAAAGCAACAAATCAGACAAATCATCAACATCACACCAAGAATGGCTTCAGTATTATAAGCCATCTCTCATCATTGATTGATTCTAATCTGCAGCCATTCATCAGCATCTCTAAGAGCACACAAAAGCAACAAATGGCACAAATAATCAACGTCACACACATGGTCCACTGCAGAACCCATTTAAATTCTTTAGTAGCTAGTAGTATATGATTGGCATAACACTTATTACCAGCTTCTAAACCAAAATCCTATTTCGCATAGCCTTTCTTTCTATCAGTAATTATTAATCTCAACATAGCTTGACAATGATATTATGAATTGTATGTGAATTGTGATGTACAGTTATGCTTCACAGGTACTTTAATTCTCATTTTACTTTCTTCCGTCCTTCCTTCCTAGATGTTTTTTGCTTACCACATCATGATATTATTTCTAAATTTACAGTACCTTAATTTTTTCTTCTCCTCATAAGACAATAAAATACCTTTTGCATTTGACAATAATTTTGGAACAACAGCAACTAAAAGCAGCCCTAGTTTCATCGCATCTATTTAGTTTTCCAGTTAGCATTCACAAGAGAAAAAAAAAATAAAGGTCACGAGCCCTTTTCTTCTCCAGCCTAATCCAAATTCATCTTTTACACGTTGCCTAGCTTTTGAAAAAGCCGATAAATATTTTATCGTCTTTTCAAGCAATGTAGGTAGTGAATTCCATAATGCAACTATTTTTTCAGCGCTTGGCATAAAAGGATACCTGCAATGACCCCATAATACATCATGCAGTTGTTTTGTTTTAAAAGGTTTTTACTGGAGTTAGCCTATTATTTGGAAACATTTTTTAAGGAATAAAATCTGGTAGTGTGTTTGGTGTAAATTTTTTATGATTAGTGCAAAAATGGCAAATTATACATTGATTAATTTTTTTCATATGTTTATGCATATATTATATGAAAATTAGATGATGTGATAATATATAATTTGATGAATAATTTTTAGGGAATATTTATAAGTGAATGTATATGCATGCATAATGACGTGATTAGTGGGATGATTAAACTTTAAATGTTAGTGTGTATTGAAAAAAAGTACTTTCGAAGTATTGTATGTTTAGAAGTTGTATTTATTATGTGTGCATTTTTTGAAAGAAAAAAGAAACCACAGTCCATAATATTTGGCCAACATCCACCTGGTGATTTTGGACACCAGAACCAACAAACAACCATCAAAGACAACACTGGAAAGTGGAAACTGATACCCAATTGCCAACCTACCTAGCAGTAAATCTAAATGGCAACGGGCTCAGACATCTCTTTAAAGATGAAACTTCATCTTAAACCACAAATTAAGAGAAGTCACGGATTAAAATTTAGAGACTAATTACAACGCTTTTGTCAGCATAAATAGTATATCAGAGATAAACGACAAAAATAAATCAATTTGCACATCCATCTGCAATAAATTAAATCAAGCATCCCTCCATTCTCTTAAGAAGAATAACTACATACCTCATGCTCTCCAGCGCAACTTTCTGCAGTTCAGGATCTGAGTCTTGCACCCTCTCCACGTACAACTCTAATTGCTGCTTCAACGCCAAGTCCTCCTCCGACTATAACCAATAGAAAGAACAAAAAATTACTGAATCCATGGCTTGCACTTCAAATTACTAGTAATAACCCAAGCATTCGCCTATATAAGAAAGAGCTCGTGACTTCCACCCTAATTTAAGCAAACAAATGATCACTTTACAACTTACAAGATCTTCGTCCTTCTTCTCATCCTTCTTTTTTGGATCTTTCGAAGGAACCTTCACCGACGTCTGGTCCCTGGTGGCTCCAGCATTGGAGCTGCCTCCGCTGTTGGGTTCCGCTGGTGCCATATGTACTAATGGAAGCTATAAGCCTAGCAACTGAAAACCGGTCGAACACAGTTCTCGGGTCCAGCAATCGAAAGAAAAAATTGAATCGGAGGCTTGTTAGAGACTGACGAGAAATGAGAAATCTGGGCACCGATGGAATTGGTTGAGCCCTAGGAAACCAAAGGCGAAGAAGCTGGACGGAGAAATAGAAAAGGTTTCCCTTCGGCCAAGCAATGGCTGTTTCTCCCCAATTCTCGTATCTCGTTTTTAAAAAGCGATAGAAAACTTGGGCTTTATGGGCCTTCTCGGATTTCTAATTCCCGATCCATTACTATATGGGCCATGGCCTCCATGAACTGGCCCAGAGAAAGTCTTCTTGACTTGGACGTGGCCCACTAATTCCAGGGAATATTTTTTTAACTCAAATTGGAAGAAATAGACAAGCTAGACAAAGCCAGCTTTGATGATTGAAAATGATTCAAAATAGTTGGACAAATCTAGTCACTAGTGAAGAAAATGGTGTATCTGTGCTTATCAGAGAGAGATGCTATGGGCTTGGAAGAAGATGAGGAGATTATCACAAATGCAATAAGCCATTAATTACACATTATAGTAAGAGTGAATGCAGCTCTTAAAATTTTATAAATAGGCTCACTGCTATCAAAACTGAACAAGACCCCAGTGGTGACAATGCCTCTGGCAAGAGGCTGAGACAACCTTTGTTGAGCAAATAAAGGCTTTAAGCTGCTTTTATTTCATTTGCTCAATAGAGGAAATAGTTTACCTTCTCATAATTTTGTACTCCCAATGCTAAAAGCACATCCTTGGAGCCAAAATAAAATGAGGAAAATGCACTTTCCATCAAATGCCTCTACTTACTTTTAACTACTCTCTTCACCTCCATTTCCTCATTGGCCCAATTCTCTATGAATCAACTGCATCTTAAACATAAATAAATCAAATCCATTAAATTGCAACACCATAAATTAGGAGAAAAGAAGCATGTATATAATTAAGAACAACAAATCCCAGCAAGGATCGCCCACGTTAATTTGTGGCTTTAATGACTCTAAAACTTTTCATGCCTTGATTTAAGTTCAACAACTCTACCAATAGAAACCTTCTTATCAATGTAGACCTTCTTATCTTAATTATCAAGTTCACACCAAATGCTTGTAAATAAATGAGTTCCCAATTAAACACAAATATTATAAAAAACAACACCAATGTCTAAATGCTGCAAAACGTCTTTCTTGGACACTTCACTACATAATAATTCCACTTTGTATCAAAAGTAAAAGATGAATAAAATCTATATTAACATGAAGCAATATTCTTGTGTATGTAGAAAAAAATATCCTCAAAATGAGAACATAAAAATGAAAAAGAAAGAAGATAAAACATGAAAACCTTGGGTATTTGATTGTAAATAAAGGACTGTGCATATTATATTTCAATACACAAAGACCACACGAAATTGTGCAAATTATACAATTTTGGTATTAACGCTTGCTTAAATTGGCAATTTTTTCTAAAAGAAGAAGAAGTGGAAACAAAAGTTGCAGGTTGATAAATACACAAATTAAAGTGGTTAAAGAAATTTTAGTACCATTTGGCAAATTGACACATTTTAGAGTAAAATATGAAGTAGGGAAATACTTAGCTTCAATCCTCTTCCTTAATCTGGCGTCCTTTGATGATGTGCCATGACTAGCCATTTCTTAACTTATTTATCTACAATAAACATTAAATCAAGACTATTTAAAGTTCAACTAAGATACATATACTATCAAAGATATTAAAAGGACAATGGACATTTAATTGGCTTTAGAGGTAAGATAGCATTGCTAGCCCTCTCTTTGGCATTTTTGACATTGTTTTTTATCATACGATATGTTTTACCATTTACAAACTTCATGAATAATGATTAGGTTGTAGGAGAAAAGTTGTCACTTGTGAGTGCTATAACAAATTTAGAACTCAACTATACACAACATTTATCAAAAGGCTCGAGCACATTACTATGTCATAAACATTTGATCACCCTGTTGCACAATATTTGTAGGAAGACAAAGGTAAACTTTAGGCCCTCTCATCTCTGTCGATTAGTCGCACTTGGTAATTAGATGCAAGACTTGTAGACACCAAACATAGAAGACCTCAATTTTAGCCTAACTCACAAAATCAAATGAAAGGCACAAATGGAGTTATATTTGGAGCATAAGAGCTATGGAATAAATTATTATACAAAAAATTTGGAAGATGGAGATTTCAAGAAAAGAGGAGGAATATGATGTTTACAAGAGAGTGATGATTGGATGAAAGAGTGACAAGGAATGAAGTTGGGGAAAAGCTTATTTTACATTGTTGACACTGGAACTTAATAAAAAGATTTGTTTTTCAACAAACTATTTGGGGCATTAATTTACCTTCTAAAATATCTCTCATTTCAAACTTAAGATCATTATAACGTTCTAAAGCTCTTTATAACATTGTAAAGTTTGTTTAACTCTTTTTATATAATTTTGTAATGTTTTTCACCAACGATTCGATGTTGAAACACAATTGAAATTGAATCTAAAGGATTTACTGTTGGATAAATACCTTTGATAGACTGACATAATGTGGAAAATGAAAACAATTAAGATTGTATCTATTTCTTGAGAAATTCACTAGAAAAATCTCACCTTGACTATTTTTTGGGATAAGTTTTTTCAAAATTCTTCTTCTTTTTTTTTTTTTTCCAGGAGAGATAGTGTTGTTTAAGTAAAGATGACATTTTTGATAATGTTGTTTAAGTAAAAATGACATTTTCCACAAGACACTTAAAAATTTAGTATTACAACTAATAATGGATGGCCTTTTTTTTATTGAGATAATCAACTTTTAACATGAGATAGCATAAAAACAAAAGAACAATATATAGTACGCATTATGAGGCTCATGGTCAATTTTTTTTACATAAAAGCATCTTGATGAGTAATATTCAATGTTTTTCATGGTCCTAATAACTTGAAGTTAGCAATTAATGACTTGTTCTAGGTCATACTCAACCAATTCATGTTGTTTGGGACCCACTATTGCTTTTTGTGACTTGTAATATGACTGATTCCATAGCTTATATTAGCGTTATATTGTCTTGAAAAGGCAGTTGATGCATATTCAAAGCCTTAGATTGATGAATTTCAAAAATTATTAGAAACAGGTGTTGAGACCAATATTGCTTATAACCAAAGAAAAATCAAATAATGTTATTACTAAGGCTATGCAAAATCCTATTTGACCAACTGATCAAGTCAACTTGCCACCTATAATTTGTTGATTTTAATTTTTTAATAAGTAGTGATAGTTTTTAAATTTTGGAAACCACTATTTTGGGCCAAGTGGTAAGTTTATCGATTGCAAATTCCTGAACCAGCAGCCAACCCCTCCATACATGCATGCATGTTGACACATATAATATATTTATAAGATTATTGTGATTTGCTATGCATATTTATGAACACTTGAACAAATTTCCACTCCAAAAAATCTATTTTACAAAAGGCTTTGATATTTATTTGATCTCTCTCTCTTTTTGTTTTTCAATTAGCCTTAATTTATAATTATTATTAATTCTTTTTAAAGTTATTGTTTATATGTTTGAATGAAATTAAAAATATGTTGATTAACTATGTTGGTTATTGAAAATGCACTAATACTTACATCTAGGTCCTTTTTTTTTATTTTTTTCATATCAATCACTATACTTGATGTTCATAATTTTTGATTTGATAAATTTTTAACGATCTTGTACATGCACAGTTCTTTTTTTAAGCACAATCCCAGATGCCTATACTTAAAAGAGCTAAACAGTAAAATTGAAGAGTAAAAGTTTGTCTTTACTTTTAAACTCGATTGTTGACAATGTAGGTTTTTAATTAAAATCTTGAAATAATTGAAGATTTGTTAAAAAATTTGGATGGCATTGCAATTGAAGATTTAACATGTACAAACGTGATTACAAGAGAAATCTAAATTTGAATGCAAGAATGATACAAACGAGTATTAATCTTATTAAATGGTATCGACCTTTTTTTTATGAAATATTAATCAATAAAAATTATGAGTTTTAAATCTTTAAAAATATTTTAAATTGGCCTGACTAAAAATTGAACTCCTTTATTTAATTTCAAAAATCACCCGGAGCTCCTTAGAGCTCACATCTATGGAGGCTAGGCACCTTGATATAAGCTCTGTACCCAAAGTCGATTTCTTTTCAAAAAATTTTCTCTTAAATGTTTTAGTTTGAGAAAATTCATAGACCGTCACAATCTCAATTTATGCAAATTCACCTAGATTGGAATTTTTAATAAACGTTTCAAGCAATTAAAAATTTTAATATTAAAATTTAAAGGGCAAAAACATACTAAAAGTTCAATTTTCTCATCACGAGCTTCATTCCAGTTTAGTAGGAAGAAGCACCACAATTCCTTAAACAGTAGACAAATTGACTCTTTCACAATAGCTTATTTTGCTCATATTTATTATATTTTAAATATAAGACAGGGAGCTACGGACAAATAGAACACCTTTTAGGAGTATTTATATGAATCGAAAATGCATGGATATGATATATTAAAAATTTTTCTATCCATTCGGCTTTGAGAAATAAGAAACCATTTGTCTGATGGGACCTTTTTGTCTCAAGAAACTGTAAAATTTAACCATTACAAACCTACTTTGCTTGAACACTGAACTTCTGTAATGACGCCTTGCGATTTTCGTTTTCTTTCAAGTTGTATTTGCCTCTTAATATTATTATTTTTTTAACTATGTACATGTTTTGTTGCGTATTAAAAATAATAATATGTGTACACATAATTGCAAATGAGTAGAGACATGCCTAAATATATAGACTTTTAGAAGAAAAATAATTTAATTAAACTTTAAATAGATGATATTTGATATATAATATATTATTTTGTCATTTCATACCTAAATAAGATTTAATTCATCATGACAAGAAGAATATGGGGTGGATTTGTACATAATTAGTGCTTTCATATTTGGAAAAAAATAAATATATCACGTGCATATATAGAGAGTGTGAGAGATTTCATTGTCTTACCAGAAAAAATTACAGTGAGTAATTTTTGCACCAGGAACTGTGGGATAATCATAGGCATTTCATTATAGGAATTAACATAATATCATGAAAATATATTTGGAATATGAAACTATGTAATAATTTTAGTTTATGGTACATCTTTTCAAATGCAAGTTGTTTTGCACAATAAAAAAAATACATATTTAGAAAAATAAATATGTTGGAACAGGATATCAATAAACTAGTGTATCTGGTTTATGTTTTGTTTTGAAAATAAGGTTAAGATTTGTTAGAATAAGGAAAATATATTAATTTTTCATTTTTTGGTTGTCTTATAGATATATAAATTATTTTAAAATACCACAATTTGTCTAGTTAATGAAATTTTTATTTGGTAAAAATATACATATAAATACTATATGATAAGTGAGTGACCATATTTTTAGATACAAATGGTACTTAAATTCTAAATATAAACTAGTAAAACAGGACACTTTAATATTTTTACACAATATGTGAGTGCATCTAAAATCTAACGTGTAAATTACTATTGTTGTTATTATTTTTAATTTTTTATTTTTATTGTATAAATATTTTGAAATATGTTGTCTTTGTGCTTTATTTTTATAATTTATCAAAAATCATATACTTGTGTTTGCATAATTATAAAAAAATATTAAATATATAATTTTGTGCATGTAATGAAGTATAAAATTATGTTGACAAAGAGAGGAGAAATAAATGGCGCAAAAAATTAAAAAAAAAAAGAGGATACGAGCACTATAATAAAATATAAAACTATTATATGTTTTTGATAATTTTAGTAGTGATAACAGTAAATTTATTTAAATTTTAATATTATATTAGAAAATTCACGTAAATAAAAGACAAAAGATATAAGTAACAAATGAAATACATGATAAACAAAAGTAAGTTAACCACAAAATGAAAAGAAAATACAAAAAAAGCAAATTTTTTTTTAGAATGGCTTTGACAATTTTTCAGTAACCATTTTCTTTTGTGTGTGTATGTGTGTTTTTACCATTTTATCCCCCGTTTTTTGATTTTTTTCGTAAACCCTTTTTTTTAGTGAACATTAAAAGTATAGAGTTACTTTTGTAATTAGATTTAGTGACAGAAACAGGCTTTTAGGTCTCACCTATTCTTGAATAGCGCAGATGCATTTCTTAAGTCATCACCAATTCTTGAATAGTCTGGATGTGTACGCACATCGCCGGAGATCTCATCCGCAACCTTGACTCCTTCGAACAGCTGGCATTGGGTGAGTCAGCTTTGCCACTTCCACTTATAGCAAAATTCACACAGATAAAAACATTAAATAAATTGTGCCATCTCAGCCCCACCCAATGCCCAGTCCATACAGAATTGTGAATTCCCTAACTTGTCTGTACTCACGGAGAAAATGAGGAAATCGCTGTCCAGAAATTAAGAACAATTCTGAAAAGAGAACTAGGACACCGATAAGAAATGCACACAAGATTTATTTCATCAAAGCGATAGAAATTTCACTAAACTGAGTTGTACTCTTCCTGGCCTCAAAACTCCAATATAAGGAAAAAGAAAAAAGAAAAATACGAGCAGCTATTTAATGACAGATTGTGGAGGTATCTTTGATATACCCTGACGCTGCAGTTCTAACATGACACTGTCAATAGAGGGGGGCTTCAGTCCTAGTGGCAGTGGCAGCCATGGCTTTGATAGCACATCTCCAATGACGGCATCAATGCTTTCCTTACACTGCTAAAACATTCATGATGATGAAGTCAGGAAAACAACGTAGCGATGGGAAAACATTCAGGTGCTGCAATGGAAGACTAGACAAGAGAGAAAATGGTTTCCTCGTTCCAGTGCATAATTGCAGTTTCAGACTGCGTTTATTCACACTTCTTTCCCGCTTAGATTTCTTTCTATCAGAAGTTTAAATTACCTTGCACAGAACATGTAACTTGTATGGGTAGAGTATTTCATTGAGATGTGAGAACAATGATCATGGAAATAAGAAGTGATGCTTACTATATTCACGAAAATGTAAAGCAAGCCAAACGGTCGATGATAAAATAATTTGATTAAGATGAGATGTCAATCTCCACAAAGGATAAGAAGCTCTTAGTGGAAATGAGACATAATATTATCTTATGGATTAATGATGCCTGTTGCACTTGAAATCAAGTCATCAATAGAAAAAGGCCATTCCCGGTCCATTACTTGTTTGTTTGTACATTGAAAATTTCAACTCTTACCCATAATTAGTGAGTTTATAAGATTACCGTTAATTGAAAAAACCCAATACACTCAAATACAATTATTAATATACCATTACTTATTTATATATTTTATTCTCACCCTTTTCTCTAACATATAAATATATATTAATAACATAAGAAAGTTTGATTGCACCATGTGTAATTTACTAAAATCTCCTTAACTATTTATACATTATATTTTCACTCACTCAATTTTAGTTTTTTTTCTACATCTCAATTCCATTTTTTTTTCAAATTTATTTCTTTTTCTATTTATTCTGTATTCTACTCTATATAATAGTATTAGTGACTAGATTTTGGCTGCACTATAAATTATTATATTGACTTTATTTGACTATTTTTATTGTTCTTTCCTTTTTGAATTTTTTTAATAAATGATTTTAAATTTTTTCCTTCCATATTTTTTTTTATATCTTTCAATTCACTCTCTTTAATGTTCCAAAAAAAATACTCTTCATTTTTTATTTTAAAAATTTTTATACTTCCAACTTTAAATTAATTTTAATTTTAATACAATTTGTCAAAGTTAATTAAATATTATAATTTATAAAAGTGTGCCAATATCATCAGTATAGCATAAAAAATGCATGTTTAATAGAAAAATTGGTCAAGCAAACTGGAGCTAGTGTCTTATTTATACACCAAACAAACAACTTAGGCCCTATCATACTACCTTATTTGTATTGATTTTGATCTCCATGCAGAAACAAAAGGTTATGTTCACATTGAAGAACATAATACATAAATGGACGCCAAATTAGGTAAGTTGCCTTGTTTCTCTATAGAGTATTTTCTATTATTTGGCAAGTACTCTGAAGAACTTGCATTCCAACCTGCAAACGCCACTAACTCACCTCCAAACTTTTCTCATGCATTGCAAAGAAGAGGTTTAATTCTTGTGATGAAGGATATGTTGACAATAAGTGATACGATGTGAAGCATGAAATAGGGTTGAAATTCAAAGCACAACATGCAAAGAAAGAAGGATTAAAGCATGTTTAGTCCCAAGGACACACAAACACAAGATTTGTATGGAAATAACATGAATCCATATGTAAAATAATAATAATATAAAATTGAAAATTTGTTTAAAAATAAGAAAGCTTAAATTCACCAGCCTCAAGTACCCTATTTATAGTTATGAAGCCTAATTCTTAAGGAATCTGGTCTCTACTGGGAAAAGAACTTGAATAAATTCTGATTCTACTAAATAATATCAAAACAAATAATATTTCCATCAAAATCTATTATAGAATCCTGTTTAGACTGTAGAAATAATCCTAAATTGACTAGGGACAAAAATTATACGAAAGTAAAGAAAAAACTCACACAGGACTTTTCCAATGGAGTCAGGACCAAATGCCCACTCTATCGTAGGCTTCAACCACTTTCTAAAGATTTTTGTATCAAGCATTGGCTTTATCTTACTCCCAATAGATCCTAGTTTTGATTAAGGGTGTAAATAAGTTAAGCTTAAATCAAGCACCTCTATTTTTTTTGAGCTTGAGCTTGAACTCAAAACAAAAAATATAAAACTCGAGCTCAAACTTGAGCTACATGCACAAGTGTTGAGCTTGAGTTTGATTCAATTTACATTAAATTTTTAAAATTTTAATATTAATTAATTTAATTAGTTTTATAACTCAAATATAAAATAAAATAATGTTTACAATAATTTGAATAATAAAAAGTAATAACATATTTAAAAATGTATCCATTCAATTAAATTTAACTAAGAGAATAAATTTAAAATACATTTTGAGAGTGAAACATCATTTTAAAACAATATGAAAATAACTATTGACAATATATTTTGAAACATAACTTAAAATTTATAAAATAGCACATTAATTTTGAAAAAAAATACTTTTTAAGGTTCTCAATTACAAATTTAAAATATTTTAATAATTAGATAAAAATTATTTTTTGGGATCCTCCACAAACTTTTCAACAATGGCATAATTTTAATCTATCTAAAAATTTTATATAATATATACAATATTTTATAAATAATACATATTTATTATTTTGATAAAATTTTTGTAAGGTTCTGCTCTTATTTTAATTGAGTTATATTTATTTTTGTTATTTTAATTAGAAATTTTGAAATGTATTTTAATTGTATCATTTGATAGAGTGAGCTAAATATATATCATAGTGATACATATGAAATAAAAATTTAAAAATTCTCAATTTTTTTACCTAAAATTTCATAAGAATATAAAAAAGGTATACATCAAAATTAAAATTTAATTTATTGTATATATTTATATGTATAACAATTACTATATAGTAAAATAGTACTAAAGATACATAATTGTATTAATTTATAATATTTGCAATTTATTTAAATTATTTATCATTTTATGCAAGTACAATATTATGAACATTCCAAATTTTAAATGAAAATTTTTTAAATTTCTATTTCTAAAACACATATAAAATTTAAAATCTCACATCTTATTTATTTATAAATGAAATATTATACACTAATATGTTAATAAAAAATGCACAATTATATTAATCAGCAATATCCAAATTTCATGTAGAATCTATACATATTTTAATATACTTTCTTACATTTTTTTAAAACTAAACTAAAATTTTGAATATTTTTAAAGCGTTACAAAGAATTTTATATTTTAAAAGTTTAAAATATATTTAC
The DNA here is from genome assembly GCA_019155195.1 of Avicennia marina. Lineage (NCBI taxonomy): Eukaryota > Viridiplantae > Streptophyta > Magnoliopsida > Lamiales > Acanthaceae > Avicennia > Avicennia marina. The sequence goes on along the minus strand of CM032754.1, from coordinate 3,781,738 downwards.
TCAAACCAAAAAACATCGTATATACATGTAGATAAAATCATATATAAAATAATTACTATAAATTAACATAATGCTACTATTTAAATGTATCATTTATATATTAATAAATTGTTATTTATAGAAAAAATAAAAAAAATAAGAAAAGCTTGTGAGCTTTCGAACACACAAAAATAATCTCGAGCTCGAATAGGCCCAATTTGAGCTCGAGCAACGTCGAGTTCAAATCGAGCATTAATTGAGCCGGTTCGTGAGGTTTGAGAACTGATTTAACTCATCTTGCACCCTTCAACTCCAACTCGATTGCACCACTTATTTCATTTCTCGATGGGGCAAATCATTCCACGTCAGCCCCCCTTGAAAAGTAAATCAGTCCTTGAGTTCTATTGAAAACCAAGGCTTAAGGGAGCTTCCAATTGCACCAATTCCAGGATCCAGTATATTATTTTGTTAATTCACACTCGTGGAAACTTTGATTGTCGCTTCATCCTCCAAATATCCTGTTGGCCTTCACAAGTCCTTTATGCCTTTTTCATGTATTATTTTGATATGATTGTTTATCCATGCACATGTATCCTAAAGTAACCACAACAATTCTCCCCACATTGATCAATATAATCAATAAATTCTTGTAGTGATGACACATCCATTAACACACTGCAATGCTCCAAAGGCAAAACAAATCCAACTAGTAGTACAAGTTAAAATTGCACATTAATTGATCCATAAGTCTATGTTATCATATATCTAAAGTGGAGTCACTAATGTGAATGGATTCTTCACATACAACTGTTGAGCTCTACAAATGCTATGTGTAGCAACTAGTTCCTTCTTCAATTTTATTTTCCTAGGACGAATAAGGAACTTTTGTGAATGACTGAGAATGGTAATGGCTGACTTGTTTTGAGCAAAATCTAATTCGTGCCAGCATCAATGTGGTTGTCTGGTATGAATCACAATGGTCGATGAGCACAATTTTCAATATGACCCAGCATAGTAGGCTTGTGACACCTTTTGAATTTTGAGGCATAAATTTATCTTTATGGCATTAGCTTTCTTCACCACTTTAAATTGTGCACCTTCAGTCAAAGGATGGAGAATGTACCTCTCACCATGATTAATTATTCTACCTGTGTCCTCACCAACTAATATGGCAACAAGTAAATCTTGCTTCCACGTGCCCCTAAAATAATTCGGCACTTATCCATACAAACAATATCACACACCACCTCATCAAAATATATGCCAGCATTGAAAGGCACTCAACAACAACTTTCTCTACCAAGTAGTTTCTCATTTTATAGGGGATTATAATTTATGTAAAATTATATTCTTATTTTTGATATCTTCTATAAATTATACCCAACCTCATACTATAAATTGATGTAGAATTTTATCAATAAACTATAACTCAATTTTTTCTATTCTCTCAATAAGAAAGAAATGAGGCAAGGCAAAGCTAGGGGGTAAACACAGTGCTCAAACTATTGTGAATTTGTGATAGCCAGTGTATTTTGTGAAGAGTCAATGATTGGTTCGTTAAGAAAATACCATGACCCTGATTGTTGGATGTTTCCCAAAGTTGGTATAAAAACCTAGATGTGTTTGCATATTTTAGCCAGGTTTTGAAATGCTTCCAAGAAGAGAGAACAGAAGCATGTTTAAGAAACACATTTCTCAATGCAATTTTAGAATTTAGATAAAAGAATGAAAAAATGTGACCTTAGTCATCATTCCTTACGGTCATTAAATGAAAAAATGATAAAATCAACAGTTGTAGAAAATTTTATGTAATGACAGTCATTTGGAAGATTATTTTTTACACAACAATGTACAATGGTTCTAAAATGTCATAAAATATGAAACAACTTTTCTTTGATAGCTTCAGATACCCAGTTCTCCGGTTATTACTTGACACTAGAGTGCAAGAGTGGCAAAGAACATCTATAATGAGCTTTTACAAGGTAATTCAGTTGATGTCTGTTTTCTAGATACCATGTCGTATGATTATATGAGAATTACTTTGCTTAAGGACTTAGAGAGACATAGGACAATAAAGAAATCTAACCGGATGAGAGTCAGATGGGGGTTGGGGCAGCGTCCGTCCGCAAGGCACAAAGGGGACACCAACATCAGGTTCTACTCTGCACGTGTACACTGGTGGAGTAGTGAACCCCTGCATGAATGTTATTTGGCTAAGGACAACAATTTCCTCATTTACGTCCATGAATTTTTTAGATTTAGACAGGCATATAAAAAGAGAAGATGTAGCTGAAAATCAATTAAAAGAGAGTTTTTTGTATGTACTGTGGATGGGAAATGCGGAAAGTAAGGCATTCCTGGTGCTGGAACCTACATAAAAGCCAAATTAAATTAGAGCAAGGAGAGATTGGCTGCAGTAAAAATGCGTTTGAGAGTCATACACTTACATCCTGGTGGCAGCAATGCCACAAAGAAGTGTCCCCAGGTAGCAGTGCTGGCATAGGATGAGCTGGGGTCCAAACTGGTAGAGGTGGCACAGATGGATGACCCCACACATGTAATGGTGTAGAGTGATTCACTGGTGCCACTGGAGGGAAAGCCATGGATGGTACAACCCACGAATTCACATCTCTGTTCATTGTCCTCCTGGTGGTTCCATAAATCTGCCGCCTCCGGTTCCAGGTTGCCACTTCAGCTTCTCGTGCAAACAAATGTTTCCGATGGGATCGGTATTTCTGCATGTTAAAAGAATAAAAAATTCAAATAATTAAGCATGTCTTGGACTATCATATCATTTAATCCTTCCAGTAATCTTCCTTTCAGCTATTGAAGGAAAAATCAAATGTTCTACATAGGGCACCAGAAGTATTATACTGCACGAACATAGTTAGAAGTTTCAGGTAAACTTTATTTCAAGCAAAGAGTATTTAATCTTGACAGTTACAGAATTGCACTGGAAAAACCTTTTGCTATAGCATATAGCCTTAGAACTTTGGGACAAACAAAGGAATCAAATAAGCTCAAGAATACAGTACAAGTCACACAATTCCTCAAACATTTGACTGGTAAAAAACTCTAGTTGCTTTATAATGAGATGCACATGGTCAAGATTCTGTAGAAGTTAAATCCCTGAAAACTGATGGCTATTAACATCAGAAGATGGCAAAATAAAGTAGTCAATAGCAAAAAGGGACGACTATGTTAGTTTTTATTTTTAGGTTAGTGGTTTCATGTGTGTTTTTCTTAGAAATTATGCAAGAAAGATAAAATAAATTTTAAAAAGTGTAAATGATTATAATATGTGTTTTGAAGGGAAAAAGTAAAAACAAACATAAACAGTTTTTATCCAAATAGTTTTGGCAATGAAAATTGACAGAAGAAGCATGAGAGAAGAAGCCTAGAGCATGCACATACTTGAAGGTGGCTGGCAACATTATGGCGAGTAAGATAATCAACTCCCATAAGTTCTAGAATCTTTGAAGGCACAGCCTTATCCACACCTAGCTGTTCCACTGCTTGGACAAACTGCCTGTGCAGCTCAGGTGTCCAATCCACCTGTGTGCAAAAATAAAGAAATTATTTCCACTTCTCTTCAAGTCTTAAATTCTTGCCGCCAGACTGAACCACGTGAACATGCACACATTATCAATCCTAAGGTTTGAAAGTGCAATTTAACTTAAGCCATGTATTTGTACATTTGCTACAGGATACATGTGACAAATCCACAAACATGACAGAGAAAGACAATTTTCATAACAATTTCGCAAGTTTATGTGTTTCTAACGATAAACACCCTTCAACACACTTTCACTAGAAATGTAACCCCAGAATTCAAGTTAGTTTTGGAGAATATTCGAGCTCACCTTCACCTTCTTCTTCCCTGGATGATTATTTAAATGACCTGATGATTTCTTTCCTTCATCATTTCCAACAGATGGATTAACCACAATGGAATCCTCCCTTTTAATCTCAGTTTCCTGTCCCTGAATTAAGCTCGACCCTGAACCAAGGTTCGATGCAGGTGCAGAGTGAGCTTTTTGTCCTTCAACAGAATTATATTCTTTATCCACTTTGTCTGATGCTGATGCAGTAGCGGTGGTATTCATCTTATATTCCTCATTGGTGGTAACCATGTATTCAGCACTAATTTTTGAGTCATCTCCAAATCCTGCTACAGTCCCATCGATGATCCCCATATAATGCAATAAACAACACTGTCAAGAGAAGTCCCATCTGATAGGTAGGGAAACTAATTTTGTTCCATTGAGGAAATATCCATTATACTTTGCCTTATATTTCCTCAATGGTGAGAAAGCAGGCATTATAGAGTACGTAATTAAAAATAATTCCACCATGGTCTTTTTAGGTCATGGGCCTTGTTTCATTGTAAATTTGCCCTGGCACAAGTCTATACTAGTTATACACTATTTGCTCCATGGAGTATTCACAGCCACATAAACAGAATATATGAACATAGAAATCAGATCTATGGCAATCCTTTTCACTCTGATAAAGAGGCCAAGATACATTAATACAGCCTTTTTTCACCTTTTTTTGCTTTTGTGGTTTTTAAATTGTTATACTGGGCAGGGTGAAGAGTCAAAGCTCCACAATTTATACTTTCATGCTTTATTTGCTATTTTCACAGTGAGTAGATTGCCCATACTTGCTCTTGAGTTGTTCGAATTTTTATTTTCCTTTCAGAGATTGAGACAGAGACAGAAATTTGGATTAATGTGTAAGATGCAGTAAATTAGTGGCATGGTTAAATAGGGAGAGGATCTTTCCTTCAAAATAAGATATAAGCTATAAAAACGAACGAAGGCAGACGTTTCCTTGCTAAATGTCATTAGAAAATTCAATAAAAGGAAAATTTTTACGAAAGCATGGAGTCAAGTTAGTGACACCAAATCTGCATTTCTCCTCAAAACACATATATGTTAATGAATTGGCATCCTAGCCCTAGAATTGCATTCCCCTGTTTGACGACACAATTACAGACCCCTATGTCTGGCCTTTCTGAATAACAGGCCACTTGATATATCAGCGAGATCAACTTTTGGAATTCTTGATGCCAACCCCAGTAATTCTTTCTTCTCCTTCTGCCCAACTATACTTTCTACAAAAGCCATTTACCAACTAAAGGCCAAAGACTACTTTAGTAGCATGTGAGGTTCGGTCCAATGATCTTGTATGGTTACTGCTGCATAACACAGCACTCTGCTAATTGTGAATAAAAAACGGTAAAGACTAGTTTCCCAAAATTTATGTTCAAGCATGAATACGGAAGATTTTCCACGATATCACCTCCCAATACCAAACAATATATGAAGCTGTCCAACTCCTTTCGTATGTGACAAACAGTAGCTTTGTTTGAATCCAAAAGCGAAGGAGATGAATAACATGAAACAATAAAATAAACGTTTGAATCATCATTCCAAAAGATAAAATAAAAAATCTTCAACAAATGTATCTCATTTCAAGAGCAAGCATTACCACTCTAAAAACAAACTGCACCACTTTTTCCCCGTACAAATCAACCTAGTAACATATACTCGAGCATCAGTATTAGATCTACATAAGGCGGTAAGATGACATCTTGAGTAGTTATACATCCGGGATCCCGGGATCCCCGACACAGATAGACGGGACTAAACCCCACGGCTAGGTAACTTTATCTCTGAAACAAAATTAAAATAACCGTCTCTCAACTTAACAAACTGGATAAATTCAAAAAACTAATACCTCACGCCCTCCAGGCCAAATTTCTGCACAGTATCAGAGTCCGGTGCACTCCTCTGGGTACAACTTTTACTACTATTTCACTCCAGGTCCTTCCTGCGGGAAAAAATAAAAAATAAAAAATAAAGAACGACAAATAAAAACTCAAAACACCCACAGGCAGATGAGTGCACCATCTCCAAACTTGCATTCCATATTACAAGCATTAAACACCCAAGCTTCATTCTTAACGCACTCGAGAAAATGTTTAAGGAAATTCAACAAACCACTTGAACTGGAACTTACAACATTCGCTTTTTCGTCCTTCTAAGATGGCGACGGTGGCATGCGGACAACGGCGAGTAAGTCTGCACAGAGCTTTCTCCAATCGGCAACAGAAAACAAAATCTGAAAATTACGGATCTTAGGGGAGATCGCTCAAACAAACCCTAGGTTCCATGGCTGTTGTAGTCGCATCTCCACCACTTTTTCGCTGAGCTAATTGTCAGTCATGGATGGATGAGAGCGAAAGGCTTCACAAGCCTGTAAGTTGTGATCATAAATCATTATGACGTTGTTCGTTAGTGACATTATTGGCTCATTAAGGAAATATAATTTTCCCGTAGCCCCCTGAACTACACTAATTATAGCACTTTGCCCCCTCGTTCTGTAAAGATGACGCAATTTGTCTCCTTTAATTAAATTCTAATTGAGAATACCATCAAAACTAAAATTGTATATATTTCGTTTGAACTTAATTAGAAATTTAAATACATTAGTTTAAATTAGACAATTATAAATTGACATAATTAAGTTTTGCATAAACAATGAATTGATTTACTAAATTATCAATTGCATAATTGTAATATATCATCTTTTTAGTGGTTGATGCTTTTAATAGAAGTTGAACTATTGAGTCTCAGTAATTATTCAATAGCTATTTGTGATCATTAGTATGAAAATTTATATACTAAATAAACAATAGTTTAAAAATATGAGCAAAGTAACAAAGCTAATGCTGTGTTTAGTTGCAATTTTAAGGTTTTTACTTTAAAAACACACACAAACACAAACAACTCTCAATCCGTAATATATAAAAATTATTTTTTAACTTTATTATGTACTTAAATAAATATTTAAATTTTAATCTTTGCTTTTATTTAAAACCAAATATATTCACATTTATATATATTTATACTTTATGAACTAATATTTTTATACTATCACATTATTCATTTATTATAATATATTAAACATATAACAAGCATATAATAATCAAATTAAATATGCACACTTATTATTTTTATATTATTCATATATTTTTTTTGTAAAGCTTACATTTTATTTTTACTTTCAAAAAAATTACAAACAAACATGGTCAATAAATTTAGCTCCACGAGCTTTTTTGAAAAAATCAAAAGTGGCTTTGTAAGCTAAATTTGTTGACTATATTTGTTTTTTAAGTTTTGCACGTATTTTTAAATATTTTTATTTGAAAAATTATATAAAAACAAAAAATAAAATAAAATTTTAAAATATAATAATTAATACGTGTTTTTTACTTTGAAATTTAAAAACAAAGAGGAACAATTATTAAAAGGCTTGTCGGCCTTCAAACTGGAGTTGGTTGGTGTGGGGAGAAGCCACTGTCTTAGGTTTGACCCTACAGATCTCCGTCGTCAGATTCATTGTCTGATCATATCACACTTGATGCTTCCTACACATCTATTCCTCTGTTTTAAAATAAAATACTCTGATTTTGCTTTTCAATTCATTTATAGCATAATTGGTGCAAATCTTTGCGAGCGACACCCATGTTTTCAAAATCGGCGCGAAGCGATTGGTTAAATTGGTTCGATCAGCTGTATGATTACACCTAAAAAAAATCGGTTATTATTTAAATTGATTAAACTTAATAAGAAAAACAATTAAAATTGAGTTGAATCAATCAACTCGACCACAAATCAGTTTTTACTATTTTTATTAATAAAAATTTTTTAAAATAAAAATTAACATTTTGATTAAATAAAAATAAATAAAATATTTTTATATCTACTTATAATTTCATTTTTATTTCTAAAATAATTTATTATTAAATAAGTGTTTTACTAACTATTTTTTTTATCAGTACTTATTTTATAATTTTTATTTATATTTTTTTTTATTAAATCATTGAAAATTTAAACATTATATTTTGAAATTAAAAATTTTCAGCTAATTGTGTTGTTTTCATTTTGCAAAATTCATTCTTTAATATTTATGTTTTTCTTTGAATTTAATTTAGTTTCTTTTATATTTTTGTAATATTTAATATTTATTGAATTATTAATTTTTTTATTACAAGCAAAACTTATCATTTGATATATTAATTGATGGGCATGAATTAATTTTATAATATTATTGTATATGTATAAATATATTATATATAATTTACAATAATCGATTTTTTGAAGACGATTAAACTGGTCGAACCAATCACTCATTTAATTTTTTAATTCGATAGTCGGTTTCGTTGTGAAAACATTAAGTGACACAAGTAAAGTTAGAAATAGAATAAAAATAAGGAGAAAAGAGAAAAATTAATTTATTGAATAATATATTTATAATGTATAAATTTTTCATGCAACCTTTAAATCGAAGGTGAAATATGAGAAAATTCTCCTATTTCCTTTTTCCCATACCCCACCTATTCATTCAATATAAAATGAAGAAAGCAAGGCAATGGTTGGAAAAGGGGTTTTGTTAGAAATAATTTTTGACGAGAATTGTGTTGGAAAAAATTATATATTTAATATAATACTTGATATTTTGAATATATTAATTTATTTGAATAAATATATAAAATATAATAATAATTGAATAACATGATAGTATATAAGTATAAAAATTAATTTTTATAGCATAATCATATATAAATGTTAGTGTGTATGTGTGTGTGTATATATATATATATTAATTTAATTATGAATAAGTATAATAATTAAAAAATAATTATATATATATATATGTGTAAGAAAAAGAACTTAAATTTAAATTTAAATTTAAATAATAAGATTGGTTTTGACTGTACAGAATTTGACGGAATACTGTAAAGTTGAAACATGTGTTCCAAATATAGCCTTAAATAATTCACAAAAAGTGAACAACATTTATGAGACCATGAGCAAGCCACGTAAGGTTTCTCATAGATGCTCTCAGTCCCCACCTAAGCTTTCCTCTGATTGACATTGGGTGACAACTAATAATTGGATAGATCTTATTTTTTGTGCGACAAAAGTGCCACTTTCTAACGTCTTGTATCCATCCTCGATCCAACAAGAAGTTCATGCAACTTTTAGTGGAGGATCCAACAGGAAGTTCATGCAACTTTTCGTGGAGGAGGGCCAAAGGCCGGTTATTGTAGGTCCACTTCTTCTTCATTGAAATTTGGCCATGGATTTTCTTCTTCCGGGTAATAATTATGATTTGACTTGGTACTATCATGATCATATTTCACAACACTTCTCCTTTCTTTAATTTTTCATAAAAATAAAAAGAAGAAATGTTAACTCTGGAAGGGCATCTTAAACGAGCTACAAGGGAAAGGTCACAATATAAAAGCCAGCTAAGTCACATAATTACTATTAATTAATTAATTTATTTATGAATATGGTGGTTTAGAGGTGAATTTTATTTTTTTTATGAAAATGGATTCTTAAAATTTGGTTATAAGATTTTTTTTTTTGAAATTTTTAGATCAATTATTCTTTTTTTGGTGGTGTATTCAATGATTTGATTTTCTGTGTATTTGATTAAATGAAATAGAAAGTCTTAATTGGCTAAAAATTTGTACTCAAATATAATACAAATTGCTATATGCTATGTTGCCACTACAGTTCAAAAGAACAAAATTTTTGGGCGATCATGACGTGATTTCTTTTTCATATTTTTTTTTTCAGACCGAGTTACTATATGTGGTTTGATCTAATTAAAAAAAATCAAAATTATAGTTTGAAAAACAGTTTGGTGCGGTTTACAGATGAGTTCATCTCAATATAGATAATCAAAGTACAATATTTATGAATGCAACAATACAACAAATACAATGGAAGAAATTTCAAGAGGACCACTCATCAATGCTCTTATTAATACTTAATAGCGATTATAAATACCATCTTAGTCATAATAAAATGAAATTAGTAGCATCCTATGTAAAAAAGTAATACATTGAATAATAATGCAATATAAAGACAACATTGCCACAAAGAAATATTTTCATCAACAATAATATTATCTGCATCTCAATTGTCTAAGATTGAGATATTATGGAAGGTCAAATTTCGGTAGGCATATAAACCATTCAAGTGATTTTGGAAGAAAATTGAAAAGAACTAAGTAAACAAAAATAAAAAAATAACTATAATTTGAAATGCAAACCTAATATGCATTATGCCCACATTAGTAGTTTACATAAGTTTTTGAGGTTGTAAAGAAGTTTGATCATTATAATTTTGTAGAAAAAGAAACCGGTATAAATAAATCAATAACAATTATAAGCATTAAAATAAATTCATGCGATTTTTACCATTTATTTAGTAATTTTTTTGAAAGGCTTTTGATTCAATCATGAAAACATAAAAAGTAACGGCAATAGCATAACTTGAACCTAAATGGTTTCGTTTTTTTTGAATTATGAAGTACATGACGCAAATGCAACTAATATGAAGAACTCAAATAAAACGATAGTCACAACCAACATGTCACTTGGTTAATACGTTGGAATCACTTAGACATCTTATGTAAATAATTTGATTTGACTATTTACAAGAAATATAAATTCTCAACTAGTTCTATGTACTCCCGTTCAAGAGAAAACTCAAAACAACATTCATAATTATTCTCACAAATCAAGAAAAGAGATATTTATAGTAGAATATGTTAAATCATAAATTTTGGAAAGCTAAAGAGATATGTAGACCTAAAAATAACATAAAGAAGGTCATTGAAAACCTAAAAATCTAATTTTCCTTAGTGTTGCGGTGAGTCTAGCTAACATGCAATTAATTAGGGTAGTTGAGATCGATTTAAACACAAGTCTAGACACTTTATAGATTATCGATCTAAGGAGACTAAGATTGATTCAAATGCCTAGACAACGATTCATTGAAGTTGCGATTGATCCATAGCACTGGGATCAATTTTGTAAAATCTCATTCTCAACCTCTAACATGATCACTTTGACTGTCAAAGCTTTGTTTTGGTCCCAATATATAACCATTTTCGCTCCAAAAAAGTCCATTTGCTCATGTGGATCCACAACCGCAGAACCGCATCAGCTCTGCTCATATTTTAACTTTTGTCTTCAAGTGATAACATATAATTTCATCATAAAATTTCATAAAATTTGAAATATTTAGATTATATATAAAATTATTTTTTTCATAAAATAATATATTAATTCAAAATAACCAAAATTTTAACTAAAAATTTTATTATCACAATATTTATTTAATATAAACATTTAGTTTTATTTAATTTGTATATATAAATTGGTGCTGTTTGGTGTGGTTTTCTTATTCCAAAACCTCCACAAAACCATAAAATGTGGTTTGATGTCAATAAAATTTTGAAACTACGCTTTATGCCTTAAATTTTTAAAGACAGTGTGGGCGATTCGAATGATTTTTAATTTTTTGTATCACTCCCAGCATAGTCTAGTGGCTATGTAGAACAAGTTTTTGAAGTTAAAATACAGTGAGTATTTTTTATGTGAATATTTTATAAATAATATTTAAAATAATAAATATATACGTTTGGTTTACATGTATATATATTTGTATATATAATATATAATATTAAATGTTATTATAGTGAATAGAAGAAATTAGGTTTTAAAGTATATGCATATGTAAACGAGACTATGTCACATTTGTAAAGGAAACAATTTGATTATACGTAAAATTATTATATTTTTCTAATATTTGTGTGTGCATATAAGAATGAAAAATTATTTTTAAAGTATTATATCTTTCAAATATGAATCTTTTGTGAGTCTGTTTTTCATGAAAATTTGGGTTAAAAAAGTGTTCTGAAGAAAGCTAATGGTAACATAATGCACCTAGGAAAAATATATTTACACAGTTATTTTAATTAAGTTAGCGTATGATAATATATTTCTGTTTCTACTATATATCATTTCACATATTTTTCAATACAAATACAATTGTGCACATTGTATTTGTGCAATTACTGACAAAAAAATAGATTTTTATTTTGGAAAATGATCATCTATAAATAGCTTTAATTACTTAAAAATGTACTAAATAAACATATTTTATTATTTTATATGCCCTTTTACAATTACCAAATAAAGTCAAATACACAATTTTACGTATAAAATAGATTAATGGTGCTATACTTATATTGAAAATTGATCACATTAATATCAATTTACATAAAAAACTATTATCCTAAGATTATGAATAAATAATATTTTAAACAGTAAAATGAATGTTCGATTTCAAGAAATACTTGTTGTAAACACATCAAATTCATGCTTAATTGAATATTGACATTTGCAATGATTTACTTAAATACCAATTAACCAATTTGAGAATTTAATTAAATACAGTTTCTAAAATAAATTATTGATATTTTAATACAAATAATATTGGCCAATCAAAATGTACCGAGTGTCAAATTTCATCAACTTGACAATCTAATCAAATCTTTTAAATTATGGAAGACATATATTAGCAGTTTGACAAGTCAAATCACATCAAATCAAATATTGCAGTTACAAAAAAACAGGTGTCATGTTAGCCAAGGACAACCAATCAAATTGTGTTACATCATCAAATGAATATGGAAAAAATTACTTTTTCACCACTGTAAATAGGAGTGTTCTTTTCATAATTTAATACACAACTTAAAGACAAGCAAATGTGTTCAAGCCAGGAGACTCCACATTTTATCTCCAAATTAAAGGAACATCCACAATGTTTTTAGTGAAATTTAAGGTGTTCATAAGTGTACTTTCATAAATTCGGTATTTGATTTGTAATTGCAGTGTTAAACCCACAAATTAATGTGTTTGATGGTCAAATTAGCTTGAAGGAAGATCAAACTTGCAAATTCTTCCAAAAGTATGTAGAAGGCCCTCCAAATTTTCTAAAATGAGGATTAGAGCATTATACGCACAAACTTAAGTTTGATACATTTGAATTAATCTTGTATGCATTTTCTTGTTTTTATAAAGGAATTTTATCCATAAGTTTCTAACACACTCAGTAAGATCTCTCCCTTCATCAAACATAAAACAATTTAGAATCACTGGCCAGAAAGTAAAGTCATCCAAAGTTGTGCCATCTCAAATTCTTTAGAGGTTGTTGCCTAAGGTTTTGGCATTGTTACATATAGTGCCAAAAAGAAAACTGGTGCATTTTGAGCCACACTACACTCCTGAGGTTGTAACAACATGCCCCATGCAAGGAAGAGACAAAGATTGCAAAGATGGTTTGATGCTCTTTAGTCTATCATGTGCATGTATCCTGCGAATTTAGGTTCTTGCCTTACTTTTTGAAAATTTCAAGTGTCTCTCAATTCCTATAAACTATTGTCATCATATAATGTAAAATTATGCATAAAAATTTTAAGATTAAGTAAGATCTCAGTAGATTAAGTGTCAAATGGCATTTGAATATGGTTGTTAGCACAACCTCTACAATGCTAGACAAGTAATGCAAATTTTTCTCACAAGCTAAATCAACTCGTCTGCTTGTCTAAAATATGGAACATCCAACACGTTCTAGAAGTATTCTCCACGGATCCTGAGATAGGTCCCTTCCAGTTGATGATGAAACAAAGAAAAACTCAACTTTTTGTTCATCAAACTCAACTTAATCTTTAGGAAAAATTAAAACGCCTTCCCCTAAAATTTGGGCTTTGTATAAATTAGTCTCTTAAGTATGAGAAATTACATATATTTCATTTTAGGAGAGGTATAAGTAATGTTTTGAAGGGTTAATTTGTGCAAAACCCACTCACAGGATGAACTTAAATGTTAGTCACTGATGTAATTGAGGAGAGATATGTAAAAATTTTCATTCTTGAAAGGTTGATTTGTACAATGCCTAAACCTTAAGAGAGGGTGTTGTAATTTCTTCTAATGTTCAACCCATCTAAGTCCTTTCTAAACTGTAGAAAACATCCCATTAAATAGGGAACATTTGTAGGAAGCTCAAAAGGAGTGAGGCTTGTATGGTGTTGGTGTTTAATTCTAGACACCTTGGCCAGAATTATGACACCATTGCTCAAGTTCTGTAATTATTGGTGTGTTTTTGAAACATATCTCAGCAACTATCTAAATTATTACTTCTGTATCCATATAAATAGACTTGTATGCAAATCCATTGAAATGCACGACAGAACAGATAGTTGGCAAACACTCAAGGATGCATATTTAGCACATAATGATTTAGTGTCCTTGTTTACTAAATTTCCCATTGCCATTTTCCAAGTTCCATTAAAATCAACAGATTGTTCAAAATTAATTGACCACGGTTCCGTGTAATTAATCTTGATAGAAAATACTTTTATTCCACCTTTTATGGAAGTCCTCCCAGGAAAGAAAATTAGAAACATTCTTAAAAAAACTTGTGCAAAGGCCTTTGAATCAACAAGTCCCAAGACCTAACAAAATGCATGCTTAGAGAGACATTCCTTGACTTAATGAACATCAAATGAACTTGGAATTCTCCACCTAGGATTCCCAATGTATTCAATCTGATTTGGGGCTTCTGTATTCTCTTATTAAAGGGCCAAAGCAATTTAGGCTTTTAAGAAAACAAATTCCTTGAATCTTTTCTGCAATTTGAAAATTTTCCAATGGGAATAGAATAAGCCTAATTAACAAATTGACAGTATTGTAAATTTACCTTGCACAACACCTTCAGTTGGATGCTTATGATGATAAGCTCGGCTTTCTTCAGTAGTGTCCTTTTCAAGTGGATTGGAGATGAGTTGAGGGCTTTCTTCCTAGTGGCTCCTCCATTTTCTCTTTCCCTTGGCCAATTATAGCTCATGTCCTAGGATGACGGGATCCCTGATGGGCTTTTCAACATACTTTCTGCGAGAGTAATCTCATTAGGTAGAATATCAAAGCTCTTTGTGCTATAGGCTGATGAAACGCGAGAAGTTTGCAATTTGGAACCCCCACCGTATCAGTGGCCACAGGCTGTTAGTGTCCCCCAGTCAACGAAGACATAAATGTGTTGGTTTGAATGGCACAAAGTGACGAATTTTCAAAGAGCCAAACTAAAAAAGAAGACGAGAATCAAGAGTTAAGGAACTACTTTTATTAGTGAAAAATTTGTTACGACTAATCTAGCACAAACAACCTCGTGTGTAAAGGCTATTTTATTAGCTCTACCTAAGAACTAAACTAGAAAATTACTTAACCAACTAAAGAGAAGTAGAGTCAATTAACTAAAGTAACGATGACAACAATTATGTGGAAATAGCAATCCTAACATCTACTAATCAATGAGAAGATGCTTGACTATAAAGCTATGAACTCCAAGATTTTTATCCATAGGTTTTGAATCAATTCTTCAACTGTCCAACACTAAGTCGATAGTGTGCCATTTAAGAGCAAATTGAAAATCATGAAGGTGCTTAGTTTTACCCTAATTAGTTTGAATAGCCATTGTTCATTTGCCTTTACTTGCATCTCTTAGCCATTTTCAAATTTCTCCTTTTGCTTCTAATCATCTTTAAAGGGTTTGAAGAGTTCCTTTTTGCTCATTATGTGGTTTGAACATTTACTATCAACAAACTAAACATCACCTTTTGGCATCAACTTAGGCTATGAACAACATGCCTTCTTTACTAGATTCTTCTGCATAATTTGGTTGCTTGTCCCTAAACCTACAATTAACTTTCACATGTCCAACTTCTTGCAATAGAAGCATTGGAACAACTCCCACCTGTCCCCAATTGGGGATGGTTATGGAACGGATAAGTTGACAAGTTGTGACAAAGTTGTCCTAAAAAATAAAAAAATTAATGGAAAATATTGTTCCAAAGTTGTCTCAAATTCTGAGACTAGCCAGAAGTCGTTCCATGCGATCCTAAATTGGGACGCAAATATGACTTGTCCCTAATATGGGATAGATTTGGGATGTGACCTTCGGAAGCCATCCTAGAATTGTCCAGCTATTCAACTCTTAGGTTTGACAGCTAGGATGGTTTCTTGATTGTCCCTGTTTTAGGACAACTGTGTGATGAGTAAGCTCTTTTGCAAGTAATATTGTCCAAGCTATCCCAGATAAATTTATTCAAAATTTTGAAATTATGGCAGTATCAATATTGTGCCAAATTTTGTGATGGTAAATAAACCATCTCTTATTTTGAGACGGCTTTCGGATAGGATCATCCTTTTGGAGGGCCTGCAGTCCCAAAACCATCCTAGAGAAATTAATAAAAAATGTCCACTCCAAAATCATCCCAATATCATCCTTAAATCTAGCACGAGTTTAGAGCCATCCCAAAGTAAGTGATATTTTGGGACGGTGTCATCAGTCTTGTTCCAAATGTCCCAAAGCCGTTCCAAATCAACTTTTTTAGTTTTTTCAAATTCTTCACATTGCCGGCTCAGTTTCTAAGATGGTTCATGTTCATCCCAAAATCATCACAAATTGAATCCCTAACTAGCTGTACAGTATAGGGCAACAATTAACACCCAAATGTACACTCCGCTATGGCTGAAGAAAGAGATGAGCCAATGAAATTCCATTGTCAAGGCAAGATGTTTATACGTTTCATATATGTTTGTAATATACCATCTTTAAATCTATTTCTCTGAAATCTACAATGAACAATCTTTTATAGATTTTTCTTGTTTCAAAACATATATTTGTGTGTGTGTGTGTGTGTGTATTTTGCCCAACTTATATGTGGGTATGAATTTGGAAGATATGAGTGGCTTTTTTTCACTGAAAATATATGCTAGAGAACTCTTATATTATAGATTTTATTTTATTTTGTTTATATGAATGTGCATGTTTCTAATTTTACATGAGCATATAACTTGTATTTGTAGGTTGTTTGTTTTCTGCATATATATTTAGGTAAATGTAATTTTTTTGTTGTGTTCCAAAAGTTTACAAAGTCTTGCATGTGTTTATGGGAATAGGGGTATATGCAAATCATATATATATATATATATATGTGTGTGTGTGTGTGTGTGTGTGTGTTGGAAATGAGAGTTTGGTGAATCTGAAATTTTTAATTTACAGGTTACCTGTTACGGTATATCAACTTGTGGATGTACAATAAAAATTTGCTAAGACATAGGAATTTGACACCAAAATTCAAGAATAGAGTGTATGAATTTGTTCATTGGGCTATGCAATAGTATGCATTCATAAAGGTTAAGGTGCAAGAATACAAAATTTTTGGTGTTGAATGAGGTTAGGGTGCAGTTATTCAAGAAGGGCTTTGTTTAGAATTATTATAACTTGATCAATCATGGTGAACCCTACTACTTTGACAGTAGAGGGTGTGAAGCGAGTAATGTAGGAACCTTTTCAACCTCAAAAAGTAATGCAATGATGTAGAATTTGGGATGGAAGCATCATATGGTACATGACGCATCTAGACATGGGCTAAGCTATGCATGGATGACTGGCCGTTCCTCAGTAGGGGATGAGTATGTTGGCGGCACTAGCTTTGCCACCACCCCATTGATCGGGACTTTAGCTACTAGATATTTAGATATAAAGGGAATGGTATATCAGTTTTTTGATGTTTTTTGTGTAGCTGACTAGTCATTATATAGTAGTTGTCAAAATTTGTTCTAATTGTTTGTTGTTGCACGATGGGTCAACATAAAGGCCGATCACAACATGTAACAATTTTGTTACGATGATATTTATGAATTTATTGGTGAGATACTCACATTTGATCACCTAATGTCACCTAATTTCTATATAGTACAAAAAGGTTGATATAAGATTTTGGGCTTCCAATTGTGAAAATTGATTGTTGCATGCCAGGTTGCATGTTGTATTAGAAAGATGATGAGGAATTGGAATAGTGCAAATTCTGTGGGGCGCCTAGATACAAAACAAGGAGAAATCCTTCGATTTAGGGTAAAGGGTCACACAAACATGTTTGTTCTACTTGCCACCAATTTCAAGGCTTTAGAGATTATATGCTTCTATTGTAACATTTGAGCACACAGCGTGGCATGCAAGTTATAAGATAGAGGAGGGGTGCATGTGCCTCCCGTTCGACTTGAAAGCATGATGTTACCTTGATAAAATGTATCTTAACTTTGTAATTGATGTAAAAAATGTACATCTTGGTCTTTGTGCAGATGTGTTTGCCCTTTATGGATCATATGAAAAGAAAAACTTGTGCTGGCCTATTGCCTTGACACCTTATAACTTATCTCAGATATATGCATGAAGTATCTATATATGTTTTTCACATTGGTTATTTTGGGCCCATCAAATCCAATGAGGCTCGTAGATGTTTACCTACAATTGCTTATTGATGAGTTAATACAGTTGTGGACAGTGGACAGTGTAATAAATGATACTCATCAGTAATGTTATTTCAATATACGGGTTGAACTCCTCTGGAAAATCAATAACTTGCTTGCTTATACAAGGATATTTGGGTGGAGTACAATTGGAGTAATGGGTTGTTCGATTTGCATGGTTTTAGTCGAGCTTTTTACTTGCCCTATGGTAGAAAAGTTTGCTACTTCGACACATCTCATAGGTGGTAGACAATCCACCTGGTTAGATATTTGGGTTTAGGGTTGACCATAAATGGACAAAAAGAAGTATATTATGGGACCTGTTGTTCTGGAAGACTAACTTGATATGATACAATCTTGATGTTATACACCTCGAGAAGAATGTTTTTGAAAACAACATCAACATGATTATAGATGTGAAAGAGAAGTCTAAATAGAACATCCAGACCAGGAAGGATGTTGGCATCATTTGTTTCTGTGTCGAGATTTCCGTGCCCTTAGACAGTAATGGTCCAAAATCCAAAGCTGCCTACACTCTTACCTGAGACCAAATGAAGAGGTGTGAGTGGCTAAAGTCACTTAGATTTCCTAATGGTTATGCTTCCAACATCAGTTGGTGTGTTGACTTGAATGATTACAAATTGCATTGCTTAAAGTCACATGATTATCAAGTTTTTATGGAGTGGCTTTTGCCTATAGCCTTGCAAGAACTACTACCAAATTCGTGTGGAGTGCGGTGGTTAAAGTTAATTTGTTATTTCAACAGCTTTGTATATGTGTCCTCCAAGCTAAAATTCTATTGGGACTGGAGGAAAAAGTACCCTTGACATTGTAAAATCTAAAGAAAATATTTCCATCTTCGTTTTTGGATTCTATGAAGTATTTGATAGTTCATCTCCCATACAAGGCAAAAGTAGAAGGCTTAGTTCAATTCAGATGAATGTATCCTTTCGAGAGATACACTGATGTCCTATATTTTTGCTTATCACAATTCCAAGAAACATTAGACTAACGAGATGGAATTTGGTGTAGGTTTTGCACAGCTTAAAGATGAAGAGTAAGGCCCATGTAGAGGCATTTATTGTTGAAGCATAAATAGTAAAGGAGATAAGCACATTTACCTCTTACTATTTTGACTCCAATGTGGCATCAAGGAGGATGAGACCATGTAGAAATGACGTTGGTGGTGCCACTAAGTGTTCTCTCTCAATATTTAACCATTGTAGACGACTATCTCATGGATCTGAAACTAGGTTTCTTACAAGTGAGGAAAGACATGTAGCACAAACATATATGCTCTTGAATTGCTCAAAGGTGGAACATCTATATTGGTATGGTGTGACATTTAATACAAAATTTTTTAAATTTCATGTTTAATAATTTTTGTTCAAATGCATCAGGGCATTCATTGATTAGTATGATGAAGTTGGTGAAGATGTGGCACAGTCGTCGCACATTAGTTTAAACAATGGTTTAAGGACTATGTGAGTTGATGTCCCAGATTTTGCATAATAGTATATATCTTTGACATAACTAACTATATTAGGCCATGCTTGTTGGGACTATGTGGAATGACTTGATCACAATATTTTTGACCAGATGCTACATAGCTTGGCTAAAGGTCTTTACAATCATGTTACTGCATTCAAGGGATACTTTACTAATAGCTTCAAATTCCACACTATAAGTCAAGACAGGGGTAAGTCGACGCAAAACTTTGGGGTGAGTGTCTGTACCACAACTTATGACAACTCTGAGTATGATTTCTATGGTGTCATTGAGGAAATAATCCAGCTAGACTACATGTCTTTATCAGGCATCCACGCTATGTTGTTCAAATGTTAGTGGGTGGATCTTCTGTGAGGACAAAAATTGGATCCTAGTTATAAATTAGTGGAGGTCAACCATGCCAAGTCTACAGTAAGAATGAGCTATTCGTGCTAACATAACAAGTTGAATAGGTTTGCTTTACTCATATTCCAAGCATGTGGAGGGATAGGAGTGATTGAATGGTGGCATGTAGAACAAAAGCCAAATCAACCTTGGAGAAGTAATGGGAGGATATTCCTTACCAATTGGACGAGGAGTTGACCACTCTTCAATGGGGAACTATGTGTGATGTGCATTTGTTGTAGGATCTTGTGGGCCTATGGGGGCTAACTCAAGTGGATGTTAGTCCCCAATGGATAGTAATAATGATGGATCATTCATTGATGATATAGATTCCATGTAGCTTATGAAAGATGAGGCGAGTGTTCTCGAGGCACAAAGGAGATGTCAAATTATGTAACTTGTCACTGATATATGACAGTTGTGGTTAAAACAAGTAAATTTCATTAGATTCTTCATATGGTTTCTATGTATGCTATATATTATCATCATCATACAATTTGTCATCCACAAAGGTAGTAGAGGAAATAAACCAATGAAAGAAGAATTACTTGATCATGTAAGGCCATATTTCATTAAAATATGAATACTACTAATTTACAAGGCATATGTGTTTAGAAGTTGTTTATCGAGTACCTATCCTCAAGCCCTATCTACACCTAGTACCTAACCCAAAGTCTACTGCCCATCATTCTTTTCCCGCTCCTGCATTTGATCGTCATGTTGGGGGGGGGGGGGTTGGATTGCTAGTAGGTCGTCCTCATGAAACCAAGTTGGCATCTATGTATGCGCCATAACAGACTAGCTCCCAGATGTGAAGCGTTTGGGCTAAAAGAAATTTCGGCCTGCCCAACATAGAGTCTCATGAACTCATATAGCTAGTAAGACACATGTGCCAGCTGTTGCTCCATTCGGGCCATCTTGTCGCGAAGCAAAGCCACATCATCAAGTAAATTCTATGGCTAGGCCTGTATGCTGAGTGCTTCGAGCTACTCACCTTGTAGAAGGGTTGGATGGAGGTGGCAGTACAAAATAAATGGCAGTTTGCGCAGCATGGTGTTCCTTAGTGCTATCATTATGCAACCCAGTGGAAACATAAAATTTGATTATAACATGAGTGTGCCAGAGTGATTCCTATGAGTTTAGAGCACAATGTGGCATTCCCTCATTAATAATGTCCTCCAAAATACAATACAATAATATGGCATGTTCTTTAGTGAGAGTTGCATGGTGGTTGACTAGGCAAATCTTAGTAGCAATGAAATACACCATGTCTGGCTGATGGTGTCCAAATACAACTTTTTCCCTTACTTAAATTGTCGCAAGTCTGGAATGGCTTTGTGAAAGCCGTCCAAAAGGATTAGTGATAGGGTGATCAGGGACAGATGATTAACCTTCCCAGATGCTCGTCCTAATCTGGAAAATTTTTGATAGTGTTTGATCCTTCATTGAATTGCAAAGACCCCATCAATGTATCAATGGAATAGTTTGACAAATTCTTTTTGATTCTTCAATGATTGCAATAGCATAATCATATTTGAAACTTAAACCCTCTAACACTTTGGTTACAATAGTATTTTTGGAGATTTTTCCATAGGAACATGTCAATGACGCAGTGTGAGCATCCGAGAGTGATTAGAGGACTAACATCAAAGGCATTAAATGAGACTCCTAGTAATTGTAGGCTTTAATGAATGCCTGGTATAAAAGAAATATTAGGAGCCCCACTCAAGATGAGTGATTTCGTATTCCTACTTCCCTAAAGATTTCAGTAGCACAATCAAGACCACGGCGGGTTTTCTATCCCTTTCATCTAGTTGACAACACCTTCTACCTTTAACCTTTATCAAGAATTTCTGTACTGTTCTCCATTTTTCATGTAAAAATTTTGCAATTCAAGATAAGTATTTATATCTTAACTTTCACCATGGTGGATGATCCATGGTATGCCAAATACAAGGTTGTTTGCTATTGAGGTACCAACAATTTTGGAGAAAGTTTGATGCACATCTTGTTAAATGCAAAACAAAACTTTTGAACCCTTCTTGTTTTCTTTTAATTTTTTCTCCTCATCACATTCATCACAGCCATTCATCACCAAGTAAAATAATTCTTGAAACTTGAATAAAGTTTTTGTCTTACTGCTTCAAAATTTATAATCATCTCCTTTGAAAATTCTTAGAGAAAGTTGGACAATACTCAATGGTCGATGGCTCTGTCTCTTGACTGGGCCGTTTCTTACTAGCTGTTGGTGGTGGTTGGGCAACAATATACCATGGTAGCCGCTGAATCAACGTGGAGCAATTTGTTGGCGAGGTTGGGAACCCAATTTGACAAACCTCTTGACGTTTGAAAGTAGGTGGCGGCGGCTTACTCTATTCCATTCTGGACACAGAAGCATAACTCAACATCAACTGTACTGCCATCCTACTGGTGGTGGGGATTAGCTATAGCTACTGAATCAAGGATGGACAGATGTGAGATGAAATCCAATTCGTGAAGCTGCAGATTGTGACAATGCAATTTCCCCAAAATCTTAAAGCTAGATAGTAAACTAAAATTTGTGTCACTAATATCACTTGCACTTTTGAAAATAGTCGTAATTTTTTTCTAACTGATGTGCGGAGGTGATGCTTCTGATACATCAAAATTCACTTTTTGCGAAGGAGCATCAAGTATGAGTTTAGATGAAAAGTGTTCCACATTGAAAAAGAGTGGGACGAATGAGCTTTATATAAGTCGGAGAAGCACATAAAACTAATTGGTTTAAAATTTTGGGTCAAAATATGAGATCAAACGTGATGATGTTCAATTTGAACTTGTGTTGTTATTGCTTCAGTTTAGGTTATTTTACTAGGGTTATATGCAAAAGATGCAGTTTACGTTTTATAAATTTGAGGTTCGTAACAGAACATCATATTAGAGGCATATACATGCGCACGTATACACTCATGCGCAAGCCCATACACACACACATGTATCATTTTATTTAAATAGCTTAGTATGGAGTAAGATGTTGGGGAATTGTGAATGCAAAATCTATGTATCCAAACATGTTATCTAACAAGAGTAATTCTTTTTATATATCTGTCTTCAAGTGTTGTCAATTAGGAAGTCTCGTGAGGGGTAAGTTATTAGGGGTGTGGATGAAACGGAAGTCCTAATTTATGTTATTGGATACAAGTTAAAAAATTTTGTTATTTACTAATAGAAAGTAAAAAATTTTAACAAAATGTTTCTAGATATCGTTGAACATCCACAAAACGTACCACACATTTAACAAGCATGTCGTAACCGGAATTGGCTAAAATTTCATACAAAGAATGTCAAAAGCGTGCATGATGACATTCAAGAAAATGTTGGGCCAAATTAAATGGTAGATGTATAGAAGTTACCAGTCGTAGAAGAAATTTAGGAGCGTATTAGGGATTGCATTTTGAAGGGCTTTATAGTGATTTTAATAGTTATATAGTCTTTGTCCTTTATTTGTTACTTTTGCTGTTGAATTTTAAGTGCATGGCTCATTTTCTAATGTTACTGCTGCTATACTCCCCGTAACTTACAATTCACTGCATATAATCACATGAGAAATCATTATACATCATAAATTACAATTCACTGCTATACAACTTTTTTTTTTATAATTATAAAATTATTATATTTAAAATAATAAAAATACAATCATTTAATATTAAAGATATAATAATAATTAAGATAAAAAATAAATAATGATCAAAATTGGAAAGGACAAAAAATTGAGAGAGAATAAATATAAAATTAAGAAATTACAAAGAGAACGAGAAAGAATATGATAGACAGAATAAAAGAATATAAAATAAGAGTAGTTATGTAATTTTATATTGTATAATAAAAAAGTCACATTTCAATAATATAGTGCAAGTATAGTGCAGAAAAAGCAATAATATATTAGAAGTTTTATTTAAGTGTACTTGGTTCTTTAAGTAAGGGTTATGGAGCAATTTCACTTATCAAGGATAATAAACCTGTAATGTGTAATTAAATTAAGTCTAAAAACTTAATAATACAACCTATCTCTCTCTCTCTCTCTCTCTCTCTCTCTCTATATATATGTGTGTGTGTGTGTGTGTGTGTGTGTGTGTGTGTGTGTGTGTGTGTGTGTGTGTGTGTCACATGATGGGTGGAATATTTATTAGAAGGGAATCTTGAGGTAGAGGTCGACCTCAAGCTACTGTAACCCTTCATTGCGGTGGGCACATGCACCAAGTACAATTGTTGATGGATGATCAGCACTGGCATGTGGCATCTCCTCCAGAGCGACCATCGACATCGACATCAGCCCCGCTCGTCCAAGAAGCCATTTGCACCACTAGGGCCGCTAGAGCTGCCATCGGCATCAGGGGCCTACAACCCACTACACGGGGTCACCCTCAGAAATGTTAGAATGGACTCCTCTGGATTCCAATCTACTTTTCAATATATTTCACGATTGTATTTTAAATTTCAAATTTACAACTATTATGCTAATTGATAAATTAATTTCCATATCGAATTGTTCTTGCACCACGAAAGAAGAGACACATTTAGACATCATATGTGTACCGTGGATTCGTTGTCTTAGCGATGTGGCCTTGAAATGATACATTTTTATTTTTAATTCTAGATTTTTTATATATTCGTCATTTTCAGAACCCATATTTGGTATCTCGATTATACATACATACATACATGTATATATATATTATTGTTATTGTTCATATAAATTTTATTTCATTTTCTAAATCCAATTCACACGGGACTTCGGGAATCTGATAAAAATCTGATGACGAGTACATGAAAGAGGGGGTGAGTTGGTAACAAGAATCAGCTCAGAGCAAGGAATATTGGTAAGAAAGTGGCGTGGATTCTACAAGAAAAATGAAATTAAATGTTGGCTTGCTAGATACAGATAATTTTTGAGCAACAATGACCGCGGAGGCACATTGGTAAGCAAATTTTTAAAATATTTTTCTGTTAATTATGTATAAATATATATATATATATGCTTCATCAACGCAAGTTTTGTAACTCTTTCTATTTTACACAAACAATTATTTACTACAATATTCCTAATTTATATTTTTATACTTATCAATTCTCAACTCATTTCCAAATATTTGTGTAAATTATCCATTAATATTACATGTGGAAAGGCAAAAATAATCAAGAGGAATTGATGGATTTTCAAAATTTGGAGGGTTAGAGTTCGTGAGAGAAGTTGGGAAAATGTAAAAAGGAAAAAGATGGGCAAAAAAATTAAGTGTAGCCTGTATATAAAACACTTTGGGATGGATTTGAGACACACAATTATGCCCACACCGTCCTAAATTAAAAATTTTGGAACTCCTATGCTCACCATTGTGCCCAGTCATCACGGCGGCAAGCCCAACCGCTACTCCACCACTCTCTAGAGTGGTCGTTAAGCTCGATTATCTTGACGGCCACTTTAAAATATTTTGGAATGGCCATCTAGCGTGGTCATCATGATGTGGTGCTTGACGGCAGCTCCAAAACATTCCAAAATATTATGAAACAACTGTCCAGCATGGTCATCACTCAACAACCAACATAGCTCAACCGCCTCTCCAAAATGTTCTAGAGTGCCGTTGAGCTGCCCGTCACGACAATCAAGCTCAACAGCTACTCCAAAATGCGTTGTCATTGCAACCATGGCGACAATGATTGGAATGGCAGAACGAGTATATATATTCCCTCCATCTGCACCATAAAAATACCTCCATACGTTTTCAATTCGACTACTTCTTACATTCTTCACCAATCCTACGCTCAATTTCTTTCCAAAATCACTTAAGTATGCTTTCTCATGTTATTAATAAATATTGGGAGTGTGGCGGGTCCAATTATAAACTCTAATTGAACCTTATTAGGTCAGAGGAGAAGTTCAATCAAATTGAGAGTATCACCTATGAACAACGTCTGTTGGACTTGGAGTGGAGTCCAACGAAATGGGGGAGAACCGTCTACGAGCCTGTACATGGGTACGTATATAAGTGGTCTTGACACCATATATTAACCCAAAACTTTAAGGTTATGAGTTATGGGTCAAGTATCCACTTATATATAAGTCACTTTTTTTCTCTTTTTCTACTAATGTGGGATGCCACTTTCTCTAACTTATATTTTTTTTTTCCAACAATCTCCTTCTCAAATATGAGTTTCTTCCACTTACTCCCCTTTAATCAGGAATTTTCTTCCACTTGCTCCCTTCAATAAGAAACTTCTTGAGTATCTCACGGTCTCACCAAGTTACTCATCCATGCCCATCAATTCCGTGAGCCTTTCTTCCATGCAGTATAGGTTTTCCATGTGATCTCCGAGCACACTTGCATGCCCATCACTTCCGTGGGCCTTCCATGGGATATGAACCTCCTATGTGATCACCAAGCACCGTCTCCATACTCATTCCAATCTGAACCATCAGCTCTGATACCACTTGTTGGGAGTGTGGTGGGTCCAACTACAAACTCTGATTGAACTTTATTGGGTCAGAAGAGAAGCCCAATCAAATTGGAAGTATCACCTATGGATAACGTCTGTTAGGTTTGGAATAGAACCCAACGAAATGGGGGAGAACCGTCTACAAGCCTGTACATGGGCACGTATATAAGTGGCCTTGACACTATATATTAACCAAAAACCTTAAGATTATGAGTTATGGGTCAAGTATCCACTTATGTATAAATCACTTGTTTTCTTTTTTTTTACCAATGTGGGATGCCACTTTCTCTAACTTATATTTGTTTTTCAACAATCTCCCTCTCAAATATGAGTTTCTTCCACTTACTCTACTTCAATCAAAAATTTTCTTCCACTTGCTCCCCCTCAATCAGAAATTTCTTGAGTATCTCACGGTCTCACCAAGTTGCTCATCCATGCCCATCAATTCCATGAACCTTCTTCCATGGAGTATGGGTTTCCCATGTGATCTCCGAGCACACTTGCATGCCCATCATTTCCGTGGGCCTTCTATAGGATATGAATCTTCCATGTGATCATCGAGCACCGTCTCCATAATAATCTCAATCTGAACCATCAACTCTGATATCAATTGTTGGGAGTGCGGCGGGTCTAACTACAAACTCTAATTGAACCTTATTGGGCCAGAGGAGAAGCCCAATCAAATTGGGAGTGTCACCTGTGGACAACATCTGTTGGACTTAGAGCGGAGTCCAACGAAATGGGGGAGAACTGTCTACGAGCCTGTACATGGACACGAATATAAGTGGCCTTAACACTATATATTAACTCAAAACCTTAAGGTTATGAGTTATGGGTTAAGTATCCACTTATGTATAAGTCACTTTTTTTCTATTTTTTAACCAATGTGGGATGCCACTTTCTCTAACTTATATTTGTTTTCTAACAATCTCCCTCTCAAATATAAGTTTCTTCCACTTACTGCACTTCAATCAGAAATTTTCTTCCACTTACTCCCCCTCAATAAGAAACTTCTTGAGTATCTCACAATCTCATCAAGTTGCTCATCCATGCCCATCAATTTCGTGAGCCTTCCTTCCATAGAGTATGGGTTTCCTATGTGATCTATGAGCATACTTGCATGCCCATCATTTCAGTAGACCTTCCATGGGATATGAACCTCCTATGTGATCATCAAGCACCGTCTCCATATTCATCCCAATTTGAACCATCAGCTCTAATATCACTTGTTGGGAGTGTGGCGGGTCCAACTACAAATTATGATTGAACCTTATTGGGCCGCACGAGAAGAGTAATCAAATTGGGTGTATCACCTATGGACAACGTTTGTTGGGCTTGGAGCGGAGTCCAACAAAATAGGGGAGAATCGTCTACGAGCCTGTACATGGGCACGTATATAAGTGGCATTAACACCATATATTAACCAAAAACCTTAAGGTTATGAGTTATGGGTCAAGTATCCACTTATATATAAGCCACTTTTGTTCTCTTTTTCTACTAATATGGGATGCCACTTTCTCTAACTCATATTTGTTTCCCAATAATAAACCATACTATGTCAGTTCAGCATTCAAATGTTTGTGTACTACGCCCAACATTACATGACTTGGTACATTTTATGATTGCATGTTATATAGAAAAGAGTATTGCTATGGCGAATAATTTTTTTCATTGATGTCATCTCCTTGCTCTTTATCTTTGTCTTAGCTCTCGTCACATGAAATATGGTCACTAGAATTCTTTTCCCTACTAGAGCTAGAATTTGCATAATAATGTGAACATTACACGCCTCATCAAAGTCCATGAATATGTGTATACCTTTGGGATCATATAATATTAGAGCATAAGATGATTTGGTCTATGCTGGATTGATGTAGTCATTATCTAGTTGGTTAGGGACCTTAATTAGTCCATAATACTTCAACTGATCTTTGAATTCTGATATTGCATGCTATTTCTAACCATGTCTGTCTCGTTTAGTGCTTGAACAGTGATTAAGATACACTCGGATTGTTTGCTGAGCCCATATAAATGGTTTGACCGTTCTATATGCTCTTAAGTAGTTAATATTGACAAACTGATGTCTTGGATGCATCTTCTGACTGCAATTTGGGTTAACTCACTTACATTTTAATGGCACAACATGCGTGTTAAGCAAGTCTAAGTAGTTGAGCTGCAGTTTCTCTTTCACATGAAATTTACACTTTACATAAACTGAGTTGTATAAACCAAAAATTCATTTATTCTATACCTATAATTTGGGAATTAATAAAAAATTAAATATTTATAAAATGTTCTCAAAAAAGTCCTAACAAGCTTGATAAACGATAGTTTTGTTCGGTATCTTTTTTCATTACGTCAACCCTCACATTGAAACAGAAGTAGAACACAGTGAGTGGCAGTTTCATCTTTAAGCAGCTAATATAAAAATGACATGACATCATCGAAGAGGGGTGGGTGTCGGGAGATTGTTGACTTTTGGGCAAATAATTTTTGATTTGACGAATGACGTTAAAAAAATGCATAAAGATAAGGAAAACACTATAACTGAACACTATGTAGATCCTACCGGTTCTCATTCCTTCCGTAGGATTTTTTTCTGTCGGTTGGAAGACTTGGTGCTCACTCAGTCATTGGAAATCACAAACTGTGCTGCATTATATTTCAATTTTTAATTTTTAATCTTTTGATCTCGAGTCTACCAAGGGTCTAAATATTAAAGGGCAGTCCAAGAAGTTTACTAACGGCTTCAGTAAGCACAACTGCTATCCGTCAAATACTTAGCTTCGTCGATTTGCTAATTGCTCCCGTGGAAAGTGTCCGCCAAGGAGATAACTATGGTCGTGGTGTTTTCTTGGAAGACTAGAGGACTCCATCAAATTAGAATTCAGTCATGTAGCGTTCTTATAGTATATTTTTGAACAATAATCGGATTTATCTTTATGTTAATTACAACAGTATTGCTTATTGAAGCTAATGAGTTTCACAAGTTTTGATTTACTTTCAATATTTATTTCATTTTCTATTGCGTTATCATAATTTTATTTTCCAACATGTATTTCTCATTCTCTTGCCTGCCGAAGCCTAGCCAATATGCCTTTGGAATGGAATAGGGATTAGGATGGGATGTACATAGATTGAAGGGACAAATAAAGGATTATTGCCAAGGGCTTCTCTGCCGATCAGTGCTCTATATTGGTCATAATTTACAATACAAAAATAATGCTTGTAGTTCGTGACACACATTGTTCTTGCACTCAAGGAAAAAAGAACAATACATAAAAAACACACGCAGAGAACAAAGGAGAAAGAAAAAGGAACGTGCACATTAGATGCATGGTACCATCTCAGTGCTGGAAATGTCGTCGAATTAGGTTCATTTTTCTGGGATTATTTGGCTTGAGAACTCCTCGGGGAGAGCTGGTAGTTGAACATCAGTTATGAGCAAGTTGGAGGCACTTTGGATATCCCTTGACGCTGGAGTTCAACCATCACACTGTCAACAGATGGGGGCTTCAGTCCAAGTGGCAGCGGCAGCCATGGCTTTGATAACACATCTCCTATGGCGGCATCTACGGTCTCCTTTGACTGTTTTACACGTGATTATTAAAATATTTTTGCAACATCAATGGATCTATAAGTTGAAGATGAAGAAAAAAAGGCTATTCGGTTAATGTAAGCAAATATTAAACGCACTCATTCTGTTTATATTTTTCTTGGAGACGATATCATAGGGGAAGAAAACAAAGGCTCACCGGGTGAACATTGGAGGGGGGTTGGGGCAGTGCTTGTCCCGGAGGCACTGTCGGGACGCCGGGCTCTACTTTGAACATTGCAGGAGGAGGTATCCCGGGGACCGCTGGAGCCGGAAATCTCTGAATTTGTCGCCAAAAATAACCGAACAATTTAATCATCTTATAAGAAACTTACGAAAGTTTTGGATGCACGAAAGCATGAAATGTCCATAAGAAGACGAGTGGTATAAGGGTTTTGCTCTTACCGCTCTTGTTAGATGCGACGGAAAGCAAGGCGTTCCCGGCGTCGGAACCTATACGTAGCAAGAAATATACATATAAGCAAGATCTGGAGAGACTTGAGGGCATGCATGACCGATTGGTCCATGTATTTTTATGTCATAAATATATAGTAGCCAGACTTACATGTTGGGGGCGGGCGATCCAAAACGAAGGGTCGGCGGGTGGCGGCGGCGGATGACGAAGGGGCTGAGCTGGAGGCCAACCGTGTGGTTGAGGTGGCGAAGGGGTTAGGTGCTTAGGCCACATGTGCATCTGTGATTGGTCGACGGACGGATGACCCCATACGTGTAGTAGCCCGAAATGAGGCATCGGTGTCACGGGAGGAAAACCCATGGTGGGTGCAATCCAAGGGTTCGGATTCATATCTCTCTTTCCTGCCCCAACTGCCGCAGCTCCGCCCCCGTACATCTGCCGCCTGTGGCTCCAGTTTGCCGCCTCCGCTTCCCGGGCCAGCAAATGCTTCCGGTGAGACCGATATTTCTGCAAAATTAAGCAGAAGTCTTTTACGGATCAAAATTTGTATAATTTTGTGGGAGGGTGACTTTCCGCGACAGCAGATTGCTTTACCACTAAGAGATAAATAATTAAGTAAAAGAATATAGATGCTAATCATGAACTGCCAATTAGTTCTTTTTCAATGTCTGATATGATTATAAGAAATATTTTTGGGTTTATGGGTAGTGACACAGTAACATTTTTGGCAACATTGTTTACGAGACATGAGCCCTCAAGAAAAGTGAAAGGCACCCAGAGAGGGATCCCATAGTTCTGAATGCGGGAATTGCCAGCCACGTAGGGGATTGTACAGTTTGCAGAAAAATTTGATTTTTCGCTTGATGGAAATATAATGTAAGAGGAAGAACAATTAACTCAAGGACAAATGCTACTGCAGATAAGTCTAAAACTCAAAGCCATTTGGCTTGTACGGAAGTTCTGAAAATGAAAAAGCGAATCAAACCCCAGTTCAAAATTCTGGTCGCTAGACTAGGCAGATGGTTAAATCCCTAAAAGTGGTTTGAACTTAATAAGGAGCACTAGTAAAGAGGAAAAGGAAGGGGCATGTCACATGGCACGTACTTGAAGATGGCTGGCAACATTATGGCGAGTGAGACAATCAATTCCCATGAGCTCCAGGATCCTTGACGGGACAGCCTTATCGACACCGAGTTGCTCCACTGCTTGAACGAACCGCCTGTGAAGTTCTGGCGTCCAATCCACCTACACACACAAAATTCAAGAAACCCATACATATTTCATCAAATACTCTCTAAATCTTAAACTCATAAAACGCGCGCGTACACACACAAGCATATTCTCGTTGAGGTTCATTAATTTGAAAAGTACATTTATCACTTGGGATTTATTAAATTCGAAAGCACCCCGTGATTCTTGAGGTCCACTGCTTTCCCATGAAGTGTGTGACAAGTTCATAAATGTGAAAGAAACAATATAGGAGGAACTGTTCACCATGGATAAGCTTTTTTTTTTTTTTTTTTTTGCCCTTTCTTGACTAATTAAAGAAAAGCTGCTTGTAATAAATGAGCCCTCCAAACCTAGTTAACCCTAGAAATGGAGAGAATTAGTGTTTCTTAGTCCTGGGCTGCTTGAGCTTGAGCATGACAAGTTTATCAAACTTACCTTCACTTTCCTCTTTCCCGGAGGGTTTTTGGAGTTGGCCATTGATTTCCTTCCTTTATCTGCTCCCTTTGGAGATGGATTAACCGCGGTAGGCTCATCCCTTTTGCTCACAGATTCTTCTCCCTTAATCGGACTCGAAGATGCGGCCGACCGGGGATCCGAAACCGAGGCTGCAACGTTTTCTTGTTTTCTTGGGCTGTTCTCATCCTCCATTTTCACAGCTGAAACTGACGGAATCTTGGACTCCGATTCCTCTCCAGCGCTGGCCGAGAATTCCGCAAGAATCTCTGGGTCCATCTCCAAATCAGGCAACTCATCGCCATCGCTGATTCCCACGAAAAGGTCATCAAAATCAATGCTGTCGAGCAAATTTCCGTTGGAGAAATCAGGAAATTCATTCCCTTCCATCGAGAAACTTTCCATTTCGCTTTCTCGTTCATTCTTGGCGTTCCTCAGTGGCGAGACAGCTAGCATTCCAGTTTGTGAACTTGATCACCAGAAATCCAACCAGGCCCTATGTATGTAGAGCTTGTAAAAATATAGGTATATATAGTATAGACGTTGCCCTCTACACACACACACACACACACACATATATATATATATTTGAATTTGGAATACTATAGTATAGGATTGGTTCAAGCAAGGATTTACTTGCTATAATAACTACACTTGCACCTGAGAGAGGAAAAAAATTGAAAATCTGCTATCCAGGAGCTCTTTTTTAACCTCGATGAAAGGAAGGACAACCGGTGCAAAGACCAGTGCTGAATCTGGTTCAATTGATGTATATGTTTTATATATTCCTGTGCCAGAGTGTGGAGAGAGGGTGGAGGAATTGGATGTGCACCACAATTTGTATAACGGGGGGCAGATTTTGTTCGTTTGCTATTGTCTATTACTCTAGCGCACGATTATTGTTCTCAACATATATGTATATATATGAGTTTGTGGCTGCCCTTTTTTCAGAGTTTTTAAAAAATCTCTGAAGTGTTTGCTCGTGAATTGTTTCAATTTTCTTATTTCATGAGAGAGAGAGAGAGCGGGGGGGGGGGGGGGTTTGGGGGGTGGGCGAGGCCGGGGTGGGGTTGCGACATGGCATTGTCAGACAGTAGGGTAGGAATTGGATTGACATGTATTCGCTAATGCGTATCTATGGCACAGTAAGAATAAAATGATCATATCACGAAGTTAGACTAGCATATTGGCAATGATTCATGTACTAGTGGATTAAAAATATAAGTTTCTTGTTGTACTTACCGTAATCTGACAATTCTTGTAAAATAATTATAAAATGATATTAAATGATATATATAACAAATGTCAAGATTTGAGTCAAGGTTATGAGAAGATTAGTAATGTTAGCAAGTAAAATGTTTGAACATTCTTTATTATAGATAGTACATGGAACAGTAGCTATTTTTTGGATTGCTGAAATTTAATTATTTATATGCTTCCCCTAATAATAATAAGAAGAAGAAAAATGAAATAAAGAGTGGCTATGAAACGCCCACATTGATGTGAAGGAAAAGGGGCTGAATCCCTGCATATGCAAACAATTTTTGCCCATACTGTTACGAGAAAATTTTTTTTGATTAATCTTGAATAGTCGATTATGAAAATTTCATTGCTGCACGTATGTATAAGCCAAAGAAGCTTTCCTACTTTCAAGACTTTCTTCTGGTGGAATTATTAGAAGTTTTGTTTCTTTGTCTTTTTTTGAAAAAAATTCAAAGTAGATTTGGACAAAACTTTTTCCAAATAATACATATGGACATATATACATATTATATATCTACATATTTTTTTGCAGCTTTCCCTAATTCAACCAAACGGCTTCGTATTCGTTAAGCTAATTGCCTTGCACGCAAATGGACTTGCTATGCACATCTAAATTGTCAAATCAAATCAAATCATACATGAATATTGAATTTAAGACTTTGTGCCAATTAATACAAAAATTTAAAAATACATACTTTTTTTAAAAATCGTAATTAAATTTAAGAAATATATAATTTTCAAAACTCTAAGGGCTGGGCCCCATCAGACGTCCCCTTAAATCTGTTCTTATAAGCAAACTCAGTGCACCTGAATAATTATATAAATAAGTTTATATTAATTTTAAATATATGTTTTATATCATCCACAAAATAAGAGAAATAACTTTAAAAAGAATAAAAATATGATAAATTAAAATTGAGAGAAACATAATGAAATAAATGAAAATTAAAGAAAGAACGTGAAAAGAAAATATAAAAAGGTCAATATTGTACATTATGCAATTGAAACTATATCATTTAGCTTATATATACATACTGATACATCACTAGCTAACATTTTTAAGTAGTTTACTAATTAAAAAAATTTATATACCGTTTATCGTAATCAACATTTTCCTCTTGTGATTTAGTAAACATAAAGCAAACATATCGAGATAATGAGATTAGTTTTCAACTTTCCAATAAGCAATTTTTAACAACAGAAGTTAATAAAGTTTGAGTTGATGCAAATGGTGGTTTACTATGACAAAAGTCAATCGTACGGATAAATGGTGAATTAATCTGCTTTATAAATGATGCTACAGTACTAAATAAATGTTCTACGTTTCACATTCTAATATTTACATTTTATATTTCACAACTTTCACATACCTAATTATTTCATTGAAAAATAACTTGGTTGAATAATTAATTATAATATCACCATTTTATCGAAAAGATAAAAGCCAAGGTTATGTTTGGAACCATAACTTCAATCCCAACACTTTCTCTCAAAAGTTCAAACTACCTAACATACTACTCAATAAAATTTTTATCTAACTTCAAATTTAAAATTTTTTTCTCTCACGTATATAATTAACTAATTATCCTTCAATAATTACACATATTTGTAATCAAATCAATACATATATACATATATACATATATATATATCATATATACTCACATTTATTTTTTTTATACCTTAAAAACTAATCATTGTTCCCATATATTATCACATCATCCAATCTTTATTATATATTTTATACATATATTCAAATAAATCAAAAATTTTAAAACATCAAAATTTAATAACCAAACATACTACTTGTCCTAACTATTCGTACCAAACATGATCCAAACTAAAACCCCCTTTCCCAGAGATAGCCCAAGTTTTTCACACTTAGAGTGTGTTTCGTTTTAGAAATTTAAAGTGAAAAGGAAAATGATAGTGAAATGAAAAAAAAATGAAAAAAATGAAAAAATTTTATACAATGTTTGGTTGAAAGGATTTCAATAAAGAAAAAAATCAAATTAAATAAAAATTTGAAATTGAAATTTTATATAATTTGAAAAAAAAATAATGAAGAAATAAACAAAAGAAATAGAATTGATAAAATTTTTGGAGAAAGAATAAGAGTTAAAAAATAATTTTTCTTTCATTTTCCTCGTCATTTTGTAAGGAAAATGAATTTCCTTTCCTAAACTATAATTTTCTTATAGTTTTCTTTTCCATAAGATTTTCCTTCTTAATCGAACAATCAAAATCATTTTTCTTAACATTTTCTTTTCTTTTCCTCTTTAAATTCCAAGAACCAAACATAGTGTTAGACGAAAGCTATTTCTTAATTTCAGACAAATTTATTGTCTTTACCGTTCTCCCTTTAATTTCCTGGAGCTTAATTCATTTACCAGTTGTTAGTTTCACTTTTTCTCCTTAAAATTTTATTATGAAAACTATTGTATAACTTCAAATATATTAATTAATATATAATTTAAATTAATGACTAAAATCTACAGAAAAGATCATCATAATCATACTTTGTATTTTATCAAATTCTTAACCGGCCATCCTGAATGGTTATTGGAAGAGGAAATTTGATGTGAATTAAACTAGTCAAAATCTAATAAATTTATTCTTTTAATGTTTTGATGAAATTTTTTAGTTAATTTTTTAAACTCGAAGAGTAAGCAAATAGTTAATTTTTAAAATGCTTATAAATACTATAAATACCTTTTAGTTCGTCAATAAAATCTTCCACTATCCCTTAGGAACAACAAAGCTTGCAACTCCATTACTCATGTTTGAGGTCAAAGGTTCGAACCCTCGGGAGTGCGGGTATGAATTATTTGTATATTGCTCTAAAAAGAATATGATTTTCCATTCATATGGATTCACTGATCAATAATAACTAATTTGTTGAAATTCTCATCTCTTTATGGTATTTCCATGAACATTGTTTGTCAATTTGACAATTTTGAAAATAAAACCATTCATTCTATAAATACTTTTCAAAAAAGAAAAATAATAATCTAAGTATTATACTATAAATCACTTATAATGATAGTATATTCGATGTATGTGCCACTACTCTTATAAATTATAATGTTTAATTCTTTATAACAAATTTTAATAAAAGCAAAATTAATTTAAAACTAAAAGCGTATGAAAAAAACTAAAGACTAAAAGAAAATATGAAAAGAGTGGATCAAAAGATATTAAAAATCTAATAGAAACTTAAACATATTAAAGGGAACAACAAAATTATATTACAGGAGAATGGAAAATGAAATAAAAATAAAAATATTCATATAACGGCATTATAGTAATTTAACATTGTACAATCAAAATGTTTTCTTGTGAACTTACTATATAGTATATAATGTTGAATAGGTAAAAGACAAAAAAGAAATTTGAAAAAAATGAAAAATTAGATAAATTATAATTAGAAAGTGAATGAATTAAATAAAATTCAAAGACTAGAGAAAAACATATACTGTGTAAATAGTTAAAGACATTTAAATAAATACAAATTGTTCAACTAAATTTACTTATTTCACTTAATACATAGTATGGATATTAGTTTTTAAACTTTGCATAACAAGATTTGTTAATCACACAATAGTACCTGTGTACCTGTTGTATTATCTGTAACTGACTATGGTACCTCTCAATTATATATACCAGCAATGATGGTACACTGATACGAGTAAAATTTCTTTTATAAATTATATTTTTTTTACTTGTTATAACAAATAATAACAACAATAAAATTAATTTAAAATTAAAGTATATAATAAAATGGAAACTAAAAAAATAAAAGGATGAACTGAAAAATATAACAAATTAAAAGAGAAAAATATAAAATTACATTAAAAGGGAATGGAGAATGAAAGAAAAACAAAAATTATTTAAATTAAGACATTATAATAAGTTAATATTATGTGATCAAAATTATGTCTTTAACCTTATTATATAGTATAAAATATTGAATAGACGAAATAAATAAAGAAATTTGGAGGAAAAAATGGAATAAATTAAGACTAACAAGTGAATGAGATAAATGAAAATTGAGGGAATAAAGTGAAAAAATGTGTAAAGATTAAAAAAAATTAAGTAAT
This sequence comes from Avicennia marina, assembly GCA_019155195.1. Taxonomy (NCBI): domain Eukaryota; kingdom Viridiplantae; phylum Streptophyta; class Magnoliopsida; order Lamiales; family Acanthaceae; genus Avicennia; species Avicennia marina. The sequence goes on along the minus strand of CM032754.1, from coordinate 3,744,089 downwards.
TACATATAGTGCAACTAAATTCTCTTTTTTGCTTAATATATAGTATAGATACATATATTTTTTGAGAAAAATAAACTACGGGGTAAAAATATTGCTTCAATAATTTGGTTAATTCTCTCTAAGGTCCGTTTGCTATGTTTGGTTTCATTTTCATCAAAATATACATGTACTTCAATTATTATATTTTAAAACACTTAATAACACAGGTAATAACGTATATACCAATTCTCAAGAACAACTATAAAAATTCAATGGTAATGCTTGTTCAAAATTTTCATCACTTTTTATTCCATTAAATTTTACTCGATTCAAACATACAAGTCAATAAAATTCTTATTTAAATGTCAAATTTGAAATTTTCACTCTTACACATACATAAATATTTAGAATTCACTTGTTACACCTATTTGCAACTAAATTATAATTATTTATATACTCATACTTTCACATTTATATAAATATATACAAACCCCAAGAACTAACTAATCTCCTTATATACCAGTACATCATCCTATCAATATATACACACAAATGTATATTTAATTATTCAAATGGAAATAAATCACAATATTGTAACCAAACATAATATTTATCAGCAACAAAATTCCAATAACAATGTTTGTTCCCTTATTTTGATGGGTGATGAAAATAATGAGAATTTTATTGGGCCAAAAAATTGTATTTGATTTTAAAATTTTAATGGGATAAAAATTTAAATTTTCTTGGAATTTGAGTATTTATGTATAAATATGAGTATGTGTACATATACAATTATTAATTTGATTGAGAAAAATCTTATGAAATTTTGATGGAATACTAATGCAACAAAATTTTAATCCAAACAAAGCTCATCATTTGCATACCCGATAAAAGCATCATTCTGAAAATGAGATCAAATCGATTGATGCAGTTGGGAATCTATCAGTTTTCCGATTTAGTAAGTCATGAAACTCAACAGTTCAAAAAAAGATATGTGATGTGTGTTTGTTTTTAAAACCTCATTAATTATCTAAGAACAATAATTAGCAAAAGTAATGACTTACCAAAAATATTTAAGATTTTCAAAAATAATAAAATGCTTCATGACTCGTGTCTTTTTTTCAATCGAAAAGGGGTTGCTATTTACAGAATAATCACCCATCATGGTCAGACAGCACCATCCACCCTCTTATTAGATTAACTGCCTTATGACAGATTTGCTACCTAGGCCGAGGGGAGGAGTGTTAGGTTAGGCCATAAGTTGTCATCAAGAATGATGTCATTACACATTACCTCCCTCCCCAGTTCCTTTCCTTACTAGAGCACTATAAAATAGGGATGATTCTTCATATTTATTACATTAACAACCAATCTTCTTAAATTCACAATTCTTTTTTCATGGATGAATCAAGCATCTTTCGTATTTCCATTCTCTCCTTACTAAAAGACTCTATACTTCCCTTAGTTTTCACTATAAGAAAGTCCTTGTAACTTTTAATGCTTTTTATGGTCTTGAACAGCTCCAAATAGATTACATCGAATAGCTCAAGAGGTTAAATGTAGATCCCTTCTTCTATGAACAGATAAAGCGACTCTAGCTCCAATTTAATAGTGTTCATTTAGAATTTGATAAGTGTTGAAAGAGGCACAAAGCTTTAGATGAATCTTGAGAGAGAATCATTGAAGACTATTGCCAGTTATCTAAAGACCTGCATTAGTGCTACACTGCCCACAGGAGCCCAGTGTTAAAATATGTATTAAGTCTTGAAGGGTAATGATGCCTCCAACACTTTTGGGAGAATGAGCTCACTAACTATCATACTTCTTCTACGTTTCAAACCCTAACGTTCAAGTGCCCATAGCAGGGCTATTAGTTTGGCTTTTACAACTACTTAGATTAGCTTGTTTTAGAAGTTTTTAAAACAGGCACGCAGTCAAATCACAGTTCCAATGTTATCCTTGAAAAATAATTAAAAATTATTTCATATGAATATTGTTTATAAACTTCACCAACTTTTATTTCTCATTTTTTAATCACATGTTTTTATTTCCAATAACCTAAAAAATGAGTTTAAAGTGTAAACATTCTTGAAATTTATATAATTGTTTTCATTTTTTCACCCTAAAAAACATACACTGCAATAACTACACTTTCTAAATTTTATCTTTATTTTTCTCTTACTTTTTTTAAGAAAAATACACTTAAAAATACACACTAAAAAATAAAACAAACGTAAATATATGTTTTTGTGCAAATATATATATATATTTCTTTGTATTATAAGTGTGAGTTAGCCATATTGAAACTTGAAAAAATGTGCAAGCCAAGGTTTAGCCGAGCAAAGAAAAAATAAATCAGTTAAATTTGAAACTACGGTCAATGGACTCGATGATTTGAGCAAAATTAAACTCGATTTAGATATCCTGATTGATAGCCTTATATCTATACATATACATATATGTGTGTGTGTGTGTGTGTGTGTAATAAATATCTTTAGCTATAAAAATACAATTTAACAATTTTTATATTCTGTAAAAAAGTTGAAAATTATCATATGAAACATATTCAAAATGCAACGTAAATTTTACAATATATATTTTGCAGTTAAACAATACTTAGTAGTAGTATTTTATATAGTCATTCAGTATATAGGGAAAGAAGCTTATCTAACTATTAATATAAACCCACACACAGATTATGTTATTAAGATTTGGAGACTACTTTGGTTGTAAAATAACACCATTATCCTTAATTAAATAATATACACTTGCACAAGATATTACTCCTTGATTAAATTGCACTAATGAATTATCTATCTATCTATCTCTCTCTCTCTCTCCAAATTTGCTCCTTTTCAAACTTTTTATTTTGTCTCTCATTTTATGCAATGTTCATAATAAAATTTTAATTTTTAAATAATTTTATTTTATTAACAAAATCATCAAAAATTATATATTGCTATAATAATTATAAATTTATATAATTTTTTAATTATGCTTACGCATAATGCATGCCACTTTACTAGTGCGTGTGCATTATATTTACTTCATGGATATCCTTATATTTATAACAAGTACACATATGGAGTCATACATGTAAGTGTGTATATACGACAAAAGTAAATGATATGCTCTTGTTTAATGTACTATGATGCGCATATCAAATATATATGGAATATGGGACTAAAAGTTGAAGATAAATATTTTGTTTCTAGTTCTTTCCTTTATTCTATCCGTATTATTTTCTTCGGATTTGTTACTATGATATTCTATAAAAGATAATTTTTGATCCTTCTAAAACTATAGAAGTAATTAAGTCTAACCTATCAAAACTGCTCTTAATTCCAGGGCACCATGGCTTTACAGTGGATACTGAGTGTGTATGTATATGTCTCTATATTATACACTAAAATTTAAAGTCTCTTTGTTATTATTAAGTATGTAATTACTGAAATATCTTTATATTTTTTATATTTATACTTTTCACCTCTAGTTTGTATTCAAGCCACTCTCTTCTATCAATTTTAATTTAATATGCTTTTTTGAGTATTTTTCCCCCTTGTTTTATAAATAATATAAAATTTATACTTAAAAAATATCATTTATTAATTTATGTAATTATGCATATTATTACCAATTCATATAATAATTGGGCCATTTGTTTCACAGAAAGAGTGTACCGTCTTTTCAAGTGTCAATTACGTGCACTCTCATGCTTAATCACTTCAATTAAAAAAAAAGTCAAGTGGGGTTTGAAGGTAGAGAATTTCGATTTTAATATGCATGTCCTTACACTGTAATTCCGTAAACGAAATTTTCTTTTCCCGTACAAGCCGTGTTTGTTCGCAGATTTAAATTATTATAAGCAGAGTTGCTTTGAAGAAAAGAATATATTATATTTTATGCACTCTCCTTCACATTTAATAACTTACAAAAATAAATGTCTGAAGTGTTTGCTGTAGGAAATTTTAATTTTAATTTTAATTTTCTTGGCTCAATATCATAATTTTATAGTCCCTCAATTTGAATTTCTACAAGCAAAGTAAGCCAGTTCCTCCTTTTCCAAAAAAATCAAAGATTATTCTTATATAATTCTCATGTATGGGAATATGGATCCATTTTTGTCTTTCAAAGTAACCATTCTGCTCATTTACAATCAAAGTCTTCTGGAGTTCTCCTTGCAGAAATCTATTTGTTTTGGTTAAGTGTATATTATTAGGTGTATTTTTTTAAAAAAATTATATAAAAATAAAAAAATAAAATATAAAAACTGTAATAATTTAAGTGTATAATTTTTATTATGTGTGAAGTAAAACAAATATTGCGGTAATGTATCGAGTAAACTTCTTTTATGTTCATATATCCACTGCCTTCGTCTTCAGAATTTCTTTGTGAGCCTGTCGGAATCATTACATGTACTAATATAAATATATATATATATATATATATGTATATGTATATGCGTGTGTGCGCGCGCTTTTCTCCTAAATGCATAAATTTTTATACGTGGCTGAGAATAAATTAAATTATTCAATGTTTATACTGAAATTAATTGTTTAAAGAGCATTAAGTTTAATTCGTTACATATAACAATAATTTAGATTTAAGTACATTCTTATTCAAAAAAATTTGAAGGTCACGTCGGATTAAATCAACACAAAAATAACGAGATTTTTACATGAATAAAAATCTAACTATTAAAACTCAACTCATCTTCGGTTAAATTAAAGTGCCATTTATATTTTATTCATACATTATCAGTTAAACAGCCATATACAAATGCCAATGCAATAAATTTATTTTGATTTATTCACACCTTTACTTCAACATATTCCATCACTATATGCACATTTTTCATCTTTATTATATTTTTAATTTTTTTAATACATTTTTTAAAAAATATATTAAAAAACACACGTTGAAAAATTAAAACAAATAAAAAATTTTTGTAAGATCAAGGAGGAAATAATGATGACGACGCCGATGATAAAAGGGGACTTTTCAAGTACCTGACAAACTCAAACGGCATGTTGTAAGCCACGTGGCCATCCACTATTCCCTAAATTAACTTCATGTGCGGTTATAAAAGGGCTATTTGTTTGTGCACTTAGTATGTTTATATGAATATTCAAATATTATAATTTCATATTAAAAAATAATTAAATATTAAAACTATAATATTTATCAAAATTTTATTAGCGGGCGAATAGCACCTAGAGGACCCCACAACTGATTGGCCTTGTCCGCTTTTGAGTTGCAGGCCTTGCACGTTCCACGAGAATATTACGACCTAACACTGTACCATAATTTTCTGGGGGTCCACATCGACACGACTGAAAAACATATATATCCTTTAATTTGTGGTCACAACTGACTGAACTTCCGTTGAAAATTGGGATTTTGAAGTTGGAAAAAAGAAGAAAAAAAAGATGGATAAGTGATCTTATAAACGTTGGTTATTTTTGTTTTGAAATTATGGATATAAAAATATATATTTAATTTTTTTATTTTTTATAAAAATATTTAAATATATTTATTAAAATTTAAAAACAAAGTACTTATCTTTGCTACCAAACAAACAGCTTATGGCTTATCGTCATAGCTGCTGCTTGGTCCAGTCTTTAGAAGTTTGGCTTATTGTGAACTTATTGATGACACTAGACGCTGACAGATTTATTGTATTAATTTGGGGTTGATTTTCTGATAATACGTTTGGTTCCTGAATTTTTATTAAGACTTCTGCAGCTTATTTTTAATTTCTTCTGCTTTATTTTTTGATGCACAAAGAGTCTTATGGTCAAACGTTAGAAGTTGTAACACCTCATGAAAGTCCTTTTGCGTTATTCTAACTATTTTTGTTGATCATTGTAACACAGCTTAAAATGTTACTGACCGTTTTGATTGTGACTATCTTGGAGAAGACCTTTCCTTTTTTTCGTTATATTTTGTTTCTTGGATTTAACGAAGCAAATGCCATAGAGTGTGTGTGTGTGTGTGTCTTTATATATACACAGATGCAGTTAATTCAAATTACATGACAGGTACTTTTAGTCTTTTCTTCACCTTTACAAAAACCTTAAATCTAAAGGCAAAAATTCTAATACCTGTTTAAGCAATTATGGTGATAAATTTATATTTTCGCAGTCGGTATTGCAGATTAGCAATCTGAGGTGCACATAAAAGCAGTTGGATGGACATAAATGCTTATTTTAAATTATAAAATAAGAGTATTGTAGAATTAATGTGGATATTTATTTGGAGTTTTAATTAATAGTAACTATTTAATTATTGATAACGTTGGTGTAAATAAGATGGCCACTCATGCAGTCATCAATTAATTAAGCAAGTCTTATGTCACAGAAGTCCAAATTGTTGCCATTCATATAACATATACTGGCTAAATTTAAGCACTTTATTTGTTTGCATAAATATTAAAAACTTATTTAAAGTTGATATACATTTAAAAATTTTGACAACGAAATAAAATATTCTTAAATTAAAATTATATTGGAAAATTTGAATAAAATGAAACAAAAAGAAAGATGATTAGAGATAAAAAAAAAAAAAATCAGAAGAAATATAGCAATTAAATGTTAGTTGGGATAGAAGAGGAAGAATCGAGAAAATATAACAATCTAATCAATAAATAATTGATAACAAAAAGTTAATTTAAACCGCTTAACCTATACTCTTTATATAAAGTATCTTCTTAAATTGAAAATTTAGGTTGACACAAATTTCTTTATTGTCCTTATCTATACTATTTAATAATGGATAATAGTCTAGTAAAAAAGTTTTTAGGATTTAATGGTTTCCTAAATTAATTCCATTGACAAATGTCGTGTATTTATTTTTGGCATACACGCTCCAATTAGCTAGTATTAATAAATAGTACATATAAATATGCATCTTTCAGTTTCATGTTCAAGAAAATTAAAAAGAAGATTTATTTAATACGATTTCTGAACCGATTTCTCAACTCTCTTTGAAGTCTCACTCATCAATATTTAATTTAACTATGTCTTGTAATGGGAGCATCCATATATCAATGATGATTGCCTTGGACAGCCCCCATCCTGAATTTTAAGCTAATTTATAGGATGCATAGAATGTATGTGCAAACATCATTACTCCTATAATATACTACAATTCAATTAGGTTTCACATAAACCAAACATTTGAACGCTTTTCTTCTAAATTATGAGATTGGGTCGATAATCATTATGTTACTAGTTGAAATTCAATGCCAAATCAAGTAATTCTGTCTCATCAACTAAATTTTTAGGATTGGTATGCTAAAACTTCAATTTGGATATAGACATCCGAACATTACGTTTGAGCAATTGCATCCGTTAGAGAACATATAATAATCGAGAATGAAACATTCATATTATTGTGGAGAAAACAATAGAGTATGAAATAGCAATAAAGTTAATAATTTGAAAATTAACTGAACATGTTTGCATGCATACCAAGGATAAAGCAAAAAGAGAGGCCATCATTTGGTACATTGATATATTGCTCATATCTCTTTATCAATACAATCAACTTGTATACAAAACAAAAAAGAGAAGTCATCATTTGTAAGGTTTTGTTCTTAAGCACAATGATAAACAAGACATTTACATGTTTCCTTTCTTTTAAACCCTAAAACCACGCTCACTCACACACACACACACACACACACACACACAAACTAAACATCTAATAAATTCAAAACAATTTTTCTTTTATATATACACAAATATTCAAATTACAATTATTACCAAAACTACATATGGACACTCACATTTACATATAGCATACAAATTAATTTTTTTGAAAACAGGATACTTTTATTAGAACTAAGGAAAAGAAGGCAGAAAGAATCAGAGTTGTACATGTGGCATGTTTGGGCTCAAAGCCCCTTATATTATATTATATTATATGTATATAGATTTAATAGTATGACTTGAGTTTTTAAAACCAGACCTTTACTTTAAAGTTCACTTGTATGTATTTATGTACTTTAATTTTCACCTATTTAGTTTAATTACTCTAAATTTATGCATTAATTTAAAATTATTATCTAGATAAGATATTTGATTTACTAAAATATACAATAGATAAAAAAAGTAATTCCCTTGATGTGGTTGAGTCGTAAAATTCCTCAATTCCAAATGCAAAAATGAACCCAATTCATGTGAACATTTCACGTGTGCGTACTCATGCATGATTGATGCCTGTCGCATTTGGGCCCCAACTAGCAATTAATGGATTCATGAATTTCCCTCTTATTATTATCAATGAACGTAAAATTTCTCTTTTAAATTATTTTCCATATGAAAATTATCCCTTTTATCATATCAATGATTGTGCTTGGCCAGCGAGGCCGATCCAAAGGTCATTAGTTTTATGATCAAGCAGCTTGCGTTCGATCCTTGATCGAGTAGGATTAATTGATCTCCACCTAGTATAAAGGTCGATTCAGAGGCCATTAGAGTTATGATCATGGCCTCGTCATTGTCAATTGCACGACCAACATCAATAGGGATTGATTCGAACTTGATAATCGACTTAGATGGCTTGACAAAACTCAAAATTTGTATGATTTTTGAGTATTTAAATAGTCCAAATACTTATTTAAGGTCGTATAAAGTATGAAAACTTCATTATTTATATTTATGCCTACAGTTAGCATTGGTTTGATAGGAATACTAAAGAACATGACCAAAATTGAAGACAAATAATGAGGAAAACACATATGGTTTAAGTGCAGGGGGTCTATAGTCATTCATTTACATATACGCATATAATTACATATTTCTACATGTATATTCATGTAAAACTAACATATATGTGTAGAAAATTTATGTAAATGCACCTAAAGTTCAAGAATTTTAGTCTCCTACATAACCTGTTTTGAAATATAAGGTTTTGGGCTAGAAAAATTTCCTCAAGGTGGCTTGGAAGAATCCTCCTTCACTTCTCTACTCCTACAGCCGGCCAAAGTCAATTTTTGAGGGTGGAAGAATCAAATTTTTGGTCAATCATCTCTCCACCTTACTCTGTTGTCATATATCACTATTTGCTCTTACACATTATTCTATCTCATTTTCTCTGTCCTTGCTCGATCCCTCACACATGCAAGTGTTCAATGGAGAGAAGAAGAATTTTAATTTTATTTTAAAAATTGATTATATTTGCTTGCAAATAAACTAACAAAAATTTGACATATCAACCAATTCCACCAAATGATAAATATTCAAAATACATATTATTATTGGTATAAAAACAATAAAAATATAAGAGTAAGCAATTTTTAATTATCATGATCAAACAAGTAGTCTAATTGACTAATTTAAACTAGTAAAGTATAAAACTATACGAAAAATTAATTAGCTAACATCACAAATATCAACTATTAGTTTTATAATTTACTCTAATTTGAATAGAATATAGTACGTACAATTGATAGTTTATAATTTATTCCAATGTAAATAATATATATATATATATATATATATATATATATAAAGCTCAAATAATATAGGGGATGCAGTGTCGACAAGCCATGGGCATATTCCCTTATTCCCATTTTGTTTAAAATAGGAAAAAAAAAATTACCTGGCCTCACCTCAACCTTTGCCTCTTTTCTCCTCTCGACAAGCATGTGGACACTTGCCTTACGTGTCATTCCTATTTTTTACTTAATTATTATTTCTATTTAAAATTAAATAATTACATATAAGCCTAAGCATATATTCGCATTTATATATTTTTGTATTTAAAAGGTAATTTTGTTGATTTATTATCATATAATCTAATCATTATATTATACCAATATAAATGATACGCTTGACGTATGTGTATATATAAATAAATAGCATTTTTGAGAATACAACTTATATTGTTTACAAAAAAAGAGAGAGAAGAAAGATATTTTAAAAATAAATTAAATTAAGTTAAAATTGAGAGAATAGATTTAAAGGAAAATATAAAAACTAAGGGAGTCTTATTATTGTGTGCATATAAATGAAGTAATAACATATTTTTAAATTTAACTTTTACATTATTCATGAAATTCATAAAAAGATGAAGAAAAAAAATTAAGAAAAAAATAACCTAATACTAAGAGAAGTAATTGAAATAAATAAAAATTGAGCGAGTAAATGTCACACCCTTAACGTATGACCGTATTGATAGTGTTCGTGAATTAACTCAACAAATATCAAAGTTAATATATAATAGAGCAGCTAGTTCAATAATAATAAATGGTCATCCTTCAAGGGCATAATGTAATATCCATGACAATCACATGAGTGGTTATTATATTTTTATTACATGTATTTGGTTTCAAATGTAGGGTTTAAAAATCATTTATTTGTAAATAGCTTACATCTAAGTTTTTGAAAAATATCAAGTTGAATTTTTGTCATCATAGTTAAGAAACATTCAAAAATTCACTTTAAAACATGTGTCAGAGCATTCAATTATCAATGCAAAATAATTTTAGGAAACAATTTAGAAACAATTATAAAATTAGTAAGGTGTAACCACATAAATGTCACTCCCATTCAACGCTTGACTCAATTAATAACTCTAATACTTCTTGTACATCCTACGCATTTATGCTCACTTAGTTTCTCCCAACTATTCTTCTCATACCCCATTACATTGCGAATAATGGGTTTATGCCTAATTTAATTTTAAAATTGAAAAAATTCAGTATTAATTATCTAAACATGAAATCTGTCTGGTGTTCATAGTTAGGCTTTGCTATCGCAACATCTAGGTTCACAACCATCAGGTCTTGGTCCTCGATCAGGATGTCCAACCAAGATATATACTGTTTCTATCACACTCAAATCCATCGCCATGGGATAGCTCTCCACGACTGCAAGAATTGAGTTGAAATGCCAGGAGACCGTGAGATATGCTATAATTCTCGCGTCTAGTTCTGCAACTATGAAACAGCCCTTTGCTAGTGCGCTATTGTGCCTTGCGACTATGGAGCGAAGCAGAGTTCGCACAAGCTTCTATCCAATCAAGTTTTGCCTACTCTACTTTCATCTAATATCCAAAACTTGATTATCTCCGTGTTCTTAAGATCTTTAAGCATGCCTTTATGGATTAAAACTCATGGAAACAGGAACTATATATATGTACAATTTTTGAAACATTTAAGATATGCTTTTGATTCTTCACACATTATGCCAATACGTACTTCTTAAGATTTTTATACATCATCCCACAACTTCAAACTAATTTTCATGTTTAAAACACTCCTAAATCTTTAAGAACCCACGTTTTTAATGTACTTGTGCATGCAAAATTAATGACTTTATGTATATATATGAAAATCAATCAACTAGTCATGAAAATCACCTTACAACCAACATTTGAAGGTCAAGAGATTTCTCCCACAGCTTCTGCACGCTGTCACTCGCTTTCTGGCCTAAAGTTAGGTTTCTACCCTTTAAAACCAATATTTATACTAGGTCAATTAGTTGGTTGCATGGAAACAAAATTTCTAATATTTTAGGCCCTTAATATTAAATATCCAATTTTCAGATTTTATGGGTCATTTTCACTCGAATTTTTAAAGTTCTTTAAACTCTATTTTCTTGTTTCCAGGCTTGAAAATTATCCCTTCTTATTTATTAAATCTTATGGCAAAACCCCATTACCTAAAAATACCAAAATTTCTTCTTATGCTTCTTTATTCCATTCCCAATATTTACAAAAAAAAAATAGAAAATAGAAAAATTAAAAATAAATCAATCATAATTCCCCATGTTTTCATCTAAAATAATGTACTATTAATACCCAAAATAATGCACTACTGGTGCCCAAAATCTAGTAAGGTTTAACTAGCTTAATTTATGCCTACCCTTTACTATTCATGCATTGATATTTATGCCAATAATTCCCAGGAATTTTTCCCAGAATTTCCAAGTCAATATCAACCTTAATCCAACTTATTTAGTCCCTATTTATGATAATTTTGCAACACCCTACTACTAAGATATAGTTACCTTTAACTCAAACTATTGTGAGCATATTCTCATCCAAATCCATCTAAATATTACCTCAAGTCTTTCTCACAAAAATTCATAAATAATTAAAAGAGTAATTACATTGAATATCCTACCATAATTGCTAATAATATTGTAACACTATTTTTATTCTTGCCCACAAGTGCCGAGTATTACAGTAATTAAGGATATTTTAATGATTAAATGTTACGCAACTACATTAGGTTTAATTCCTTAACATATATTATAGATTATCTATACAATATCATAATTAGTGAAATGAGGCCTTTCACAATTAAACTAATTTCAATTTTTCATTTTCTTGATTTTTCTTTAATTATTATTTTCATTTGTATTTTCTGTCAATTTATTATTTTTGAAAAATTTTAATCATTCATTGTTTTCTTATCTATACAATATTATTAAAGAAACAAGATTTTTTTTTTGTTGCACAATGTAAATTATATAACTATCTTCATTTTAAATTCTTTTATTTTACTTATCTTTTTCTTTCACCCTTTTCTTTTAACTTCTAATTTTTATTTGTCTTTTCTCTCAATTTTTCTTTATTTTCAATTTTTTTTGATCATTATTTATTTTCTTATTTTAAATATTCTTTATATTTTTAATTTAAAATAATTTTATTTCTGTTATTTAAAGTATAATAATTTTAGTAATCATTAAAAGCAAAGATAATGAAATCAAATATATACTCTACTTCTTTGACATAAAAAGACGTACAATATTTAAACTTCTTGAATGAATTGGCTATCATCGCAGTTTGGTGTTGAGTGGTGGAAATTAGTTTGGATCCTAGATGTAGTTTAAATTGTTGCTTCATCTTATATTTACTTTACAAATATATATATCTCTCTCTCTCTCTCCGGAGCTTTCTATCAACTGCCTCAATAATTGTGGCTTTCAATTTTTAATTCGCAGTCAAAGTACGTCTCTCTCCATTTACGTTTTGTACACGTACACATTTATTGCCAATAGATACAGCGCAACTGACAATGACAAACCACTTTTTATCATAAAATTATATGCCTGAATGTCTCTATTAATAAAGATGAGTCCATAAATAATTTCAAAGGCTATGTTTGGGAGAGGGGTTTTGGAAAAAAGTGATGTTCGGTGTGAGTTTTGTTAAAATAAGTAATGTTTGGTGTGTATAATTTTGGTGTTTTAAAAATTTTAATTTATTTGAATATATGTATAAAATATATAATAATAATTAAATAATATAATAATATATAAGGATAATAATTAATTTTTAGAGTATAAATATATATATATATATGAGTATATGTGTGTTCACATATATAGGTATTGATTAGATTGTAAATAAATGTAATAATTGAAAAATAATTCTTTAATATTATATATAAGATGAGGAAATTTTGAATTTAAATTTAAATGAAAATTTTGTTGAATAATATATTTGGTAATGTAATTTTGATAGTATGTTTGAGGATTGGATTGGTGATCGGCTTTCACATTTGACATTAGTGTTGTTTTCCTATAATGATTTGGGTTGGAGCCACATGTGCTAGGATTAAAGTGTTATTATTGTTCTTAGAACAAACTCTAATGTGGCACTAACATGATAGATTAATTTTTTATGGAACTTTAGATTTTTGGTGACATATCTTAACAGATGTTGTAATATGATCTGTTACAAAGTCTTTTAAATTTTTTAAGGTGATTTAGTCAAATTTATTCCTTCCTAAATATAACATATGTCGTTAAATTAACCAATTTAAACTGACCTAATAAAATTATAACTGATTGGATTAGATATAGTTGATTTATCTTATACATAAAGATATAAAGAGATTCTAGAGTTGACCATATCTTAACTTATTCATATTTAATCTAATCCAACCATATAAGTAAGGGAGGATTTACTAAGGATTTTTTGGATCAATTTAGTTAAGAAAGATTGCTGATCTGCTAAAAATCAAGAAATGAAAGAATCTTGAAAATATTTTAGTAGATGTTCTAACATGAAAAGCAACATATTCAAGTATCTTAATAATTTTTAGTTAGATTTCTTTAGGATTTGTTTTCATCTTTAAAGGCTGATAGAATGGATACTTTGGGATGGTCAAGTGAGTAGATTGCATTGAGAGAGAATCCATTTACTCTTGTGATAATGCTTTTATTTGCTTGAAGAATTTATTTTCGAGTGATTTTTCATTCAAGAGTTTAAATGTTATTCATTATCTATATTTTTGAGAAGAAAGAAACAAAAGAAGCCAAATGCATTATTGAATTTTCATTTATCTACCAAAAATCAACACGTGATTAAAGTGAAAAAATCACTATCGGTAGAAGAGACTTATTGATCAACACTTGTAGTTGAAACTAAGAGAAAATTTTGGTAAAGTAGAAGCAACGAGACTTGCTACTTATAGGAGTTACATTAGAAACGTGCTAACAAGTTGATCTCAAAGGGTTATCTCTGAATAGGGTGAGGAAACTCTTGTTGTCTCTTCACTTTTTCATTACATGTTATTTGTGGTAACAATTGTTCTAATATAAAGTACAACAACAACCAATAAACTATCTGACTATCAAAATCTTTTTTTAAAAAAAGTTTCAAATGTTTTAAATAAATATGTTTTGAAAAGAACTTTATTTTTTAAAAAGAAACTAATAAATTTCAAACATCTTAAATTCAGATTTTTTTTTATTGTAAAATTTATCTCACACTTTATGAAATTTATTTGTCATCGGTCATCTTACAAGATATTTGTAAAAAGATAATATATATTTAACCAAACATCCTCTAAATATTACACACATGCATACACACGCGCGCGATTAAGATAGAAAAAGATGTGACATTTCTTGCAATAAATGCTTTACACATTAATTGGGAAAATACAAAGATAAAGGTCATACTTGGTTGCAAGAGTTCGAGAATAGTGTGACCACCATCAATGGCAGGGGTGTCTTTAGGCTATGTTTGGGAGGGGGTTGTTGAAGAAAAGTATAACAATCCACCACGTCCAGGTAAAATCTTCACGGGGAAATTGACATCTAAAGAAAGAGATGCAATCAAACTTAGAAGCCATATCCATACAACAAATCCCAACCCAAAGAAAGAAAATAGAAAAACAGATTTCTGCCACACAAGTTAGATTTTATTGAGGTTATATTTATCTGATAATGCAACCGCCATATATGCATCCCGTTTTTGTGGAATACTACTTATTGATTTATCTTTTGTCAGGACTTGAGGAATTATGGATCCACATATCTCGGACATTCTTCATATTCTTATGAATTCCGAAATTGTGTTTGACTTTGTACGATTTAATTATCATTTAGCTCAGATTTCAGTAATTTTTAATCGTGTCCAACGTGGCTGAATCCTTACAGTTTGATAATTTTATATGAAGTTTATCGTTTTCAATTAAATGTAATTGGATGAAGCTCGAACGGATAATTGAATTTTAAATCTCTTCACGATAAAAAATGTGTTCAAGCTTGATTTACAACGAGAGGCTGTTGCTAGGATAATGCGATTTGCCGTTTTACCCTATAATGTGACTCTAGCTTACTCTTTCGAGTTGGAATTTTGGTAGATATTTTTGGGCCAAGTGAGGAAATGTTGAGTGTTATCATAGAATTAGATGTCAAAATACATCGAACATTACAACATCGCTATTCAAAGGAACAACTTTTTGGGGCGATTTCAATCTAAAATTAGTGTCAGTATTTCGTATAAGACAACAAAATTAGGCAGGCCTGCATGTCAACTTGAGTGTGGAATCACTTCCAGTCCGTCGTGTTCATTATTCTGTGGGAAATTTAATCAATTTTGGCTAAGAAATAATATTGTTTGTAGCTATGTCAAACTGTGAAAACTTAGATTGGGGAATTAATCTCTGTATTTTCAGTGTGTATTTCAATATCAACGCAACTGTCAATTCATAGTGGGAGTCCCACATAACATATCAATAAAAATATGTGATTGTACTTATTAAAAATAAAAACCAATCAAAACTAATCACATTCAGCCTACACAAAAAATGTAAATAATCTATATGAAAACTTAAGAGGTTATGTCTCCAAAACATCATATCAAACTTTACATTACCATACATACTATTCAACAATATTTTTATTTAAATTTAAATTCAAAATTTTCTTCTCTTACACATATAAACAACTATTTTTTTTTAATCATAATACATATTTACAGTCAAATCAATACCTACATATATCTTGCATATATTCACATTTATTTTTATTAATACTCTAAAACAAAATCTTTACTTTAATAAACTATCACATCATTTAATCTTTATAATAATTTTTATACATATATTCAAATAAAAGATCAGCTTGACTATCAATTTATAGTGGGAGGTTTACAATGAACGTTACTTAAAAATTGAATTTGAATTTAACATAACAATATAGACTAAGATGGATAAATATATGAATTAAGAATTAACAAATTCTTAATAACTTCACAAAATCTGAACACCTCACTGACTTCATAGTAGAGATGTCAAACTTTTAGTTGACCTTTTTTCAACGTAAACATCCATGTCGAAAATGTATAAATTGTTAACATTGAAATAAAAAAATAAAAAAAGAATGAAAAGAGTGAATAGCATTTACAATTGGCAATTACTCATGAACTTAATTTCTTAAGAGTTTTTGGTCAAAATATATAGTTAAATTTATGAATGTACTCACTCACTAGACTTTATAAATGGTATTTTGTAATACCCGGAAATCTTGGACACTAGGGACAAATCAGATCTTAGTTTAATATCTTTGGTGAATGATTAAGAAACTAACTTCAGTTATTTTCATTTATTTTCGTGTGAAGATATTGTTGGTTAAGGTAAATGAGCATAGAGTGGGATATAAATATTCCAAATCTTACCAAATAATTTAGATACCATGGGAAGAGTTTGCCATACTTAAGATACCTAAAAATAGGGTAATTAAACCAGAAATTCGTGTAAAAATCTGCAGGATCAATGGAATTAGGAATAGAGAGTTTGGAACCCTTAAAATGCTAAAATTTTATTTTTGTCAATCTCTTAAATTAAACTTGGTATAAATAGAGTTAAAAGGTAAGAGAAAATTAAATTCTCCACCTCTAGAAGCAATCAGTTGTACGGAGAGGTAGCAGAGGAGAGAGAAAATTGTCTTGGCTTTCAGAACGCCATTATTAGAGGTATTCTTTGGACCGAATCTTATGAATTCCATGCATACATTTAGAAAACCATAACACGCATGTTATAAGAACAAGAAATAAGAATTTGTGTAGGTTTCACATGGTTCATTCATGCATATGTTGCTGAACTTGTGAATTGTGTAGGAAATTGATAAAAATACAAATTGGTAAAGAACGTAAATTTTTGGGACTCATTAGAAATTGTTCAAAACTTGGGAAGCATGACTAGTTGGAATTACCATTATTAGGTTTCATGGAATTATGGCTAGAAACTTTTGGAGCATCTGTGGTAATGAATTATGAGAATTGAAATTGCGTCAGATAAGGAAAACTAACCGAACAGCACCTTACACATTACCAGGTGCCGCTTCACAATCACGGTTGTGGTTATGAGGTGCAGTAGCGCGAGTGTGGGGGAGAGTTTCGCATTTGTGAAATGAGACCACATTTTAAAAAATAAAATGTACCACGATTTCTGGTGCGGCTACGAATGGGCACCTTGTGAGCATGAGTCTTTCTCTAACTCGCTACGTATGGGATTACATTTGTATCTGACCCATCCTCCAAGTTGATCGTAAGGAATTTCTATTTGGGCTCCAATAAATTGAGTAAGCTCTGATACCAAAAATGTTACGGGGTCTAATATATTTCTAGAACACTGATATTCCAAAGAGAGGGTTCGCTCGTATAGAGTTCACGCAGGACTATCTCCAAAGTTGAAATTGGTAGGGTTTACATTTTCCCCTACTCTAAACCCACGCATGTCCTCATGCATGTACAGTAATCCCCTAAGCATTTGCCCCTCTTAAGCATTAACGCATAGGTCGACCCCTTTCTCTGAATCACTACACATGGGATTGTAGTTACATCCAACCCATCCTTCAAGTTGATCACAAAGGGTTCCCATTTGGGCACCAACACATTAGGTAGGTTCTAATATTAAAAATGTCATGGAGTTCGATCCATCACAGAGCACCGATATCCCAAGGAGAGAGTTAGCTTATATAGGCTCAAAGTATAGAGAGTGGATAGTAGAGTAAGGCACACTGCATTGGTAATTGTTTCGCAAGTGCGAAGTCATTTTTCATAATTGCGAGACTTGTTTCCGCAAGTGCAGAAGCTAAAAAGCAAACAAAATGTTACTTTTACAAAACAAAGACTTAATTATTTGATTTTGAAATTTAAAATAGGTTCATGACTCAACAAGACATATGAGATGTTAATTGAACGAAACCCAGATAAGAAACTCATGCAATTGTTAATTGAAAATCTAAAGAGGACAATAATATGTGACATGTAGGATATATTTGAAGCATTGAATAAATGGGAGTTCAGCTAAATTAGGAATCAAATAAAAATTGTTTTAGTTGAATAGGAAATCAAGAACTGATAACTAATAAACCCATTAATCAATGAAATTAGCATTAGGTAAGTGGATACATTTTGTTAACTTTTACAAAATGCTTTCAAAACTATTTTTTTCTTACAATTAATATTCTTATTACATGTTTACTATTATATTTGAATAGTTTCATATTTTATGAAAGCATGATGCTAACATGCAAATTTTTAGTTAAACTTGAAACATTTATTATTTTTCCTGAAAAATTAGATATGGGTTATTTACAAAATGAATTACATGAAAATAATTATTCTAAAAACTTGAACATATAATAATGGAAAAAAGCCTTTTATGTGCTACCAATGATAGTGTGAAGGAGTTCTACCCTATCAATCAAGCAATAAATTGGAACCTTCCCAGTTGATGGAAGTATTGAGGTTTACCACAGACACAATCAATATTCACATGACCTTTCTAAATACGGGTGTAACTAAGGTCATAATCTGTGAAAATAGTACACGAAGTACATACCCTATGAATAAGCTAATGAATAAGAACATGTGAATTGTGTATATTATTTAAAATGGTGTGGTATTTATAAACTGTTTTAAAATGTGTTTCATATTATCTGTTTTCAAAATATATTTTATATAAATAGTGATTGTTTTGTTCACATTCTATGAAAAATGAAAAGGCAGAAAGTACCATTTATTTGGTAACTCGTCACTCATGATATCAAAATTTCTTTTTTGCAAAGAAAAATGCCAATGAGAGTGAATAAGTTTGGGCATGGTAGAATAGTAAAAGGATGAAGATATTAGTATAGTTTTACTTCATTTATCACAAATAAGGTAATTCTGATGTAATAGTTAGGATATTGTACTTTTTGCAACTAAACAATGTTATGATTATGTTCTTATGCCTTTTGAAAATTGAATAATATTTAATAGATTAATTGCCTTGATATCTTTGATTTTGATATGAGGTGAGATTGTTTGCGGGTATTATCTTGTTATTCATCGAATTCATCCGTGACATACTTTGCAAGTGTTGTAAATTGGAAAAAATATTCTTCAAGGGAAAAATGATGGGCTTAACAAATATATTTATAAGCCTGCAGGTACTGTTTTTTTTTTTCCGTCTTTTTGTTCAAATTAAGTTTGAGCTTCAGTTTTCATATTATATATTTTTATGCTTTTGGTATTTTACATTTTACTATATGAGAAAATGTTATTTTAATTTATTTTGCATTTTACACTATTGATTTTATAAAATAAAATCGTCATTTATTTTTTCTTTTTTTCATTTATTTATTTTTTAAAAAAGGGAACTTATGTTGGGTCCTTAAATGTTGAATCCTTCTTCTTATTTTGTTCTTATTTATAAATTTATTTAACTTTCACAATTTCCGCTACCAATATAAAGAAGGTGCCAATGTCTCTGAAAATCAGAGGACTCGCCTCCTTAATATTTTTATTTTTTTTATAACAACGGAATTAAATTATTTTAGTACCAAATTCCAAATCCATTTGATTATTATTAGTCACCCAAAATGATTATTTATTTTTATTTATATTTTCTGAATTATATTTTAGAATTAAATTGATAATTCGAGGATTAATTTGTAACTGGATACAATGGCACAGTCAATCCATGCATAAAAATAAAATAATAATTCTTTTACAAAATGAGAATAAAGAAAGAATTTTAAAAATAAAATAAAGAGAATAAAATAATAGAGAAAAGAAAATGAAAATGAAACAAATATAAATATTATAGATATCTTAATTATTACACTTCATGGTCTATAAAGTAATATTATAGATAGATAATAAAAGTTAAAATAGACAAGCTCTCGTTTGTTCACCAGAAATTATTGAGGACACAAAATCATTGCTAAACTTCAATCTTCCAAACTGAGTTGCTCAACCCCCGAATTGGCATAAAATTAATCGTAATCATTTCAATGATTTAGTACAATATATAAAAATGATATTAATAATAATTTAGGCCCTCCAATTAACGAAGTACAAGATCTACAGCAACTTGCAAATAATGCAGCCAATGTCATCCCCAAAAGTTGCTTTCATGTATGAAGAAATGTTTATCCAAGAAAATGGTGGGACACCTCATGTAAGATGGATTTTGGGACCATGAAAGAAATATTTTAGAACCACAGTAAGTACAAACAAATGACAATTTTGTCAGTACTTATAAAAAAAAACAGCAATGTGTATATTGCAGACATAGAATGCATTTAAAACACCAATGGGACCTCAAGATGATAAATTATTGTTTTGATTCCAGGTTGTCGCAGAAAGGATCCTAAAATATTGTTGTATTTTATTTTGGTCTTCGGGGAGAGGTCCCCCCAACCCCCATGTCTACTAAAGGGTTCAAGATTGCTGGCCCTAGACACCACTCTCATTCAATAATTGAAGTCCAGATTGAAGAGAATTATCAAGTTCATATGCTGTTCTCGCTCCAGGCGATAATTATCCCTTGTCTTGAGAACAAGTGTGATCCTTTAGTGCTTCGATGATCAATGAACCACACAATTTTAGTGGGGTCTTAATTGAGACAGTGACATTGATTGATATTACCAACACAATTGAGATATTGAAAGACAAGTCTTGATTGATCTCAAGAAAAGATAATGTTATTTAGCATCTGGTGTCTCCCCACTAGATCCTGTGAGCTATAATAAAAAGTGACACGATCGAAATTACTTCAACAATTCTATTTCCTTGTGTGTTAGATTAAAAGTGTAAAACATGTTTTAAAATTCACATTAATTTTGAAATGAATAATCATTTGTACAATTAATTGTTTAATTTTTATTTTTTATTAGCATATTTTTCTTTGTCATTCATCTTTAATGATGGTAGGAAATTAGTTTTTCTCTATTGATTATCGTGTTAAAATTGGATGATTTTATGAGTTCAGTCTTTTAATTTTTCCTCAGTAGTTATTTTTTTTATAAAACTCCTCTATTGACACTTGATATAACGTTATATTTTTGCATAATTCAATACTTTTAAATTTTACCATGTGATGAAACAAGGAACTGGTTAAAAAATAGAAAAAAAATGTTCAATCCATATACCATTACAATTATCACAATTCGGGAAATATAAGTATTTAGCTTTGCAGGAAAAAAATATATACATACATATGTATATAGAAAAATATTTGTTCTAATTAATATAATTATACATATGTTTATTGATTTAAAAATATTGTTTAAAAATATGTGTGCAACTCGCCTTAATATATAAATCATTTTATTTTGTTTATTTTTCTATGATGTACAATAGCACTTTAAAAAGTTTAAAATAATTTTCATTTCATTTAAAATATAAAAATGAGAACCAAAATATGGATTAAGTCAACAACGCCACATGTTTTAATGAAATGGGGTGGTGGTTTGACTGCTGAGGTTAAAAAGATGGAGAAAGCAAAAGAAAGAAAAAGGAATAAATATGTGAAATAAAAACGGAGAAAAGAAAAGAAAATGCAACAAATATAATACCAAACAATGTAAATGCTAATTAACTTTGAAATTAAAAATCAAGTAAGTTGACATTTGAAATTTAAGATGCAAGTTCTGCATAGTTTATATTAAATTTTTATTATCCAATTTACAATCACAATTTTGATTGAATCATACATATTTGTTATTTGACTTCTCAAATAAATATGAGTCACCAACCCTAGAAAATAAGACTCCCTCTCTCTTTGTTTCGATATTATTTTATAAAATCCGACAAACAATGAATAAGTAAAACTTGGGCCAGCAAAAAAATGCCATTTTTATCTGTTTTTCCTTTTTTAAAAATTTCGTAAAAGTAAGAGAAAAAATAAAAGAAAGTTTTACAAATATAATGATTAAAATATGTATTTTTATTGTTATAAAAAATTAAACAAATATAGACAATAAAAGCAAGTGTTTGGTTGAACTTCTTGGACTTGTTAGTGTGTGTGTGTGTATTTCACGTTCGTTCAGAAGGAAAGGTAACTGCAATACAATATGACAAGTTATTTTTGTTTAAAAAACTTAGTTCATTATAAAAGCAGCAATTGCATTATTACATTAATTACTAATTTATAAATTAATATATTATTCAAGAAATAATAAATTACAAAAAAATGCATAAGCATGACAAACATCCAAATGTATTATGGAACTTGAACTCATTATTTGAGTAGTTTGTCTGGTTTATGAATTTGATTTAAGTGGGAAAATAAAAGAAAATAAGAAAAAAGATTAAATATTTTCCCAGTAGAGAAAATAGCCAAAAAAAAAAAAAAAAAGCAGTGAAACAGGAAGCAAATTTATTTATACTAAGAAAAATATTTTTCTTCACAAAAGTGTAAGAAAACCCAAAAAACAATGAATTGTTCACTTTTCACTCTACTTTATCTTTCTCATACTTCTTCAACAATGTTCTCTCATAGTAACAAATTTCATTATGACCAAACGAAGAAAAACATTATTTAATTAATTTAAGTTTTTCGAACAACATAAAAAAAAAATAGAAATTCGATTTTTTTAATTTTATTTTCCTTTTGTCCTAATATTTTTCTTTCTTTGACAATATCAATAAACCAAAGCACCTAACTATTGGTGAGGCTCTTGATATCTAAACCATTGGATCATTAAACCAAATACCACTTTGGCATATAAAAGGTTACTGTAATATTGATATCACAAACTCGTTAGATAAACTGGATCTTTTCTAAATTCAAACAATAAATTAATTAGATTAACACCACTCCTGACTTTTTAACCTTGTGGATTATAGAAATCCACGTATGCTCCATTTAATTAAAAAAAAATGATACCTATTTCAATAAAAACAAATCGACAATGATTAGATTTGGAGAGATTGACGAGAAAAGAGGTTCGTAATTTGGAATATATAGTTACGAAACCTATTATTAAATAATCAAAAACAAACACCTCTGGATTTTTTTATTATTTTTCACTGATATGTTCGTGTGGCCATCTTTAATTGGTTTGCATGAACAGTCACATTCCTCCGGCAGTACTTTTGGAGTTTTGTTCAATATTTCTATCTATATAATATATGCGTTCGAGTAAATAATGCATGAGAGAAGAGGACTCATGCAATTTCGATTTCGAGTAGTTTACATTTTTAATTAATTAATTATATAGATGGATAAATAGATAGATATATCGGGCATACACAGGGGAATGTGATCGGTTTGTCATCAAGCAACAAAATCATCTCAACTATGTTTGTTTTTAAATTTTAATGTATTTTTAAGTGTTTTTATTTTGAAAATTGTGTAAAAGAGAAACAGATAAAATTTTAAAAATATAATAATTAAATATATATTTTTGAATTATAAAATTTGAAAACAAACATAACATTTTTCCCACGTCCCCACTTAATCAGACCTCACCTATTTCTGTCCTACATACATTGTTTGTGTGTGTGTGTGTGTGTGTGTGTGTGTGAAATAAGGTAAATTTTTTAGATGGATTAAGCAACATAGAACTTATTAACTTATAATCATTAGTTAAAAAGAAACGGATGAGTCCAAATAATGTGGTTTATATGACTTTTAAGATAAAAGAGGATTGATTGATGCAATCTAAAAATCATCAAATGGTACCGTATATGTGCTATCTTTATAATTATTTTTTTTTTCGTTTTAGTAGAGAGAAAAAAGAGTATAATAAGTTACTTTCAAAACAAATATTTTAAGGAGAATAGATGGATATTCTTTGTATATGCTTGGCACCCAACCCAATATTTAGGTGTCAATTTCAAAATATTTTGATATGATGAAATAATTTTAAATATCGAAATTTGTGATAGTGTAAAAGTAGGAGAACAAATTATTTTTGAATATTATATAACATATTTAGAGTGCATATTTTTATGATCGAAAATGTTTTCAAAAACAGATGCGATCATAAGAATTCTTTGATGATTGCACTTTCTCCACACATAAATTTTTTCAACATTTAATTTAAAAAGTTGTGCAACGGAGTTGAAAATACTGTAGTCAATGAACCTTTTTTCATTATTTATCTTCTGTCTGGATGAAAGGATTTAAATTTGAAAAAAAAAAATTAATTGAAGAATTTCAAATCACTTGAAATGAAAGGAATTTCAAATTCACTTTAATTACTAAAATTATAATTTGTAAAGAGAACTTAATAAGTTGAAACTCATTTTTATTCAAACAAATATAATAGATTTATTATTATAAATTTAAAATCCATCACTTCAAATCTATCAATCTAATTGCACCCTTAGTGTGTGCTTCTCCAATTAAGTTTTTTATTCCTTTGTACAAATAGCAATAACTATCTGAGCATGTTTGAAAATTCAAGTCTCTCCATATTTATTGTTCAAATGAAAAATAAAAATAAAAATAAAAGAAAACGGTTGCAATTATCTACTATCTATGCATGATTTTTTCCTCAATTATTTTGTTAACTTTTCAAGAGTAAACAGCAATAGTAATTTATCACTATGTGTTAAGAATATAGGGCACTTTTAAGTTATTAAAAATGCACTTACACAAGTAACCTCATTCATTTAATCTATTATTAATCTATCTACATTGTTTAATAAAATCTTGATATTTGAAAAGTGGCGGGTACAAGTAAATTCATATGTATAACAATGTTCAATTTATTAATACCAAAATTATCTTTTTGTTATTATTTTTGTTTGTTTATTAATTTTTTCTAATTATGATGTTTTTTACATAAATATAAAAATAAACTTTTAAATTGACAAATATAATTCAAGGTACAACTAAAATAAACCAAATAAGTACTCTTAATTTTATATTATTTATTTTCAAGCACAAACTTAGTATGGGCCAAAATTACTAGCAAACTATTAACCCCACGGCCATGCTTAACTTACCTCTAATTCAGCTGAAAATTGATAAATGAACTCTAGTGTTTTCTTGAACTCATAATCAATTAGCATGATGGCCGACTTTACTGCCTAATTTATTCAACAAAAAGACTTGCTTGAAGAAAGACAAGTCTATTTGCTTTGAAAACGATAGAATTGAAAGGGAGAGAAAAAGAAAATTATAAAGAAATATGAGCGTGAAAGAAAATAAAATAGAGAGATATTTAACCATTAATTATATGACATGACTTTTTATGTAATTAAATCCTTTTCATTTCATTTTCCCCCTATTTTTTCTTTAATGAAAAAACTCCATTTGCTTCGACACAGTCATTATCTAAATCAAGAAGTAAAGGCATTATTAAATGAAGCTATGAGATTTAAATTTGGTAAGACGTTTTGAATCTAAT
This sequence comes from Avicennia marina, assembly GCA_019155195.1. Lineage (NCBI taxonomy): Eukaryota > Viridiplantae > Streptophyta > Magnoliopsida > Lamiales > Acanthaceae > Avicennia > Avicennia marina. The sequence continues at coordinate 3,718,227 of CM032754.1, read as the reverse complement.
AAAGGTTGAACTCATACTTTTAAATCATTTTTATTCTACTTAATTCAAATTCAAGTTGAACTTGACTTTTTCACAAAATTAAGTCAAATAAAATTAAATTAATTGTTGAATTTGAGTTAATATTCGAACTTTTTATAAATGAATTTTGTTTTTAGGTGTTTTTATTTTAAAAATTATATAAAAATAAGATAAACAAATTAACAAAATATACTGGTTGTATTATAGGTTTTTAAAATGTAAAAATTGAAAGCAAACATAGCATTTTCAATTGGCTGCCGACCCTCAGATTCCCTACTAACTGACGTACTGATCAAACATGAACTGGCTCAAATGTTGCCGTTACCATTTGGATGCAGGGAGAAAGCCTAACTCCTAAGAACAGATGAGCTAAACTTAAAGTAACAAAACTACAAAATTCACTGGTCTGTTCCTCACCAATCGTTGTCTTGTTCTGGTCTACAAGGCTTGTCCCCATCTCCCGTTCTCGGCCCAAATGAACCGCAACTGTACGACGCAAACACAGTTCCATTTTTGAAATTCACTCACTGGTCCTGTCTTGTTGGGTCAGTCCTAGATTCTGGGTTTAGCCTTGTCGGGTTAGTATGATTTGTTTGTTACTTCTACAATAGGTTTTTCAGGACTCGAGTACTTGTCATGTCGACTATTATTGGGCCACCATTTCTAAAGGGCCATGTCTTTCTTCAATGGATCTTAGAATTTCTAATATAGGTCGTCCTGCCTTCCCCAAATAGGCTCACGATTGCCCAAAGGACCTTTTAAGTGCTCTTATTGTGATGTACGCTATTATAACTCAACTGGACATTTTATGAACACTTCGGTTGATTCAAAATAATATCGAAAGACATAGTTGGCGTTTATGCAGCATTTTTTTCGTTTGGCAATTTTTTCATTCAATTAAGTATGACTTTACGGAATAAACAAATGGATTGGGACGACCAAATAGGTTTAAATTGATATATTGGCCTAAGAATGACGTATGTTCGTATTTTTGTTTAGTTATAATCCAAGAAGCAGAAGGACTTTGTTGCTTATGTTTCAAGAGATTACCGTGACATATTTATTTCATTTGGATGCCCGTTTCGATATTTTTTTGTTAGGATTGATAATTGGACTTGAGTTGAATGGATGAATTTGTTAGGTGTTGGTTCCAAATTCAATAATTTTAAACAAAAACCAAGCCTAATATTTTAGATCCGAGCTAGGACCACACAAAACCCATAAAAACAAATAAATTGAGTTTAAATTGGAGGACCAGAGAATATATTTTGGTACTCCAGGAAAACAAAGACCGTTTTTTTGCACACATTTTTAGGTCAATTTTCTTTGAAATTATGTTAAAATAAGAAAAAAATGAGATAAAATTAAAAATATATATACATACATATATATATATGTATATATAAGAACTAAAAGTGTATGTATTTTTTTTTTTTTCTGAAAAAATGAAACCAAACATATCAAAAACATTTTGGGCTTGAAAGTGGCCCGCGTCAAACATAACACACTTTACAAAAATAAAATTTACTTTTTATATATTTATACTATTTAATATTTATTGTGGATTAGTATAAATTTCGCTACAAATTAGATTTTATAAAATGCTCCTTTTAATAGATTTAATTATAACCATTTCCTTCCATTCTACAATTTAAGGGGAAAAAAAAAGAAAAAATAAGAATTTATTGGGAGAAAAACACACCTCTCGATTAAAACAAAAAAGAGTAACCTATAAATAAGAAACCATCTGCTTAAAAAAATTGAGTGTTCCTTCAAAGAGTTGGTTTTACATACAATTACAAATTACCTCTCTCAGAAGAATATAGTTCTAGTCTTTCATGGTTAGTTCAGGCCTTAAACTAATATTCCTCCTGAATTATTTGTGTCAACTAGATGAAAGGAGATCTTTTTGTAAATAGCTACAAAGTGAACTTAAATCACTGCCGGCAATATAGTAACCCGTCAATTATTCATGATTTAAAAGCTCATGCAATAAATACTCTTGCATGTCTACGATTACATCAAATCTTAATTCACCAAGACCTGTAATTTGGGAAATGGCCAAAGCAAGTAAACACCCAAAATGGCTAAATTATTGCTGTAATCGTTGTTAACATGCTGCTACATGGAAATTGAATAAAGTTGCCTGCCAAATGCCAACTATCATGTTTTCACAAGGCCTGAGTATTATTCATTATCTAGGTATATTATATTTAAGAAAAGAGAATCAAAGTTTGGTGCACAAGAGTGCTTTAATGGCTGGCACATTCAGATGGAAAATTGCCAATCTAACTATGCAAATTGCAGTTCATATGGGCTTTTATCTGGTCGCTGTTTTCAGCTTTCAGATACACAAGTAATCAAATGTGTAACCTGAATTTCATGGACAAAAAATCAATCAAAAAATTGATAATGACACGACTCTTTGTGTAACACCAACATTAATCAGGTCACTGTATGTTAGCATGCACCCAAGTAAGTGATGGAGAGAGAAATTATATACCCGAAAAAATACATGGCAGTAAACGAATTTCAGTGCTGGCTCAACCATCCCAGGAAAAAGCCGACAATAACCGATACAATTGAATATAGATTGATTAATCTCTAACGGCTTGAGAGGGGGAAGCCAATTCCATGGCGCCTGCTGGGGAACAGAACGAACAACATGCCGCAGAGCACCGCCACCGACCCAGGCAACACCTCCAGAATTTCCAGGACCTCTTCTGACGGGGAAGGGTAGAAGCAATTGATCACGTTCTTATCAAACATCGCCAAAGACGCGAAAGCCATTAAAGACATCAGGGCATGGAAGAAATCCACGAACCTGAGACGAAATTTCTGGGCCTCCTCAGGCGGAACGGCACAGGCGGGGCCGTCGATGACCCAGAGTCCCCGGAAGGTGGCCAGGCCGTGCCTGACCTTGCCTCTTTTATCTCTGAAGCTGTCGGTGAAACTCAACAAGAGGCACATGGTACCGCACAGGCCGAGAAGGCCAAGCGTGGTGGTTTGGCTGACATAGGTTTTGCATGTGCCTTGGTGGGTGAAAACGGGCGACAGAATCTTGAAAACAAGTACGGAGCCCGTCGGGAGGAGATTGGAGAGGTAGGCTGATCCTTTGAAGGCCTTCCGGACCGCCTTCTGCGCCGGTGTTTTTGGTGGTTTGGTAGGTGGTAAAGATTGGTTCTCCAGGAGGGACAATTGAAGGCCTTCGTCTAATTCCTTGGATGGTTGACCATTCGTGGATGCTTCTTTCCTCAGGACATCCATTTCTGGATGTTGTATATTTGTAGACTGATTTTTTAGGATTTAATCCAATGCATGGATCCCATTGGGTTGATAAATTTTGTCGATGCAAGGATGTTCTATTGAAAGGTTTAGCAGGTATGTTTTTGATGGTTTGGTGGGGGGTGGGGGTGGAGGAAACTAAGGGTTTAAATATTATGAATGAAAATGAGAGTTCATTAACCAATGGGTTTTAGGACAGGTCTAAGTTTATGGTTAAATAAGTTAGAGATAGTCGGGATCATAAATAGGAGTTTTAGCAAGTAGGTTTTTTATGCTTGTCAATGAGAAATCTGGACGAATTGTTAATGAAGGGTTAAAATTAGCCCATAAATTATGGGGTTTGTTCTAATAACCTTCAACTACCACGATAGCCTTATAAAAGATCTTACTAATTAAAGTTTAGATCGTTTTTTTTTTTTTGGGAAAAATATACACTTGAACTTGTTTCCCTGTGTTTCGGGTGTACACCCTTTATATACAAGAAAACTGAATGATGTGTCAGAAGTAAAAAATAAATAGTATATTAAAAACGCTATTTGAAAAATAAATAAAGATATTTTAAAATATAAAAAATGATGAACAAAGAAATTTTTCAAAACTAAATTCTTGTGGGCCCTTTTCAACCAATGATATTCGTAAATGTAACTTCCAATTTTATTCCACATAAAAATTATATGGACAAGGCAACATTTTTGCTTTAAACAAACAAAAGAAGTCTAAAAAAAATATCACACTGTAAAGAAAAAGTAAATATATTATTTACACTAAATAAACATAAATAGAAAAAATCTTTCTTACTATCAAACTCACCAATGAACTTGAACCTAGTTTTGATTAGGATACATAATGTATATCAAACTATGTGTCAAATATTCTTTGCTGAATTTAGGATAACCGCGTAATATATCAACACTATCATGCAACTAAATTAAAGCAAATATAATTCTAAATAAAAAATAAAAACATAAACATATCAATCGATCAAGTATTTGAAAAAAAATATTAAAATAGTTCAAATATATGTAGTGATGGCAATGGGGGTGGATCATTGCACACACTCAGTCTCCAAGGAAAAAATGGGACAGAGTGGATACGTGAGCATGGAAACACACGCACATATATTATTTTGACTATAATAAATTTTAAAATTTATAATTAGTCCTATGTAATATTTTGTAATTAATTTGGGGATAATTTTTAATATGATTAATTTCAGTATTACTTTTTAGATTATTAGTTTGGTCACCTCATGAAAATTAAATTAAAGAATTCGAAAAGAATTAATTATGATGCAATATACATTTTAATTATTGTAAAATTTACATCTTGTAACAAAGCTAATATGTTTCTTCACAACAAAAAAATGTGTAAAAACTGACAATCAAATGTATCCCTATGTTTACTACTCAATTCTATTTTTTATTTTTTCCCAATTTTTTATATACTAATTTGAGATAAATTTTAGTTACTATTCATAATTCATATAACCCTCAAAAAATTTAGGATTTATGATTCATCATTTATTTAATTTATTTTATTAGTAAATAAATTCAATATTCTCTATTTTTGTATGGATTGCATAACAAGCCTTCCTTTCACTTTATATTGAATATATACATACTCTCACGATATATATATATATATATATATGACTTTTGTATATAATTGTTGTTAAGCCAACTTAATAGTTTAGGAACCAATCACTTTTTGATAATTATTTTTGGCGTCATGTGAAATTCACTACCAAAAAAAATCTTTTAGTAGCTAATATCTTACAAAAAAAATTAAATTTTATCACATTAATCATACTAATATAACAAATATATCGTTCTTTAAGATTATTTTAAATATGTTAATATGAAAAATATATTATATTTACTAATAAAATTAAGTAGTATATCATATTTTTATTAGTTTATGTGAAAACAAACATAATTAAATTTTTTCTTCCCCTTATAGGCAGGTGTTGGGGAATGGGGTGGACTTGGAGTAGAAGCAGAAATTGTGGCTAGGGATAGAGTAGAGGTGGGAGGAAATATTTGATGGTGGGTCGGAGGGAAAGGACCCCATTACCGTCCCTCAACATTTGCAAATAATTTAGAGTTCAAAAATAGGTAATTAATTAACTCACAGCAGTTTGAAGGATTTGTAATCCTTTTACATTCACTCTTCACGAAGAACATTTGGAAGGAGTTAATGGAACTACTTCTTTCCTGCTGGATACAATGAATCACACAGCTTTCTATTAGCCGAACAAACTCGTCCCAAATCCAGACTAACTACACAAGTTCATAACCCCATGGAACCACAAAAGCATAACAAAAAATACAACTGAAATAAAAAGATTTTAAGGGCGCAGCTCGAAGTTTACAGTAGTGACTTGATTAGTGTTGTCCTGGAGAGCTTGTAAGTGCGATAGCCTTGAATGCTTTAGAGACTTAGAGTTTCAGACTATACACTTTTGAACTCTATGAGTTTAGGTGTTGTAATGGAAACAATCCACCTCTCTTGTAGTTGTCTTGAATTTTCCGATCGTGTCATTTATTTCTGAATGCTTTTCTGCTCTTAGTGTAGTCCGATAATAATATAGCTCAGCATAGTTGATTGCCACGCTATTTCCACTCTGAAAAACCTTCCCTTGCTTGACGGTCAGAATCACACACACACACACACACAATCAATCAGTCAATAGTCAACTGGTTCAGGGCCGGGCCGGGTTGGATTCGCTAAACCACGGATCGTCCGCCAGCGGTCTAGCTTATATATTCCTTTCTTCACATTAGCCCAAATCACTAAATGAATACGAAGTGACCCTTGAACCCATGGAAGCAATTATTGGCAGAAGGTTTTGAGGAAAAATCTGCATCCAACTTTAAGATACGTTGACGTTTGGATGAGTTTACAAGTTTTTAAAATAAGATGTTTAGAATTTTTGATTTTTTTTTAATTTATTTTTAAAAATCTTATAAATTACTTCGTTATATACATATTAAAAATGATATAAATATGTTCAATTAATATTTACTAAAGTATTTTTATCAATATTACATAAAAAATTATAATTGACCACAATTATATATTTCAATAAAATTTTATAAAGCGATGTATCCAAACACTTCATTAGCTTATTATAGAAGTAATAAGTTGTATGAGTTTATAAATTCTAAAAATATTTTATAAGTTATTTAACATAAATTTAGCAAAACAACCATCCTAGTATCTTTAATCCATAAGCAACACTAACACGAGCAACGGAATGTCAAGATTCAAACCCAAAAGTCCAGAAAATGGACAAAGCAAAATTTCCTTTCCTAATATGAATTACACCTATTGAAAAGCATATTTCAATGAAGTTGAGCCTGGAGTCCTGAAAATTAAAATCTGGAAACAAAGTTAGATCCGGAATTTTGGAAGTCCATCAGAAATCACAATTGTTATCAAAGTCAACTAGTATTGGGAAGTGGAAATAACACCCAGAGAATCACTGTACAATTGGAAAATAAACTACAACTCTCAAGTCCAATATATATGAGATACTCTAATACTCTTTGTTCGAAATATTTTTCTTTTATGTGATGAGAACTTTCATCAAATAATAATAGATACTTCATGTTCAATCATCGAGAGATGTAGAGAAAAATGGAAGCATATCAGAATTCATGGGGAAGTTATTTGTCAAATAAGCATGGAATGGGAGAAAACGTATTGAACTCACAATATATAAATATATATATATCATAGTTGATCGTGATGATGCCTATGATAATTGTGGAATGGAAAAAAAACTATACATTCGTTATAGTAAGTAGCTTTTCTTATCATCTGTTCTCATAGTTATTTTAATTCATCAAAAAATTAAAAATCGGGTTACGATCTTACACTTCAATAATACCAGTACTTTCAAGATGCATTATTCCAAGACCTTAATAGACCTTATTTGATTACTTTAAGTGGGCTAAACTTAAGTTTATAGTAATACATAATGCACTAATAAATTACAGTATCACATATCTTATAATATATCAAGACATGGGCTGGATGCGATTATCTAATAAATTAGTTGCTTTATTTTCAAAAAACATAAAAAAAAAAAAAAAGAGTATATCACACAATACCCAATCAGTTACATATTTCATCTTGTTAAAACCCAACATGAGCAACACGTGTGTGATAGGATACTGGGATAAAAAAGGAAAATATGGGAACAAAACTTCAAGCTATAATGGAAAAGATTGAAATTACTGCCACTTGAGTACAATTTGCTGAAATTTCTAACAGAAGGGTAACATTTGGGAGCAATGTATGGCCGTGTTGTTGTCTGTTGCATCACGAGTAACTTAGAAGGCAGAGTTTAGTTTGCCTTTTTTATTTTTTAAATTGGAAGTGCTGAAGGGGTTTGAATAATTACAAGTATGTGTATATAATTAATTTGAAGCGGAATTTATTGTTTTTTAAATGACAGTGATGGTTTCAAAATCACAAATTCCAACATCTTGTAAATATGAGAATTCTGATCCCCGGCTAATTAATATAAGCCACTAGAGATCTGTTGGTATGTGTGGATGGGACTGTCATTAATTAGTTAATAGGGGCAGGCGAAGCAGAAATCAAAAGGCCGACGGAGAGTTGGAAGTAGCCCATCATTTATTGCAGAGGGTGTGACATTTTCAAGGAAGTTGGTTCTTTTGCAGTCTTGAGATGTCTGGTATTTAATGGTCATAAAAAAAAACTAATTATAATAATGATCTACAATTAATGGCTCGACGGTGTGAGATATAAAATTTTAAATTGTACTATTATATTTGGATTTTAGATAAAGTTGAATAGTTGTTGAATTTGAGTAAGGGTTTGAATTTAAATTTGTTATTTTTGTAACTTTTGTTTAAACATTAGTTAAAATAACAATTTTCAAATATCAGGCAAGGAACATTAAGATAAAATACGCGAATACAATTTCCTTTAACTTTACAAATTATGCTGTCCATAAAAACAAAAAATTGAAGAAAAAAAAAAGGCCTCATTCTACTTGTGTTGTTTTATAGTCAAATTTATAGAAGAGAACACATTATCGTCTAAACATATGGGAAATATATATTTATCTCGTTTTTTAATCAAAATCATCATTTTTAATTGATATTTTATATTTTATATGGAACTTGTGTTATGTGTATCAGCATTGGGCACGTCTAATATATGTGTCAAAATTATTAGATATGTTTTTTATTTTGTTTTTTCATTTTTTGGTAATAATTTGTGGATTTTGAGAAACAATATTTTAATTTTAAATTTAATAGTGCTTTGAACTTTTTAAAATCGGCGAAAATAATTTGAATCTATTTCTGCGCACTCCCCCCTGGCTCGTTACAATTCGACAAATCCCCAAAGCCTTCAACTTATAAATAGGATAATTTCAATCAAATAAAACCCTAACTTGATTATTTAATGAGTCACATTTTGAAATTTATGTAAGTTTTATATATTAAATTTGATAAACTCAAAAAACAAGGCAATTTAGTATTTTTTTATTGGGGAATATCTTATTACTTTTGGCCTTTGGGAAAGGCCAACGGAAAGAATATTCTTCTCTGCAAAAATACTAAAAAATGTGTGAATCGGAACAATTATTCACTATCGAATCATAGATATTTGTTTAATTTAATTAAAGCCTTTAGATAACTAGAAAAATTATATTCAAAACTTGAAGAATTGGTAGCAATAGACAATTAACTACAGTGATAATTATTTTAATTAGTGATAAAGTGTGTCTGCACGGTTGTGGCTCGTTTTACGCTTTCCCGGTGGTCTTTCCGGCCAAGGGGAGGCCATAACCTACATGCCAGCCGCGGAGCGAGCTTGACGGTTGCGGGTAAAGGTTGACAAGGCTATTTTACAAATGTGTGCTAATGATTGAATTCTGTCTGTTACTTATTATTAATTTTGATAATAATCATGAATAAAAAAACACTAACAATAATATAAGTTACAATAACAACATCAATAATACCGATAATATTAAGATAATTAGTTATTACACTTTTTCGAGCCATATTCCTACTATTATTACTATAATTGTTATAATTATTCTTAATTACTATGTACTTAAAAAACAGTAATTACACTAGCACAAACAATCTGTAGTGGAATAATAACAATGATATTAATAATAATAACAACAATAACACAATGACGATAACAATAATTATTGTTCTCGCATAGGTATATGACAAATAATAATAATAATAATAATAATAATACAATAATATTGGTGAGTAATAAAATGATTGTAAAATAATTATAATTACTTATTATTATTATTATTATGTAAAATAATGATAATAAAAATCATTATATTAACACCAATAAAAATAATACTAAAAATATCATTAATAACAATATAATTTAAATATTAATAACAGTCATTACAATAAAAATAATAATAACAATACATTTCTTACTTGTCACAAAATATTTATACTGACATAAATAAGTACTTCCTACATCAATACCACTTTCACAAATAATTACTTTTTACGTTATTATCATTATCATTTTATCTTTCGAACAGTATTCATTCATATATAACTTCCTATTTCTACATGTCTTTTCTTCAAAAAATCTTATTCTCACTTTTTTATCACTTTTCTTAAGAAAAATTTTTCTTCCAAACGTCGCAGCCTCAGTTTCTCATTCCATAGAACTTCGTCCTGTCGGTGATTTTGTTTTTGACACTGCATGTAATTATGACAAAGTTTTATTAAAGATATTTTACTACGCAAACAGACACTCGAAGAAATGTACTTAAATTCCTCGAGGAATAGAATGATATTAACGGTCGCATTTCCTTTGTCCTGCAATTTGATGCCGCTGATCTCTACATTTCATTGCTGAGAAGATTGGCTACGTTCGTTAGCATGGGGAAACAAAATTAGAGTGATTTAAGTGGGGATAAAAATGATGTTTAATTTGTAAAATTTAAATTGATAGAAAAATTATTTTTATATATATTTAATATGTAATAATGATTGCATGATATGATAGTATATATGTTTATATAGTAATAAAAAATAAATATAGTTAAAAAAATAATAGAAATAGGTGTTGATTTGATTAAAAATAGATATAATGATTGAAAATTTTTTGTAAAATTTTAAATAGAGAATGGATAGTGGAGAACAAGTAACCAAACATATCTATAACTTTCATACTTAAAGACGTAATAAATAAATGTGGGAGAATAAACATTAGAATTAATTATATCCACATCTCTTGAGATTTGGTGAAATTACATTCAAACTCCTTTAGTTCACGAAATTATCATTTTCACCCTAAAAGAGTGAAAAATCTTATATTTAATCGTCATAGTAAACAAAAAGATATTTATATCCTTACATTTCTTCAATAGAAAATAATATTACTAAAATGCTCCTCCATCTTAACATTACAAAAGAATGAATTATATCAAGACTCCCTAAAGTTTACTTATATTACATCCAAACCCCCTATAGTCTAATTTCATCATTTAAATTTCTTAATTTTTGTCCTTAAATATTGTTCTCGCTTTCTTAATCCATTTCCTCTTCCCTCTATTTTAAGGGGCACTTACAGTTCTATAAAATCAACTAAACCAAATCAAAATCAAATTACAATATATACCGAATATTCAACTAAAACTTTTGTTTTTGGTTCAGCATCGATATTTAGATTTAATATACCATACCAAATTTTATTCTTATTTTTCAATTTTTATCATATTTTTAGTTATTTTTTCTTAAGTTATTATATATTTATGATTTAATGTTTTATTATATCTAAATTTTTAAAATTTTATATTATTATTATATTTGTTAAACAAAAAAATTATTACTATTACTATAATTTATGTTTAAAAACTATGTTAAAATAAAAAAATAATATTTAATATTTATTTATAATCTATATAAATCAATTTATAATTTTAAATACAAATTTATTTATTTTTATTTTTAAATTAAAATTCAGTTAATTGAAAATACCAAATTGAATATACCGAAAAGTTGGAGTTTTAAAAAACAGAAGAAAGTTAAAAAAAAAACAAAAATAAGTCAACAAAAATGTTAGAAGAAAAATGAGATATAAAAAATGGCTATTATGGTAAATTAACTCTATCACTCATGTTTTGGGAAATAAATGCTTATGGTTAATGTGTAAAAATAGTAAAATTTTCACACTTTACATGTTTGCATAATTATTTACAAATTATAATGTTTTGTATTTTAACAGTAAAAAATAAGATTATATGCATTTAAATCCATTTAGTTTATTATATTTAGAAAATAAGAAAATTGATACAAAGAACTAAAGAAAATAAAAAGGAAAAAAGAAAAAAATTGAAAAAAAGAAAAAAAATTATGACATATATTACATATAGATCCTCTAAAATTTAGATTATATTACAATTAAATCCAAAGGATATTATGATCTATGAATTTGGACAACTAGTTTGATTGACATTTCATGCAAATTTTCACTAGAATCTTAGCAATGAATCTCATAATATAATCATTCAATTGTTTAGGGGAGTTTTAATAGTTTTACGAATTAGATGACGCTGAATGTAGTTTAATCAAATTCCAAGAGGTTTGAATAAAATTTACCCCAAAGATTATGTTGGATTTTGCTTTCGGCTACCTCAAAGCATTCTAGAAGGTGAAATTTTAACCCCAATCTGAGCCAAATCTTCGATCTCATTAGTCTCTTCCCCTACAAACTTTATCCAAAATTAACTTCAATGGCCCATTTTTATAGATAAATGTGGCATGAGAATAATTGCTCTAATTTACCTGGCCAATATGTCCAATATCATATTAAATCTAAGGCACTTATTTTGTCTTTGTGGAAGCATATGTTGCGCGACTTGCCATTGACATAGTTTTAGAGGCTAATTGGAAGCATGTCATTGTTGATGGAGATTTTGCAAAGATCACTCGGAAGAGAAGTGGATTCCATAGAGTGCGAAATCATAATTCAAGACATTATTCTTAATCTTTATTTGTTTTTGATATCAAGTTCGACTATGTTGGACGAATGGGCAACAAAGTTACTAGTTCCCTCGCTAAATTAACCATTAGAGGTTTTTTTTTCAATCATCTAATTTGTAAATTATATTGTAACAGAAATTAGTGATGATCTGTTCTCTTGAGTATATTATTGGTCAGAAAAAATCAAATAATTGCTAGAAAAAACCAATATTATTGAAATTTTGATAATTGTTAAATAGCTTGTTGTCTTCGTCCTTTGTGTTTGGAACCTTTGTCATCAAATGGGGGCCAATCATTAATTTCTAAGGAAATTTATATTATTTGTGTCACATTTATTTAGTAACTTCTTTATACTAGTAAATTTGGCACATTCTATGCATTCTATGTCTGTGTAAAATTGTTTATAAATTATAAAATAATTATAGTTTAAATAATAAGAAATATTATTTATCATCAAAAGTACAATTAATATTTTAAAAAAGAAATGAAGAAGATGAAAAGAAATTAAGAAGTGAGAAAATTTAAGGGAAACACAAATACAAAATAAATTAAAAAATAGAGAATAATGGATAATAAAAACAAAAGATTTTGAAGTAAGGGCATATGTGTAAATTTACATCATATAATCAAAATAGGCCCAAATACTTAATATTATAGTATAGATAATGATGTATACAGTTTTTTACAACCCCAAAACAAAATAAAATTTTAAAGTTTTTGAAGTCTAACATTCATCATATTTTCACCATCAAAATTTATTAAAAATATTTTGATCCTAACAATTCTTTTTGGTTTTTTGTTACTACTAATAATTGATAATATGACATGAGATTATTGTTTTGATATTAAATAGCATTTATTAGGCATCGGGATAGTTATTATACAAATAATAGTAACAAAAATAATAACGTAAGGGAAGTAGAAGATAAGATCCACAAATTTACATAATTCATTTTAAAAACCTTACAAAATACACTAAACAATGTATATATCAATGTGACTAGTATGTTGCGTGTTAGAGATAAGCATCTATCTTTTGGATGCCAAATGAACGAGTCTATTTGTAGACAACCAAGCTTGCCCATCAAGTTGAAATCAATGGTCAAGATGTGCCATTAGAATTGTGAAAAATTTAGTAGTTCTAATTTTCTTTTGGAAATCATGATATCAATGATATCATTAATTTCTCCAATTCACAGTGACTAAGTTAAACTCACTCATAACAATTTTCCACATTAGCTTTAACTACCACAAATCTTTGCTCCACATTTTCCATATAACCTTTACAACGGCCCTTACATGTGATGAATGCCAATCAAATCCAAGTTATGTTTGAACTTAGCTACTAGAAGAGATTTTTTCAACATGTTTGCTGGATTGTTTTTAGTACCAATCCTTTTCACCATAATGTTTCATTGAGAAATTACATCTCGTACAAAATGATACCATATATCAATGTGCTATCTTCCTATGAAACATTGGATTTTGATCAAATGTATTATACTTTAACTATCACAAGAGACAATTAAAGCTTTTGAATTCAAACTAAGTTCACCATACAAGCCTCGTAACCAAATGGCTTCCTTGATTGCCTTAGTTACCACCATATATTCTACCTCAATAGTAGAGAGAGTATTTGTAGCTTCTAAAATAGAATTTCAACTGATAGCACAATTACCTTAGGTGAACACAAATCCTGTAAGAGGTCTCCTTTTATCAAAATCACCAACATAGTCTAAATCAACAAAACCAACCAAGCTTCTAGAATTTCTACCAAATTCCAAACAAGTGTGAATTGAACCTCGTAAATATCGAAGAATCCATTTCATAGCTTGTTAGTGTGTTTGTTAGGATTAGTCATATATCTGCCAACAACACTAACCGCATATGAAATGTCTGGACAAGTGCATACAATGGCATACATTAAACTGTTAGTTGCACTTGCATAAGAAATATTTGCCATTTGATCGAACACCTCATCAGTTTTAGGAGAGAAAACAGCTTAAAGCCTGAAATGAACAACCAGTGGACTACTTACTGGTTTAGGGTATTTCATTCTAAAACACTCCAAGACTTTTTAATGTTATTTTCATGAGTTAAAAATAAATTTCCTATCTTTCTATCCCTTTGAATCTCCATTTCGAGAATTTCTTAGTTATTCCCAAATTTGTTATCTCAAATTCATCACTCAATAAACACTTTAATTTGTTGACTTTAGACATTTGTTTTTGCAATAATAAGCATATCATCCACATACAAGAGCAAATAAATGAATGATCCATGCAATAATTTTTTAAAATAGACATTGTTATCATACATAATTCTTAAATAGTCATGAGTGGTTATGAATGAATAAAACCGCTTGTACCATTGTCTTGATGATTGTTTTAAACCATAGAAAGACTTTTTCAACAAGCAAACATGGTCTTCCTTGCCTAAAACAATAAACCCCTCTGGTTATTTTATATAAATTTGATCTTCCAAATTACGATGTAAAAAAGTAGTTTTTACATCTAATTACTTCAACTCCAAATTAAACATTGTTACTAATGCAAGCATAATTTGAATAAAGCAGTGTTTTACAACAAGTGAGAAAACATCATTAAAATCTACACTTGGTATCTAGTTGTATCCTTAAGCAACCAAGAGCTTTATGTCTAACACCATTAAATTCTAGTAGGGACTTTTTTTTCTTAAAGACTCATTTACAACCAACAATCTTTTGCCCTTTTAGAGGCTTGATTAATTCCCAAATATTCTTTTTGTTTAAAGACTCCATTTCTTCTTACATAGCCACTAACAAATTGTTATAATTGACACTAGAAACAACTTCATTGAATGTGGATGGTTCATCAACTCCATTCATTTCATCTGTTGCTAATAATGCATAAGACACTAGTGTTGCATGATCTACCTATCTAGATGGCCTTCTAGTTTCTCTTTTGCCTTTTTCCTTTGCTATGCCATAAAGAACTTCTTGAGGTATTTGTTCACCTCCACTTGAACCAGATGCAAGCTTTGGTAGAGAAGTTTCTAAAGAATCATTTGATTGAACAGAAAAACTAGTTACTTCCATGTTTGGTTTTCCTAAAATGTCTTCCATTGCATTAGCTTCACAAGGGATAGAGGATTTTGATTTTGGATCTAACATTGACTGCTCTTCAAAAGTAACGTCTTCGCTGAAGGAAGTTTTATTTACTTCAAAGCACCACAACTTATAACTTTTTACACCAGATAGAAACCCAACATTTCTTGGCACTTAGCTCCAATTTACCATCATTGGCTTGCATGTAAGCAGGACAACCAAATATTTTTAAATTAGAATGGTCAGCAGGGTTATTAGACCATACTTGTTCATAAGTTTTGCAATTACTTGGAATTGATGGAGATTGATTTATTAAGTAGCACACCATGGATGCATCCAAAAACTTCTTTGGCAAACCTACATTTGAAAGTAAACACCACACTTTCTCAATAATGGTCCTATTCATCTGCTCTACAATACCATTTTGTTGGGGGAGGGGTGTGCGTAACAGTCCAATGTCGAACTATGCCCTCGTTTTTGTAGAATTAGTTGAATCACCACTACAAAACTCCAAACCATTATCTGTTCTAAGTTATATAATTTGCTTTCCTATCTACTTTTCAATCAAGGTCTTCAATTATTTAAAGGTAGTGAAAATTTGATTTTTGTGCTTCAGAGAGTAAACCCAAATTTTTCTTGAAAAATTATCAATAAAAGTCAGCATATATTTAAAACCACCTTTAGAAGGAACACAAAAAGGACCCCTAAAGATCTACATGTATGTAATCTAAGATACCTTTGGTCCCATGAATAGCAGAGCTAAACTTTGTATGTCTTTACTTTCCCAGGATACAGCGTTTACAGAACTACATTTTTCTCGTACTTTTTTCACACAACAAACCTCTATTACTTAACAATGTCATCCCTTTTTCACTCATGTGACCCAACCTCATATGCTAGAATTTAGTGACACCAGACTTTGTAGCTTTCATTAATATTAAAGCACCTTTACTCATCTTCAAAACTCCACCTTCTACTGAATACCAGCACCCAATTACATCAAGAGTGCTTACAGAGAAAGATTTTTCTTTAAGTCAGAGACATGACAAACATCTGTCAATGTTCATACCATGCCATAATGCATATTGATTTGGATTGATCCTTTGCCAATAACTTTGCAAGTAGCATTATTGCCCATTAGTACAACTCCACCTACAACAGATCCATATTGGGATATATATGATAGGAGCATCCAAACTTTATAATCAATTCATCTTTAACTCGACAATTTGTATCATTAGAAACTAGAAAAAGATCCATTTCAGACTCATCTGCAACAATGCTAGCTTCGGCAAATTATGTGACTTATCATTCGAAAACTGTTTCTTTTCAACGTAAAATAGTTAGCCTTTATGTGCCCCTTTTATGATATAGTTACAAGTCAAACTTTTATATTTTGACTTTGATTTTGTCTTTGACATGTTACTACTCGAACTCTTATCTTTTGTTCTTCCCCTTATAACTAATACTTCTGCTAGATTATTACTTCTACTATCACTGCTACCTCTTGACAACTCATTGTTTATTAAATATTTATACAAGAGTGCAGATTTAACATTTTTTAAAGATACCTTTGTCTTACATGAAGAAGTGTCTCTCGAAAGTGTGAGTGTGAGGGTGGCAGGGACACAACAATTTCAAGGCTTGATTTTCATCATTAACCTCAATATTTACATTCTCTAAATCTAAAATAATATTAGTAAATGTGTCAATGTTGGTTTTGATAGATGTAGCTTCCTCCATATGCAAATTGTAGAACTGAAGCTTCATATGGAGCTTGTTGGTGAGAGAATTTTTCATGTATAGCGACTCAAGTTCGACACATAAGTCAAAAGCGATTTTTATTTTGACAATTTCTTTTAACACTTGATTAGACAAACATAATTGAATTGTTGACATAGCCTTCTCATCAAGATCAATCTTTTATTCCTCTATAAGTGATGAAGGAATATTTTCCTTCCCAATATTAGCCTTATGACACCCATGTTAAACTAAGATAATGTACATCTTTATTTGTTAGATGGCAAAGCTTGAATCATAATCAAAATTTTCAATCTTAAACTTTGTTACCATTATGAACAAACTATTGAATTTTCGAAACTGACACAAGTAATAGCAACAAAAGCAATTAGGTACGGAAAGAAGAAGATAGGACACATAAAGTTACTTGAAGAGGGAACAAAGATTTTATTATAGAAATAACAATTATAAGGAAATTATTCATTTGAACCTACACTTCAAATACACTTGATATCCCTTAAAACACCCATGAATATGGTTTACAGAACACACCTAATAATTTTAAAGAAGACACTAAAGAGTGTATGTGTTGATGTGGTTAGTATATTGTGTGTTGGAGATAACTTTCTATTTTTCTGAATAATGTCAAATGCAAGTGCCTATTTATAGGCAACCAAATTTGGGCATCAAGTTAAAATGAATGGTCAAGATGCACTGTTAAAATCATGCGAAATTCAGCGATTCTAATTTTCTTTTGGAAACTATGATATTATTAAAATTTCCAATTCTCAATTTCTCCAACCCTCAATGGCTAAGTTAACACCACTTGTAACAACATTAATGCATGACAATTGTATAAGTAGATATGAATAATGAAGAAATGATGAAAATATTACGTTTTCATTATGAGCAGTACTAAGAAAATAACATAAATATACTCTAAAAAAAATCACAAATTGGCCATGTGACGGTACTCCAATATAACTTTCAACCCGATAATCCGATTGTTTAAGGAGATAAAGTGCCTTTAATCTCTTCTGAAAACGATAATTATCAAGCCTAATAAATTCGGGAGTTATCATGGCTGTTGACATAATTATTTTCTGCGATTTTGATTTGAGGAGTTAGGTCCAATCTACTGGATAACATAGTCAAGAGAGAGAGAAATTTAACACCTGTTATTAGAGTTGTTTTTAGTAGTAATTTGATTTTAGTTTTGCTCAATTTTGTATAACTTGAATTCAAATATTAAAATTAAACTTGAAAAAAATTTTAAAATTTGAGTTTTGGTCTGACGATGCTTAAATATATTTTCAACGTCAATCAAATTTGAATAGGACAACTTGATTTATCAACACTCGTTTTTGTTCATAATCTAATACATCACTTGCATCTTTTTCCACATAAAACAAAATAAAAGGATTCCAATTTCAAAATTTGGTTTCTCTATCTGTTCATTTAATAGGACTTTTTGGAGCTCATAAAGCGTGAAATCCCAAAAGTCCAGATGGGGTCAATTATCAAAGTGATGGGCCCACACATTGGAAATATTAGCTAGCAGTTGACAACCCTCCCCTTCCAATCTCCTTTGTTCTTTCCCATAAGTTCACATTTCTTTTCCCTTCTCCCTCTAGCTGGTACAAAATCAACTCACATTTCTCTCATTTTTCCGCACGCGCACTAGCATCATTTACGCCTCCACTCCACGAAGTTTCCTAACAGCCCACGGAATTTCCCTCCACCCCCCTCTCTTATGTACTCACGCACATAGCTCACTCAGCTTCCCGCTGATTTATCTTTCTGAAAATCCGATCTTTGCATGAGCATTTTTATTTACTCTTGCAAGTAGCAGCCATGCAAGTGAAGGCCCCAGCCACTCTCCTCATTCTCTACGCCTTGACTCTGCGTTTGAATTTCATCTGTCTTGCTTTAAACCAAGAGGGAATGTACCTGCTGCGGGTGAAGATGTCCCTTTCCGACCCGGCTGGCATTCTATCCGATTGGTCCGACGGTGACGCGACCCCCTGCAACTGGACTGGGGTCACCTGCGACCACCGCAACTCGGTAATTTCGGTCGTTCTCTCTGGTGCTTCTCTGGCCGGTCCTTTTCCCGTGTTTCTCTGCCGCCTGCCTTTCCTCTCCAAGCTTTCTCTCTCTAACAACTCGATCAACTCCTCACTTCCGCTTTCCATTTCGGCTTGCCGGAGCCTCACTTACCTTGATGTCTCTGAGAATTTGCTCGTGGGTCCCCTCCCATCCACTCTTTCTGGCCTCCGATTCCTAAGGTGCGTACGGCTAAGGTCATTATTTGATTTGCGAAAACTGTTCGAAGCAAAATGAATTCCCGACATTTTGATGCATCGCTTTTACTTTTTGGGTATGGGTAAAGATTTCAGCTTTTCAATGGGCGTTGGGAGCCAGCGAGATTAAGAGAAAATGAGGAGTCATGACGTTTCTGTTTTATTATGGTTAAATATCCAATTATGAGTTTTCCTTCGTAGTTTTTAAGCTATGATTATGACGTTTTCCTGTGGACTTGTGCATTGTTGAGTGTCATTAATTGCCGGAACAATCTTTTCTGTATATGATTATATGAGGATTCTGCGTTCTTCCTTTAATCCAATACAGAAATTCCATCCCCACTACCTTATTTTAGCCATTATGGGCCAGGAAAGATTCAATTTTTGTTTGTACTTAATAAAATAAGGACATTCATCCACATGCAACTTTATATATTGTAAATTCTTTACATGATGTAGTAGAAGATCCCAACTCATAATTTTGATTAACATTCATTGCAGATACCTTAATTTAGAGGCCAACAATTTTTCAGGCCAAATTCCGGCAGCTTTTGGACATTTTAGACAACTCGAAACTCTTTTACTCACCGACAACCTAATAAACGGCACTATTCCTGCTGCTTTGGGTAACATAACAAGTTTGAAAAGGCTGGTTCTGGCTTACAACCCGTTTTCACCGGGTCGGCTTCCTCCAGAACTTGGTAACTCGACTAACTTGGAAGAACTGTGGCTCGGTGATTGCAATCTCATGGGCCCGATACCAGAGAGTTTTGGCAGGCTGAATCGTCTCAAGAATCTTGACATTTCCAATAATTGTCTAAGTGGACAGATAGGGAGCCTGACTCAGCTCCAGAGCATTGTGCAAATTGAACTATACAACAACTCGTTTTCTGGAACTTTGCCTGTTGGATGGTCTAACTTGACTGCGCTGAGAAGATTTGACGCATCAATGAACAAGTTTAGTGGCGTGATTCCAGGCGGGTTGTGTGAGCTGCCCTTGGAATCCCTCAATTTATACGAGAACCGACTTGAGGGCTTTATCCCTGAGAGCATTACCAAGTCACCAAATTTGCGTGAACTCAGATTGTTTAGTAATCCCATCACTGGGTCGTTACCGAGTGATCTTGGAAAGAACTCGGCTTTTCATACCTTGGATGTATCAAGCTGTAATCTTTCAGGCGAAATTCCAGAGTTTTTGTGCCAACATGGGGCTCTTGAGGAGATGGTTTTGTTACATAATGCATTCACTGGGACTATTCCTGAAATTCTTGGGAAATGCCATAGTTTAAAGCGAGTTCGGTTGCGGGGGAACAGGCTCTATGGGGAAGTTCCAGCCCAATTTTGGAGCTTGCCACAAGTCTACTTGCTTGATCTCCATGGAAATGCCTTATCTGGAAACATCTCGCATTTGATTCAGGGTGCCAAGAACTTATCTACGCTTGACATTTCAAATAACAAATTTTCTGGGGCTATACCGGGTGAAATTGGATCACTGGATGTTTTGGTTGAGTTCTCTGCAGATGGTAATGAGCTTAGTGGAGAAATCCCAACTGCCATTGTCAATTTGGGGCAACTTGAGAAACTTGATCTTAGTAACAACGATCTCTCTGGCGGAATCCCTAGCGGATTTCCATCATTAAAGCTGCTGAATGAGCTTAATTTGTCAAACAATAGGTTTTCTGGTCACATCCCTGATGAAATTGGGAGCTTGCCTGTTCTTAATTACCTTGATCTTTCTCGTAATAGCTTTTCTGGGAGCATTCCTCTGTCTTTGCAGAATTTGAGGCTCAATAAACTTAATTTGTCGTGCAATGTGCTTTCAGGTGTTATACCTCATCTCTATGCAAATGCAGTTTATGAGGATAGCTTTCTGGGAAATCCAGGTCTCTGCATGGATGATTCTGGCTTGTGCAAGCCTAGTGGGGGAGAAGGAAGCCATGTCTTCTCATGGGTGCTAAGATTCATTTTTCTTATAGCTGGAATTGTCTTTCTTGTTGGCATTATTTTATTTCTTCTGAAGTACAACAAACTCGATAAAATGAAGAAAGCAGTCACTGTAACCAAGTGGATGTCATTCCATAAACTTGGTTTCAATGAATTTGAGATCGGCGATTGCCTCAATGAGGCTAATGTGATTGGAAAGGGTGCCTCTGGCAAAGTGTATAAAGTTGTTCTCAGCAACGGGGAGACAGTTGCCGTGAAGAAGCTGCATAAAAGACAAGATGAAACCGACTTCGATTCTGATACAGATGAGTTTGAAGTTGAAGTTGAGACACTGGGGAAGATCAGGCACAACAATGTTGTTAAACTGTGGTGTTGTTGCAACACGGGAAGCAGCAAACTTCTGGTGTATGAGTACATGCCTAATGGGAGCTTAGGCGATTTGCTGCACAGTAATAAGAGTAGATTGTTAGATTGGCCAACGAGGTTTAAGATTGCTCTGGACGCAGCAGAGGGACTCTCATACTTGCATCATGATTCTGTTCCTCCAATTGTACACAGGGATGTTAAATCAAACAATATACTGCTGGATCAGGATTTTGGGGCTAAGATATCTGATTTTGGAGTTGCTAAAGTCTCTAAAACGGTCAATAAGTGTGTTGAATCCATGTCTGCAATTGCTGGCTCCTGTGGTTACATTGCACCAGGTAGTCCTTTGCACACTTTCAAGTTATTAGTCATGTCTTTATATTATTAATTTTTTCATTGAGCTTTTTTGATCATCACCTGGTGATGATAATATGTCAAGCTAACAATTTGTTGAAAATATGTAACTGATCTCAGAATATGCTTACACACTCCGTGTAAATGAGAAGAGCGACATTTACAGCTTTGGCATTGTCATACTGGAGCTTGTGACCGGAAAGTTACCGGTTGATCCAGAGCTCGGAGACAGGGATTTGGCAGCTTGGGTCTGCACAACCTTGGACCGGGAAGGAATCGATCAAGTAATCGACCCCGAACTTAATTCAAGATTATTCAAAGAACACATATGCAAAGCTCTCAAAATAGGGCTGCTCTGCACTAGTTGCCTCCCACTGAACCGTCCTTCAATGCGCCAAGTGGTCCACATGCTGCAGGAAGTGAATGCTGGCATGCCTGTTCCATCAGAAAAAGCATGGTAAAATAATCCCTTCTTTTGACCAGAATTACTGGGAAGTTTATGATCGCGGAATGCTCGGTTCAGATTGTGAAGTGTATGAAATGTTAGGTTAGGAAAGAGAAATGGGGAATGTCTGCTTTGAGAGGGCTTTGGTTTGAATATGCATTGTTGATTTTCGAGCTGGATATTTGACAAACTGCTCAGCTTTGCTGCCTGTTAGGCATGGAAGAATACAGAAAAGCTACTATTATTAATTGGATTGTCGTTTTTTAATTTTCAGTGGCAGAATTTACCGTTGTGATGTATGTAGTCCATAATATTCTATCGACCAAAGTTGGTCAAATTTAATTAATTAAGCACAAAGCAAATAATATGAAGACGTAATACAACATTAAATATAATTTTTTTGTCATGTAATTAATTGAATTGGGTTGAGCTAAACTCCTACCAAGTAACATAGATGCTCACTTAAATGATAAATCAGTTTAATAGTATTTTGAATGCAGATTGCGACAAGAAAACGAACCAAGTCTTGGAAAATATCCTACGTCTTTGAACAAGTGTCCTCAAGAGTTTCGAAGTTAAGCAGATGTCACAGTTGGCATTTCAACGTCAAAGAGTGTGTTGTTTGGCGCATTTAGTGTTTTTGTCTTCTGTTGCCGTCCCTCAATAAATGGGGACCTCTTGAGAGTAGTAACTTCAAGGGTTTAATCAGTATGGATAGTTTCTTGTTTGGGATTACATTTTTGTTCAAGAAGTACACATGAAACTCTCGACCAGACCTGATAGTTATCGAGGCACAATCCCAAATCATAGAAAATAAAGAAGGAATGATACCAACTGTGAGAGTCTGTCAGCAATATTTTCTTTGATTGAAGTAGGATCAGAATGCTCCATTCTTACTTCTCTAATTCATGCGCGTCGTTATAGAGTGTGGCCCTCCTCACTTTCACTTGGATTAACTTAATTGCAGCTGTGTGGCTTTTTTGATCAACTCTTTTTAAGCTCTTACATAAGCTCTTTCATACATGGATTCGATCTTTGATATTGGCTCTTTATGTCTGTTTTCTTCAATATCTTATGATTCCATTAGTTACAATTTTGCCACAAATTCAATAAAGTCAATTGGTTAACGAGAAATGTTATTTAAGTTGATTTAGAACTTCTTTCTTTAACTTATGCAGGATGAACATGTCGTGTAACATTCTCAACATTTTTTATTTTTCTTTATTTACACAGACACAGACACAGACACACACACAAACTAATATTAAATATTTGTATTTAAAATCAAAATATTACACTCAGACGGTACTCCACTATAAGAGTATTAGTGTGTAACCCGTGTCATGCGTGGATAAATTTTATTTTATTATTTAGTATAATTATATAAAAATATTTTAATAAATGGTTTTTATGTTTAGATTAATAATTGCTTATACTTATATATTTTTTTCTTATTTTATTAATATATGGATATAGATAATGATACATATACATAAATATTGAACCTTGCAGATGTTGCCTTTATAAATGCTAAAAAATTACGTTAATGACAAAATTTAATACTTCATCTATTTTTCGATGATATTTTTTGAGGGACGGCTTTATTTAACAATCCATGCACCAACTCATTGTGACCATTTAATTACTCTCCTCCCAATTTATTGCTATCAATATCACATTAATTTTTAGGAATATTCCAAGTATATGAAAATGCATTTGACGTGTTTTAAAATAGAGAGAGAAATATATATATAGCATGTTGTAATGTGAACATATATTTTGTTGTTATCTCTAAGTACGTGAAAATACACATGACCATAATTTGGAGAATTCAAATAGTGAGATTATTTCAATTTTTATCCATTCATACTATCTTAATTTGTCGTAAAAAGTATACACAAAAAATCGCTGTCTTCATTTTAATTTTGTGTATTGGATCAACAAAAGTAGATTTTGCCCTAGCAAGCTTGCACACACTTTCCAACTGGACAACTGGTTTAGCAAGCGAGCTTCCATTGCACTATCAGAATCCAGGATGAGTAAAGAACAAACGACGCTTCCAGCCACCAACTTGTTGCAAGCAGGAAAGCTCTCCACCCAGCAGTCGTTGCAAACATGTCAAGATCCCTTGTCATCCTATTGCTTTATTCTCCTGTTCATTGCGATAATTCAGTGCCTGTGGGGAAGCTTTGGGAAATAATTTATGTCAACTGAAGAAAGTTCAACCAAATTTATGGCCAAACCACGGATACGCAGAGTAAAGAACAGTGGTTTACGACAGAATATCATCACCATTTCGTTTCTGAAGCATGCCCCTTCAATTCTTTAGAAAATCTATAGTGCTTGACCACGCGAGGACCATCTTAGTCATTCTCTCTTTTCACCTTCAGGGAGTAATTTTGGCGTCCATCTTCTGCTAGCACCATGAGCTATTCTTGTAGAAGCTAAAATTTTTTTGACCTACAAATGAAGAAAAGAAAGCAAATTTTACCGATGAGATTTGATCGAAAAAAATATTCTCTTGTTCTAGCAAAACATATCACAAAGACATGTAAAAATCATCTCCCATAGAAAGAAATGGATGTGTAGCAGTTAGAGGCAAGCCATCCCAAATGGTAATGCTGGTGATTTGCTTTTGATATGTTTTGTGATTGTATATGTGAGTTAAAATGGTTGTGGGTGAAGTGCTGTAAATTTAATGTATTGTTTTAAGGTGCATAAATGCAATGTCATTTTCCAAATGCAAATATTTCAAACCATTGACATTTATTAAAAAAATTTAAAAACTAAAAATTACAAACCAATCAAACTTTTTTAATTTAATAAAAAAAATTCAAAATCCTATAAAATTAGAATTCCAATGGAATATGCACAAATTGGTCACAGTGACCTTTGTCCCATTATCTATGCATCTGTAGGGTTTTCTTTTGGACCCATAGCTTGGCCAATCATGACCAACAAATTAACTACAATACCCAAAGTGCACGTCGATTTTTCTTTTTTCTTTTTGTCTACACTTTACACTATTATTACCAAAACTGTTAATTTAGTGCCTATATATGGGAGTAAAATTGCAGCCATTAATACATATTTACTATGGTTTTTCCAATATGTAAACAATAGTATGTGTAGTGCCTACCCTTTTGCTAAAGCACAGGTAAATATTTTGCTTATTGCCTATATTTTCCGATGCGACTTTCAAATAGTGTTATAAAAATCAATTCAAACCAAATAATAAAACTAGTCAAAATGTTAAAAAAAAAAGATTTGAGTAGGACTTAAAAATTGAAATTGCTATAAAATCAAGTAAAATTATTAAACTAAGTGAATCAATCATAATTCATGAAAACTAAATGGTTCAAATTGATAAATGAATAGATTTTTAAATCCTAATTTTCTTCTTCTTAATTCATTTTTTATTTTTCTTTATTGCAATCTATCTCCGCTTTCTTCCTCTCGATAAAAAAAACTCAAAATCAAACGAATTATCTTTTAAAATGTCTAATATTTTTTAACTTGGATACATATTGAATATGTATAATTGTTATAAAATTCTATTATATTTTGATTAAATATTTTAATAAGATATAATTTTTGTATATTTTTACATTTTATTTATTGAATTAATATTTATTGCTTTTACTTTTGTGGTATTTTTATTGTGTCAGTGTAATATATCAAACTATTAATAATAATTGAAAAAATTTGAAATTAGATTCAAGCATTTTTCTTTATATTTATTATTTTATACATTTTTAGCATATTAATTAATATTTATTATTATGCTATCGATTCAATCACTGTTGAACCACTGGTTGGACTAATAACCATTAAACTAGTAATTTTTTTTAATTTGATGATTAGTTTGATTTTTAAAATAATGTTCTTAAGTTTTTTGCCTACAGTTCCATTGCATAGGCAATATTACTTAATTTTTCACTACGTTTGAAGAGCATATCTAATACTTATTGATAATTTAAATAATATATTAGCCAGGTTTCGAATTGTATTTACTACAAATTATATTTTGTAAAATAACCTTTCTTATTGCGCAATATTAGTCCCTAATCAAAACATTAACTATAAATATATTGAATTCATTGATCTAAGCTATTTAATATATTTAACAAGAAATAATTCAATAAAATATTCATTGTTAACAAAAACATTTATCCAAACATTTAAATTACGCATTCACAGTAATAAATGTTGTAAACTGCTATCCAATCAAAAACAGTAATATCTTCATCATATAAGAACAAATATCCATGAACTGACATTGAATCACAAAGCAGTATGGCACATGGCATGGTTCCATGGAGTCATCAAGTTATAGTCAATCGAACGCCTTTAATTGTTTTTGACTTCATTCACTACAAAAGAAACAAATTCAATAATAAATTGATTAAATATAATACAATTGTTCATCTGTATAGTTGTCATCATGGGCCTTATGTAATGTATCTTTCCTCACTACAAAAAGACATTCAGAAGCATTATACAAAGCAAAACTATTGTCAAGTACTTAATGTCTATCAAATATATTACTCTTATTATAAAGAATATGGATTTGGAAATCTCATACAAAGGAAAACCAATTTATATAAAAAAACTCAAAGCTGTATAACAAATCACCGAACTAACTAAACTACTAAATTCAGTGCCACACCGAATTAGATAATACCGACAAATAAAATTCAATAAAATCAAATTATGAACATCACATGCAAGTATTAGATCATTTCATAAATTCCTTCTAAATTCATTTTCCATCACAATACCTTAACACTTAGTTGCATAAAAAGTCCATAAATATCACTAATTATTGTTTATAAAATCAAATTATTCAATCATTTTATAATATTGTATTTTTAATAAAAAATCACTAAGGTTTAATATACAAAGTAATTTTTTCTTAAGACTAACCAAAACCAGTAAATTAAAAATATAAATTTTATTTTTAATTATTCATTATTTTGTCACACTTCAAAAAAAGAAATGTTAAAACCATATAGATTCCAAACACAACATTGACTTTTAGGATTTTGAGTCTTTATTTTTAATTTTGGCCCTAATCTCTTTACTGTGTTTTATTATAAAATTTTAAAGAGAAGAATAAAAATAAAATATTAAAAAGTTGTCTTTGGTTCTTTGGTTAATAAAGAAATCATAATAAAAAGAAAACTAGGGAGAAAATACAGATCAAGAGGGATAACTCAATTTACTTTCAAAAAAAGTGAAGAAAATAAAAGAAAAACTAATTTAACTCCTTTTGCATCTCCAAAATATTCACCAACTTTATTTTTTAAATCCATTTCTTCATAATTGTTGCTTAAAAGGTATAAAATCTTAAAAATTGAATTTTGTTGATTTTATTTTACTAAATGTTTTCATTTCTTCAACCAAATAAAATTTAAAATTTTGAATTTTATTAATTTTCTTTTCCTTTCTCTAACATATACATATACTTGTAAAATTTGCACACTCTATTTGTGTGTTGATTAATTTATAACTTATAAAATCATTGTATTTTAATCAATAAAATATAATGTAAATAATATGGAAAATATTAAAATAAAGAATTATCAAAAGATTTTGAAAAAAGTGAAAATTTGAAAGAAAATAAAAATAAAACAAATAACCTAAAAGAAAAAGGGAAATATATAAAAATTAAAAAATCAAAAAATTACATGATTTTACATTGTGCAAAGATATTTAAAATAAAATGATAAAAGCTTAAAAAATTTTAAAATGATAAAGTTCGGGAGAATATATAAATATGAACTGTAAATTAGATGAAACAAAATAAGAAAATGATTGAAAAAATAAAACTATTTAAGATAAGGGCAGTTTATTAAATTCAATTCATGCAATGAAAAATGTTTATCGACACAATAATAACCTTATCAAATCTTCGAACCAAACGTGGCATTAGAGTTTGCTAAGAAAAATAAAAGATGGGTGAAATTGTTTGACAGTTGGGACACGCAATAATGAATTTGGTTGAGGCTTAGGTTTCGTTTAATTGGCTTCGGAGTTAATCAGGCTAAGGTTTTTAACTGATGAGGACCGAGGTTATGTTTGGATGACATATTTTCAAAATAATTACTCTTCAAAACTATTTATTAAATCTAACCTTTTTTTTTTTCTCATTTTCTCTTACTGTTACTCTATTTCTAAATTTTCATAATTTCATTGTCAACTAACACACATCCATACACAACCTAAATAAATACCTGCAAGATTATAAAATTGGCATAATAAGTAAATTCCTCCCATGCTGGGGAATTTAAGTTAGTTTCAAGCTCAAACAACGAATATTATTGGTCATACAAATAATTGTATAGAATGTGCGAAGTGTGGATAGTGACTATGTTTGTCCTCAAAGTTAATTTACTAAAATGCCCCCTTTTAACTTATTTTTCTCTTTAGTTTTTTATATTTTCTCTTTTTATTTCACCTCTTCTTCATTTTTTCTCCTTCATTTTATAGAAATTGTCCAATATAATTTTTATTTTCAATAACTTGTTTTATTATAAAATTTTTTAAAATATACTGGATTTAATTTTTGTTATCATAATTATTAATTTTAATTATTCACTTACATTATAACAATTTTATAATATGATTAATTTATACGTTATCATCATTGGTAAAAAATTATGTACACATGTAAAATAAATAATTTTTGGTAAATAATAAATTATATGTATACACACACAAACACACATATGTAACTTACCTTAATATATTTATATATTAAAATACTCGCACATGGAGTGTGATGTGGGATGTTGGTAGTACAAAAAATGATGTGCACCTAAATTTTCTAGAACGCAAATACCTTCAGTCCACAGTGGTGAGAGACGGGGACTTTTCGCGACAGCTTCACTCCAATCCTTACCCTCGAAAGTGGTTGTTAGCACTGAATGCGTCACGGACACGTAGCCCAATCAATTGGTAGTCCAGCCTAAAGGTGGCAAATGAAATGGGCGAGGCTTAGTAGGCTATTTGGCCCAACCCAATTGGATCCTGCTCCTTGCTCCTTGGTGCCCGAGTTCCACGCCGCAACAACGGACATTCCGACTTTTTCTATGTTCTTGATGAGTTGTCCAGAGACAAGCTTATTTCAATGTTTAAAAAATAATTAATTATCGATATTCCATTTCATAATAATTGTACTGAAAATGAAAATTAAAAACTCTTCAAGCTACTAATCTCAAAATCAACTAAATGTTTTGAAGGAACTTCATAAAATTTGCTTCGGTCAAAGAAATGATGTTGAATCATGTCAAATAGAACTAGTAAGCTAAATTAATTCCCGACAAAGTAACTTTTGATCATTCAAAAAGACATCAACTCAAATTTTCCTGATGCTCTCCTTCAATGAACAAGAAACGCTGATTTTATGTGTCTGTAGTAATATATAATTCCTGAACTGTATTTACTTAATCAACAGACTTAGATTTTGATTGCAAGTCCAAATGGCTTAGAAATTCCACTCATTTGAAAAACGGATAAGAATAAAGAAGAGTTGTACTTTTAGTAAACTTGTATGAAACTATATCTATCAAATTAGACTAGATTCGTACTTCAGAGAAGGATTGGAATTCTTTGTTCCGAGAATTCCTTCTACATATTATACTCTATCTGAAATTAGTTGTCATGTCTTTTGGCTAAGACGCGTGATATAGAGGAGATGGAAGAAATAGAGAAAATTTTCAGCACAAGGATTCCAATCCAAAAAAGAGAGAATTAATTGTACAAAAGATGCACAGCAGGCCAGTTCTACAGAAGGAATTCCTAAAAGCTGATGGGGCCGGGGATCAATGATGCATGTATAACTATTTTGGCATGGATTAGTTACATTAATAGAATTTCAAAATTAAGGATTTTCATATTCCCATTTTTTCCCAATTTCTCCTTGAAATCATTGATCAAATCATATATAAGAGGTATGCTTTGAATAAAATTACTCAAGTCTCTTGATGCTTGTTATCCTGTTATGGGCGCTTCAAATTCTTAAACTCAGTATCAAAGCGATTTCTGTTGGACATTTAATATTTGAATTTGAAGTGGATAGTTAGTCATGCAGGCATTGATATCTTGCATTTAAAGACCACTTGATTATTTGAAGAAAATTATAAGTTATTAATTAATCGAAAGTGATTCAAAATAAAGTTGAATTCCTTTCTTGAGTGGGGTTGATGTATGTAAGTATAGAGGTAGACTTGGCACGCCACCTTACATATTTTTTCATGCAAGCATTACTAATTTTTTCATTAATAATATGTAAAAGCTAAGCACCAGAGAGAGGAGCGGTTTATTTAAACAAGAACAGCAAGGTAGGCTGCTTTACAAAAACCACATTTAGCTTATCTTTAACACCGAAATCATCTTTTCGGAGTTCAGTTTGAGAAGATAACAACTAGGACATAAATGAAACACAGCAATAATGGAGCTCAAAAGGCCTCTTTCCATTGTGCACCACCACCAATGCCCTTTTCACCAATAAATAAAACCCACCACACCAATATCATCAAACGGAACATCTTTCATGGGGTTCAACTGAATATGCATGGATCTTATCTCCCTTGAATAGTTATTTCTTTTGCACCTTTTTCATCTCTCACTTGCCACCTTTTCTTTCCCTGCAAAGTTTGCATATACTATATTCCTTACCCTTTTACTTTATCCCACTTTATTTCCTTCGCCTTTAATCACCTTCCTTGATAATTTTAATTTTATATGCAGATCAAGGAATCCCTCAAACACCTTAGGATCACATCCATCCAGTGATGGATGAAGGATGGCAGATGGACTGCGTGCCAACCCCGAGAAAGTCCCTGGTTTCTCCTCCTGTGATCTCCTCATTTGATGGCCGGCGGCGCTTGGAAGGGTACATTTGCAGCTGATTCATGGCAGAAAGATTGCTCACCGAGTTCTCTACATCACTCCCAAGGCCACTGGTTGCTGAGCTTGTACCATACAATCCGCAGAACTTGTTTCCATCTTGGACAGAAATATTGTCACTGCCCTTTATTGCAAAATTTCCTAGGAATGAAGGATCAGTTGAGGTTGCTCCAATTTGGGCAGCTTTCTGCAGTAAAGCTGTTGCAGATATGGTTGCAGCAGATGGCTGATGACTTTGGTTCTGCGTGCCAAACAAAGATGGAACACTTACTTCTTTCACACTGCTTAAAGAGATTGGGTTATTGCTTAGGCCCTGATCAGCTGCACTGGAGGAAAGCTTATTTCCAAAATCCCAATTCATCTGGTAACCAGATGGCGGATTATTAATGACTGGATCATGACTGAAACTGTTTAGTCCTCCAGAACCCATTGAGATTCCCAGTGGATGCTGCATTTCTTGAAGATTTTTGGCTATGGAATCTTGGTGGGTATGGCCTGGACCCTGAGTCATCCATGGGGACAAGCCTCGCCGCATTGGAATTGGATCGATCTTTTGATCGTTAACGCTTGAGATCGGTTTGAAAATCGGGGGGAAATGCTGATCTATGGCTGCTTGGCCCAGTGACGATCCAATGAAATGATAGTTGATGTTTGCTGCAAGGTTGTTCATGTGAGATGCTGCAGTAACTCTCGCCGTCTCGGCGGCTAAGGCATCGCAAAATGCCCGATGAGTGATGAAGCTATCTCTCCTACTCGGACAAGATTGTGAAGTGAAATTGTTCATCAGCTTAGGGAGATTAGTAATAAAAGTAAAGCGACTCTTTATTTGATAAGAAGTTAATAGTACACTTCATAGAAGCAATTATTGACTTGAAATTGAAAAGTGCACCAGCATGCACATAATCTCCATTTATTGACCAGTCTAAAATTACTTTTTCCCCTAAGTTTACAGGATTTGAAGGTTTGAGAAAGAAACAGTATACAGGATCCCATATAGTACTAAAGATGATAAAACATATATAGATATCCACGACAAAAAACTATTAAGGGGCTGAAAAATCAACACATCTTGACTAGAAACTTGTCTTCATTGTGACCCTCTCTTTTCAGACAAGGATTGTTTCTTGTCCAGATGTCCTATATGTATGACTTAGGCAAAAAAATTCAATACATTAATTGCGCGTTTCTGTTAAACAAAGAAAATCTAATGACTAAATTCATCATGGAATATCTTTATCCAAGACAAATTAGAGAAAAATAGAAGTGTAATACCTTGAGAAGGTAGTCCCACAGGTGCATTTGTATTCCCTGGTGCCACAAGTCTTGGAGTGGGCCTTCCAATCGGACTGCACCGCGTATCGTTTGGAACACTTGTCGCACTTCCACTTTTTCTCCCCATGCTTCCTGCAGAAGTGCTTCTTGATGCCGGTCAAGTCCCCGAGCGCCCTGGAAGGATGGTGGTGGACGCACGTCTTCTCCGGGCACACGTACACCCTCTTCCGCACTTCTTTGCTGCTCCTTTGCTTCAGCTTCCACGGCAGGTTGTGCCCCCTCCTGTGCAGCTGCAGATTTTGATCCCTCTGGAAGCCCTTTCCGCATATTTCACACAAGAACCTGTTGGTGGCCATAAGGGTTTTTGGAGACAGGGCTATCACTTCGGCTTCAGGATCTGCGTTTGGTAAGCGACGAAAAAGAAAATCTTGAGCGTCTTGGACATGATTATTGTACATCAATAATAAAAGCTGAAATCAGACAGTTATCAGAAGGAACCAAATTAACCTGGGGTGCCTGGGAGGTTTCTCTTCTTCTTGGCTGGAGGATTAGATCTACTGACGGGATTTTGAGTGGAACCCATTGGAATTACTTCCTCGGTCATCTTGCTTTACCAATCTGATTTTTTTTTCTGTTTCCTCCGGCGGGATATGACTGATCAATATTTTACAAGCTGCAAAGTGTTGTGATAATATTATTGCAACAAAAACGAAGAACAGATAAAATATAACTTTTGCTATGATGTCAAGCTCAAACGAACTTGATTCAGAATTGGAGGCTCTCTCTCTCTCTCTCTCTCTCTCTAACAGTAGCGGTGGTGGTGATGGAATTCGTAAGAAAAAGCATCAAAGAGAATGAGTGGCTGATTAAGGTTTTCAGTCTTATTAAGTAAGCAACACAAGGTTGTGACAATACTTGACATGAAGAATAACACACACCTCGGCCTTGTGTATTACAGATTTTTAACTGCTTCCTGTCGGAATAGAATATCATATACTACTTTTCCAAATTAAGAATATTGGGTTTTCTTTTAAATTTTTTTCTTGGGAGGCGGTGAAAGGTGAAAGTAATTGGGCCGGGGGGGGGGGGGGGGTGCAGGGGGAGTGCATGATGACATATACGATGAGGCCTAGGGAAAAGTTGGAGTCCATGCCTTTCTAATGGAATGATTATCCCATAATTGTTTTGCTTTCTGTTTTTTTAATATATTGTCCCAAAACTTTGTTCCAATCAACGAGCATAATGATGTGACCCGTTGGTCTGATTGACCTAAAGAACCCACTTTAAAAAAATTGTGTATAATTCTTATTGATTTAATGATATTGATATTCCATATCTTCTATGTATATATATAGACACATACATAATATATACATACAGGCAGCAACGTTCCTTATTGAATGGATGATGATTAGTTTTTCCATGGGCAACCGTTTATTCCCTAGATTATAAGGTTATGTTTGGTTGAGGGGTTTTGTTGAAAGATAACATTTGATTTTAATATTTTAATGGGATAAAAGTTTTTATTTATTTTAACTAAAAAGTTTTGATTTATTTTAACTAAGTATATTCATATATATATATATATATAATATAATAATGATGAAACAATATAATAGTATATAAATATAATAGGAAGTTTTTCTAGTATAAATATATATAAATATGAGCATATACATGTGTGTGTGTATATATATTGATTCACTTGTAAATATAATTAATGACTGACTACATATGCGAAAATTATAGTAGCAAGAATATGGGAATATGTAAAATCTTTAGAAAAAACATATATATAGATATATACATATGCCTATATATACATATTAATTATGAAGATTATGTTCACTTTACATGATTAAGTTGAATAAATTATTTAATCAAATTTAATCATGCTCATTATGAATATAGAGGCCCATGATAAAATACAAATCCAATATAAAATTAATTAAATTGTAGAATAATTAATCACAAATAACAAATGTGATAAATTAATCATTCAAAATAATTCAAATCGACTTTGATCCCATCATTAAAAGTGAATATGACCAAAGAGTTTGACCCTAAGCCAACTATCATGGTTGACAATAATTATATTTACATATGTACATTTTTTCAACTTAATAATGACAAAATTATATTTCATTAATGTTTTCATTATTTTCTTTCTTTCTTTTCTTAATTATAATATTAATTTGTATAATCATAAAAATAATGTTTTAGCACTCTCATAGAGCGTGCCAAAGCTGCTAGTGTGTGTGTGAGTGTGTGTGTGTGTGTATTATCCAAGTCTATTTATAAATAAAAACTTGCATTATACAAGTACATAGCATATATATGTAGAAATAATTAAAAATTGCTCTCATTTTATATACATTTAAGAGTTGGGAATAATATCAAAATAAGTGTTAGCTTGATATCATAAAAATTAGAAAACTTATCCTAATATTTATTAAAATTTAGTTTGCAGCAGCAACAACTAAAAAAATAGTTATAATAGCAATAGTAATAGTAGAAGTAATAGTAATTGTAATTGTTTACACGCTTAAAATGAATAAAATCACAATATATATAAAAACAATATCAAAATAAGTTCTCTTATTACTCTGGAACATCATTTATATTCCTTGTTTTGTTATTTACATTTAGAATACAATCATTTTCCATTTTTAAATTTTTAACAAATTTTTATCATATCTTCGAACAAAAATTTAAAATGTACTCTAATTGAATATGTATAATCACCCAAAATAATGATAATTCACTATGTTTGGTTAGAGATTTATAAGGTTTACCCCTTTTAAATTTTCACAATCCTAACATATATTACTATTATAATTTTTTATTTAAATTTTAAATTCAAATTATTTCATCTCTTATATATGCAAAAGTATTCAAAATTCAATAATTATATCTATTTACAAACAAATCAATACTTATATACACACACACATACACTCACATATATGTATACTTATATCATCTTGTATACAATTATATCGGCTGTCCTAATTATATAATTACTAAAATTCAATCAAATCAAAAATTTCATCTTATCAAAATTAAACACAATTTTCAGCATCAACCAAATTCAATCATTCTCTTCTCGCAACACAATCTGGGACCAAAGGTATAGATAAAAGACAATAGACTTATCCGTCCTGTGACGTACATTTAGAATACAATTATTATTCATTTCTTAAAATTTTTAATTTTTTTTATCGTAATTTTGAACAAAAACTTTAAAATGTACTCTAACTATGTATAATCACTCCAGATAATTCGCTATGTCTGGTTGGAGATTTAGAAGGTCTTTATCCTTTTCAAATTTTTGCAAACCAACCATATATTACTGTTATAATTTTTACTTAAATTTGGAATTCAAATGAATCTCTTATATATATACACAATATTTACAAATAGACACACATACGCACACACTCACATTTACGTATATTTGTATCATAAAATTTGTCATTGTTCTTAGATACAATTACATCACCCTATCATTGTTATGTATTGCACTCATATTCAAACAAATCAAAATTTTATAACTAAAAAGTGTTCATCATCTACAAAATCTTGTCATTCTCATTCCCCAACACAATCTCCAACCAAACATGGCCATTAGAATTGCCTTACATATTTTGAGCGATAAAAAACGATACACTTAATAATAAAGGCAACCTCAAAGTACGAAAAAGTTAGTAACCAAACGAACAAACCTCGGGAACAAATGGAGCAATGCCTAGGTAAAAATTGCATTTTTGATGTGAATTTTTCATTTGTTGTGAAGAATTGTGAAGCCATGCACGTGACCCAACTGTCAAACAAAGTAAATCCAAAGTGAGCGACAAGCACAGCAACAGATATAGAAAGCAAATAATCGTCCTAATGACTGTGCACCTTCGGCTAATTGACCTCACATTTGAATCAGATTTTAGATACCCCACCTGTTAATTAACCTTTAAAATTAACATAGAAGTTACAAAAAGAAAGGAAAAAAAGCCCCACTTGAGTCTTGACCAGATTTCTACACTAATCCCTCTACTATAGTTAGTTTTGCATTAAAATGTTTTAAAATAAGTCTTTTTTCAAAATTTTAAATTCTCCATGTATGATGCGATACTACTAATTTTCAACCACAAAATTTATAAGTAATTAAAAGCTTCATGTTTTAAACTCTGGTATTGCAAAATGTCTTGAATTACATATATAAAATTAGGGAATGGAGTAGTGAGGCATGGTCAAGGATAGGAAATCCATGGATAGTTTGATAGTTGGATGGGCATACCTTCAGATTGAATGTTAGATGAAGACCACTTTGTTGGTTCTTGCTCTAAAGTTATTGCAATGCAATATTCTTTGCGAATATGCTGGAATCAATATTCGCACTTTATGTGTATTTCCACGTACCCGATGCCTCCTGATTTCTTATAATCTGAAATTGGATGCCCTGTTACTCATCAACATAATGTACTTTTCAATTTGATTTGTCTCATTGATTAAGTTGAAATTTCATAAAACCCTAAAGGTGATGAATTTGTTCCATAAAAATACCCCTTTTTATAAATTCAAAAATAAATAGGGGGTTTCCAAAAAAGTTTTACCGCAGAGTAATGAAAAGATTATAGTTAATTAGAATTACTTAAGACAGCCAACTGACAAAGCCAGTGAATTTTTTGAATAGTGAGTGGTCAGTCGTTTCCTTGTGGGCTGACTTTTCCTGCTAACCCTTTAATCATAATCAAATGATGTTTTAGCTTTCTGTGTTTGTTTAGAATTTAACCTTTGGAGTTTAGCCGTTGAACTTTGGCGAGCCAAGAATATTCTTTCCCTGCCCAACACTTCAACTTTCAAAGTCCAGCTCTTCTTACACTTACTTTATTGTACCGTATTATTATTATTCTCCCCTGCAAATCTTTCTCCCAACAATGCATGATCTGTGTGTGTGTGTGTACATTATTGAGCCAATAATTATATAATTTTTTTTAATTTCTGAATGACAATAAATATATTGGTCACTTACACCATACCAAAATTTTTAGGAATTACTTGAAGTAAATTATCAAAATTAAATTATATTTAATTTGCATGCCTAGCTTGTAAATTTAAATATACATACCCAATATGCCTCTGCATGCGTGTAACTCGGGTGGCGGGACACGAGTAAATTTTATATAGAGTTTGTTTGAATATGTACATGTAATTAAGAGGGTTTAGGGAAAAGTAAATTGTTGTCACTAAGGGTATGTTTGTTTCCTTGTTTGTCTTTTACCTAAAATGATGAGAGCTAGAGTCTAGGAGTTTGAAAGTTTTTCCTCAACTTCTAGGATTAAAATTTGTCTCCATATTTATTGTTTGTTTATTTTAAATTTCAATGTGAAATTTCAGTGATGTCTTATTCATTTCCTTCATGTGTTTGTATTCATAGCCGATGATATGGAACGGAATATATGTCCTGAAGCCATTTGAACCAGTTTGTGGACTAAAAGATGACTTGGTAGTGTGAGCCAATTCAACGTGATATATGTGTGTGTATACATATACACACTAGTATAACTTACTTTATGTGTGTGCATGTTTATTAAAAATTATTTAATTTCATTAATTATAATAAAATATATTGTTGTTATATTTTTAGTTGTTGAATAATAAAATAAAATTTCATTAATTAAATTATATACTTAATAAATATATTAATAAAAGATAGATGGATTAAATATTATTTAACTTTAAGAGAAATTAAGGTAGTAGAACAAAGAGATTATAGGTTGGTAGCATAATTGAAAAATAGAAAGTACTAATTTTTTTCTTTTTCTTGTCATATTATTTTCACACAAAGAAAACTTAATATTAAAGACCAAAGAGCATGCGGAAATGTCACAATTGTAATTGATCGTATGTATCTATACTGTATTATTATTTTAATAAAGATTTTTATTATATAAAGTGAATTTATACGATTATCCTTATGTTAAATATTTTTATTCTTTCTATCATTTACTCTCTTTTCATTCAACTTATAATTTATATTTGCATGTTTTCTCAAATTTTACAAAATGTTAAATTCTTTCGATCTTTCATTATTTTTTATTTTAAATATTTTTATATAATGTAAAATCACATAATTTTCTTATTTTAATTTTTTCTCTTTTCTTTTAACTTTTTTATATGTCTTTTCTCTCAATTTTATTTTTTTCTTTTAAATTCTCTTAATATTTCTTTATTTTATTTTTTAAATATTCTTCATACTTTTAATATTAAATAATTTTATTTTTATTAATACAATAGCTTTAGAATTTATAACTAATCCGCACATGCATAGGGTGTGCAATATTAGCTAGTGTGTGTTTGTGTGTGTGTTAATAAAGAAATTTTTGTTTTCTTGCACAAATATATTTCAGAAATTTAATAGTCGCTATCTAAAATTGATGATAACAGAAATGTATTACAAATGATAAGTTTTGATGATTAAGGGCACCAGTTCGTTTCTTTGTTATTGCCATTGTTAATTTAACAAAGTAATTATAATAACAAAATACAAGTATTTATCGCTTAATAATTTGTGACAAGTATAACATTGCAACCTAACATTTTATTGTTGATATTATTTTTCATTTAACATGTGGGGTCAAGATAGGTATTTGGCTCATATGAAATAACAATTTCAAAATTTGGAAGGACAAAACATGTCGAATTTCCTACTACGCACATAGAAATTTGAAAGTAAAAATAAAAATGAATTTTGATGTATGTAGTCTCCTATATGGTTATGAGAGACCTGTGAAGTTAAACACTGCGACACTAGTCACACTATAAAAGAATTTATCACATTTGACAGGCGAAAAGTCCTTTTGAGAAACTCACATGCTTCTACTATCAAAAAGAAGGAATCTATATGCCTTTTTGAGGAATCCCATTTATAGTTATTCTTCACTTTATATTGTCCCTACTTTATATTGTCTTCAGGGATTACTAACAATTAAAACTGGTACGTCTCTGTATATATTTTTAAAAAGAATAGAAAACACATAAATAAATAGAATAAGGAAAATTAATTTTTCAAAATTAGTTTATTTCCAACCTTAGATGAAAATAGGTGGGACATTAAAAGTATCTATCGTGCTCGACAAGATAGATATCATACTGATATAAAGTACATAAGCATTTTGTATTTTAATTACGGGATAATGTGTAACGGGTAGCTCGCCAGTATTTAAAGCTTAGACTAAAATATTTCATAAAAATATACGGGTTGAATGACGACCGTGAATTGAAGTTACATATGAAAAACTAGGTAAATTTAAAAAATATACTATCTATACATACACTATACAGGATTTCTCACCCAAAAACAAAAGGAAAACAAACAAACAAAAATACACACATCCACGCACTCACCACAATACCTGAATCTATATTTTATTAATTTACTTAATTGATTGGAGCTGTTTAATTAGCATAATTAGTTTGAATTCTAATATT
The DNA here is from genome assembly GCA_019155195.1 of Avicennia marina. Lineage (NCBI taxonomy): Eukaryota > Viridiplantae > Streptophyta > Magnoliopsida > Lamiales > Acanthaceae > Avicennia > Avicennia marina. The sequence continues at coordinate 3,678,000 of CM032754.1, read as the reverse complement.
CAAGTTCTTGTCCGTACAGATTTACCTCTATATTCTCATATATCCTCCGTAGGTCTAAACTCTTTTCAAGGTGGAGTTGTGATTTTTATAAGAAAGCAATTTTGTACTATATATTTCCACAATCCCTGAGAGGGAATCTTATTTGGTCAGGATAGTTAAATTAGTGCCATCTTGTTAACATGGAACAAAAAAGAATAGCAATAAAAGATAGTATTGTGAATCAGCTAATTTTCTAATACGTACTTGATGATTTTGTGAAATTTTAGTGAGTTTTAGTGTTCTAGTCTTATTTTTGCGTGTTATTGTATCATACTTCTACTACGATAAATTAAATCAAAGTTAATTATGAAACCATTATTTTTAAAGAGCAACTTTCAATAATCAATCTTTTAAAATTATATATAGTAATTACTAATAAGTGTATTTTCTTGGATACCAACCAATAATATCCAAGCCAAGAGAGCATCAGCGGCCGTATATAAAATATCTATTCGTAGTATATCGCGTTAGAGTGAATTTCATTCCCTATAGTTACTATTTTTATCATATAGTCTCTAACGTTTATTCTAGTTACAAATTAATTCATTCGATGAATTTTTGGCCAAAACAGTACCACGAATGTGTCACCTAAAATTTGTATATTTTCATTATTTGTAGATTTGGAGTCAATTTTAAGGCTATGTTTGGATGTCTATTTTGCACCATTTTCATTCCATCGAAATTCAATTAAAACAATTTTTTAATCTCTTTTTTCTCTTACTTTCAAATTATTTCTAAATTTCTGCACCAATTTTCTTTTCCACCAAAATATGCACCAAGTAAAATTAATTTTAATATTAAGCAGATTTTGTATGCACCTTGACGGAGAAAATATAACCCAAAATTGATAAAAGTATTTGATAATATTTTTATACTTTGAAATTACACAAATAAACCATTGAAGTCTTGCCCTGATGATTAAAATTGTGATCTTAAGATTACAAGGTCTTGGGTTAAACAATCGCCACTAGTCTTGTGGTTATTTGCAATCAATTCTATCGGTTTTTTAATTTAATATATTTATTTTTGATGTTTTGATCATAAGATAACTTATTGAATTGTTGGCCAAAGATATCTTGATGTAATTATAATAAAAGCAGCATATCTAGTGAATTTAAAATATTAAGTTGTACAATAAAAGTTAAAAATATTTACAATAATTTAATGACAAAAAGTATGCACAAGAAGCAATCATCATCATATTGTTGATTGTTTGCTTGCATTGACGAAAATGGTTAAGTTTAATGACAAAAACTTCTGTTTGTTATAAAGTTAATAACTTCTAATATAGTCGTATGGTAGGTTAGACCAAGTATTGTAATTTCAAGTTAAATTCAACACATTAATGTTGTAATTCTATTAGACTATTTTGCTACCAAATGTTATAATACCACCACACACAAAGAATATAAAGTAAGATACAATTATAAAGATACACGATATATTTTCATAATTCGAAGTCTTAACTACTCTTATATTTGTAGGAATTTCGCTCAAATCAAAATAATCTACTATTTTAAATGATTACGACCAAACACAAGTCCTCTCTCTCTCTCTCTCTCTCTCTCTCTCTCTCTCTCTCATACACACACACACACACTTCATCTAGACCAAGTTTCCACTTGATCTCAACTAGTTGGTGCACATGATTGTCTTAAAAAGGCATAAGAGACTCTTTTACTAAACTTTGACTCCTTTCAAAATAGATAAAACTTTTCTATCCAAAAACTTGTTTCTATCTTAATTTATTTGAATATAGATATAAAATATACAATAATGATTGAAGTCACAAATAAATAAATGTAAAATCATACATAAACACACGCTTTAAATAAAGTCACTAATACAAGATAATACACATGGTATGTTTATATTATTGAGACCTAAAAACAAGACCAAAATAGGGACAAAGGATTTATGGGCTTTCAAAATATTTACCCTGCAATTATTGCCACTCAAGTTCAAAGTTGTTTGGGATAATTTTATTTCCCACAATGTTACTCTCTGCATTTATTGTCTCGCCAGTTCAAAGTTGTTTGTTAAAATTTAATTTCTTTGATATATTGTCATTAAAGCTTGCTTGACTTTATTTGCACTTTCCTTCTTTTTTAATAAATAAATGATAATCCACTTCATTTTGCATATGTTTAGTGCATATTTTTTACTTATTTTTATTCATTATGGTTAATTAACTCTAAATATCAAAATATAATTTTTTATGGATGAAATTAGTTTCAAGTTCGAAAAGATATTTATGGGACAAGTGTTCAATGTCACTTCAAAACCGAAATTCCATCAATGACTAAAACATTTCAAATGTCAACTTAATGACCATCAATAACCAAAACATTTCCTTTACCTTAGACATTTTCTAAATTTAAGTTCAAATTAAGAGAATTAAAGATAGAATCACCACATTAATAAAAATCTCAAGATTTATTAAATATAGCTAAAAATAGTTTTTCCAAACGAGCACAACGTTTGGGTGTTGTGTTTCTCCTGTGTTACAAAAGGGTTTGCCCTCAATTAATTTATCGACACCATACACACATGTGGATATGTCTAGTATACATACAAATACACAAGATAAATACATATTAACATAACTTGATTTTTATATTAATTGAGACCTCAATTGTTATGAACATTTAAGTTTGCTTAATGATTTGAAATACTCAAAACCCTTAATTATTTTATTATATTTCTACTAAAAAATGTGATGACAATTTCACAACAGTAGCAACAATAGCTAAACAGTATGTTAATAACCTTTGAACACAAACTCACATACACCAACAAAAATTAAAAATTGAATACCAATGTGATAATGCAGTTTAGAGATATATTTCTACATTTGCTGGCACTTAGCTAGCCAAAAATTCTTCCACCAAGTTGAAACAAAGTAGTAAAGACAAGACAACCAACTCTCACACTCACACAAACTCAATACTCCAACTAGGTATCCAAAAAGTTGGATGCACCAAAACATTTTTCATTGTTCTATGTTTAATCTAAACTACCTTTTAAGGTCAACTCACACCTCTCACAAGGTTTGTATCACTTACGAGTTGATTCATATAAAACTAGTCAAAACCATGCACATAGATAAATAGTCTATCTCTCAAAATTCCTTAGCACTCTCATGACTAGATCCCAAGGAAGTTGATGCTCTACTTTTCCTTGAGCCATTCTAATATTAACAACCTTCAACTAGAAATCCATCGCTTGTTAATTTGTTGGTTCGTCAAAGTTGGTTCTTAGTTAGCACCAACTTCTTTTGCAAGTGTTATTGCAACAGTTTGAGATAGACTTAAACTTTTTGGTACTTATCAAATAAGTATCCTTCTTTGATCCAAATTTCTCCAAGGTTTCTTCTGCTCTTCTTCAAACTCTTTAGGTTTCTAATCATCCAAGGATGATTTTTGTTGAAGTTTAACTCAAATTTAACCTTCTACCAAAAATTTAAACAACAATATTCATCTTTGAGTCATATTCAACATAGGATTTTATCATCACAGTAACTATCATCTCAATAACTATGATATTATTAATAAATGTGCCAACAACAACAAAGTTAACATCTTCTACAATGTAATAGCAATTAAACATATAGTCATTATTATTCTCACTGATAGTAACGAATTTTTATGTATGCTACAACAGCATAAAATCAAGATAAAATATTACAAATATTTTTTCATATAATAATAATTTTATTTTAAAATATATAAAAATACTTTGATAATATTTTAGCTAATTAAAAAATATATATAACAAAGAAAAAATGACAATAGTATGTAACATTCTATTCAAGCACAATAATTGATAAGAAAAGGAGAATTGTAAAAGTAAGCCACATATACATACACAAACAGAGTTGAAAAAGGCAATGAAGTTTTGTTTCTAGTTAGATACAAAATCATGGAAGTCCTGGACACTTAAAAGATAAATATGAAAAAGAGTCCAAGTTTATCCAAACTCTTTGGATAACAACCCCATAACAGAAGGAAATCTATGTGTATAGATATGATCAAAAGGAGATTGTTGAGGCTAGGAAACCTTAATTGAAGAGGCCAGATAAGATGCGACAAGGCAAAGATTCATTTGGATAAGAATTCAATGGTGACACGTACAGCTATTGGCAACTACCTACCCAACTAAAAAAGATCTATCCTAGATTTTTGGGAGCTAGATTGGAACCAAGCAAAAGCTTACTTGTAGAAGGTCTCTTATAATGATGAACTATAAAGAGAAGACTGTTGATACTCAAGAAAAAGCAAGAGGAGAAGAAAGTAAGAGTCAAGTGTATGCATAGTGCTTAGTTCTCGTTTGTTCTTAAGTGTCACATTCATTGTAATGAATTGTTGAATTATACTTGAGAGAGTAAATAGTCTGGGAAACAAAATCAGAGAAAGTGCTTACTATGACAGAATGTTGACCCTAGAAGGAGTCTAAGAATACACTGTTATGTAGTGTATTGTCAACCAGTCAGGACCTTAGGATTAGAGCAGTGAGGTTGAGGGATTTTGTTGATTATCTTTTTACTTATATTTGCTTAGTATAGCATTTTATTAGATAAGGCCCTGTAGATGTAGGAGTGGTGACTCCGAACTGTGTTAACAACTTTTGTGCCTCATTTACATTTTCTATTGTTTTGTGTTGTATGTGTTCCCAACCTGATCAACAACTTATAAGTGTTTCAAGCTTAAAACCAACAAGTGGTATCAAAGCCTAGGTTGACCAAGTTTTGCTTGGTTGTGCAAGCTAGTGAGATCCTAAAGGGGTTGAAATGAGTACTAGAGAGGCAAGACCTCCACTGCTTGATAGATTTAATTACATGTATTAGAAGTCACAGATGGAGGCATTCAGCAAATCCTAAGATAAGAAGGGGTGGTATGCAATTGAACATGGTTGGAGTCGGGTCCTCCCACAGTCATTACTAATGAAGGGTTGAAAGTGTTGAAAGATGTGAAGACTTGGACAAACGAAGAAGAAAGAGTAGCATTAAGTAATTCGAAAGCTATCGATGCTATTTTTATAGGCATAGATGAATAGTAATTCAAGATCATATCTATGTGTGAAAAAGCTAAGGAAGCATGAGACATACTATAAAATGTCCATGAAGAAACTAGTGCTGTCAGGCCTTCCAACTTGCAGATGTTGGCAGCTCAATTTGAAACATTTGGGATGGGTGAATATGAAACTATAGCAAAATTTAATGGTAGGGTAAGACACATTGCGAATCAAGCTTACCAACTGGACAAAAGTATTCTAAGGTAAAACTTGCAAGAAAATTCTTGAGATCACTATTTGAATAATTTAGTCCTAAAGTAGCCATGATAGAAGAGGTAAGGAAAGTGGAAATCTTATGGCTAAATTAGCTTATGGGTTCACTTCAAACCTATAAAATGAACCTTAATGTGGCAAAGAAAATAAAGGAGATTGCCTTTCAAAGCAAAAGGCAAAATGATGGTGAAAGTGATGAAGATGATTGTAACAACAATGACAGCAGTGCTCATCTAACAAAGAAGTTGAAGAAATTGTTGAACAAAAAAAAAGTCCAACTTTAATAAGAAATTAGGTAGTTCTACTAAAAATCCCCTTGCTAATCAAAAGAAAAAATTCAAAAAATAAGAGAAGAGAAGAGCAAACTTGAAAAGAAAAGCATACAGTGTCATGAATGCAAGGCAAAATACGCTTAAAGAGCAAGGCAAGTCAATGAACTTAACTTGAAGTGATGACAGATCAGAGGAGTCCAAAGATGAAGTCGGTCACACTAGTAATTAGGTAGCTTTTAATTCCATAAGTTCAAAACAAAAGGCTATTTTGTCCTAGGTTGCAACATGTGATGAAGATAACAGTGATGTTGAGAAGGGTTTGTACTCCACCTACCAATTGGCTTGCGACAAGTTAATAAATTTACAAACAGAAAACCATGCATTAAAGAAAGAGGTGAAATCCCTCAAGAAACTAAACGCATACTTAAATGATGAATGTTCAAAGCTAAAGTTAAGTGTAAAAAGCTCAATGAATAATATTGTGAGGCAGACTCAACTTGGAACAGATTGAATATAGGCAAAGCAAAATTGGAGAATGGACTATTAATTGGAAAATCAGTATCAAACAAGACTAAAATTGGGTACATAGGAGTTAGAGCCATAGAAAGAAAGGAAATTAAGTTTGTTAAGACATCTGTCCTAATTGTTGAGTAACAAGTTCCTAACAATAAGGCAATAGGAAGCCAATTCACCTAGAAAAGGAGGAAAAAGGTAAAAAAAATCTTTATAATTTTTGTAGAAAAGTTGGACACCAGATGAACTGGTGATTTTGGTTGCTAAAACATATGCTGTATAGAGGAAGCATTGAGAATCATGTTGGCAACCAACAAAACAACTTCAAGCTAGTTATGAGAGATTAGGTTTGAAAGTCAGGAATAAAAGCACGTGTATCCTATACTTCAATGAGAGTCTATTCAAAGGATACTTGGTATCTTGACACCGAATGTTCCAAACACATGACCGGTGATAAAAGAATATCTATCAAATTATAAGAACATTTTAGGTGGTCACGTAACATTTGATAATGGCTAGAAGTGTTGTGTTGTTAGCAAAGAGGTTCTCAATATTAAGAGATGCCCAAGTGTATGTAAGGCTAACTTGTTAAACATCAGTTAGCTATGTGATTAAAATCTTTTTGTAAAGTTCACTAAGGATCAATGCCAAGTGTATGGCAAGGATAATTGTTGTGTACTTATTGGCAATAGATCGGAGGATAACTTCGATACCATGAGCAATAGCTCAACTTTTCTCAAATTTAGCATTAAGGAGACTGAAAGTTTGTGGACTTTGTCAAATGGGAAAGCAACGTGGATCATCACACAAAGCTTCCAAACAGCTAAATACATCAAGAATCTTGGAGTTATTTCACATGGGACAAGCAGAAATAGCAAGCATTGGAGGAAGAAGGTACATTTTCGTTTGTATTGATGATTATTCACATTTTACATGGGTTGATTTCTTAAAGGAGAAATCAAAGACTTTTGAAGCATTCAAGAAGTTGAGCACCCTATGGGAGAATGAGAAAAGCCAAGCTATTAATGGGATTATAAAGATACAGATAGACCAAGGAAAGGAGTTTGAAAACCAATACTTTGAAGACTTTTATTCTCAACATGGGATCAAATACGAGTACTCATCTCCTAAGACACTACAACAAAATGGAGTTGTGAAATAGAAAAATAACACATTGTAGGAGATGGCACGTGCCATGCTGAATGCAAAGCAAATGAGCATAAAATTATTGGCCAAGGCAATCAGCACTGCTTGTTACATAGTAGACAAGGTGTACGTTTGCAACATACTGTTAAAAACACCATACAAAATTAGAAAAAATAGAAGGTCCAACGTCTCTTATTTCCACACATTTGATAGTAAGTGCAACATTCTAAGGGACAGAGACAATTCTAGAAAGTTCTCTAACAAAAGGGATGATGGATTCTTTATATGATACTCCAACTTAAACAGAGCACATAGGGTGTATAATTGCAGAACCATGAAGGCCATGGAAATCTTGAATTTTGTGATAGATGAGACTGATGATGTTGAAGACCAAGTCACTTAATTAGAACTAGAAGAGGATTATGATCAAAATGATTAGTCTGTTGGAAACCTAGTACAGAACACTGAACATGATGTTACAACTCAAGAGCGAACATCGGCAAATTAGGCCCAAGAAGAAACATTTCAGAAAAAGAGCCGTCTTAAAGGATACAGAACAATAATCTATTGGAAGTTGTTATTGGAGATGTTCATGATCAATGCAAAACAACAAATGTAACTAAAATTAATTATTTTGAATTAACTAGTTATCCTTATTTTGTGTTAATAGTTAAACCTAAAACTATGAAAAAAGCTCTTAAAGATGAGTATTCGGTAACGGCTATGCAAGAAGAGTTTAACCAATTCCAAAGAATGGCGTATAGACATTAGTTGAATGGCCAAACAATGCAAACATCATTAAACAAAGTGGATATTCAAAAATAAAATTGATAAATATGGTACAATCTTAAAGAACAAAGCACGGTTGGTTGAACAGGGATGCACGCAAGTAAAAGGTATCAATTTGGATGAGACATTTGCACTGATTGCACGACTTAAGGTGATTAAACTCTTGTTGGCTATGGCATATACACTAAAATTTAAAGTCTTTCAAATGAACAGTAAGAGTGTATTTGTAAATAGATTTTTGAAAAAGGAAGTGTATGTTAAGCAGCCAAAAGGATTTATAGATCCACATTATCCTAATCATGTCCACAAGTTGAAGAAGGCACAATATGGATTAAAGCAAGTACCTCTAGCTTGGTACTAGTAGTTGGCAACATTCTTGATATAACAGGGCTATATTCAAGGGAAAGCTGACAAAACTCTGTTTGTGAAGAAGCTCCAGTTGAAGTTGTAGTAACTTTAGGGGAATCCAAGGGAAGGATACAAAAGATTATCAACAATCTAGTAGTGATTGGACGCAGTCTTAAAAAGCATATTGTAGGTTTGCAAACACAACGAAGGCAAGTTGAATAGCAAGTTGCCAACTTAAGGGCAACGCTAAGATAGATGAACTGAGATAAACCACCAGAACTGATCTCTCCTATCCCAATCAACCCATGACAAGGCTAGCCCCCTTTACACTGAACTACGTTGGACCTTTCTCTTTAGCAAATTAGTGGTACAAATGGGGAGAAAATGAAAAGGGTTAATGGGACAAGGTGAAAATTCGTTTGGATAAGAATCCTACTATGACACATAACGCTATTAGCAACTACCTACCCAACAGAAAAAAGATTTGACCTAGATTTTCAAGAGTTGAAATGGAGCTAAGCAAAAGCCTACTTGCAGAAGGACACTTATAATGATGAATTATAAAGAAAAGCCTAGTAATACTTGAGAAGAAGTGAGAGGAGAAGAACATAAGAGCTAAGTGTATGCATAGTGCTTAGTTCTCCTTTGTTCTTAAGTTTCATATTCATTGTAATGAATTGTTGAATTATACTTGAGAGAGTAAAGAGTATGGGAAATAAAATTAGAGTGAATGTTCACTGTGACAGAAAGCAGACCCTGAATATAGTCTAAGAATACGATGCTAGGTAGTGTGTTGTCAACTAATTAGGACCTTAGAATTAGAGCAGTTAAGCTAAGGGACTTTGTTGATTATCTCTTTATATATATTTGCTTAGTGGAACATTTTATTAGATAAGGTCTCGCAGACGTAGAAGTGGTGACTTCAAACCGTATTAACAATTTTTGCACCTCATCTACATTTTCCACTGTATTGTGTTGTGTGTGTTCCCAATATGATCAATAACTCATAAGTATTTTAACCCTAAAGCCAACACCATTTAAGTAAAAGAGAATAGAAGCAAAGATGAGCAAGGATATAAAGCGAGAACAGTGTCCAAGAGGTTTGAAAAAGCCAGGAAAAAAGTGAGAAAAAGTAGGGGGGGAGGGAACTTGGATGCTTTGCGAGTCAGAAAAATTTTGAATGATTAATGATATAAATTATCCTCCCAAAAATTCCATATTCCTTGATTTCATTATATTTTTTATTTTTTATCTATTTGCTAATTAATTTCGCTATACACACTTAGAGATTTCACGAAACTATGTACCTATATCTGCAATAAAAAATATTTTTGTCTAACTTACAATTAGTGACTAAGTGTGCCTGATTGAAGCCACCGATTGGACATCAAATAAGTTCAGTCAACACAATGATAATATAATCATAATTCATATCTAATCTCTCAAGATAAAAAGTTCCTTTTCTGCTTTATTGTAAAGTTCCACTCCCCATAATAGAATTAATGGTCTATGTATCCACAACCTTGTAGTATTAGTATTCTCTTTTTATAGGCATATTGCCTTTTTTTTTAATATAATAAAGGGACAGTGGTGAAGCTCTAGCATTAGCTACGACATGTTATAACATGCATATATAAAGAAATTCAGTTTTCTAAATAATTCTTTTATAGAAAAAACACTGGTCATTTCCTATCATAGCATTTAACTGCAAATGTTTGAATTTTAATATTTAAAGTTGAAGCATCACAGCATATAATTTAAATCTTAATGTTTATAGTAGGTTGACTATGGAAAGAAAATTGATACACTTTTATGCAATCGTGCATCTTCTTTATTATTGTTATTGTCATTGCTACTACATAGAATCACTGTTTACTAGAAATTGTTGCCGTTCCTAAAATATAGTTTGATTTATCATATATCAAACTTTTAATTGCACGGACACATTTTTTCAATTCCAGAAATTCTTCCAAAATTTTATGTAAAAGATCAAAAAAACGTTTATTTAAAGAGATCCCTATCCTCGTGCGAGAAATGAATCAATGTACAAAGATAAAATTCTCTCCCGAAGAAGAACAATGTTCCTATGCAAATAAGAAAATAAAATAATTTAACTCATCATATATCATACTAACAAGATCAATAACAAAATATCAGTTTCTTATGTTACTATTTAATACATTAATCGATCAATGATGCTTTCATGTGTACATAAATTTAATTCCACAATAACACTAAATACATGTAAAGTTCCTTTGCTAGTCATTAATTGACAATATATATACGTGTCACAGGACAGCATTGCAAGCATTGGGTGGTAAATAAAATACTATGGAGGGCTTCCTACTTTTTGCGTTATGGATAACAAAAGTTCAGAAACCACATAATTCTCGAATTTGTGGGCTTCGATTGCTTTTGCGAGAATCAAAAATTAAAATTTTTTAATTTTCCAAAAATTGTGAACTTCTCAGTTCTGAAATGTACTTCAAGTAAGTTATGTGGGTGTGCAGATGCAACAATAGTTCTAACCCCAACTTAAGTGAGAGAGAGGCCATAGGTTCAAGTCCCCTTGCTCCATTGGGGGATGTGTGGTGTAAAAATATATAAAAGTTAATAAAGTCGTGCTTAATGGCGGAGCTAACGTGAGGTCCAAAAAATTACAAAATTATATGAGATTGTCAATTTGAAATTATCATTGATTATAATGTAAATCTTTTATTTGTTTCTAATATCAATTGTTAATTTATCATGTTAGTTTGAGCATGAAACTTGTCTCGCACCAAAATTAATACAAAAAACTGTATTGACAGGCTAGGTGGCTTTTTATTTTTATTTTATATATTTATCTAGTTTTTTATTACTTTATTTTATTTTTATGGATGACCAAGTGATCTTAACATTGTGCTTAACATAATAATAAATAAATAACAATTTTAATAAGTAATTAATGTTCTAAAATGTTTGCACACCTAACGAAGTCCGGTTCAACGGTATAGTTGAAGATCTAAAATTTTGGAGTCTTAATTTAAATTTCATAAGAAAAATATGTGGGCATCTATCACGGTTATTGTGAAATTTAGGTTTGAATTCCACCAAAATGCACAGGCGTATACTTGGCAAATTACTGGTTGCAACTTTCAGATCTGCTCTTTACTAATATTTGGCTAATTATGCTATAGATTTTGATTTATTGAAGCCATTGCAAGTTTCTACCTCGTAGAAAATTCTAACTCCAAATTCAATACAGCACCCCGTCAACTTATAGTCTTATAATTAATTCATTAAATTTAAAATTATTCATTAATGGTTTCAACGCAAGGTCCACTTTCCGCTAACTTAGCCACTAAAGTGGTCCAAAATTGAAGATATGAACCTGGTTCACAATTTGATAGCGATTTCGTTAACTAAACAATAGATAAAGCAAAGATTGATTATGACAGTATTACTGTATTATATGATATAATAAAATACTATGATTATCATATAAATTATTTATTTTCTAATGTGATGCTTTGGTCCCATCTACCTAGCAGCAAAATCAACTGATAATAGTATCGTCTTGTGTATAGAAGAACAAACTTAATAAAAAATTAACAATTGATTTACAAATGTTCACTGCATCCCGAAGGTATGCCATTAATGGCCTCTTATTGAAATGTTTCTTATTATTATATATGAAGTTATACTAAAAATATAGGGATAAAAAGCAATATGTACGTCATACTGGTGTTAGTAAAACCAAACCAGTTTAAATCTAGAGTTGGAGCTTTAAAGATTATATTTTAAAGAACTTAGGATTAATATTTCATAACAAAGTAATTAAATAGATAATTGAAATAATTTATTTGTCATTCAGAGTCATCACAAGGACTAAAGCCTCATCGTCATTGGCATTCGCCTGCTGCTTATTGAGTGCCCCCTTTTCAAATTGATTCACTGTTCTATTTTCTTGCCATACTTAATCATTAATTGTAGGCTTAACTAATAAACACATAATTACCTCGATAGACCCGCATCCCTTCCCTGTGATACAACATCCTTTCTCACCACAGTCTACACATTTCACATCTCATTTATTATTTATGCACATAACTTGCACTAATCAGAGGGAAGAGGCACACAAAATGTGGCCAACCAAGTATCAGTTGATAATGATAGTAGAATGGAAATCAAAGAAAATGCTAGAAACTTAACCTTATCTCAAGATCAGATCAGAAAAGTCATGAATTTCTTGAATAAACGAAATAATTGTGAGCCTAGTGTGGCTTTTTCTCGAAGACAAGGAAGTCTAGTGCATTTATAGGTAACCAGCCTTTCAACATTTTATTTGAAATGCCGTATTTTCCGCTATTTCACTTTCACAACCAAAAAGAATTGATGAGCATAGTAGTACTTCATTAGTTGCATATGATTGGATTGTTCACACTGGTACCTTCGATCATATTTGTAGCTTATTGAACCAATTTCAGTCCTATAAACCTACAACAAAAACATTTGTAAACCTTTCAAACAAGACTAGAGTTCCTATAATACATATTGCAACAGTTATGCTATCAAACACCTTGATCATTAACAATGTGCTCCATGCACCGTTCATCTCTTTAAACCTTATATTAATCGGCAAATTGAGCATGATGCATCATTACTGCTTTGTGTTTGACTCAAGTTCATACTACATCTAGGGCCTTTTCACCATAGATGAGGATCGAAGTAATTGAACAACAACAAGGACTCTTCATCTCACACCAAAAGCTAAACAATGTTGATCATTAATCCAATAATGTCAGCAAGGAGCCTTCTGTCAGTATGCGATCTCCACCGGAGTTTAATGTGTGGCATTTTAGGCTTGGACATACCTCCTATAATTAGCAAATAAGTAGCATGTATCACTTCCCTTTATCAAGACAATGTTTCATAAGCTTTGTGAAACCTATCCTAAGACAAAACGAAGAAGATTACCTTTTCCTATACATGTAATAAACAACAACCTTTTTGAACTTGTACACATAGATACATAAGGTCCGTGTTCCACTGCGGCAATAGGAGGCTACCATTTTTTTTAGCAATTGTTGATGACTTTTGTATATGCACGTGAAAAACAAATGTGATGTTTCTGATATTCTATCTGCATTTTAAAATCTCATCCTCACTGAATTTGACCTTAAAATTGAAGGGATTAGGTTTGATAATGCCCCTAAATTGAACATGTCAGACTTTTTCACAAGAAAAGGCATCATCCGCTAATCCTCAGGTTTTGAAACACCTCAATAGAATGCTATTTTTGAGGAAAAAAAAATACCAAAACCTTCCATGTATTGCTAGATCACTCCTTTTCCAGACCTCAATGCTAACCAAGGTCTAGGAGATGCTATACTAACTGCTATACATATCATTAATAGACTCTCTATCAAATTACTCAACTTTAAATCACCTTATGAAAAGCTTTTCAACAATCCACCAGGTTATAAGCACCATAGGGTGTTTTGTTGTCTTGTGTTTGCTATTACCTCAAATGATATAGAACAAAGCTAGATCCTAGAGCAAGAAAATGTGCCTTTATTGGATATCCTTGCAACATAAAAGGGTCTAAACTGTATGATCTAACCACACATGAAGTATTTATAGAAAGAGATGTATTTTTCTATGAGCATGCTTTTCCTTTTGATAAAAAGGACCAAAAGTTGATCAATGTACCCCCTTCCACTCTTAACTCACCTATTATCTCAGAACAAGTCCCCTTCAATATATATTGATTCGAGTGCATTTGGGCAAAGTCCTTCAATTGAAGATAATGATCATAGAACATACATTTAAATAGTCTTGCCTCAAAGTAATTCGCTTTATGATGATATTGCTTAACTTGAATCTGTGAATGAGGAACAACCTATTACCACCAGAAAATCATCTAGAATAAGAAAACCACCAAAATATTTTGATATATACTACCATAATTTGAACTAGTAGAGCCAGCGAGACCACCCCTCTACTATTCATCCAATGACCAATAACCTCAGTACAAGGACTCTGTCTAAACCCTATGTATGCTACTTGTCTATCCTAAATGATGTGCATGAACTAAATACTTTTGTTGAGGTTGTGACCAGGCCACATCGGAGACAAGCCATGCTAGATAAGCTAGAAGCATTGGAAGACAACAACACTAGGGACACAGGTGAACTTCCTGAAGGCAAGCATGCCACTGGGTGCAAATGAGTTTACAAATCCAGGTTAAAGTCATATATATAGAACAATAGAAAGATTCAAAGTAGGATTGGTTGCAAAAGGGTTCAATCAAATTGAGGTATTTCGCTTCCAAGAGACCTTTAGTCCCATGGTTAAGAAAATTACTGTAAGAATGATTTTCTTACTAGCAGCAATGGAGGATTGGAAGCTACAACAATGGGTTGTTCACAATGCATTCTTAAATAAAGACCTCAAGGAAGAAGTGTACATGATAATCCCTCCTGATTATGAGCTTCAGACAGGGACCGTCATTGAATTCTCAATGGTATGCATGTTGAAGAAGTCATTACATAAGCTTAAGCAAGCCTCAAGACGATCTCGTTGTTGGTTGCAATGATCAATACATGTTGTCGCAGTTCTTGAGACCAAGGTTCAAGACAAGGGACTTGGGAGTTCCAAAATATTTCCTTAGTATAAAATAGAAAGGTCAAAGGAGTGGTTGATAACGTACCAAAAAAAAATAAAATATACACCTTAGGTCTCTGGATGCGTATGGTTTATCGGGAACTAAAACTATAGACGTATCTGTTGAAACAAATATAAAGCTCAGAAGGTTGGACAAGAATCTATTGGATGATGCAACCTTCTACAGACAGTTAGTTGAGATAGAAATCAAAAAAACAGATTGTGTTTGCAAGAAGTCCCACAGGGGCAGAGTATAGGCATTGGCAGCCTGCACTCGTGAGGTAGTGTGGCAACCTAACATGTTGAACAACCTTGGATTTGAATATGATGGATTAGTACCAATTGACTATGACAGCTAGGAGTGCCCTTCAAATTTCCAAAAATCCCACATATCATGAGAAAACTAAGCATTTTGGTCTTATCTTCCCTTTGCAAGGGGAAGATACAATTTGGCCTCATTGAAAAAAGGTACATTAGATCAAACCACCTAATGCACTAACTAAAAACTGTGTTCGAGACAATCCAACAGACTAATTCCCGTATGAAAAATATACATACTCATCTTGAGGGAGGATGTTAACACAAACAAGACGCCAAGTCAACAATCTAAATGAATGAGCTACCTGGAGCTACTGATTAGTTAATCTGCTGGTTTGTAGCTCGAAGATATTTATGTAGTGATTCTTTAGTAATTGGGTGATTATGGTAGTTGATTGATTAGTTAGTTGATTTAGTTGGCTACTTATTAATCGGATGAGGATAGCAATGTAAATATGAGTAGGCTGTTGCTGCAACTAGTAACTTCCATTCTGTAATCACTTTGTACCTTTTGCATCTTCAATTTTCTTTCTTCCAACTGAAGATCATCAATGGAGTTCAGCAATTCTTTTGAAATAAATTCAATATTAAATTAGTGATAATTCAACCATACACCTAATTTGGAAATTACATTTTATTAATTTTTTTAAAAATATAAGTAAAAGTATTACGTTGATATTTGACACGACATCTTACACGTGTCCCCTCTTTGTCTCATAACCACAATGCTCCGGCTTTTTTCAGCACGGGCGTCAGCTCCTCCGTGATGTGAGCAATAATAATCTGATCCAATCCGCCGAACCACCGCCCGCCAATGAACACCGCCGGGAACTGCAGGCGGCCTTCGTTTCCTCCAGCCCCAGCGTCCGCCTTCTTCAGCTCACCAACCACGTATTCCATGTCTTCCTCCTCAATCTCGTACACTGCGGGGTTGGCGCTAGCAGACTGGAGCAAACGCTTTGCCACGTGGCTCATGCAACAGCCCCTTCTTGCAAACACAACGACTGCATTCTCCTTCACCACGCTCTTCAAACTACTCCTTCCTCCGGTGATTGGTGATTGGCGCCAGATCATGTATGGAACTGCTTCTTGCATTTAGGGTCCCTTATAATTCAAATATAATGAAGCAGATGAGCAAGAACATATACGAGCATAGATATATAAATCATATGAGGGTTTCGGGAACGATCGCTGGTTGGGTCTGATAAGTGAAAAATAGTCATACAAAAAGTTGGATTACGTGTGGCTGCGCCACCCTCGATCATTCATTGTTGGCGACGGGCCCCGTACTTGAGTTGTTATTGTCTGTTGCCATATATAGCCCCATGGACAAGGACCACGTATTAATTCATCTTAAAGGTTATGTTTGGGAGAGGATTTTTTATTAAATACTATGTTTAATAAGAATTATGTTGGTGCGAGGAGTATATTTAAAAAGAATATTTTAATAAAATAAATAATATAAATTATTTAAATATATATATATATAATATATAATAATAATTAAATAATGTGATATTTTATAAAAATAATGATTATGTTATGGGATGAGCAGTATATTTAAAACTCTATAGCTAAATTTGAAATAATTGCTGTTAGAAATTAGAATTACACCCCTGTGGCATTTCTTGGCAGAAAAATATTTTCGCTGCCATGAAACAAGGATAAATTCAATTTTGTCCTTAGACTTCATCGCCATTAAGTTTTGAACTGTTTCTAATGAGTTTTGAGCATTTTGCTTTTAAAATTAGATTTTCTTAAAGGAAATTTTTAATTGGAAATTAATATAGTTATAATATAAGAAGCAAAAAATAATTTCAAAAATTAAAAATGTAAAAATTAAAATCAAAATTATTAATACATCATAAAAATATATTAAGTACTAGACCAAAAAAAAATTAGATAATTTTAATTTAAATATGTTATTAACCATTCAATCTGAGCGGATTCAGGGTATTCTAGACAAAGCAATATATTTTTTGTTAATCTAAGTTAGGTAGGTTCCTTTTAACGAATTGAATATATATGCGTATGTGCAAGACCGTGTGTGTATTTTTCAAATCTAGGACCTTTTTCAATAATATAATATACTTAAGTTAGTGGAAATATCTTTTCGTCCTAATTCAAAAGAATTCAAAATTTGATTGTTTATAGTTAATGCCCAATGTTACGCTCAAAACTAAAATTGTTGGTTTTTTTCTTACCCTTATGGTGTTGCTTAATTGTAATAAGTATTGAAAGGCCTCAAGATTCCAGTTCTAAATGTCAGATGTAGTCCTCTTCAGCAAATTATAACATTTCCGGTTTGCATAATAGAATACAACAATCCTTGTACCCTTGATTAACAAATTAGGATTTGGATTGTCTAGAAGAGAGTGAGAGTTAAGTGTCATAAATCCCAAAGAAAATTCCCAATATTACCATATGTATATAGAAGAAAATTGCACCCTCTTCAACTACCGCTATTTTGAGTTTTGGGATTTTAATTTATGCATTACAGAAAAAAGACATTAACTTTTAAAAAATTCACTTCTACAGACCATTTCTCCAACAAATTGATCATTTTTTCTGTTCCTGATGTCCTGTAAAAACCATTTTTTTAGAAGTTAATGTCTTCTCTTTTGTTGCTAGCACATAATTCAAGTCCTAAACTCAAAATGACTATAATCAAGTGGCACAAAAAAAAAAAAAAAAAAAAAAATTTCCTCGTTGCTATAATAAAATTACGAATATTTTAACCTTGGGACACAAGGAGTCAAATATGTGCTTTGACAGCATCGGATAATTTTTGTAAAATAAGCACATTTTGTGCTTCATATAAAACATATCAAAATTATATTATTCATTATCCATACACTAATTTCAGAAAATTATTAATTTGTTTATTACTTCCCACCCTAGTTTATCTCTAGATCAAAGAAAAAAATCATTCAAACTTCACTGTCACAAGCACAATTTAATCTATCCCAAAATCTGACCGAACATATGCACATACTCAATTTATTAAAAAAATTAACGACTAGTTGTGTTTTTTCATTTAATAGTAGTTAAATTGAATAACCACAATTGCAGTGCAACAAACAAAGAGTCGTGACCACGACAATGAATGCACCCAACTACTTTGATAATATGATTTAGAACTGACAAGACCCCACTCTTTTATAAAAAAAAAAATTATTAATTTAAAAAATAATAGAAAATCCTTCTAGCTATAAATATACAGGACAGTGGGTGATTTCTATCGTAAAGTAGCTGAGAAAATAATTAGCCGCAACGACCACATTTAAAGAACAAACAAATACGATTATAAGTTTGCATCCTCAAAATATGAGGTAGTATGAACTAAAATTTCTAAAATGAAAATACTTTTCTCATTGTGTTCATGAACGTAAATTTTTGTTGCAACACTCTCTGTAATATATATTTAAATTGTAATCCAACTAATGTATAAAAAACATAGTTTAAAGTCATAGGTCGTGTTTGCTTCTAAGGTAGAAAGGGGAGAAAATTTTGAGAGATTTGAGTATTTGGGTTGTAAGATTTGAATAAGAAAAATTTTTTTATATATTTTTAATATGTAAGGTTAATTGAATGATATGATTGTATATAGGTTTATAGGGTAATAAAAAATGAATGTAAATTAAAAAATTAAAGGAATAAGTGTTGATTTAATTATGAATAAATATAAAGATTGAAAAATTATTAATTAGTTATAAAAGCTAAGAGGGAGAAAAATTTAATTTTAATTTGAATAAAATTTGTACGGTGGAATATTTGATTTGTAAAGATTTTAAGTAGGGATGAATAATTTGTAAGATGGAAACCAACGTAACCATAGTTTTGATACATCATACATATGACAGATAAATATGTAGAGGATCAATGCACAACTGTATTCTGTAGAGAAATTTTTTAAACCTAAATCTTCACAAAATGCATAATATTTCATTCATATAAGAATTGTGTGATGTTTTATTTTTTAGGATTATATTATGCATTTAATATTAACAGAATTACTATTCTTTATTGTATTATATTATGCAGCATACATTTATATTCAAAGGCAAATATTATTATCTATATGTATATTAGAATTAACCATAAATACGAAAAAAAAAAAATTGTGCAGAGTGTAACAAAAATGACGCTGCGTGAGTAACGGATATTCCAAAGCAACGACAAAGCTTAAATTCATGATCACATAAATACATACCAGAAATTGTGGCAGTTGGATTTTGAATAATCTGCCTAAACAAGTTGGATGACGTCAGGCTACGTCACCCGCATTCATTGTCCCGTACCTGAGTAGCCCCCATTCTCGGTTGGGGACCTGTGGCCCCACTGACAAGGACTACTGTTATACCGCGTTTTTCCTTATGACGTATTGGCCATGTTAAATCAATTTTTAAAAAATATATTAATTATTAAAAATAATATTTTTTTTATCTTTTTTTCATCTTCAATTTTAATACTGTTATTGAATTTTTTTCTCAAACTTTTTATTTCTAAATTTTGATTTGTAGATACCTCATTAACTTATCAAGAGACATCCCACGCCTCTTCAACAGTAACAACATTAAGGTTTAAATCTATCTAAAAATGACATCAAAATCTTTCTCACAAACTTGGCATAAAATGTTTCTTCCTGAGTTGATATGCTTAACTAGTAACGTCTCATGACTTGCCATTAAATATGGTAATGGTCTTATCCCATTCTCGAATATTTTAATTGAGAAGCCAGCATTTTTATCTTCGACATTGGCTTGGTGCTTTTATCCCCATAGACGTTTTGGAGAGTATTTGTTGCTTCCTTGGCCTTGAACATGTTGAGATGAGTTTCAATTGCTTCATATCTACTCCGTGCACATTTTTTAAAGCTACTTTCTCTTTATTATTTAATCATTGCTTCATATACTTTAAACATGTGACACAACACAAAAGCAATAAATGAGATAAAAAATTTTAACTACCCTCACTTACACCTGCGAGATCATGCTCATATTAACAAATTCACTATTTTAAGTAATTACAATCATCAATACAATCAAATAGGCTCACTTTGCTACAATTCCACTTAAGTCAATCTATTTATTACCCCTCAACTAATAAATGCATTTACCACAAGCATCCTCATTTATTCCTTGACCAAGAACACCATTTTGGCTTCTACCTATTATAATGTGGACTTTCATCACTAAGAAATGCAGCGTACTCTACTTTCTCTCAACTAAATGAAGTGAACACAAACATGTCAAAAGTGCATTTACATGGGCAACAAAAATCTCACACTTGGAGTGATTCACTTAAGACTTCACAATGATGCTATGCTTCTTTTCAAATTTGCACATACCCTCTTCAAAGATAGCATGGAGATAATCGAATTCCTCACTTACGTAAACATATCTTGCACTTAATCTCATCCCATATGTTTCATAACGGAATTCATGCATCATGTTGTAACACATAAATCCTTTCCACATATAATAATATCGTTTATCATTATTTGAACAGTCCATATATGATTATTTATGTTATTTGGCAGCATTTTTTATCTTTCAATATCTTGTGGATGCTCCTTTCATGTCTTGGTGCAATCCTAATCAGATCTCTAAAAATCATGGTACGCAAGAAAACCCAAATCTCGCACATCTTGACTCTTCATCGTACTGTTGCCATATCTAACTCAACCAGTAGTCTGCAACCTAACTAGAATTTCTTGTGCCATTCAACACCCATCCATGCCGTGTTGGCAAACTACGACACAGCTGCACATGTTGTAATTATGTGAAAAGTATGAAGTTTTAAGATTTAAGCATCGTTTGTACCGATCATGTTTTACATAATTACTCGATGCGTGCTGATATTCTTCTTTTGGTTGCTAATGGATATTAGGTTTCCTCCGACTACAAAGAAGAAGGTCAAAATGGTAAAATCCATTAACAAGAAACCAATTTGCTCAAGTAAAAAACTAAAATAAAAACTAGTAAATTTGGTATGCGTGTGCGAATTTATTTATAGATTATAATATTTTAATTAATAAAATAAAATTATTTAATATTAAAAAGTATGAAGAATATTTAAAATAATAAAATAAAGAAATATAAAGACACTTTAAAACAAAAGAGAGAGAAATTTTAAGAATCCAAAAATAAAAAGGTTAAAAGAAAAAAAATAACATTCAAATAAAATTATATGGTTTTACATTGTGTAAAAACATTTAAAACAGAAAATGATGAAAGATCAAAAGAATTTGAAAATGATCAAATTTGATATAACATATAAATATAAATTGTAAATTGTATGAAAAGACAGAAAAAAATGATAAAAAGAGTAAAAGTATGCAATATAAGGATAATTTTGTAAATTTATTATATACAATCAAGAATTCTAATTGAAATAATAATACAGTAGAAAAGCATAAATAAAACAAATTACCGGAGTTCTAAGGCTTGAATAGATGTCATTTCAGTGGGGATCCAATTCGTAGGATTTTATGTCCATATTGTAACATTCATACATACATACTCATAATTTTTTATAGTAATAAATACTTATATAAAAATGTAAGTATGTATGTATGTATATGTATAGTATTCATATCCTACGTACTCTATCCAATTCAATACTAGATCCAAATATCCAATAGAAAATATCCAAACTTTAACCATTAGTTTAAAATTTAATTGGGCGTGTGTTGACCTTATCAGATATTCCATTTTGTTTTTGGTATTTTTATCTTTTTTTATTTAATTAACATCAACATGACAATTATCTGATTGTAATTATTTCAAATTACCACTCATCATTTCATTAAAGTCAACTTCAAAAACAAAAATTATAGTTTCCTAATTTTCTTATTTAAATTTAATTTTCAAAATTCAATCTTAATACAAAATCTCTAAAATCTAGTTTCAATATCAAATTTTAAAAGTTAAATTACAAGATATCTTTTATTCTTAATTTTAACTTAATTTTTGCTCAATTTAATAGAAATCATTTTTTATTAAATATAATATAAAAATGAGAAAGATAAAAACTAAGTTTAAAACCAGATCTCAAAGATCTGAATTTAGAAACCGACTTTATCCTGATATATAATGAAAATCAAAATTTAACTAAATATCTTATTAAAAACTGGTTTACAGCACCCAAAAACCAGTGGTACAACTATAATATATTTTATTCAATTTATTATGTTGTCCTACAAAAATTATTAAATTAAATTAATGTCGTATTTTACTTTTGGAAATCAAATTTTATCATTTATTAAATAAAATAGAAGATTTTTAAAATAAACAAAAAATCAAAACAAATAAAACGAAAATTAAATTTGAAAAATAAAATGTTTTAGTCAAAAATTATTTAAGTACGTTTACGGACACATGCACATGGAGTTAGTATTTTTATAAATACTCGATCTAGATAAAATATGTATATAATAACCTTCGTTCATATCTCAATGAGTGACCCATAGATGTGTATAAATATAAATTTGCTTAAGGTATTTTTTATTCAGTATGAGCATATAACATAATTCATGAGTTTTGATAAAACAATATCCCATCCACTGACACTCTTACATCACACCATTATTTTACCTGCGACTTATGTTAAAAACCTGAAAATGGTTATTTATGAATTTAACAAACTCCAGTCACATATGGAGAAATAGAATTAGACATGACATGCCCTGCGATGACGAATAATAATAACTTAAACTAAAAAATAAAAAATAAAATTAATGATAGTCTTGTAATTTAATAATGTGTAAAAAGAAAAGCTTTACTTCCAAAATGATACGGTATAGATATAAATTAAATTATAAAGAATATTTGAAATAAAAAAAGAAAGCTAAAAAGATTTGAAGAGAGACAGAGAGAGAGAGAGAGGATTTGAGAGAAAAACAAATAAAAAATAAGTTAAAAGAAAAGAAAAGTGATATAAAAGTTAAAAAATATATTATTATGGATGGTTGTATGATTTAATAACATGCAATTAAAAGTTTTTACTTTCATAATAATGTAAGTGTATACATATTATATACTGTACAGAAAAGAGGTAATGATATTTGAATACTTGTATTTGAATGTGTTTGGTCTTCCTAACTGAATGTAATGCTGCAAATTTTCTCATTAAAAGTAATATTATAAAACTACAATGAAATAATACCTAACTTTTAGTCATTTAAAGTGTTCGTTAATTTACCATCAACAACGACTTTTGTCATATGAAGTTTAATCAAATTTGTTTCCATTTTATTTTGTTTATACAATACACACACATCATAATAAAACCATTACAATATTTTAATTGTATTTAAAAATAAGATATCATGATATAAATTTTATTCTATTACTATTGAAACTGGGTAAAATAAATCAAATATATATATATATATATATCATTCAATTGTTTATATATTTGTGTTGTATCAAAAAACACATATTTAGTAGCATCATTGCCTGATGGCACGGCACATTACACTAGGGCTTAATTCAAGAGGAAACTACTTCTAAAGCAAACACCACGCATACAAGGATCTAGCACGGAGATTATTGTAATATAGAATAACCGAATCACACGTTCAAAAAATAGCTTAAAGTATAAGACCATCATATTATTATGTGTGTCAAGATCTGCACACCACAAAGTACCATCAGATATGAAAAATGGCGCTGGATTGTTGAATGGCAACTGTGCCCCAAAAGCTCAATCCTGCTCGGAAGCACACACCGCATGGACCCAACATCATAGTACTTGTCCCCGGGAACTGGGTTTTTTGGTCTCCCAGATCCCAAATGAAGTTTAGTTTCCAAAGCATATCAAATCAACTACTTTCAGACTATAAAAAGCACATACTCCAATTTTTATGTGGCTATCGTCTCCAGGTGGGATGAAATTTGACTGCCAAAAAGTTGGGACATCTTGAAAACTTACTTCTTTCCACTTTTGTCCGAGTTCAGATCATGAAGGTTCAGCAACAGTTCATCAGAGTTCAAGTACACCTTGTTGTTTGAAGCAGCAACTGTGTGTGAAATTTCCCGGGAAGCCTCAATTCTCCTGAGTGTAATAAAGGCTGGATTGTTGGCTATAGCTTGACCAATCAACTGGGCACTCTTAGCTTCTCCCTGTTGATCATATGAGAAAGAGTAGCAATAACTAAGTGCAATCACGACACTTTGGTATAATTATGCTACAGGAAGTAACACAGTTACAACAAATATCGAAAGGAGCAGATGCGATGCTCAATTTTTCTTTAAGGATGTACCCCGTGCAAAATAATGTAATATGGAGAAAGAGAATTGAAGATGACACAATAGATGTCTTACCTGTGCTCTAATAATAGCACTTCGCTTGTCTTGCTCAGCCTTGTCAACCACAAATTTCGCCCTCTCGGCTTCTTGTGCAGCTACCTGTTTAGCTTCAATTGCAGCAGTGAATTCCTTTCCAAATGTCAAGGTGGTAATGGACACATCATCCAATGCAATGTTGAAGTTGGCAGCTCTCTCTGTCAATACTTTCCGTATCTCCCTACTGACATTCTGCATTCAGAAAAAATACTGTTGATGCATCATTACATGTTTCACAAAAGTTCTTCACATGATACCTCAATCTAACAACATACCAAATATTATCGTCTTTTTTCCACCTCATCTCCATATTATGCTGCTCCTTTAATGAAAGCATATGCCAAGCTTCTATTTGAAACCATTTACATGATGTATATTCCACCTAAGCACTTCATACATTAACCCCCGTCCAATATTGCCATGTAGGATAGATTTTCTTTCTTCATTTATCCTTTCAATAAATGGATTTGGTTATTGAGGTGTAAAAATCTCCCAGAATCCTTCTCTGTATCTATTTTTTTACATATTCAGCATAAATGAAATGACATTTAACTTTCAGTATTATCATCTTAATGATTTAAGTTGTTTATGGTGCGTGCCATTGTGCACGGTGCACTAAGGGCAAGCCCAGCACCATTCTTAGACTATAGCAATGGGCTTCGCTAAGGTGTGGGCCATGGCCATCTTTTGCCCATGTGCAAGGCATGCACCTTTGCAATTCTTGTGTTGCAATTTATTTTTTTGTGAATTGAAGGACAAAACTCATCTTTATGCTTTATAATATCCTTTTTACTTTAAGTTTTCAATTATTGGTAGGTTTGTTTGTTTGTTTATATATTTATTTCCAATTCCTTTCTTATGTTCCTCAATTACCCTATACAATTGTAGGTTATATTCTACAGGTTTTTTCCCTTTTCTTTTCTCCTAATAAGTTTCATCATTTTTTTTACTTACCTTATTCTTTCTTCACTATCACCCCAACCAATATGTATAATCTTTAATAGAAGTCAACAATCAGTCGGATAGGTTTTTTTTTCCTAATATTTACAGCTACATTTTTTTAAAATCACTACAATAAAAATACATGAATTTTATGTTGTGTTTTAGTTTTTCCAAAGGCATTTCATAAACAGGATTTACGTATTTATTTATTTATTTATTTTACTAATTTTTTATCTTATTATAAATGGAGACTAATATTTTATTTGTGTTTCTCGATGGAAGTTAAAAATATTTGAACTTGTTATTTGTTATGTAGAATTGGTGTTTTAATTTTATGAAAATTATATAGTATAAATATATTCTATTTTTTAGTTTTACAGCATGCTTCTAAAAGAGATGTCATAAGATTGATTACTCACAATCAATTTCAAGACCAGGAGTTAAAAATTTACTAAATGATCATAAGACCAATAGAGGGAGTAAATGTAACTGGCACAAGATGAACAATCCTTTTGACCACTGGTCCTAAAAGGAGGAATCCAGATGGCCTAGCTCCTTACCTCTCTCTGGGTAATTAGCTGGCTAGCATTGTACTGAGCAACCACAGCTTTCAGAGTCTCATGTATAATTGAAGGTAGAACTCTCTCATTATAGTTTTCACCAAGGGTTCGATAAATAGTGGGCAACTGGTCAGCAAGAGGACGAGTAAGAACTCGAAGACCAATTTTGACCTGTAGCAATCAGATAATTAGCCAAGTGTACCATAAGATTCACAGTATTCATACCCAATCTTCCTTCTGAGGAGTTCAGGAATGCCATATTTAATCAGACAAAAGTACATCTGACTCTGTGACAACATATAAATGAAAATGAATATGCCTTTCCAGATACATAACAGTATCTGCAGAAACAGGTGGTTATCATTTATTCAAACCCTTCAGACGTAATGTCAAACTTCCTAGGATGCAGGAGGAAAGAAGAAAGGAAAATAAGTATACATGGTCACTAGAAAATAATAAATACAGATTTATAGAACAGTATGTCAGAAAATAGCAGTTAAAATGCAAAATCAGTACCATTTTATCATGCATATGCAATCTAGAGAAACAATCTTCGGTATCAGAATAATTATCAATTTATCCTAAAAATTCTGATCATTAAAAACCATTCCCATATAAACACATTGATGGCCATGTCCATCCAAACTGGTAAAGTGCTCTCCTCCTTGGCTTAGCCACTTCTCCACTCTGCTAATGAGCTCTCCTTCTCAACTAGGCCAGTTTGTATATCCTTTTTGGATTTACTCTCGAGTCTAAATATTGACAAATTGAGTAATGAAAGAAAAAATGTGGAAGAGAGAACATTTTATTCAATGAAGAAGGCTCTTAGCCCAAACTCTAACGGCAAGGAAAGCCAACATATGCAATCAGGATAAGGTCATTGTAGCTTAATTGAAGTTTGTCATAGTTTAACAATAGATAATTAGCAACACCATTGATCGTTTATTAAGAGAATACAAAAACTCGCTCTACCCATCCGACCCACAAAAACTGATCCAATCCGCCCGAAAGTATTAGTTTGAAAACTATAAATTTTAACATCAGTATGTTTTTTGTGCAACCCACTAAAATTAAGTTGGGTAGCAGACCTGCTCCTTATCCGACCCGCTTGTTATAATAAATAGTGAATTAATTAATATTTTTTTGTTTTTTACATGTAACTTCTGCATTTTGAACACCATAAAACATCAAAGTTTTCAAAAATGAATTTTTTGCTTACAAATTCCCTCCCCCATGAGTTATGACTTTTAATTTTCAAATTTTAATCATTCATTAAATTTAAAAATACACCTAAATAAAACAATGCCTATTATGAAATTTGACTTAACTTTCTCTTATACGTACATTTAAATCTGTTCTAGTTTCATTAAATAGTTTATTTTAAAAAGCAAAAGCTCTATTTAAAAAGCTTCAAGAAAAACCTCAGATGCATGCATTTGCCTCAACAAAATAAAAAATAAATTTTAAAAATAAAGAGAATAATCACCAGTAACTATAAAAGGTGCAACCTAAAGTCATCACAATTTAAATTGATTACAAAATCAAGGAAAAAAAGAGTTTTTGCATTTTGTTTTGTTTTCTTCATTTTTTCATCAACTTTTGCATGTAGTGTTTAAAAATTTTACAACCGACAAATCTACCTGTGGAAAGCTAACAAACCAACCAACCCAAGTCAAACGATTTGACAAGATTTATCACCCGCTACACTTTAAACAGTGTTGTAAAAGGCGCACCATGGCACCTGCCATGGCCAATGGTGCAGCCACAACACCATTGTATAAGCCTAGCGCACTAATTCGCGTGCCAGACTGAAGTGTTCTTTTTTTTTTTTTAGGCTGATGTTTTGTAAAACACGCTCTCATTGTGTTTCTGGAAAAAAAAATTCTTTCCTCTTAAACCTAATTAACCCTAACAACACATCAAATAATCTGTTCTCACCTCTCCTGCTTTGTTTCGCCACTTCAACTCTTTCCTGCTTCTATTCAACACTTGTCATTATTTTTGCTTTCCTATTCCATCGCTGGCAGTATGTCCTAGTGAGTGGGTGGCTATTTTTCCACCTTATTCTTGTGGGCTTTAGTCGGTGGAGGTCGCCTAGGCCACAACACAACACTGCGTGACATCTCCTTCCAAGTTCCAACTCACAGGCTTCTTGGTATGTAAATTTTCTCCTTTGTTTTATAGTTTTTGCATTCAAAAAATCTGGCAGTGCAAGTTTCCTTTGTTGTTTTAGTGCTTTCCTTTTTATATGTACTTGCTCCATCGTGTCCATTGAGTTATGTATAATGTTTTTCTGTTTTTTGTTGTTTTAATGCTTTTATGTATATATACTGCAGTTGTTATTAGGATTATGATTATTAGGATGTCATTTTGCTTCATATTTATAAATCATGGATTGAACTATTATCGCTAACTTATGGGCCTTTTGACATTCAACATTTGACATTTGCCTCACTTAACATTTGATACTTGCACTCAAAATTTTTTTCATATGAACTTATTTATATTCTATTTTACAAAATTTATTAGTAGAATAAATTATTTTATTTTTCTTATAATATAGCACTGCACTTCAATATGGCACGTCATGCCGTGCACCGTGCGCCATGACTCCAGGGTGCCTTTGCGCCACATGCCATTAACACCACTAGCTTTAAAATTTTATAAACACACCAACATTAAGTCATGTTAAATTTTTGTTATGAACCTGACTGATCCCGAACACGTAGACAATGGCAGGGGTTGAGAATGAGCAGACAAAACATGCTTACTCTGTGGCAGTTGCCACAGCAGTAGCAGAAGGACAGCCACACAGACAATGGCAGAGGTTGTATGACTGAGAACAGCAACTCAATTTGCAGGGAAATACGAGGAAGTAGCAGCAATAAAAGTCCAGTCAACATTCTGTGGTTACATCAAAAATTGAAGACCATAATCATTTTTTTTTATTTACAAACATCGAGTGCACCCCATCTGCTAGTGGTACTATAATTCTCACCAGAAAGAAGAAGTTCTGCAGCCACATTTTACCCAATAACCAAACCAAGAACTTGTTTTTGCAGCAGATTCCCTATTTCTATATCCACTATTACATGCCACAAACAAGAACCATGAACATATTAAATATTCCCTATCTCCCAGAAAAGATAGGAAATAGTAAAGAGAAACAATAGAAAGTGGCATAAATTCATTCTAATGATCTATTTATCTACTTATTTATTCATTTGTTTATTTGTTTGTTTGTTTGAAGATCAAAGAAAAATTCTTCCATGAGATATAAATGAACTAAATAGTCAAGAGATACTTTAGAGCATGCCATAATTCCATACAAACACCTAAAAGTTCCATCTACAGTCCACCATATCTAAAAGACACTTGATCCCCTACTCCCACCCCTTAACAGCGATTATTACAACCTAAATATCCCCTCAATAGTATTCTGCCAATTTCACCAGGACTTTGCTAGTTGTACACACAAGGACAAGTTAAACTGCCATTTCTAACATTTGGTAAAAGCATTATTTCAAGATAGATAATAATATCACACAGTCAACATCATCAAGTAATAACCAGCCAGCCATAAAAGAGAATTTGAATGCATGCAGAAGTAGTTGTGAGGGTGGGAAAAAGAAAGAGAAGTTTACCATCTGAAGGTCACGACTGCCAGAAGTGCTCTCCACTAGATGGGGTCGGGCCCGGACATCATAAATGACTGGTCTTTCAAACCATGGAATCATTATGTGCGTACCTTCAGGATACACCTGCACGTTAAGCATATACAAAAAAAAGTTGTCAAATTGAGTAAGGCACACTCAAAAAGCAGATCATTTCAGTATCTCATGCATTTATAGAATGGTGGATATTTGCTGTAAATATTTCGCTTTATAGTTATGGGAAAATGTTGAAGAGCATGGTCTTTTGATTTCCAAATTTGAGCGATTCATAGCAATTTATTTAAGACTTTGAACCTGAAAGATTATGAAAAATTAGTTATAAAGAATACCTATACTGTTGCCAATGAACTGCAATGAAGCAATAAAATCCAAAACACACTAATTCATAATTAAAGAGGCAATATGTTACATATCCTACTAACTACATGGTGCCTTCTTCTTTGGTACCAGAAACAGAAAAAACAAGCAACCATTCAGTGATATTAGAAAATCAGAGACATAATGTGTTATAGAAAAACAGAATTCAAATGTCAAGTCGGATAGAACTAAGGCAAGACAAAAACCTTGTCTTTGATCCCGATAATACGGTTGAAAACAATTGCACGGTGCCCTCCCTCAACATTGTAGAGACTGTTAGCGATTCCATACACACCAAGCCCAGCAACAACTCCCAACTTGATTAAGGCAGAGGCCGCACCCCCAGGCATCTTGGGAACATTGACATTCTTTAAGTTCATCTTCTAAACCACTGCATGTCAGAAAGATCTCACAATTGTTGCATCAATATTGTCACCTTAGAAGCTAAGATCGTCAAACAAGGCTATTGCATGATTATATGCTCCTTCATATAATAAACAAAACTGGTTATCATAATAAACAATGAATGTAACAGGAGCCTGATTTCAAAATTAGAGTGACATGAGCCAATTTAGATAAAATAAAATTATAGATTCTATAGAATCTGTGCCCCTGATCAGTGGTCAATTGCCTATTCTTACAAAAAGCAGAAAAAGTAAAAGAGAAGAATAAGGGAGCATTCTGAAAGGGATTTGAAAGGTAATGATTGTAAAGAAGTTTGAAAACTAGACAGCTGAAGGTTGAATATACTCGAATTGCTCAGCTCACACCACCCACATGCTGATGAGATGAGATGAATTTACTTTTGCAACCGAGCAAAGAGGAGAGTAGAGACCCCAGTGGTTGTGATGATTGTAGAGAGACATCAGTGGAAAAATGTAGTCTCTCGCCTTTCCCCTTAAGTTCAAATTCTCGGTTTCATATTTACACAAGAAAAAACTGAAACAGGGCTGTAGGTATTTGGAGGTTGCATACAAGTTTGGGCTGATGGCTTCAATAAAAATTCGAACTGGTTTCACAAAATGGTGTTTCGATTTGAACTATCAACCAGGAGAATGGATTCACCTGTGATTGCCTCAAATGTTCCGTCACAAAATCTCAAAACAACAAAAAAGTACCCGCCTTTGGCCGTACAAAATGCAGGTAAGAAAACAAATTATCTCCTAATCCCAGCCGCAAAGAAAGTAAGCGTTACAGTCAGAAACCTGTTGGACTTTAACAACAAACGAAATGACTGCAATATTATTATGCAGCCCACAAACCCCACCCCAACCCAACTTCCAACCCGCCATTCAAAATGACGATAAAAACAAGCATTCCGTTCGTCGCCAGAGATAGTTGAAAATGGAAACTCAGACGTCCCAAATTGCGCCTAAGATTTGCAGGCCGCTTCAAACATGTAATTAGTAAGAAATCACGCTTAAACACTAACAGAAAAATCACGTATACGTAGAAATGCAGCAAAACTGTGCAAAAAGAGAAGTTGATTTGCATACCTTTGATCGGTAGAGGAGTGAAGAAAAAAATTGACTAGAGAACGAGAGAGACAAAGGGAAGAGGGCAAGGGTTTTAGAGGTACAAACTGGGGAAAGGGGTTAATGCCGCGGCCTTTAGGGTTTTTCGATATTTTGTCCCTTTTTTTTTTTTTTCCAATTTTCTTCAGCTTTATATATTATTAAATTAATAAGGATATTTTTTGTTGCGTGTTCAATTATATAATGATTTTATTTTAATTTTTTTACTTTTTCTATCATTTCTTTTTTTCTTTTCCTTTTAACTTATTTTTTATTTTCTCTTAAATTTTCTCTTTTTCATTCTCTTTTTATATTCTTTATTTTATTATTTTAAATATTTTTATATTTTTAATTTAACTAATTTTACTTATATTATATAAAATACAATAGATATAGAATTTGCAAATAAATTTACATCTTACTAGTTGTTATCAGTTGAATATATTCATGTAAATTTTATGCATTGACATGGTAACATACGTGTATAATGTTTACTAGTGGTTATTACTGAAAAATCCTCATGCTGTTGTTATCCAAGGACATGGTATACTCTACAATATTATAATACATATTAATAAAATTGCATGCTTTATATGTGTATAATTATTATATTTTTAATAATAACTAAAACTATTGAAAAAATAAAATTACATTTTAAAAAAAATAAGAGATAGAAAGATTAAAAAGAAAAGATGTGTACAGGACAATAATGTTGAAAAAGTCAAATATTAATTGCGAAGCAATGAGAGTAGAAAATAAAGTAAATATGCTTAGTTTCAAAATTTACAATTTAAAAATAAATACTCAAATATTATATTTTTAAAATTTTATATCTTTATTTTTTTACTCTTATGTAATGATTGAAATAAAAACACTTAAAAACACACGTTAAAATTTAAAAACAAACAAAAAAATCTAATAAGATATTATGACTCCACGTGTCTAATCTACACTGTGTAGAATAAAAGTTGTTTTTAGTTATTTGATATATTTTTAAAATACATTATGAAATTTTAATAACATATTCTAATAGACTCATTAATTAAAATATAGTTATAAATTCCCTAATTCAATTCATTTTATACACTCGTTTCTTTTATCTACTCTGACTCTTCATAGTCAAAAACTGAACTTCGCTGATTATAGATAATCGATAACAGGAACATGACATATTTTCTCATTTAGAGGAAATATGGGTTGCGAAGCCCACTTATATGATCTGTTTGTGTGTTGGGCTTTACGAGCCCAAACTGAATGAGTCTTTTTAACCAAATGATTTTACGGCATATGAGTGTCTAAATTCCAAGTTCACGATGAGTGCAAGTTATAAAATTGAATATATTATTTTATTTAAGTAGATTACATATTCATTTTTATGAATCAAAATCCATAACATAAAAAGTCTCGTACAAAATCATAAATTTATTAGTTGAATAATTCTACTAAAAAATTGCGATAAAATAATTAAGATGTTAGTATTGTTTTATATATCAGGAGGCCACATTGTCACTTCTTTGCAATTTAAAATGTTGATTTCTAAAGTTATAATAGAAAATGATATATAATCATATTATATAATCAGAGTGGCTAATCGTAATTGTCAGAAAAAGAGTGAAGAATGATATTATATTTTTTAAAGGAGATTAATTTTATCAATTCATTTATGAACATCTCAAATAATACACTAAGGTGCTGAGACTCCATAGACAATAAAAAATTGCCCTTGAAAATCGAAAGTGAAAATTTTGGTATAGCCTTTGAAAATCGAAAGTGAAAATTTCGGGATAGCAACACATTGCATTCAAATTTTAGATATCTGGATTAAAGATAAAACTCATCCTAAAAAAATATTCAATAAATTAAAAAACCAATATACTAATGGAAAAAGAAGATAAATATATATATAAAAAAGGCATACATTTTAGTCAATGAATATTTAATAGTTAATTCTGCCTCTTCCTATTAATTAATAAAATAAGGACTTATGTGCTCAATGTTT
Source organism: Avicennia marina (assembly GCA_019155195.1). Lineage (NCBI taxonomy): Eukaryota > Viridiplantae > Streptophyta > Magnoliopsida > Lamiales > Acanthaceae > Avicennia > Avicennia marina. Next base: position 3,644,245 of record CM032754.1, on the reverse strand, counting down.
GCACATAAAATTCCAAGTATAGTTTATTGTCACGTATAAAGCTTTATTTTTATTAAAAAAAATATGTTATAATATTCTATGGTATATCATCTATTTGATTTTATAATTTACTATTTAATGTGTAATTATTAATATAAATATATTTTTATTTAAAAATATATAATCACTATATTTTAATAATTTAATAATAATATGAAGTCATTCAAAACAAAATTATATTAATTTATATAAATTAAAAGCGAGAAGAAGTTTTGAGAAAAAATAAGAAATAAAATAAAAAAATATTACTTAGAAAAAGAAAAAGATATATAAAAATAAAAAAAGGGAAAACAAAAAAATAATAGGGAGGACAATTTTTAGTTTGTAAACGTTTAACAACTATGGCAGCTTCTCTGAGCCGCTCTCGAGTAATAGTTAGTGTGGATAGTATAAATTTTATAAAAAGGATTATTGAAAAATTTTTAAATTTTTAGGTAAATTTATAATTACTATTAAATAATCAAAATAATATTTTTACTAGCAGGTGTAGTTCTCGCATTGCGCAGATTAATTAAAGCATGCAGTTCTTGAATAATAAAAAAAAATTTAAACAAAAAAAAAGGAAAGGATGTTTTTAACTTAGCACCACTAATACTTTACCCTAAATTTGCTCTTTTTTTTTTTTTTTTCCTATTATATGAATATCATTTAGTAAAAAATGATTTCATTTAAGAAGAAATCGATATCACACAGTATTAAACAAACCTAAAATACTTTCGTGAATAAGACCATATAAAAAGAATAAAGCACCATAATATATATGTTAGTGACACATATTTATTAGTTGTCATTATTTTACACAACCCCAAATAAGCTCATCTGGATGCTTACTTAGTGGATGGCTTAGCAGAATTTACCGTACAAAAATTTTGTGGAATATGATAATTTATTGCATGAGGTGTTGCGACATATAGCATATGAAAACCTTTTTTTCATATTAAGATTACCCTTTGTGGAAGGACTCTATTTACCAACTCTGCAGAGACTTTCCAGATTTGATACTGATTTCTTGGAAATTTTTTATGGTTATTTTTGGTAAGAATTATTTCATAACTAATGAAAATACGTAACTTGACATTCTTCATCTAATTCTTGAAGATTTTAAATTGTTTTGGATAAATGAAAGTTTAGATTTTAAATGTATTGTAACGCATTTTTCAATGCGAAAAATCACAAATTCGAATTTTTTAGAAAGAGTTAAGTAGATTTTCTTGTAGAATATTTATGCCATGAAAACAGTTAAATATGGATGGTGCTGCACAACTTAGCGTGTAGATTTATGTACAAAGAGAAACAACGAGAGTTTAAGAGACCATCTTTACATAAATCTTTAAATGAAAAACGATTTTTAATTTTATATGTAAGAGTGACCATCCATCAAACACATGTCCAATACTTTACTAGTTGATTATTCACCCCCAGAGAGAAGAAATTCATAATCAACAAATAAGTCAATGTCAGGAAAGAATTTTGATCAAGATAAACGTAATAGAATTGAATATCTAAAAGAATTAAGCTAAAAATGCATCAAAAACCCAAATGAAATTTAGCTTAAAGTAAATATAATTTTGCTAAAGGGTCTAAATTTGTTTTGTAAAACACTTTGAAGTAATGGCAAATTTCTAAGCATGACCCAAAAGACATAGAAAGTTAATTTCAAAAGATCATTGAGATAGAATATGTTTCAAAAGATTGTTAGTATGTAGACATTATTAGAATATTTGGTAATATATGAAAATATTCACTTTGATATGCTAAATATTTTGTTTCTTATTATAGAATTGACAATATTTTATTTCTTAATTTATATGATTAGTTTATGTTAAATTATATTTTATTTTTAATATAATTATAATCATTCTTATTATAAATTGGACCCTAACTCTAATAATAAAACACGCCACAATTCTTTTAAATTCTCTTCTGATAGACTTCTTTTTTTATGAAATAAAGACAATTGCAAAGAAGTTTTCTAAAAAATTCGAGAAGTTGTGGAGTGATATACCTGCCCAATTAAACTATCATCTTTTCGTAACAATTTATTTTCTATATTTGTATTATTTTCTAAAAATATTTAAAAATAAATTTTTTGAAAAAAAAAAAAGGGAAGGAGGAGAAAGGATTGGAGCTGCTGGACGTACAATAGATTAGGCAAACGAGGGAGTTTTTAAATTTATTAGGTAAGTTTGAAAATCTAACACCTTCATTATTGATGTTACTATGTATGTGCAAAAAGATCAAAATCAAAACTTTCCATCCCCTGGGCAATTTTTAAGAATGTATGCCAAACTTTGTTGGACTTTCCTTATATCATTACAAAACCGACTATAAAGAAGTGTGCATTTTTATTTCAAACCACATGTTTAAAAACCCACTTTTCTTGAAATTCTTGGTAATATGCTAAGCGAAAACCATGGCAAGCCCTACTTCAAGCATCATTAAGAGATTTGATTGTGAAGTTCCACCGAGGCCATAAAGTGCTGAGCTGGCAAAGGTTGCCTATTTCTCCAGAATCTATAGGGCTTCTTGAACAACTTAAAGGTGGTGAAAAAGAAGAAAAAGCCGCGTTGGGACAGATGTTGAAACTCTAATAGAGGTTCAAAAAACAGAGTCCACATACCATTTAAAGGAGAAGACTGAAAAGGTCTGTTCTCTCACCATCAACCTCTGCACCTTTCCATCTCAAAAGAAAACGAATCAAATCAGAAATTGTTGAGGCAGTGGTTGATTGCCTAGAACCAAAGTCAAATCATATACTGCTGATCAAGGAATAACCAACAAGTTTTTCAATGTTGGATCCGATGTATGAGCAAGATATGTTCCAAAACAAGGCATAGCAGTCGAGAAACAGATTTTTACTAACATTGGGTTCAACTTTGTTCTACAGCAATTTGGTTCAACCACTGTGGTAATAGGTTTCAAGAACTACTATCGAGAGATGCATGAGTTCTATTACTATGTTGCCCATTCCATTGTTGATTATAATTCTCTTTTTTTACTTTTAGGCTTATATTCGAAGGCAAATATTTAAGTTTTCACCAGAAAGGATCCATACAATTTTTGAAAGAAGCAGCCCTCCTTTTGCTTTGGTTTATCCTCAAGATGTAAATCCTAACTGTGAAGAAATCATGACTGCTATTTTCGGTGAAAGAGTATTCGAGTGGCCTAGAGGCATTTTTCTTTCAACCAATCTTTCGGTAAGTACTATGTTGTTTTAACGTTCCATCTATAACTTATTTCCACCTATCAATTCTAGGACCTTGTAGCATTGATTTCGTGTTTAGAAAAAATGCTTCTATGTATTCAACTTTGGAAGACTTATGTTTGACAATGCTACAATGAAGACTGAGACAAGGACCACTATTGGTCACATTCCACGTATGTGTCTGACTTTGCACTTCTTAGATATAAGAACGTCACTAGAAAGCTCCCTAAACTACTAATTCTTTAGTTTCCATATGTTACACATTTTCAAAATTTCCAAGGTGAGTGATTTGAAGGGAGCTTCGCCCACTATGGAAGCATCTCCTGCTAGACCATTAAATATGGTGCGAGCACTAGAAAATTTGGTTTCCCTTACTCAAGACTAGGAGCGTCAAACGACATACCATCAGGAGAAGAAGTTTAAGCTAGCTAGATAAGTCTAACCTCCCCATTTTTCCAACATCTGCTGGAACACATAACTTTGAGGTTGGACCTTCAAGCACCTGTACTAGCTTGGATATAATTGGACTATTAGGAACTAAATCTGCTGACATTGACGATAAAATTCCCTAGAGATTGCCCTTTGTGATTTTACGGCACAGATTAAGGGAAAGTGATTAGGGAAGTGAGGTGTCATTTAGTAGGAGTGGAAGAAGTTCAAGTGACTCTGAATCTATAGCTTTTCAATGCCATGTGCCACTGATCACTACGCAACATTGCTAGTTTAAGACAAAGGGATTTCTTGCTTACTATTATGATTTTTTATTTTTATTTTTTTGGTTTTTAGGTTTTCTTATATTATGATGCGTTGTAATATTGGAACTATATCATTATAAGACATGTCTGAACATGTATTTTTAACAATTTTGAGCGTGACAAGTTTGAATAAAACTAGCAGTTTATTATATTGCCTTCTGCATTTTTTTTACAGAAGTAATGCGTTGGTGGCATACCCCGTAATGTCAGAATGGATGAATGTTCGTGTTATGTGTTGATTAGTTGTCATTCGGCACAATTCCAAGTTACTTATGAGGATGCTTATTTGGTGGATGACTTGGCAAATTTTCACGTATAGTAATTATGTGAAATATGGTAATTTGTTACATCGAGTGTTGCAGCATACATTATTTGAAAACTTGATTGAGATTACTCACTGTAGAAGGATTGCATCTACCACAGTTGGAAAGTTTTTTCAAATTTGATGTTGATTTCCTAGAGATTTTTAATGGTTAATTTAGATAAGAATTATTTCCCAATTAATGAAGATATACCACTTGACAATTCTTATATAATAATATCCTAGATATTTTGTACAATTTTGGATATGTTAAGTCCAAATATTGAATATGTAGCAACATGTGTTTCAACATGAAAAGTCAGAGATCCAGATTTTTTGGAAACATCAAGTAAATTTTCTTGCAAAATATTTCTATCATCAAAACCCTGAAATATAGACAACGCTGCACTTGGGGTGTGGATTTCGTTCGCAATTAATGAAGAAACACCAAAAGAGTTTAAGAGAATTTCCTTACATGAATCTTTGAGAGAAAAATCCTTACATGAATCTTTGAGAGAAAAATGACTTCTTAGTTGATGATTTTGAGAGTAATCATCTTTCAAATACCCATCCATCACTCTGTTGATTAATTATTCATGCCAAAGAGGCTCACAATCAACTGTTGAGTTAAGACTAAGAGAGAGTCTAATCAAGGCGATGAAACAACACTTGTTATCTAAAAGAGTTAAGTTAAAAATGCATTAACGAAGTTGAGACCAAATGGGATATTGGTTTAAGTGAGTATAATTTATTTAGAGAATCTAACCTAGCCAATCGCATAAACAACTCTTGGTATATTTAGTTTTACTTTTCCGCTATGTTTTGCATTGTATATTCTGAAATTATTACCACATTAATGTTCCAAGCAACCAACAATATAAAACAAAAATGAAGTTTAATTTGTGATAAAACGATAAAATTAAAAATGACACTTATAAAAACATATTTTTAATCTACGCTCAAAATTTTGACCAAATAAAGGAAAAATTCCTGAAGTTGTTTATTTAATGAAATTCGCAGCATGACTAAAATTTATTGGAATTAATAATTGCATCCACCCAAATTTTTGTACATAAAATATCTAGATTTTTATTTAAAACAGGACTTCTAATCAAGATATCTTAGACTCTCGTACTAGAGAGACGAAGAATTCACATTCTTGAAATTTGAAAAAGGAAAAACATCATTAAAAGAAAATAAAAATGAAAAAATACATAACGTAATAGATCATATTTTAAAAATTAATTTAACAATATATTTGAATGGTGAGAAAGCAAAGAAAAAGGGGCTAACGTTGTAGGAGAGACTTTCAACAATAGAACCCAAAACGCGAACAGGTACTGGTTGAGAGAAAATAATTATAATTTAGCATTATTGCAAAATTATGTAGTTGATTAAAAGTCATATTTCTTCAATAACAATGAATCAACTGAAACCTATGCCATGTGAAGTTGGTAAGAAAATAAATGTGTAAATTACTCGTAACAATAAGGGTTTGTAATTAATATTCTTTAGATTTCAGAATAAACTAATTCAATCAAAGTTTAATGATTGCATGCAATTGATCTGGCTTCCAAGTGATAGATACATCATGACAACAAGCTAGACAGCTGATCCCTACGCTGTGGTTCTCCACGTTCCACATGGAGCAAGGGCATACGTGAGACTTTTTCCTTGTATTTTTCAAACGTAAATTCTTAAAATGTTTCTCAAGAACCACACCCATTTTCATTCTTTCCTCCTTCCCTTTTTTTTCTTACAGTTGTAAAGTCCAACCATACCCATTATTTGAAAAGATATTAGTTTTTTATTATTTAAAGATTAAGCACAAAATCATGCACTTACTGACAAATCATTAGGTACTAGAATTTTAGCCCATTCAAACCAGGGTTTTTTTTTCGGAACTGAATAAAATAAAAAAAAATAATTATATATCACACAGAAGATGCTAGCTAGCAGTGGATTAAAAACCATCCATCAAAGAATTCATGGGAACCAAACAACCCCCAACTTGTTTTTGCATGATAGATAAACAAATAAGAACCCATTTAATTAATGAGATTTGGTACCTCATTTATGCCACTTGATATACTACGACGACTTTTAAAGCCGTTTCTCATTTACCCTCTTCTGTTCATTAAATTTGATCTATGAACTTATTTTAGTCAGATGAAGCCTAGCATTATTCTAAACTTCAACTTGACTATCTTAATCAACGCCTACTGATTTAATAACTATAATCTGAAAGGCTTCAAATGACATGCACGCTTCTGCATGTGATTAACCTGCAATTAGATCTACAGATATTAATTAAAAGCCTGTTTCGGGGTTAACAAAAATTAACCCGCCCCCAAGAAAACGAACACACATAAAAACAGGAAAATAATGTCAAATGCAAACGATTAATGAATTTATTATAATTTGTTTAATCTCAAATCTCAACAGAAGAACGATTGAACGACATTGTGAATATCAACATGCAAAAAGAGAAATTCAAATCGACTAAAAGAGCAGTAATTGAGCCAAGTTTGTGTTTTCCTTCAGGACAGCAATCCCATGCACAACAACAATATCGCAGACTGTACCAATCCCAGGTTCACACTTATCTTCCTAGAATCATTTCCAGGATTCCCTGTAGATGGTGCGGTTGCGTCCCCTCCGTTGGGGGCGCTGCCCGTGCTACCACTCCTCGAGTCATTGGCAGACGGCGGCGGAGAAGCTGCGGGAGACTTGACTTCATAGAATTCTTCAGGGAGCAACACCTTATCAACCTGGTAAACTGCGAGGGGAGAATCCTTCCTCACGGCATTGTAAATCGGGACTTGGACGATCCCGGAGGAAACAGTGATTTGATTGCCCTGCGCGGTGAAGTTGAGCCCGAAAACTCTGCCGTCCTGCCCGCTGGCCTGGGTCCTGACCGGGTTGCTGACGGTTTTGAGGCTGTCGAGAGAGTAGTATTTGGGGCATATGTGGTACTGAACGAGCTGAACTTTCTGCTGCTTCGTGAGGTTGTTTAGGGTTCCGGAAGGGAGATTGTTGAAGGCGTTGTTGGTCGGGGCGAAGACTGTCATGCCGTCGCGAGAGTTGTTGACTTGGTTGTCAATGTGGGTCGCGGTCTGAGTCTCGTCAAGGAGTCGGATGAAGACAGTGTATTGGCCGGCCTTGTCAAGGATGCCAGTGATGTTGATGGGGCCGGATGGTTTGGGGGCTGGGGCTGGGGCTGACTGACTGTGGACGGCTGGGAGGAGGAGGAGGAGGGAGGACAGAAGTGAAGTGAGAGAGAGGAGGATGAGAGAGGAGCACGGCAGAGCCGCCATTGTGGTGGTGGTGGTGGTGGAAGAATTAGTGAGTGATGAGGTTGACTTGCGGGACGTGAAGGGGGTTTTATGGGGAAAAGATGGGTAGTTGGACCGTGTTGGAATGAGCTGGCTCAATATAAATAAATTGAAGAAAAGACCAATTCAATGTGATAAGAAATTTTGGCATAAAATGGATGGAAGAAATAAACTCGGATTTGCATCTTAAGAAAGCTTTATTTTTAGCATAAAAGTAAAAGTTGATCAAGTTTTATTAATTAATTGAAATAATTTTTATATCGCACAATGGAAGTCTGCTCAGCACAAAACGGCCGAACATAGTTATGTTAATTTCAGTTGGCCATTTTATAGAATAACATTGAGAAATTCTAGTAGTTGAAATACTTTAGACTTTGTCTGTTTTCAAACGTTCAGAATGAAAAGACGCGCATCAAATAGATACATTTTACAACTTTTTTTTTCTTAATTTTTTAAGAGTTTTTTTTAAAAAAAATATACACCTAAAACAAGAAACAAATAAAACTTAATTGTTTCGTCGTGAACAAATGGCTAATATTACCTTCTCCAGATTATCAATTTATTGATTATAAATTTCTTCATCTACGCATTGTTTTGATAAATTGCATGGTGATAATGTTTTGTTTACTAGATTTGAATCTTTTATTTTAAAGGTGATTTAAACTAAAATATTCAATGTCAAATTGGCCTTTGAGAGTTAATGGCATTGTATCCCTTGTAGCAAGCACAAGATAAAGTGGGGATATATCATTCTAGTTTACGTGAAGTATATAACTTTAAAGTTCTATCTTGTAGTAATTGGATTGAACTAAAATAATTATTTATATACATATAAAAAAAGAAATATTTTTAAATTTAAAAATTAATAAAAAAGATAAAGTAAGAGATATATCATCCAAATTTATGGGAGATATCGAGCAGATAGATTTAAAGTTCAATCTCATAGCAATTGAATTGAGTTAAAATGATTATTTATATACATATAAGAGGGGGAATATTTTTAAATTTAAAAATTGATGAAAAAGGAGAAACAAACTTAATAGCTCAAAATCATTCGCCATGGTATACCTTTGTAAGAATCAAATTCTTTTCGGAGGACTGTGCAATATCTGCAACCAAACGCGATTTCAACTATATTCAACAATGTTATCAGATTATCCATGTATCCAAAATCTAGATATATAGTAGTTAGTGGAAAAAAACATGAGGAAAATTTAATAAGGGAAAAATATAGAGGTAACAAGAACAACATGATTAGATAGGAAACAAAATGTAAGAAAAGCATAAATCAATATATGTTTACACAGACGATTCGAAATCGTCCCAGAAAAATTGAAACTATTCTACAGTAAAAGAACATATATATATATACACAGCAAAACACGACTTCGGGAATGTAAACACGACTTTGGGAATGTAAACACGACTTCGGGAATGTAAATATGACTTGGAGAATGTAAACACGACTTCGGGAATGTAAACACGACTTCGAGAATGTAAATATGACTTCGGGAATGTAAACACGACTTCGGAAATGTAAACACGACTTCGAGAATGAATAAAAATGGCAACGGTCATATTTTCAACACCCCCCCTCAAGATGGAGGTGATAAATTGATCACTCCCATCTTGTCGAGGTGATTCTTCATTACTCCTGCTGGTAAGGACTTCGTGAATATGTCTGCCACCTGAGATTGGCTTCCAACATGTTTAGTCTCAATCCTTTTGGCTTGAACTAAATCTCGTACAAGGTGACAATCTAGCTCGATGTGCTTCGTTCTTTCATGGAAAACAGGATTAGAGGCGATATGTAGCGCTGCTTGACTATCACAGTAGACTTTTACGGGATCATTATGATGTACCTGCAAGGCCTCCAAAACAAATTTAATCCAAATTAGTTCAGTGCAAAGTGTGGCAATGGACCTGTATTCTGCCTCCGCAGAAGATTTTGAGACCAATGACTGTTTCTTGGATCTCCAAGAGATCAAGGATTTACCGAACATAACGCAATAACCTGTTACAGATCTTCGCGTGTCAGGGCATGAACCCCAATCTGCATCACAAAAGCCTGTTAGTTGAAAATCAGAGTCTGCGAACAAGTGAATACCTTGTCCCATTGTTAGTTTCAAGTATCGTAGGACTTTGTAGGCAGCTTTTAGATGTATATCGGTAGGAGCTTCCATGAATTGACTTAATGTATGCACTGGGAAAGCGATATCAGGTCTAGTAATCGTTAGGTATAATAATCTTCCAATTAACCTTCGATACACAGAGGGATCAGGTATGGGTTCTCCATCATATTTGCTTAACTTAATGTTTTGTTCCATTGGAACCTTAGATGTTTTACAATGTGTCATTTCACAATCAGCTAGTATGTCTAGGATGTAATTCCTTTGCGACAGATGTATTCCTTCCTGAGTTTTAATCAATTCAATTCCTAAAAAATACGATAGATTCCCAATATCCTTTATTTTGAAGACATCATTCAGGTAAGTTTTTAATTTCTTAATAACAATAGAATTATTCCCAGTAACAATAATGTCATCAACATAGACCACAATAGCAGTAAAAGAGTTTGATTTGTTCATTGTAAAAAGACTATAATCAGCCTTACTTTGATCAAAGCCAAAATTCTTAACCGCAGCACAAAAGGTTTGGTTCCATTGTCTAGAGGCTTGTTTGAGTCCATAAATACTTTTGGTCAGTTTACAAACTTGATGTTTTCTTCCTTTGTTGTACCCTGGAGGCTTTATCATGTAGATATCTTCTTCTAAGTTTCCGTGCAAGAATGCATTGTTTACATCTAATTGTTCTAAATACCAATTCATCTTAACAGCAATTGCCAATATTATTCAAACTGTGGTAATTTTAGCTACAGGAGAAAAGGTCTCTTGATAATCCAACCCATATTCTTGGGTGTATCCTTTTGCCACCAATCTAGCTTTAAATCTGTCAATGGATCCATCCGGTTTGTATTTAATTTTATAAACATACTTACATCCTATAGCCTTCTTTCCTGGCGGTAAATCAGTAATAGTCCAAGTCTTATTTTCCTCTAAGGCTTTTAATTCTTCGTTCATGGCTTCACACCATTCTGAGACTTGGGAAGCATCATTATAATTGTTTGGCTCTTGAATAATTTTATTCCCAGAATTAGAGCCAGAAACTTGTTGGCAATAGTAATCATTTAGATATTTGGGTAGATTTTTCTTCCTAGTTGACCTTTTTGGTTCTGGTGAAGTTTCTCCAAGTGATGTCTCACTTGTCAATTCACCTTGTTTATCATTGGATTCTGCTTTTGCAGGTGATAGATTCGATTCGTTGTGATTTTCTGGAGTGGGGAATAAGGTGATTTCATCCTCACGAATGGTTTCTGATGTTGGAGGAGTGTTCTCATAGCCTTTAAAAGAAGCTGTGTTATTAGAATCGAGATTCTTGTTGATCTCCTCATAAGGAAAGATATCTTCATAGAAGATTACATTTCTTGACACAATTATTTGATTGGTTTCTAGTTCGAGCAACTTGTAACCTTTTATGCCAAAGGGATATCCCAAGAAAATGCACCTTTTTGCTCTATGATCAAATTTGTTTCTTCCTTCCTTGAGCGTGGCGCAAAAGCATAAGCAACCAAAAACTTTCATGTGATCATAGGAGGGTTTAGTTTGGAAGAGAATTTCAAAAGGAGTTTTGTTGTTAAGGACAGGAGTAGGTAACCTATTGATAATGTAGGCAGCAGTCAATATGCACTCACTCCAGTACTCAATGGGTAAGTGCGATTGGAATTTCAGTGCCCTAGCTACATTGAGTAGGTGTTGATGTTTTCTTTCAACAACTCCATTTTGTTGTGGGGTCTGAACACAAGATTTTTGATGAATAATTCCATTTTGTTGACAGAAAAGGTTAAGGTTGAATTCAGTACCGTGATCAGTTCTGATCATTTTAATGTTGCAACAAAATTGATTAAGAATCATTTTATAAAAGTTTTCAAAAATGCTAGGAACTTCGGTTTTGTATTTTAAAATGTAGACCCAAGTGCATCTAGAAAAATCATCGACTATAGTTAGGAAATATCTGCTGCCATGATGCGAGGCTTCACTGTAAGGCCCCCATAGGTCACAGTGCACTAACTCAAAAGGCTTTGAAGTGCAATGTGAACTGTCTTGGAAGGGAAGCCTATGTTGTTTGGCAAAGTGACAGGTGGTGCAAGGATTCGACTTGCAACCAGAAAAAGAAGGGAAATTTTGAGTTTTATGCATTTGTATCAACTTATCATTAGATGGATGACCTAATCTATGATGCCAAAGAGTGAAAGAATTTGTCGTTTGTGCTGCCATGGAACAAGTGGTGTTCCTTGGGCAGTCATTATTGTGGTTTGGTTTTTGATGGAAGCAATAAAGGCCTTTTCTTACCTTTCCCTCACCAAGTGTCTTCCAAGAAATTTGGTCCTGAATGAAACACGTGTCAGTCATGAAAACTACGCGACAATTAATATCAATCATTAATTTTCTAACCGACACCAAGTTAAAATGAAAGGAGGGTAAGAAAAGAACGTTTTTAAGTAAAATATCTTTGGACAAACGAACACTGCCTATTGCAGTGGCATTTACAGTTTGTCCATTTGGCAAAGTAACCCTATACATACATGGGATCCAGTCATCACTAAAAAGCGATTTATCACAAGTCATATGATTCGTGGCACCAGTGTCTAATACCCATAAACAATTCTCTTTCTTATTTATATTCTCAAAATCATGTTCCAAATTAGAATACTTACCCGAAACATTGAGGCAGTGTGTAGGCTCCCTGGGGTTCATTGAGCATTTCTCTAGTCTTTTCACCGTTGAACCACTGGAATAGCTCTTGGATTTATCTTCTCGACTGTCCTCGGGTACCTGTGCTGAAACATTGGAGGCAATAATGTTATCAGTAGTGGTTTTATGATAAAATTTGTGTCCTGGGGGAAAACCTTTGAGCTTGTAGCATTTATCTACAGTATGTCCATTCATGTTGCAATGGGTGCACTTCATGGGTTGTGCATTTCCTGCCTTGAAACATCTGCTCAATGAGTGTCCCGAGATTTTACAGTGGGAACAGAAGGGCTTGTCCTTCCTTGCTGCCTGCTTCTGATTAACCTTAACCTTTTGAAGTGCCATAGCCATCAAATCTCCTTCGGGATTACCATCTGCAACAAAGTGCTGCTTTTCTTGTTGTTGAATCATCCCAAAAACCCTGTTCACCGAGGGAACGGGATCCATCATGAGGATTTGATCTCTAGCAGGTGAATACACATCATTCAGCCCCATTAGAAACTGCATCACGCAGTCTCTTTGATATCTTTCTCCGAGAATGCGTAGTTGCCCACAAGTGCATTTTGGCTGTTCGTCATAAACTAACAGCTCATCCCAGATGCTCTTGAGCTTGCCATAATAAATCATGACTGTGTCTGCTCCTTGCTTCAGGCTTGCCAACTCTTTCCTCAATTGAAAGATACGAGTGGCATTGTGTTGAGACAGTCGACTGTGCAACTCATCCCACAGTTCTCTTGCATTGTCAACAAACATCAGACTGGCTTTGATGGAAGGTGATATTGAATTTAATAACCATGTCATTACATCTTTCCCACAAATTATATGCAGGATCAACAACTGAACTTGGTTTGGGAATTTGACCTGTGATGAATCCTAATTTATTCTTGGCTCGGAGAGCCTGCTTAACATTCCTTGACCAGCAAACATAATTTTCAGTGGTCAGTGTATCAGTCACCAGTGTCATCATGGGACTGTCACTGCTTTCGATCCTATAAGGATTCAAAGGATCCATAGGATTAAATGTAATATTTGTCGTGGGATTAGACATTGATCCATCTAATTCCGAAGTGGATGTAACGTCTTGCATCGGGAATAAAGTGTAGAAAACCCCGAAACTACAAGGTTCTTCTTTAAAGGATAGACCTGATGGCCAGAAAACAAACAGTCTATAAGAGATATAAAGGTTAAACAATGGCCCGATAACCGAAGCCAACAATTTGCCGAGACAAGGTGACGGACAGGAACACCGCCGAACAGAAAGGGAACCGATTACACGGTAAGTCAAAGGTCTAAACCTCGATAATGAGCGTGAACGAACGATCCAACAAGAATCGACGCCCAACACGGTAAGTCAGAGGTCTAAGCCTCGACAATGATCGTGGACGAACGATCTAAGAAGAATCGACGCCCAAACTGGAACCAACAGTTCTGCCGATACAAGGTGACCCGACAGGAACACCCCCGAACAGAAAGGGTACCGATTACACAGTAAAACAGAGGTCTAAGCCTCGATAATGAGTGTGGACGAACGATCTAACAAGAATCGACGCCCAAACCCCAAATAACGAAATCTGCTGAAACTTCGTCAAAAGAAAGGAACACTGAAAACTGGCTCTGATACCATGTAAGAAAAGCATAAATCAATATATGTTTATACAGACAATTCGAAATCGTCCCAGAAAAATTGAAACTATTCTACAGTAAAAGAACATGTATATATATACACAGCAAAACACGACTTAAGGAATGTAAATACGACTTTGGGAATGTAAACACGACTTCGGGAATGTAAATATGACTTCGGGAATGTAGACACGACTTTGGGAATGTAAATAGGATTTCGGGAATGTAAACACGACTTTGGGAATGAATAAAAATGACAACGGTCATATTTTCAACACAAAATGGGGATTTGAATAAGTAGCTCGACAACGTCAAGAAAGGAGACAAAAAATGCATTTTGCAGACCATTGGAAGAAATTTTGAACAAGAAGGAAAGCAATTATTGTTGGAAAGTTTTTAGACTTCAAAATAGTTAACCCAAAATATTATGACGAGTTAAGTAACGTACTTGTAAATATTTAATTAATCTTCTCTACCATATAGAAAACTCGAAGCGGGGTGCAATGGCCATCTTGGTGTTTTAAGTATAGAGACTTAAATGTTCGCATGTTATACTAAAGTCTACACTTTTCTCCCTAAACTTTCATTTATTATATTTCAGTCATTTATATTACAATGGCCATCTCACTTTCTTTCGTTTTTTTCCTTTACCCTTCTTTTCATCCAATCTGTTTATATTATTATATTGTTATCAAGACTTTAAACTAATCAATTTTTTTATATCATTTTTCCCTTTTAAATTAATGTTTTGTCTTTTTTTTGATATTTTCTTTTACTTTCAACTCATTTTTATGTTTAAATTTATTTTCTAACATTATTTAATTTTGAAAATTTTTCTTTTTATTATTTAAAATATTACAATTTTATAATATATTATAATTAATAAAAAGATACAATTTATAAATAATTTACATATGTAAGATTTATTTTCAATTATTTATTTTTTAACTTTGTATAAATTAATGCTAAAATTAATTTTTTTTATTTTTTTATTTTTTTATTTTTGAAAGACTAGTGAACTAAACATTAAGTATAGTAATAATCCAAATTTCATATATTTTAAATAGATATATTGAATTGAATGACATTATTGTATGATTTTGAATCCGAATCCTAATTCTACGGTGCGAACAGACGAAAAGACTCCAGCTTGATTATCACACACACACACCCCCACGCACATTCACATTTTTCGCGGACACAAATTTCCATTTCATAAGCTGGGGGTTATTTCAGTCATTCCACTGACTGCAGCGTTCTTGCTGTCTTGGGGACAAAGCTTCTAGCCTTCAAATGTGTCAATCCCCTCACTCCGCTACACTTCTTCTAAATCACAAATCAAATAAAACTCGCATTCAAGGAATAAAGTAAACTAGAAGGTAGCCCAAACAGAAAAAAGTTGGAATATTTAGAAGGGTAAAGATTTGAAGAATGAGCCGTGGAAGTGGAGGCGGATACGATCGACATATAACGATCTTCTCTCCCGAAGGCCGTCTCTATCAAGTTGGTAAGTATTTCTGCTTCCAAAGGGCCCAACTTCAGTAAATTTTACCAAGTCATTGCCTTTATTTTGTTTTAGGCATTGTTGTGCATTTGCCTTTTTTGGTGGATTTTCATAAAGTTAGGGTTTATGTGTTTTTGTCGGAACAATTGCTTCAGAATATGCTTTCAAGGCCGTTAAAGCTGCTGGAATCACCTCGATTGGTGTCCGGGGGGCGGATTCCGTCTGTGTTGTTACTCAGAAGAAAGTTCCTGTGGGTTTCTTTCAAAGGATTATGACAGTATTTGTTGTTTGTATTTATTTCTGTATGTGGACTGAACCTATCTTATGAGTGATGTGAGCAGGACAAGCTTTTGGATCAGACTAGCGTCAGTCATCTGTTTCCCATTACTAAGTACCTTGGTTTGTTGGCTACCGGCATGACAGGTATATTTTATGCTTAGATCTTTCTGTGTATAAGAGTTAGTTTTGTAAGCTGGGATGATATGTGTATTAATAACTCGTTATAATGCAATTGGAATTGAGATTTGTCTTTGTACGTTGCTGTATTAATAACTCGTTATAATGCAATTGGAATTGAGATTTGTTTTTGTACATTGCTGTGTTATAAGTAATATTTTCAATAAAAATTTTGCATGTGAACAAATAGCAAGAATTTAAGTTTTTAATGTTATTTTAGCACCAGCAGATAGCTTGGGAGGAAGTGAAAGATATTGACATGGTTATATGAATTTTTTGTTAGTTGATAACACTTGGCTTTTTTAGTTAGTTGGTCCAAGTATAGTTTTCTTCTTTGTGATTGTTGGGAAGGCAAAATTTAAGTGAAGCCTGTTTTTGTTTAGCATAGCACCATATGCTGTTTGTTGAAAAATAGTTGGGGTGTCGAAAACTAGGAGGTTCATGTTCCTTCTTGATATTTTTCTATAGATAGTTGATTTAAATTTATTGCTTCTATGTGCAGCTGATGCAAGGACTTTGGTTCAACAAGCAAGGAATGAGGCTGCTGAGTTTCGGTTTAGATATGGATATGAAATGCCTGTTGATGTATTGGCACGATGGTATCTTTATCTTACTAATATATTGCACTAAATCGCCTAGTAATTTTGACTCTGGTTGTTCTTTTATTGTTACTGGAAACCAAGAATTTTGCTGATTAAGTATACCTTAGGTGATTAGTGATGCTCATGCTATTGTTTGGACATTATACATTAATATCTTGTAATCTTTGGTATGAGTGTATATAATTTCACGTTAAAAACAAAAAAAAGATAAGTGAATGGTATATAAGTAGAAATGTCCCGTAGATATAATGCCATAAGATTTTGGGTTGGGGTGGTGTTAGTCCATTGAGTGGATTCTTGCACAAGGTCTCATGCTATTTTCTCCTTGGCATTGGGCCCTTTAGCTATTCGCAAATGGTATTAGACTTGATAGTTTGGTTGCCACGCGTATAAAAATGTTTATATTGTAGCTTCCACCTTTTCCAGAATTGATGGCCTTAATGGAGTTATTTGATAAATGCTTGGTGACACCATAAAACACTCAAAATTTAAAGGCTTCCAAAGGGTCAAGGGATCAAAACCAGTGTAATTTACACTTGAGGGGTCGATGGTAGATTGTTGGACATTCAGATGTGAGTATGAATAAATTGTAATCTCACATATGAAAAGAATGTGATAAGTGAGGTGTTGACCCATAGATCAACTACCTTAAAGTTTTGGGTTGGAAGTGGGGCCAAACCTATAAATATACTTTTTCATAAGAATATGGAACTGTCTTCCAATTTTAGGCTCTCGCTGCATCGAACATAATCCTTAGTTTATGTCACTAATTGCAGACTATATCTGAGGTGATGTCTAACTACCTTTATGAAAGTCCGTTCTTCACCACAAAAATTTTGCTAGAAACTAGCACTTGAATTATTAAAATACATGATTTGGTTATGCTGTTTATGGTATGTGATGCACTTGGTTTTTCAGTTGCGTCTAATATTTCTTCTTACATAAGAAAGTAATCTGTTCCATAGGAGGAAATACTTCAAGATACTGCCTCAATAACTTTGTGAAAATCCCTCTCTCTTGGGTTGTTGAAACATATGACTGAGTTATGCCGTTAGGAAATTGTAGACAAATGATTTTGCAATTATGCAAAACATTTTTACTAATATATGAAAAATTTAAAGGATATCTCATTAAGGGAACTGCAACAATTCTTGAGGTTCTTCGTTGTAACTTGTAAGTGTATCCAATGCTTGGCAGGATTGCAGACAAGTCTCAGGTTTACACTCAGCATGCCTATATGAGACCACTTGGCGTAGGTTTGTTGCCATCCAATTCTTAACAAATGGGTCATTTTGATGTCTCTTGCTCATGCTGTATGGTATTGTATACTAATTAGCTTGTTGTTTATCTTTTTTTTTTTTCTGTTCTAATTTATAAAGTTGCAATGATACTGGGTATTGACGAAGAAAAAGGTCCTCAGCTCTTCAAGTGCGACCCGGCTGGTCATTTTTTTGGTCATAAGGTATTTAGGAAATTCCCGTATTTGATATGGAAACTTTACTTAGCTAGTACTTCTCTTTTTTCCATGTCAATTTCTGATATTGTTGCCTAAGTCGCAGATACGTTTGCTGGATGTGCTCCCTTTTGTTTACAATTGTTATAACATGAACTTTCAAATATAATTGAACATCTATTGCAGTATTTTTTAATTGAGAGAATCTTAAAATGTAAAACTTCTCTTAGACTTCCTGAATCCTAAAATACAAAACTCACTGTTTTCTTTTCTTACACCCTTGATAACTAGTCTTTGATGATTAACTGGCTATAAACACAATCCTTTAGATTTTCTAGGATGCCATCTGAGAGTATCTGTTAAGCCTTCCTTTGGCCAGCTTTTGACATCTCTTCATTGACTTTTTTAAGTCCATAGATGATGTATCAATGCCTCTAGAAATCAATCAAAATTATTCAAGTGGAATCATGGTATTGATATGGACTTTCATATATCATTTTCTTATAAATGTATTTCTAAGAGTATGAGATCCTTAGGCTATGTTTGTTTTCAAATTTTGGGCTTAATCAGTACACTTTTTAAATTTTATCGCTCACTCTCTCCCGCTCTCTCTCATTTTTACATGGTTTTTGAGACAAGAACACCTAAAAACACACACCAAAATTTAAAAACAAACATAGTCTTAGTCTACTTGCATAATTTTAATTCAGCATATATTCCCAGATGAAGCTATAAACCTTATAAACTCCTTAGTTGGCTTATGAATATTGGCCTGCTTTCTTTTTCGAATCAAAGTAATTAATGATGTCACTATCAGATGAACAGCTCTGATTCTGTTTGATTTACCAGTGATTACTATGTACTTTGTCTCCAATTTTATGCATCCCTAAATAAGGCTTAATTTCCTATAATAGTTCTTTTATTTTTCCACGTCCTCTAAAAAATTGCTCTCTTCCAGAAATAATAATGGAATGCTGTTATCAATAATTACCTTTTCCAGGCTATATTTTGAACATGCACAAGAATTTCCATTTTTCGACTTTCACTTTGAACTTTTTATCTAGTCAAGACTTAAAAATAAAAAAAAGGATGGAGGGAGCACTGTTCATAAAAGTGCATGTTCTGTTTCATTTTTGTATTGAAGGCAGCATCAAGATTATATATGGTTCAAAAAGTGTATCATCTCTTCTATTATGTAATGGGTTGAAAAGATTGTTTACACTTCATTTTGTTTTTGGATAGGCTACAAGTGCTGGAGGGAAAGAGCAAGAAGCCATTAACTTTCTAGAGAAGAAGATGAAAAATGATCCTGCATTCTCATATGAGGAAACTGTACAGGTAGAGAACGCCTAATATATTTTAGCCCTTTATTAATGTCTGCAACTGGGAAGTGTTTATGTGCTTGGTGGTTAATTCAGTTCCTGTTCCTATTCATTTCTTTCTGCTGCTATTGAAGAATATGCTGCTTTATTTATATACATTAAAGGAAAATTTAAATTTAGATATGTGGCTATAAAGTATAGTATTCATTCTGTGCGTATGCATTTTGTATTTAGTCACCTTGACAGTAGCTATCACCATGACCTAATTAATTTTGATGGTAACATTATATGCCTAGCAGTTGTGGCTTATGCTATTAATCTTCTGCCTGTTTTTGCTAGTAAGCTTCCAGCACTATGTTATGTTGAGCGTTGCACCTTTATACCTGGACAATATTAATTTGACTTGAGCCATTTAGTTTTTGTTTTACTTTTTCATTCTATTTTTAGTGGTGAACGCATAGTTGTTAATGGCGAATGGCGTTGTGTGGCGCAAAGGCTTTTTTAGCCTTGGCGCACGGCGCACGGCATGGCATGACACACGCCATATTGAAGTATGGTGCAACATTATGTAATATGTGAAATATATTTATATTATTAATAATTTTTTACAAAAATATAATATAAACAATTTTTACTTGTTAAATAATAGTTACAAATAATTTTCAACTTCATACTTTTAAAATAAAACAAATAATAAATAATTAGTGAATAACTAACTATTAAATTTGTCAAAAAATTTAAAAAATTTTAATCTCAAGAACAAAAAATTGAGAATTTTATCAATATTCAACCACTTAATTTTGAAAATTTCAAAATCTAAGTAAGCTTAATCACTTAATTTATATAAATTTGAATTTTCTATAATATCCAATTATAATTTATAAAAAATTTTAAAATTTAAATATTACTTAGCCTATTGAAAAACAAAGAAGATGAAAAGAAAAAAAGGAATAAAAGTCCATCAAAGAAGAAAATGAAAAAAAAAAGTGACAAAGAAAGAATAAGAAGAAAAAATAAAGGAAAAGAAGAGTATATAAAGTATACAAAATAAAAGTTGCACCATACTTCAATATGGAATATAAAAGTATATGGAATAAAAGAAGAGTATATAAGAATAACACATACCTAAAGTATATAAAAGTTGTTGATAAAAATAAAAAAGAGATCATGTTAAAAAAAATATTAAATCACTTTAGAAGAAAATGCAGCAATATCATTCAATAGAAGAAAGCAATTATTGTGTTTTGAGACTTGCTTGTGGCAAAAAATGAGATTTAACAAATTCTAAATAAATTTTCATGTTTCATGGTTTTTTCTCTCTTTTAAGAAAAATATTTTAAGATAAAAAAAAATTCTAAAATACCATCTTCAATATGGTGTGTGCCACTGCGCCATGCGCCATGGCGCTCCATAAGTGCGCCATTTTGAAGGTGTTCGCCATTTTTAGTGGATGGCACCGTGGCCGTGCCATTTTGCACCATTAACAACTACTGAACGTCAACTAGATTTGAGATGGGAATTGTTAGGGACATGTCCTTTATAAAGTGATATGTCCCTTCACCAACAGTATTTCTTGGATTTTGAAATATCCTTCTCTTTTTTGGTATGTTTACAAACAGTGTTCCACTACCTGAAATGCCTTTTTGTTTTAATAGCTTCACTTTCATGAGGATGATATGATTTCTACTATTTCAACCACTACTTCTGAAGATAAAACTACAAATGAACTCAGAAAGCCACTTTGTATTTTTAATCTAAACTCCTTGTGATGTATATCCTTGACAAGTTAGTCTGCTTCATTATTCCTGGATATGATTTAGTTTTGGTGTTTGCATCAAATTTCTATTCGTATTCTTGCTATCTTAGTTTAATTCTTTTTTATTTTAATATTATGAAAGAGGAAGTTATATCCCAGGCAAAATGTTTCCATTATGACAGATAATAATTCAAGTTTTTTATTTCTGAGAAAATTCAAGTTGTTTGATGACTTGAGCAAGTGATACCCATAAAATAGTAGATTCAAATTAGTATTATTCATTATGACAAACTGCTGTTCCATGATGTGATGTACTAAGTTTAACTTGTGAAAGAAAATGAATAAATTGAGAAATATGATACCGTTGTAAAAGTAAAAGAAAATTTATGCCAACAATCACTTGTATGCCTGCACTATGCTTGATTTGACTGTATTTATTGGGGAAGTAGGGAACCTTCTAGGTGGATGTTATTCCAGTCTAGAATGAGCTATACTGAAATAGGGTTAAATAGATTATAATTGTAAATAAATGGTGTTACAAATGAAGATTTAAGAATTTTAGAAATTTTAAAATTTTGATTATATGATTTGTTGAGTTGCAAAATTTATCTATTGTTGAGATGTCTGATAGCAATATTAAAATTTGCTTGCGTTCTTTCCTCCATCTCTAGTTTTCTATAAATACTTCTGCAGTTAAATCAATTAAATTGCCAACTTTTCCTGTTACTGTTCCTTCTATGACCAGATAGGACATAGTTTCTTGAAGCTGTTGTTGATGTAACTGTAACCAGATTGGAGTTTTCAGCTGATTTTTTGGTTCATCTATTTCTAATTTATAATTTGGTGTAATTTGTGGTTTTGTCAAGTCTCTGCAAAGTTAAATTATATGATATTGCCTTAACTAGCTCTCTGACAACCATAGGTTTTCGTGAATACATTATTCACCAATGATAATCGACAATGTGACTAAATATACAATATAAAGGGTTATGTATACCTTTCAAATATTAGATTAGACATTCCTTTATGGATATAAGTGGAGTATCTCTGTTGAGAATTCAAGCATGTTGAACTGTAACCTTCAAAAAAATAGTCTAAAGATGCAATATTGCTAACAATTCTCTGTTACTAACTGGTGATGCATATATTTTTCTGACTTTTAGGCATTCTTAACTTGATTTTTACTTATTTTAATGCCCAATGACACTTTACGATTACATTTCCTAAAGAGATAATTACAGTTGGCCGTTCAATAATTATTGTAGCTGTTTAGTAGTTGGCTGGATGATCTTTAGCATGCTAGTGAAAAATTTTATTATTTTTTAGTATTTAAAGCTTGTATTAATTGCTCTTAGAATCATTTTCTTAGCATCTTTGTAAAATTATGGCCAATTTCTAGAGGTGATGGATGTTTATTTTCCACTATTGTAAATAAGGTGGTGATGGTGCTAATAGAAAAGGACATGCAGCGATAACATGCATTTTTTCTGAACTATAAATAGAGCTTTTTTACATGCTCAACTATATTCTCTCTGATAACTTAAATTTTACGGGACTCGTGGGTTACGGAGCCTAAGTTCATATCATTATTGGTGAAAGAAACTTCCTGTTTCTAGGCATTCATAAGAGATTGTTAGCTTACTGTTCCTTCAAAAATAACTTCCATAAAAAGAAAAAAACAAAAACTAAGTCCTCTGATAGATAAGGTGTTTTAAAAGTATTTGTCTTTGCTTTCATTTTTTCTTGTAAAGTAGTTTCAGAATTTGTTTTTCCTTTTTGGAGCATTTCTTCTGGCAAGTATAATTTGCTCCCATTCCAACTCCTGTACTGTTTGTTGGTGCATTAGTTTTCTAGTCACAAGACTTGAATTTGCAAGCAACAACTATTATTCCTTGGGCAACATTGTCTCCTTAACCAAAAATTGGTGTGAAGTTATACAAGCTACATGTGATTTGAGTGGAAAGTGGGAATAATTATGAGAAATAGAAGTGGATTTTAGTTCAAAAGCCAGTAACCTATACAATACGGAATGCAGCATCTTCAGTATGAGTGTGATGTTGAAAAATAGTTAACTAGGATGTAAACCCTATTGATTTTAGAAATTACTTTTTGGTTGCGAATTGAAGAAGTTGTATTGCTTGACTATTTAAAAGGAGTTTCTGCATCTGACCTCATAATGGAGGATTTTTTTACACTATGGTGATTTTTATTTGAATACTTTGTGTGATTAACTTTGTTTGACATAGGGAAGAGATTAGTTTAGATTTCTTGTGCTGTCATTAACATTAAGGCTTTCTCATATTTTAACTGTCTGCTTGTAGACTGCAATTTCAGCTCTGCAATCTGTCCTACAGGAGGATTTCAAGGCCAGTGAGATTGAGGTAATGTGTTTTTGTGTTCTGGTTGAAAATGGAATCTCTTCTGTTTGCATTCTATTCTTGTCTACTATTATAGGTAACTGGTTGTGCTTCTCGCTTCTCCAATCTCTGTAAAAGAATTTTCCATTGAAGAGATCATATAAAGTTCAGTGACTTATTTGTTAATTATGTTCCAAAATTTGACATCTGAAGTTAATTTTGTACCTCAATCTATCTTATCGATTGCCTGATTGTGTGGACAAGATGTATAGAACATAAATTTGATCTCTTCTGTTAAGGTGATGAACAATGTGTTCACTGCTACATTGTATGTGTTGATCCTTTCCAGGTTGGCGTTGTGAGGAAAGATGACCCTGTCTTCAAAGCTTTGTCAACTGAAGAAATTGACGAGCACTTAACTGCAATCAGTGAGCGTGACTGACCCTGTTGAGTTTTATATAAACTGTATGCTGAATATTTTCAACATGAACTGTGTTTGAAGACGGATAGGAAGAGTTTGAGGGCTTTACAGATTTACTCGGATTGTCAAACAAGATACTCTTTCCTTGCATCCAAGTCCTTTCAAGGCCTGTGGCTGAACTAAGAATTACCCGACTCTCACTGTTTCTATGGCTATACTATTTGAAACCGAACATAAATATTTAATTGCAACAGTGTCAAAGTTCCGATCAGGGATCAGATCATCTTTTGTGTTTCTTGTCTTGAAGTGTGTGACATAAGTTTTCATCCCCCTGAACTAAATTTACAGTTTCTTTCCTCCTACATGATTATAAGTATCTGCTAAGTTCATCGCATCTATCAAGTTTCCATGGGGGGTAAGATCGTGGAGGGCGTCTTTGAAGCCAACAAAATGATTATTGTGCTTTTGATTGAACTGTCCTTGTATTGTGTTGAATGGAATTCCTTTTGTCAGTTTCGGAAATAAGAGATGCGTAAATGTAAATGATTGGACACGTAAGAGGGCACAAAGAAAAGTTAATATGCGACGAGTGTCGATTCAAGGCAAGATAAAGAACCTTTCGAAACATTAGTGGTTCCTATTTCAAAGGAAGAAGTCAGATTAAGGGGGAAAGATCCCTTTACAGCATGTAGTTGTCTGGCTCTGCATCCTGTAGTTTCTCTCTTTTAATGGCTTGTTCTGTTTGTGAGATTGAAATGTGGGAAAATAAGCACCCCAGCGAAGGTTAAGCGTAAATTTTCCCAAAACTGAAGTGGTTGCTCTAGCATGGTACGTGAGAGGCCGCTCAGGAGCGGTAGGGTGTGTGTTCATAAAATAATATCTAAATTTATGCTCATGCTCGAGATAAAATGCAATTCTAGGTTTATATTCATACTCATTGGAATTAGAGGTATGAATATGGGTTTTGCCTGTATCTGTTGATGCTTTTAGGTATTTATATTTTATATTTACATATTGATACTCATGGGTATATTTAATAATGTGATATTAATTCTTTTTAAATTCAATATTTGCAAAAATACTCACGAATATTTACGTCAAGTCCATACGAACATGCCTAAATTTTTTTTGTAAAAAATTTGTTATTTTTCAAATGTAATTTATATTTTATTTAATTTGATTTTTATGGTATTTTATAAAAATTAATATCTCATTTGATATTGGATAGAATTTTATTTTTAGGAATAAATAAAATATTTTTTAAATTTAATATGAATTTTTTATGATCAAAAAATTTAAGTTGAACAAGCTATTTGTTATAAATATAGTATAAACTTAATTATTATATGTGTATAAATATAAATTCATTTTTGATTTTATGTGCCACATGTCAAAAATTGTATTAAAAATATTTGTACTTCTATTAAATTGAATAAAAATAAACTACAAAATTGATTTTAAAAATTTTATATCAAAATAGTATTTATGAAATCAGTCTTTGATGAAAAAATTAAAAAACATAGTAAGATCTTATAATGGAGTTGACTTTATTGAAATAATATTTTGGCAATAAAAAAAAATTATTGCCAAATAATTGTAATATTGATATGAATTATAACATATATAAGAAATATAGCTTTGTGTAAAGTTTGAACATAGCCCAATGGCCGCGCTAGATTGGATAGCATGGGTTATTCTTTCTGTGTGTATGGATGTTATGTTTATGGGTATTCATAAATAAATTGCGGTATGTGTATGGTAAATTAGAGAGAGAGAGAGAGAGAGAGAGTGTGTGTGTGTGTGTGTGTTTATTTTAATTTTTTTGTGTATATTTTTTTTATATTTTTATTAGTAATTATGTAAAAATGAGAGAAATAAAAAGTCTAACCTTAGTCAATGGACAAACCAAGAGTATGTTTATTTTAATTTTTTTATGTGTATTTTTATTAAGAATTGTGTAAAAGTAAAAGAGATATATAAATAAAATTTAAAAATTTTAATAATTATAGTGTGTTTTGATGTGAAAATTTTGAAAACAAACATAGAGCAAATGCTTTTAAAAAATTGGACTAGTAATTGAACTCGAAAATTAATTGAGTTATAAGATCACATGTTTGATTGGTTTGATCATTTAAGAAATTTATTACCTTAAATTATATATACATATCAAATTAAATTAATTTTACAAAAAAAGTTCAATTCAATTTTTAAATATTTCAAATGATGAGTTTTAAATGTAATGTTTAAAATTTAATAATTCAAAAATAATAAAAGATTAGTGCACAAATTTAGAGAAAACATTGTTAAATTCAAGTCAAAAATAAAATTATAAACATTAAAAATTAATTTTGTAAAATGAAAACACCTCATTTAATATGGACATTGTTTTTAGTTTGATATGTAATATTTAAATTTTCAATAACTCAATTAAAAATTAAATAAATAATAGTCAAAATAAATTATAAATGGCAAAAATTGTGTAATCTAATTAATTATTATGAGTTAAAAAAGAAGATCAAAAGTAAACTTTAAAAGGTATTTTGTTCACGTTTGTCAAAAAAATTTATTGAAATTTGTTTTTAATTTTATCAAAAGATGGACTAAATTCATTTTTAACCATTCTTTGACTGGTTCATACTAATTTGATTGGTCACATGAAATTTTTAAGTCAAATGACTCTATTACTTATCGGATCAAAAAACTAACTGATTCTTAATTAAACTGGCTCGGTGGTGCTCAACCCCCTTGCAATGGATATAGAATTTGTATCATTTACTGGATGACGAACAGTTTAGGCTGGCTGCTGTTGTACTGTGGGTGATTTGGAAATGTCTCAACCAGCGACTCCATGAGGGCGTGGAGATGCTAACAGCTGAGGCCCTGGAGTTTGCAACCAGACAAGTCATAAGTTTTATCAAGCTAGAGCCGAGGGAGGGTCGAGGCAGGAGGCAGGAGGCAGGAAAGATCTTGCATGATTGTGTCGAGAGGGAAGCTGTCATACATTTTAGTGTTGATGGAGCCATATTCCTAGATAGAGGAACTGCGGCGGATCGTGGGTGGAGAAGGATATGTTTATCAGGAGACAGTTTGAATCTGATTTCCATGCTGAAGAAAGGGGGTGAGGATAATGGAACGTGTGGTATGATCATTGAGGATATCTGAACTGAAGGTTGTGCAGACGGCTGGAGAAGACGGTGGTTAAATTCATACATCAGAAGAGCTTCCGAGGGTTCAGGATTATGATGTTCCCTTTGGTTATGCTGACACTTGGTTTTTTTTTTGCTCTATTTTTTTAATTTTTGTTTTTCCATTCTTTTATTTTACAATTTTGCGAATGCTAAGAATAATACAATGTTAAAAATATTATTATTTTACTAATATACACACGCATTATGTGTCTATTTTATTTTTCACTTTCTTCTTTTCATACTTCTCTCCCAATTCTAATTTGTACTATATTCCATCTTTTACCATGCTTCTTTTACTCTTATTTTCATAAGTGATATAAAATATTGTTTATATAATTATATCGAGTGAGTTTTTAATAACTATTATTACATGATAATTAAATAATATAATAATATATGAATTTAAAGATTAATTTTATAATATATATGTCTATGTATTTAGAATTATTGATTAATGTTTTACATACGAGGTAATGATATAGTGATTGGATTTTGAATATTAATATGTATTTGCATTTATATATATGAATAAAAAAGTTAATTTTGAATTTCAATTTTATAGATATAAACTACTCAATTATGGCATCAATCCAAGGCATAAATCATATAAATCCTTAAAATTCAGGCGCAATCTTATAACTATTGAAGCCAACATTTGAAAAGTGCTTTGCCCTTTCTTCCTTATTCTGGGGTTTTAACTTCATTATTCATATTTTAGTATCGAGTTTTTAATTTGACCAATTTGAGATGCCATTTTTTTTTTCTTTTCTTTTCTAATCTAATGATTCCATTGTTCGAAACCACTACAATCTTTTTAAAACTTGAGTTACTTATATTGTGTTTTTGTAGGAAATTAATTATGAAAAAAATATTAAATGTTAACAAACTTTCACGTTTAAAACTAGCTAATAAATTAATTTTAAAGTAATTAAAATTATGTTTCTATGGTAATTTTCACAATTAAAAACATTCTTCTAACATTAACTAAATCATGTAACTAATTGCGTGTTTTACATAACTGGATTCCTAATTTAGAATAACTAAACTAATGTATTGTGCATGAAAAGGCTAAAAACTTAAATTAGTTATGTGGTTTTTTTTGTAGGAAATCAATTATGAAAAAATATTAAATGTCAACAAACTTTCACATTTAATACTAGCTAATTAAATAATTTTAAAGTACTTAATGTTCCTATGATAATTTTCATAATTAAAAACATTCTTCTAACATTAAATAATGCAATATATTTGATTTTTCATGGTAAGTTTCTTGATTTTCAGCACAAAAATATATGAAAACTCAAAGGATTAATATATTGTCTGATAAGATTGAATCATCCTTGAATATATGATATTTTATTTTAATCCAAAATTTTAGTTTTTTTTCTTTTTTTTTTTTATCATTTGAATTTTTTCCTTCTTATCTTTTATTTCTTAATGAAGATTTCTTATCAAAACCACTTTACTCAAATTTAAAAATTTAAAAGATCCACATCGAAAATAAAACTAAAAACGAAAAATCTTGAAACGTTGGAGATATTTTGTTCCAAATTCACTTCGACCAAAGTTCAACCAAGGAGAATTTACAAATGCAACACTAAAATATCCAAACTATTACGCCCTAAATATAAATTAAACTTTCACACCACAGTAGCAATTAGTTAAATGGGGTTGGAAATTCCCAAAAATGTGCTCGGAAGTGATCCATCCTCCAGTTTGGGCATTACGTCGAACACCTTCGAGGTATCGCCTTCAAAGGCACCAATTTCCTTACGGTAATGCCCATCCTCTCCCTCGTATCCGTCATTCCATCCCTTGCAGTCTCACCAACCCGCCAGTCAAATTCATGCAGCAGCGATCCCAACACCAGGTGAAGCATCCGGTGAGCCAGCGGGATCCCGGCGCAAATCCTCCGCCCTGCTCCAAACGGGATCAACTCAAAATTCTGCCCCTTGTAGTCGATTTTGGAGCCCAAAAATCTGTCGGGATTGAAGGATGATGGGTCGGCCCAGCACTCCGGGTCCCTCCCTATTGCCCAAGTATTCACGAAAACTTGGGTGTCTTGACGAATCCGATACCCCATGAACTTGGTTTCTTGAATTGCCCTTCGGGGGACTAGGAAGGGAATCGGGGGATGCAGCCGCAGCGTCTCCTTCAACACGGCTTGCAAGTAGGGCAGGCTTTCGATGTGACGCTCCTCGAATTTCTGGCCCTGCCCCACTACCTGGGCCAGCTCGTTTTTGGCCTTGTTCATGACTTCTGGGTGGCTGAGCAGCTCCACCATTGCCCATTCGATGCTGCTGCTCGTTGTTTCCGAGCCCGCGAAGAAGACCTCCTTCAATCATTTTCAGTTCAAATTGTCAGACTATGCGCACGGAAAGGAGATTATATGTCTGAATAGTAGAAAGGATTGTCCTAACCGTGATGATTATATTGAGGTCGTGGTCGGAAACTTCTTGTGGCTCGTCTTTTCCGTTTCCTTCGCGCTCCAGCAGCACCTCCAGGAAGTCCTTCTTTCCTTCGCCGGTCGATTGTCTTTCTTTCAGCCTCTCCGCCACGAACCGTCCCACAATCTTCAACGTCTTCCCCATCCCGCGCTCCACATTCCGCCTCAAACCTTGAGGATCCAGCCACTTCAGCCAGGGGAACAAATCCACGATATTCGGGTGGCCCGACCACTCCATCAAGTCTACCATGGCTGCGAAGAATTCGGAGCCCTCCGCCGATTCAGGGCTCACCAGGTCTCGGGACAGCATGAGGTTCCCGAGCGTGTTAAACGACGCCAGGAAAACGAACCTCGCCACGTGAATCCCGCCGGACTCTCCGCCCGCCGCATCAGCTTCTTTGCCGATCCACTCCACCATGTCCGCAATGCACCGCCGCCTGATGGGCTCCATCTCGTTGATCCTCCTGTGGACCATCATCTCGACGGTCATTATGCGCTTCATCACGCGCCAGTAGGAGCCGTAGGGGGACAACGAGACAGCCGCCTTGTGAAAGTCGTGAGCTCTCATCACTTCCGTGATTTTGCGCTCTGCAAAGTTGACGTCGTGGTTTTTGAACAGCTCGGCAGCGGCGTCGGCAGTGAGCAGCACCATGGTATTGATCGAGCCGATTCTCAGCCAAACTACGGGGCCGTAGTCTTTCTTTAGCCCAGCTACGGTTCTGTGGGGCATGGAACCCAGATCGAACATGTTGCCGAACACCGGCCATCCCGGAGGACCAGGCGGCAGCTGCGCGGCGGCGGAAGACTTCCGGCGGTGGAACAGGACTAAGGCTGGACCCAAAAAACTAATGCACCACACAAGACACATCCAGAACCAATCCATGGCTTGGAAATATTGATTTGTGTGATTGTTGCGATGTATTCCACTCAATTATATAATAAGATGCGCAGTTAGACTGTGAGTAGCCGTCGTTGCAAAAGCAATAGTCTACTAGGATTGATTCCGAAAGTCTGGCATGGCTGGAGACGGACGGCCTTGTCGTTTCCTACAAAACTTTGTCCTAAATAATTAACGAATCTTCGAATCTCCGCGTTGGAATCAAACGAGCCCAAATGAAAAGTCTTGGTCTTATCTTAATAGAGGAACAGTGTGACAATGTGTGGGGATCGGTTCAGGTACATGGCTTGAACCTATCGAACGTAGTGGGTCATTAATTAGCTTGTTTCCCATGAGATTGGGCAGATCATAATTGTTTAATTTGTTTGTATTTTCTGAATATTAGTATGCGTTCTGATTATGGTGACGACACAGGAATAAGGACAACGGAAACACAACGGGGTGGGATCAATTATTCAAATTGTAGAAGTAACTTGTGTAATTTCGCCATAGTTAGAGAGGTCATGTTGCAATTATCCCCAGACGAGACAAGATTAGACGATGTTGGTCAATAATGGACGACGATCGGATGAGATTAATTATTAATCAGATACGATAAATCTCATCACATCGTCGTATCTGATTAATAATTAATCTTATCACAATACCTTTTTGCTACGTCTAATAAACATTGACTTCTTCTGTTGTTAGGGTTTAGGTTCTCACATTATATGTAGGAATTTTTTTGCTACAGAATTTATTATAGTTATTTTTGTTAAATTTGATTCACGTTTGGGCAAAAAACTTGAGTGTTTGTAATCATTTGCATGGTGGATCCAATCATTTTATTTTGTATCATAATTAGTTGTTAACATGACTTTTATTTTTATTTTTGATTTAATTCATAACAAATCGAAGTACACTAGAATTTTTCTTTTAAACCCAAAAGAGTTGATGCAAAATGGCATGTGCATGTCTTTTGGACGCATTTTCCCTTACCCTTGTGTTTTTTATTGCACCAATTGTTCAGGTCTGATTGTCGCACTCTACAATCTACATGTGGTCAGTGCTTTCTATTTTATCTTCTTAGACTATATTCACTTTATATGATTATATTAGATAATTTATTTTATCAATTTTAATAACACGTTCACTTTAACGAATAAAACTCATGATATGATAAATAAATGATAAGCTAAATAAAATTCTAATCTCATATAATAAGTATAAAAAAATAATTCTAAAACAGTCTTTATAGAGTGAGCATGGCCTTGGTGCAGTTTTCCATGAGCAGAAGGTATTCTGTCCAGATACAAATGGTAGGAAAACCTTTAAGGCTATGTTTGGAAGGGGGGCTTTATGTTGGGTGATGATGTTGGTGGATTATGTTGAGTTTGGGTGGACACAATACTCATCGAGTCTACTCGACTCGACAAACTAATTAGCGGCTCAAGCTTAAGCTTGGGTCGAGCTCAATTATCCAAAATTTTTAAAAAGGTTTCACTATGTCCGCATTCATTGTAAACAAAGATTTCTCCTTAATGTTAGGTTGAAATATTTATATTTATATAAAAAATATTATTTTATATTTATAATAATTAATGAATTGGTTTAATTTAGTAAAAAAAAGAGTTTCAATCTTTGTAGCATTTAAAATGAAATTTTTTATACTTTTGTTTATTCTAATTAATTTGATTTTTCATATTTTATGATCTTTTATTATAAGAAAAAAATATTATTTTTTTTTGATAAAGTGCATATTTCTTTACAACTAAAATGTATATTTAATTAATTCTGTTTATAAGATTTTTTTTCCTTTTAATTCTAAGTAGAATAGTTAAATTATTAATTTATTAAACTAATTTCAAATTAACCAAACTTAAAATTATGTTTAAATTTTGAATTATTTAACATTTAACAAAACTAATTTTAATTTATAATTTAATTTGATCAAAATAATATATATTTTCGTTAGTTTATAATTTATTTTAATTAAATAATGTATATTTACATGTATCTAATAAATATAATGATATATATTATGTAATTAATGTAGAGGTGAGACGGGGGGTAGCTTCCCCCATCTCCGTTCCATTTGAAAGGTGGGGAAAAAATCTCCCCATGCCTTGCCTCCGCACCAACCTCATTTTTCCCATTGCAAAGTGTATACTTACGGTTACTCATTCACATTACCATCCTTAAGCTATCCATGATCTCATAGTACTTCTTTGGATTGATCTAATTCCCTGTAATGATGGATTACTATTTCTTTTTAGAAGATTTTCACTATTGCAATTTTTTGTTGTTCCACGCAATCTTTATTAGGTTTGATTACCTTTCTCCTTTTTTTTTTTTTTCTTTTTTCTTTATCCACTCACACACCTTTCATGATTCAAATAACATGTATTGATTAACTAACATCGTTGAATGTTGAGAAACAAGCTAATTCTCTAAGTCCAGTTGGATCTTGTTGGGAAACAAATATGAGTTAGAAAAAGTGGCATCCCACATTGGTAGAAAAAGAGAAAAGTGACTTGTATATAAAGTGGATACTTGACCCATAACTCACAGCCTTAAGGTTTTGGGTTAATACATGGTGTCAAGCCCACTTATATACGTGTCACGTACAGGCCCGTGAACGGTTCTCCCCGATTTCGTTGGGCTCCGCTCCAGGCCCAACATACGTTGTTCATGGGTGATGCTCCCAATTTGATTGGGCTTCTCCTCTGGCCCAATAAGGTTCAATCAGAGTTTGTAGTCGGGCCCGCCGCACTCCCAACAAGTGGTATCAGAGCTGATGGTTCAGCTTGGGACGAGTATGAAGACGGTTGTGATCACATGGGGGAGGTTCATATCCCATCGAAGGCCCACGGAAGTGATGGGCATGCAAGTGGGCTCGGAGATCTCATGGGAAGCCCATACCCCATGGAAGGAAGGCCCACGGAATTGAAGGGCATTGATGAGCAACTTGGTGAGACCGTGAGATACTCAAGAAGTTTCTGATTAAGGGGGAGCAAGTGGAAGAAAATTTCTGATTGAGGGGGAGCAAGTGGAAGAAACTCATATTTGAGGGGGAGATTGTTGGGAAACAAATATGAGTTAGAAAAAGTTGCATCCCACATTGGTAGAAAAAGAGAAAAGTGACTTGTATATAAAGTGGATACTTGACCCATAACTCACAGCCTTAAGGTTTTGGGTTAATACATGGTGTCAAGCCCACTTATATACGTGTCACGTACAGGCCCGTGAACGGTTCTCCCCGATTTCGTTGGGCTCCGCTCCAGGCCCAACATACGTTGTTCATGAGTGATGCTCCCAATTTGATTGGGCTTCTCCTCTGGCCCAATAAGGTTCAATCAGAGTTTGTAATCGAGGCCGCCACACTCCCAACAGATCTTTTGTAATATTTAACCACGCACCAGATCAAATTCAGGATTAAGCTCACTTAAAAATATATGAAGTCAAAGTTGAGCATTGCTAAATGTAATTGGATCTCTCCTTTAATTGTACCTTCTTGTGAATTAGTTTTGCAAATAAAATATGTCAAACAATGTTCAACCATCATGTTTGGCTGCACTTTTGCCAACTAATAAAAGATTGTATTTAAGGAATCTGAACAACTAAACATAGTCCGAGGACAGAATTTAATTAATGTGAGATTTTAAGATAAACATGGATATTTCTCCTGTCATTTGAGAGGTGGTGCCGACATTTTCTGTAGGCTAAAATTTGCCCTTTAGCGTTGGGTTGAATATCGCCACAAAAAGCTTTGCCAGCAATCTTCTACCCTTCCCTTTTTCAAAAAATTCCACCACTCAAGATGTCCGATGATTTCATATTACTTCCTGTTTTGAATGGCCCAGATTCACCAGAATGATCCCTTTTTCAAAAAATTCCACCACTCAAGATGTCCACTGATTTCATAATTCACCACAATGATCACAAACAAAATTGTTATTTTTTCTAGATGACTCATCATTGCGATTCTTTGCTTGCTGTTCCAAATCATCCTTGTCGGGTTTGGTAAGCCGACATGATAGAATGAAACTTCCTTTGTCAGTCGTTGCTCTCTCCATAAAAATGCATGGATTGGAACCTAATTTTCTAACTCAAATATATCTACTTAGACTTCACACTGTTGGATATTTAATTCAATAAAATATTTATATAAATTTAAATTTTAAAATTTTCATATATATGACTATTAGCGATCAATCTATATTAATATTTTTAAAATTGGACTAACGCTTAAATAAAGAGATTAATTAATATGATCAATTTTAATTTTAAGATACAATAATTAAATTTTGCAAAAAATTGATTCAAAAAATAAAATGATAAAAATTACAAAAAACAAAAGTTAAACAAAAATTGTATATTTAATTAATATTAAGGAGTTGTAAATGTAAGACATTTGGAAAAAAAGAATGAAAATTTATTTTGTAATTTTTCTAAAAAAATTGCTAAAATTTCCCTTTTTTTTCAAATTTTTTGAGTAAAACTAGTTTAACTTATTTTTTAGCTTTTTTTTTTACCAGTTTTTAACTAGTTCTCGTTGGCTTTGTATATTTTTGGTTTTCATACCTTAATCGAACTAGAAAACCGACTAGTTCTTGATTGAACCGGCTAGTCTAGTTTGGTTTTTAAAATAATGATCTCTATATATTATACATATACTCACATTTATTTTTATTTACTCTTTAAAATATAATTATTTTTTCGATATACTATCATATCAATCAATTATTATACAATTTATTCATATATTCAAAAAAATCGTACCATTCATCTCATCAAAACATTTCTTTAAAATATACTATCAATCTTAATACAACTCTTATGTACCAAACATATCTTTAACAAAACACCCTCTCCCAAACATAGCCAGTACTCTTTAGATCAAGTTTTGGATCTTTTTGTAAGATTTCTCCACAAAGCTGTTTAAAATTCATGATTAAGTCCACTTTAAAATAGATGAATGCAAAGTTGACTCATGTTTGAATATAATTGGATTGCTGCTTCAAATATTCCTTCTTGAGAATTAATTCTATGATTGTAACATTTGACAACAGTTAACTATAAAGCTATTGTTAACACGTTTGTTAGCAATATCATAATTATTGTGATGATAAATATTATGATTAAGAGACTATGATGAATTTTGTGATATTCTAACTCTTTATAAAAGGTTGAATTTGAATGGAATTTCTACAGGAACATCTTGAATGTTTTAGAGATTTGAAGAGTTTGAAAAAATTTGAAAAAAAAGTTATTGGAAGACTTTGGATCAACGCAACCTCTTATTGAATATAGATCAAAAAGTTTCAATTTTTTCGAAAATTCAACTATAGTGCTGGGAATAATGTTGCAATATCAATGTGTAGTTTGACTATTATCTTTAACTGAGTTTCTAGAAGATGAAACTTAACAAGGAATCTCATTGGAATAGGACAACTTGAATTCGTCTTTTATAAATATGAGCCATTCCAAACGTAGAGAACAAGAATTGAAAACTTCCACAAGCTAGTGCTAGCAACTTTGAGTTATGGTTATTTCGTTTGTGAGTTTAGAATTGGTGAATAATATTGTAATTATATAAACAAGTCGAGAATGTGAGAGTCGGGCCTACGAGTAGTTAGGTAAAATACAAAACAAAAAAAGTTTCAATGCAACCAGTTGATTTAGTCACTTTAAAAAAAGTGTTGGATTTGTATGAGTGATATATATGAATTGTTCACCATTATTTTCGGTATTCATTAGTTGAGTTAGTAAAATTTTCTTGATTTAGTATTTGCAAGTAGATATCTAAATTACGTTGACAAATATTGATATTTCATTTATCATTTTCATTGTTTACGTGTATATCCTTGTTGACTACTTAAATCAAGCTGTATTATTGCAGTTACAGTATTACTAACAAAACCAGCACTGTAAATTTTCAACAACGGTCTACCAATGTCTCGAAAAGATTGACTTTATATTTAATTCGAAAAAGACAGGATTCATCAGACTCATTATAGAGGCAAAGACGAATGGAATGGGATATAGGTGAGGGTCTGATCCCTCTAATCATCTCCACCCTCTATTATAATAGCTACACACAGACACACACACACACATGTAATATATATAAATATATTTATAAAAATATATCTATAACTTTGGTCTCAACTCCACCACACTCCTCATTATTATTATATACGTATGGCAATGTTATATATATGTAAATAATTACGTAATCTATTAATAATATTAATCTATTCTCAGAAAATATATTATTTTGTTGACATTTTAAACATTTTTTATAAAATTAGTTAGATATATTAAAAATGATACAGATTATTTTAATGATTCGATGTACTTTTTGCTTTATTAATTATTATCGTCTTTCATTTTTATTGATGAATATCACATTTCTATATAATTAATTTAACATTAACTAGTTATTAGTATTAGATGATACCTTAAATAAAAATATAATTATTCTGTGAATCTTTGTTTAATATCTATATGATATATACTCATGTTGTTAGTATACAATCAAATTTAATAATATTTTATATTCTATAAAAGATAGTTTATGATGAGTATTTTCAATTTTGTTTTGCTATTTATATATATTTTTTACATGAAAAAATCATTGAATAATATTAATTGAACAATTGGATATAAATATATTTTGGTGTTTATATGCCCAATATTTAATTTTTCATTATATTTACTTCATTCATAAAAATCAATTTTTACAGTTAACTAATTTTTCAATAAAGTTATGCATTTTCTTTTCGGAAATTAGTTAGCATAATTAAACAATATAAAATATTCTATTCTAGAACAATAGAAACAACTTATTATGACAAGTTAATCAAATAATTAAGATGTTTGATTTTTTACTACAATAAAATCGAAAATTATTTTAAAATAGAAAACTATTTTTAAAATTTATTCGCCTTTTAAAAGTATAAAAATTAATTTCCAATCATTTAAAAACTAAAAAAATAATTTTGGCCTTCCCGACAATGGAAACCCTAGGTCTGTCCCTGTATAGAAGATTTTAGACATAGCTTTCCACATTTCTTTAGATGTGGAGAGGTGAATAAATCGTTAAATCAACAATATACTTAATGAGTAGGACTGATAAAAAAAATACATAATGTCAACTTACATCGCCATAAGTTGTTGTGACCATAATTGGCAATTCGTTTCATCTAATATGGTACTGATACAAAAATACAAATTTGCCTTGGTGCGTAATGATTGATCTTGTATGATTGTTTAATGTATCTAGGACAACATGAGTAGGACTGACCCATTTAATTATAAATGAGCATGAATTACGAAACAAAGAAGAAAAAGAAGAAAAGAATTCAATTTGAGTATAATATTTTTGTTACTTCTCTACAAAAACCCCTCTGACATGCTTTTTGGGATTTGTGAAACACCAAAAATTGAGAATAATTTAATAGGTTTATGAGTTTGGATTGGAGCTCAATAGTAAAATTTCAAGAACCGTCTTTTAAAAGTATTTTTTAACTCGATTTAATTAGCAAATGATATAATAAAAAATATTTCTATCAAAAAACAGAATATTAATATTATAAAATTTGAGGTCAAACTTGACTAGAGTTGGACTGGCAAAATTTGAGCTCAATCTTAATTATTTTTCTTTTTTAGTTCAATTGAATCCGACTCAATTAAATTTAGACTTGAGTTGGAGCAAAAATTTCCCTGCTTGCTTCGCTCATTATGATTTGCATTTATTTCTTTTCATTAATTGAAATTAGGACATTGATTACATTACATACATACATACATATATATATATTTATATATCTATCTGTGTGTGTAGCTTGTGTAGATGACATGATGGAAACTACGCAGTTAAATTTTGATGAGCTCAATACGAAAGATGCAAATTAAATTTAATTAATTTTTAATTAAACCTATCATTCTTCAAATTAATGTTTTCAAAATTAGAATGGTGATCAAATCAAAAAATTTACCAAATCACTAAATTACTAGTTTAACCGATAGAACATTTTAAAAATGATTATTTTAAATAATATAATGTTATATACATACATATATATAATACTATTGAACTAATTTTACAATTCAATTTAATAATATGATAAATGATGAATTTTCTATGTATTATTAAAAATTTAATAACTCGATAAGAATAAAAATTAATTGGACAAGTTTAAAAAAGATTATTAAATTTAAAAACAATTAAAAGAATAAAATTAAAAATATTTTTAATTTAAAAACACAATAATTAAGATGAATAGATTTAATTAAGATACACTATTTAAATTTTCAATAACTCAATAAAATAAATAGATAAAAAAAAACAAAAGTCAAAATAAAAAATAGTGAAATTTATATAGTCTAATTAATATTTAGGAGTAAAAATGTTAGAAATAAAAAAATATTTTGTTAATTTTTTCAAAAATAATTGTTGAAATTTGTTTTTAAAATTTTTTAAGTCAAAACTAGTTTTGATCGATTTACAACTTAATTGAAAGAAAAAATCGCCTAGTTCTCAATTGAATTGACCAGTTCAATTCAATTTTTTAAAACCATGATTAAAATTGAATTATATTGTGATTTTTTTGTTTTAGATATACACTAATGATAGAAGAATAATCTTTAAATTTGCATAATTATATAAATATATATTGGTATTTTTAAAGATAATTCTATACTATATATTTATACTTTTGTCCATTTGAGTAACCGCCACATTTGACATAAATTTAATTTATAATGATGCCCATTTATGAATCTCCATTTTCCTTTTATTATGTTTTTCTTTTTAACTTATTCATTTTTATGTCTTTTTATTCTTATCTCTAATTTTTTCTTCCCATCAATCCTTCAAAAAATTCGTAAAAAGACAGAAATAAAAAATATAACATGTTAAAATGGAGGAAAATAAATGAAATAAATTAAAATTAAGAGTGTTTCGATAATTATACATTCCATAATCAAATATTAGCCTATCTCTTTATAATATGGTGTGTGTGTGTGTGTGTGTATAAAACTCAATTAGATATAACAATTTGGTTTCGTAATCTGTTTTTGTAAATTAATTTTAACTTTGTACTTCAACATGCCTTATTTATTTCCTTTCAATTTTTGTTTTTTGATAAATGGGTTTGAAAATTTTTTGTTCAAATTGCAAGTCCTTACTAGCAAAAGCGTCATTGCTTTGCCCTCTGTGCTATGTTCTTGAAAATGAATGAATTAATGACAGAGGCAGTAATTTTCGGTCAAATATATATCATGTCTATTTCCTCAAAATTAATAGGCATTTAATTCGTTGCCTATTATCGATAAAATGAGAAAGTGTACTTCTGGTAAAAATAAAATCAGCAATTCAAGTAAAGAGTATAATTATCAAATCAAATCCCTTCACCGAGTTGGCTTACACTGCATTCCTGTCGGACAATACATCGAACACCTGGCGGTGCGGGCAGGTGACATTCTCCTCCCACCGCCACTCGCATGCCATTACGACTTGACACTCAGTCTTCTCTGTTTGCGTAGAAACTGGGACCGGGCTGAAGTCTGAACTGTCGGAATGATATTGCCAGTATTCAAGCTTGGCACACTTGCGCTGAAAACATTCTGCAAACCCTTTGGAAATCGCATAAAGAAAGAGGCTGGCTTTCATCCCTGGTTCAGACAGTCCATCATTAACTTTGCCCAGGTTATTCTTTCCCTGGGAATATTAAAGCGCCCACTTTCTGTTTTTCCTTTTGTTCTTGTGAAATTTAGACAATGTTAAGTTACATAAGATCTATAATATAGCATATGCGAAAGAAAGGAACTAATTGTTTGAACAAACCATTGATGGTACTCATGGGTGGTTTCATCAAGATGAAATGCTTTATCTCTAGTTTGTTTTCATTTTCTTTTTTATGAATTACCTTTTTACGTTTGTGGTTTGCTCTTGGACTCTTTTTCTTTCTCTCTCTCTCTCTCTCTCTCTTTAGGTTGTTGGCTATTTGTGAATGTATTTTCTTGTGAGTTGGCCGTGTCAAATTAAGCTCGTGGATCTTTGCCTGAATAAATGTAATAGGAAAGAAGAATATTTTATGTGGCAGGTTTTATGATATCATGTTTATCAGATGTTAAGTATATTGGTCATACTGCGGAAATATCACTCCCAACTCATTGTTGAATAAATTAATTAAGGAACCGACCCAAATAATTTCCTTAATTAATTAAGCAATCCACGGTACATGTTCACTGAACATAATGAAGCATAGGCATCTTCTCCAATGACGTTTGACTGTTCATTATTTTGGTTCATTATCATGTTCCTCAGCTTGTGAGGTTTCATCTCTGCAGTAGACCACTTAGTTGCCCATGAAGTCTAATGCAGCTTAAGATTGACAGGGTTGCATTTAAAATTGTTTGGCATTTCACTAGGATGAGTGTGGCATTTGCTGAAAGGGTTGCATTTAAAATTGTTGGGCATTTCACTAGGAGGAGTATGGCATTTGCTGGAGATTCAGAAAAAATGACTCCTAATACTTCAGTCTGAAGTTAAATCTTATATAGTCTGACTTGCAATTTTTTTCTTTACATTGCCATTATGATTCTATTATTTCATAGTTGAGAATTTGGATCATTGTGCTACAGAAAGTATAACGCATATGTTTGTAAGGTGCCAATTAGTTGGAAGTCAAAAAAAGAAAAGCGTTCATAGATCCTGAAGCTGCTTTTTGTTTCTTGGACCATGTGTCTTTGTTCATTGCATT
Organism: Avicennia marina; assembly: GCA_019155195.1. Classification (NCBI taxonomy): domain Eukaryota; kingdom Viridiplantae; phylum Streptophyta; class Magnoliopsida; order Lamiales; family Acanthaceae; genus Avicennia; species Avicennia marina. The sequence goes on along the minus strand of CM032754.1, from coordinate 3,603,025 downwards.
CCCGAAATAAAAACTGCTTATTCAGAGATGTTATGTCCATGCCCTCATATTTAGTATGTTGAAAACAGTTCAAAAACCAAGGGAAGCTAGGTCTTGAACAAAAGAAGCTTGCATGAGCTACTAGTTATCGTACCAAGTGAAATTGTTTGGACTTGGAGTAACCCTAACAAATTTTGGAACATGAATGCCAGGCACTCAGCTTCTGCAGCCTGTAACTCCGTAGAAAACTTCATGCTATTCAATATGATTGTATTTTTTACATGCTGAAAGCTTCAAGCTATGAGTATTTATAATATTTGAACATGATGGTAAAACATCTAAAATCTCATGTAAGAGATTATAGAAATTATCGTCAAACTGTAATATTATGGGCCTGTGAGACACAAATTAGAAGAAGCCACAAGTGCATTAACCATATTGTGTTTTAATACAGTGTAGTTTTCAACTGAAATCCACATAGAACACCTAGCTCTGTTGCTTACACTTTTGAGTTCTGGTCAAAACTGATATAGTAAGAAATGCCATTAGTGTACTTCACATGTATTGGATGACATTTTATTTTGCTGACTAGCTTTACAACATATAGATGCCTTAATAAATGCTTATGTCAATGATATTCTTCTGCATAGGTGTATATATATATATATATGATTGGTGAATTTGATTTGTCATTTAAATGTTTTATTTTTCTCGTCTTATCATGAGATGAAAGAATGTACATAAACAATGGAAATAGGAATCTGCATACAGAATTTGTCGCTTATGACTTTTAAACTTCACCAGCTTTGATTCTTTAACAGGCTAATCATCGATTAACAACAACCTTGCAAAGGCGTATATATGGTCGTGCAACTGATGTTGCAATTCGCCCTCTAAATGAAGAAAAAGCCGTTCAAGTTGCTGCGGACCTTCTTGGAGAACTCTTTGTGTTCACGGTATTTGTTGTTTATATGTAATAATGTTCCTTTGGGTAGCAAGACTATAGGACTTATGGTCACATGTAACTTATTTGCAATAAATTACGGGAATGGAGCTTTAACTTTCTGTATGTTCTTTGTTGTTTGGCAAAATTATAGGACTTAGAGTCACTGTGTGGCATGGAATCTGTCTGATGGTTCCTTGCATCTATCACAAATATACTTTGGTTCAACCAATGTATATAATGATCAAGAAACATATAAATGCTATTTAGAAACTAGATAAGTTAATGGGTTTGTGACCAAGAGCTTTACTTAGGCACTTGAATTGAGAATCTCTAATGTTGGTGGCTTCAATGATGCCGTGACCACTTGATGAAAATTAGAATGGATTTTCTTTTGTCTAACAGAGGACAGATATCTGTCCATATGGAACTGCACCTGTAAATTCTGTTTACTTAGTATTTGCTTCAATGATTGGCAATGCTCTTGTTTGCTCAAGATTCAAAAAAAGTCTCTTCTGGGCTGGCAGATAAGCAGATTGATTGGTCGTGTAGCTTGTATGTGGTTGCTTGCTTGTAAATACTCTTAATGAAAAAGAGTATATACTATAGTTTTTCAGTGGTCATTACTTTAAGGGTGAATTTGAATTGATGTATTTGAAGGGATGGATTTCACATACATAATAATAAATCTATCATATATGTTTAGATAACAATGAATTTCAAATCTTTGAGTCCCCCTTTAAATTATAATATTAGTAATTGTAGTGGATTTGAAATTACTTTTATTTGGAGTAATTTGAAATCCTTCCATCTAAATCCTTCCTTCAAATCCAAATAGGCCATAATTGTATTTCTTCTTAATCATTTGTTAGCATAGGCCTTGCTGTTATCTGAACAATATTAGGGTTCTCAGTATTTAGTAATTTTCTTCACTGTCATTTCTGGCTCATAGACCTATTATGATTCCACAAAGTTGTTAATCAAGTAGTTCTCTCTCTCTCCATCATCATTATTGATGACAAATTTCACATCTATTGGCTGTTGTGTAGCGAGAATGTAATTAATGTAGCTGCATTTGTGTTGTAGCTTAATAGCGACTACATCATGTCAAACCTAACTTCTCCTGCTTATGTCTCTCTACTTATCAGGTTGCAGGAGTTGCTGTAGTTTTTGAAGTGCAAAGAAGTTCCAGATCAGAAGCCAGAAAAGAGGAACTACGCAAGCAGGAGCTAGAGGTTAATCTTCATATTTATCCTGGACTTTTGTCTGCTCTCATATGTCTCTCAAATGGCTGGTGTGCTCACTTCATAAGATGCACTATGGATTAGAAACTCTGAATATTCTCGTTCACTTTCTACAGAACAATTAGTAAACTGTACCATCCTTCACTTCAGTTGAGGAAATGGAAACTAATTTTTTTTCATCTGACAGCCTCCTTGGTGTTTCATGCTCTAGATAGTGCACTCTGATTCCTATCACATGTAGTTTGTTGAAGTTGGTCTAATTGGAGAGTTCTCTTTCAATTTGGTTAGAGATTCGTCTTTGTCTGTTATGTCAGGCTATGAGGCAGAGCGATGAAGAATTAACCAGAGAAGTTGAGCAGCTCAAGCAAAGAATTGCAGAGCTGGAACAACTTACCAAAGAACGGGGCCTCAGCGGTGTTTTTAACTTTAGACACTCAAAAGGAACTGATAACAAAGGAAAAGATGCTCAATCTTCTTAAGATAAAATTTACACAAGGTAAGAGCCACATGGTGATGGCCGCACTGTCTCCTGGTTTAGTTTAACTGCTTTGCTGGACGTAGTAATCTTTCAGGGCCATAGCTACTGATTGATAGGGGAGTGGACTGTGGACCAGTTCATCAATAAATTGTCACTTTCTTTTTTTTGGGTTGTTGTCTGTGCGTGTGTTGGTTTCTCCTCTCTGTCTCTTTCTTCTTTTTTCTTTTGTTCTCGTTTTTCTCGAGAGGTTTGTTTAATTGTAGGCAGATGGTCTCAAGTCCCAAACAATTTTCTCTCAGATGATATTTAGTGATATAACGTACCAGATGATTAAAATTCCATTTTACCCTTAACCAAGTTAAGGTTATGCCCACTGGTTAAGCTTATCCCAAGGTTGGGCCTCGAAATTAAAAGGCAGCCTAAAGGAGTTATAAAATCACATCCATCTTCCATTATGTATTGCCATCTTAGAGGTAACTCCAATTTTTAGTGACGTCATAAGCATTGTTATTTTGTTTAAATTATGAAATTTAAAGGCATCAATCAGTTCAGATTTTACCAATGTTCTTTTCAAATTTAATCATATCTATGCAAATCCCTGGATTTAAATCCCCTCAACTTTTGATATTCCTAAGTTGGTACAAAAGATTGATATCGTATTCTTGACTTTCAGTAAGTAGGTTTTAAATTAATTAGAAAAAATTTACTTTTTCAATTTTGCATTCTTCAAAAGTTTGATTTTTGCGTCATTTAAACTTCGATTATGTCAACAAATCAATTTCTTGGGAGCGGCAGCCAGTAGCTTCGTTATTTTTTCATTCTTTTATTATCTGAACAAATATTAAATTTAATTTTTAAAATCTAATTTTTACGTTCTTTATTCAGAATTTAATGTTCTTTCACAATTATTTTTGGTTTCTTGAGTTAAAGCTTATGATTCTCGTATTAGACGTACAGCCTTCGAACTAAAGTTCTGTTTTCACAAGTTTGGAAGATATTTGTGAAGCAAGTTCCTGTGGATATAAATGGGGTGTGATAAATCAATTTTAGAGATACTTTGTTGGAAATAATTATTTATTATTAATATCGTGAGCAATTTATTTTAAATATTATGATATAACCCCCACTTTCAACGAGTAATTGAAATTTACCAATTTTAAAAATAAGCACGAGAAATTATGTGAGAACTAAAAAGAAAAGGAGAGACATCATATTCAAATTCAAGGCATAGTGTTAAGGACTTTTGTATGAATGTCAATATCGAACTTAATCTACTATTTAAACTGTCTCACAAATATTCCAAACATATCTTTATTTTAGGATATAGAATAAAAATATAATCTAAATGTGAAGTGAAAAATATTCGAATGATATAATTTTAAGATAATAAAACTAAGGCTAAGCATAATCTGAAAGACACATCATAATTTTAAATATTACGATATAGCCCACTACTCTTAACTAAATTTGATTACACCTACAACCAACGTTCTTGCTCCAATTCCCATGTTGGGCATAAAAAGAGAGCCCGAGTGCAGAGAGTAACGTGATGAGCCGGATAAAGAGTAACAATCGAGCAGCTATTTCCATGCAAGACAGAGAATACAAAGTTTATTTACTTTATTGTGTCTCATAAACTGTTACAAACACTGTGGCCACCAATGCCACTTAACACTAGGAGGCACTTGCCACCATCTTTGCTTTGGCTTCAACAAGCAACGCAGGTGTTGGGTTTTAAATATGTTCCAGGAAGATTAGAAGGAGCGGAAAGATGGGATCTGGTCAGTTTGGAACTTCGGACCAAGCATTTGCAGCAACCCAGTCAAAGGCGATGGGACTCAGAAAAGTATCAGGAATGCCAAAGGAATTGACCAAGGCCAGTGCATGTGGTCTAATTTCATTGCAAAGCTTTGCAACCTCTTTCCTCACTACCGCTGCATTCTCTGGTGTCAAGTAACCATATCGAAGAAATGCAGCATCTTCGTCCAGTGTAACCAGAGCATACATGGAGCTCAAAAGGCTCAACATATTCTGCATCATGTATGAGTTTTTCAGTTGACACACAACCTTAAATCGTCTTTATATATACATATATATCCCTTGTATTCTGTCAAGACTACAAGTATGAGAAAGGCTCGGAACATAATTTCATTAGGGAGAGAAAAAAAAAAAAAAGGGAAATTCATTATCAATAAATGGTACCTTAGATTCAATTGGGATCAGATAAATCATACACGAGGTATTGCAGCAAAATATAAACTCTGGAATTCTGTGGTTATATTTAAATAGTGAAAGCATTTGAAAATTCATGAAATCAGCATGTACAGGTACACGTGTACCTTCAGGGAGACATCGGTTGCTTTATTTTCAGCTTCTATAAAAGTCTGAAAGATTGCACGGTCAGAGTAGGCTCTGCCTAAATCTTCGGCAATCTGATAACTCTGCACGAGATGAAGTATAAGAAATTAGAGTAGGATTTTAGGCAGATGGACTATATTTTAAGATGCAATTCATATTTTTTAATCTATTATTACCGCAACAAAAGCAGACTCTATACTTTCACCCTGAGCTTGGTATCTAGAGACTTCAGCAGCCAAGCGGTGTAACAGATCTCTCTCTCTCAGGCAGAAGATATCATTCTGTAACAGATGAACAGTTTAAATTTCCAAATTCTTTGAAAAAACTTCATGTACACAGTAAATGAAATAATCTAAACCTGAAACTGAGCGCTTCGGGCAGTGGAATCCGTGAGTTGCGAAGGAATTACAGGGCTAGAATTATTCATGTGTTCGAGTCCCAATTCTTTGAATGGTTTGTTTCTCTTTTTCACTGACACAAACTCTGCTAGCAGTGCCTTGCTAACCTGCACTTAACTAATTTCCTGAATTCCTGACCTCAATCAAATATCCAAGAACTCAATGATTCAATCTTTTCATGACCCAATTTTCATGTGATTTGATCTTGTAACCATTTCAGCTTAAATTGGGAAGCATTCTTAAGGAGTCTGCTGAATATATATTATCATGGAGGTCTAATCAGTTGACAATACCTGTTGCATAAGAACATTGTTATCTCCCTCAAAAGTAGACTGCACATCATATTCGCCTTTTAGCTGACCAATTCGATTTTCGGTCTTCAATCCTTGTCCCCCACAAGCCTCACGACATTCCTAGATAAAATATACCTCAGGTATCAGAGCCAGGGATTCTATATGCAAATAAATATTTATCTATCTCTGCATTGGCCACCTGAAGAGTTCGCATGTTATGCCATGCCAGAACAGCCTTGAATGCACTAGAAACAACATGGATTGTTTTGATTAACTGAGAAGTCCTCTTGACATATAACTGTTTCAAATAGTTGGCAGCAAAGCTCATAGCATATCTGCAGCACATAGAGGATCAGATATTGAGGTCAGATGCTGATTATGAAATAAAAAAATATAGACAATGTACTCAGTTACTCAATGCCCACGAACCCACACACGTTGAATACAGTGCCCAGGCAGACATTGGCAAATTGTGAGATACTGAAGTACGATTGAAGCAAGAGTGCAAGACAAATTAAGCATTGTGTCAGGACAAAGAGTAAAACCTCATCTACCTACTCCCTAGAAACAAAAATACACAAACTCCAAACAACAATTCCTCTCGTTAGTTCAGAACAACAAATGCTCAAACTATCCCAAATTACACTTATGCCATCCTTCTCGAAAAATTGCTCAAAGGAAACTATATGAACTGAACAGAGAAAGGACAACACACAGCCACGCAGAGAGAGAGAGAGAGTACATTTAAAGTAAACAATTCTCTCTCCCAAATGACCCCCATATGTGAAACAATAAACAAACACCACAAAATCCTAGCCAATAATTGCCACCGAATTAAATACTCACGTCTTTGCAAGAAGAGGCAGAAGGCGCCGCTGATGGCTTGGATAATCCAGCAAAAGAACTTCAGTGCCTTTTGGTGTAATTGAAAATGCTCTCCTTGTCAGAGAATATCTTATGGCAATACCTAAACTAATCTGTTGACAGAAAACAAACAAATCACATTGGTCAAGAAATTTGGAAATAGCAAATAAACACATCATCTTGAAATATTAACAGAAAATAGAAAGGACATAAGAAATGATAGGTGAGGTAATGTACTCTTTGTGGTAGTTACCTTTGCCGAGTAAATGGCACTGACTGCAATGGTGACGCGTCCAGATGTCAAAGGGGCCATGAATGCACCAAACCTCTGAAATAAAAATATAAATGTCAATTCCAATTTGAAAACTGATATAATTGAGAAAGAAAGGAAAGGAAGATTATCTCAAAAGTTCCACAAACAAGTTTGCTTCAGCACATTAAAAAAAGGTGATCAGATAAACATAGTGCATTTCTGAAAGGCATGTCAATTGGGGAATTCATCACCATTATATGAAAAAATATGTTTCAAGCTAACGGATGGGATAGGAAATATGCAAGACTGTTTGTGGGAAAATCATAAGACAGTTCTTTACTGCAATTTCTGCAGTAGTAAAAATTAGAATGTAATCGTAAACTGAGAAACTGGTATAAAAGGGACTCATTTCACACATCTCCAGTGATCAAGAATTGCCTTTTGCTAGGATCGGTACAACAAGTATAAACACAAACCTGATCTGGGTCTTTTATTGCGCTAAGATATTTTCCATCAGAAGAAACATCAGCAACTGAGTTCAATAAATTTTCCCTAGGGATGCGGACATTGTCAAACCTGACAAATAAAGAGAATCACAACTTTCAAATTTAACAACTCCAGATTACAGAATACAAAACTTCTCCAATAAATTCACAAGGGACTTCTCCAACCATATTCGACCATTGTCTACACCATTCAAACCAATCTTATGACCACAATCAGAGATCCGAATATTGGGACAGATATTTCCATCTGCATCTCTTATCTGGGTAATAAAAGCATGGACACCTTCATTCTTCCCATCAATCTTAAGCTGCGAAAAGACTATTGTGTGTGTTGCATGCTATAAACCATACAAGAAAGAGTATTGTTAGATATTACCAATGCTGAAAGCAAGAATGTTAGACAGATGAAGTAGAGGAAATAACTACGCGAGCAATCACTAAAGCAAAAGCTTGAGGTAGAAGTCATTACATTAGCTGCACCGCCAATCCAGTACTTCTGAGCTGATTCACAAGGAGTGTTGATGACAAACTCTCTGGAATTTGAATCATAAGTAGTTATTGTTTCAATGCCTCGAACCTGAAAACATAGAACACAGATACCTTCAGTAAGATTTTAGAAGGACAAGGTAATTCTCAACACTAGGCTAGCACAATGAGCACTACTGAGTAATTGAACAGTCTACACATACATTACTTCCATGCCCCAACTCTGTCATTGCAAAGCAACCCTTGATCAGATAATTTTCTGTCGCCCTCAGCCATTTATCATGATGGCGTTTAGTTCCAAAAAACTGAATGGCGCCACCCCTGAACAATCCAATTAAAAAAGCTTAACATCATGAAGTAAATAGTGCACATGAGGCAGTACAACCACCGGAACGATCATCAACAGATGCTCGCATTAGAATGCACGAAGGACCAAAATATGTTAAAATAGAAGAGCTGTAATGCTAGAAAAAATTAGCTAGTGACGTACGGGTTTCATAACCAAACTATCTTCTTAAGTATGCATATTCTCATTCTGAAAATTCATAAGCTAACGCATAATTATCAGACAACATAATTCAAAGCTGGGAAATTTCTAAAACATCAATATCAAATAACATTTGAAGTGTCTAAACAGATAAGAACCAGATCTCAATTTAGCCCGTGAAATTTTTCTACATTTTCAAAACAGGATAAAATAAAACAGCCCCCGACAAATCCCATCCACAAAAAAAAGAATCTCTTTCAATAAACCGCCAGAGGAAGAATCGAACAAGAGCAGATGGAGTACCATAAAAAGAAGTGGACGCCAATTTTTATAGCAAGAGAGTGATCAAAAATCCCAAGAACCTCCAAAAGAGCAAGCTTTCGCATCTCAGCTTCAAACCCTTTACCGGTAAGCCAACCCTCGAAGACCCCGTGATCCAACAAATACTGAATTCTCTTCATGGTGATCTCCCTCTGCTGCTCCATCGACTGGTTGTAATCGGGCACCACAAAAACCTTTCCACCCCTCAGCTTGGGATTGAAAAGCCTGCTTTGTATCATGAGGTTGAAAAGCCAGTCCCTGTCCTCCAAGTTGTGGCAATCCATCAATTTCCGCATCGCGTTGACGTCGAATGAAAACGGTTCCTCGGAAACCTCCGGAGGCGTGTAGCCGAGGCATGGCGACGGCCAAATGGCGGTGGTCGCAGCGAGGCGGTTGTCCTCGAGGTGTCTGGCCAAGACTTGGGTTCTGAAATTTACTTTTTCCATTACTTTCAATTAGTGCTGATGATTGCAGCGATAGAAATGCCAGAGAAGGAAGGAATGGGGAAGACTTCTGACTCCGCCCCTTTGACTGTGTCTTGGGACGCGTTTGGATATCCAGTTGCCGCATTCCGAAATTAAGCTATTTTTTGTTATATTTATTACAGTATTATTTTCCGAAAAAAATCATAGTATAATTAATACTCCAAACTTAACTTATTTTTTTGTTAGATTTATTACATTATTTTTTTTAAAAAAAAATCATAGTATAATTTATATTCCTTCTTCCCCATTATGTGTGTCCAGCTTGAAAAAGCACTTAAATTTAGATATGAGTAGAAAAGTAAAATTTGGACTTATCTATATGCCTAGTTAAATTAGTGAATAGGAGTTCGTAAAAAGTGATCCATTAATGCATTTTATACACGTTCTAATTTGTTCATTAAATATAAAATTATTATGTTTTAAATAATAAAAAGTTATTAAAATTAAAAGCATAAATAATATTAAAATATAAAAGATAAAAAAAAATTAAAATAAAAACTGAGAGAAAAATATAAAAAGAATTTGAAAATAATAAACTGAAAGAAAAATATATAAAAATAATAATTTAAATAAAAAGAGAAAAAGAAAAGATGAAAAGTAAAAATAAAATTAAGGATAGATGCATGATTTTTCTATATGCAATTAAAAAGTCCTATTTTCATAATAATAAAATACTAGTAATAGCACACATTTGATGTGTGTGCGTAATTTTTATAATTTATAATTTTTTTTGTAATAAATTATAATAAAAATAAAATAATTTTAAATCAAAAGTACATAAATTTTTTCAAAATACATTATAAAATATAATGAAAGACAAATTATAATTATAAAATATTAAAATATGGGTATCATTAAAAATATTAAAAGTAAAATATAAAAGAAAAATGCATAGAATTATATTAAAATATAATGGACGATCTACAAAATTATAAAATTTTAAAAAGGAGTATAATAGTAATTTAACAATATACAACCAAAATTATGCCTTTAGTGTTGATGTATTAGTATAAATAGATAAAGATTAAAAATATATAGAATATTTTAAAAAGAAATTAAAAATGGATAAAGAATTAGAAAAGAGATCTCAAATTCAAGAGAAAACAAAATAAAATAATAAATTAAAATAAAAGGATAGAAAAATTAAAAATAATTAAGGGTAGTTACATAATTTTGTAATATGTGATTAAAGCTTTACTTCCACGTAAGTATAGATATATAGTATAATGACAAAGTAATGATATAAATTAAATTTGAGTATGTTTTGTCTTTTTAATTAAAGGTAGTGACATAAATTTATTAATAATAATTTAAATTTATAGTGTTCAATCAAATTAATTTTAAACTCTAAATAATATAGTATAAATACAGATAAAGATTAATTTTTTAACCAAAAAAATATACTCCCTTTTCTTCAAACTACATGTCTAATTTATTGAAAAATGAAGTTTGTAGAGTTACAAGACGACTAAAAGTGATATTTTCAAAAATGCCAAACAAACTTGCCATCAAGTGCCAACATTTCATTTTCGAAGTGTTCAAATTTATTTTGGAAACAAGTATATAAGTGGGTGCACACATAGAAAAAATAAATAAAAAATCTCAAATATTAGAGAATTAAAAATAAAATAAAGAATGTGTTGAGAAAGAACCAAAATAATAGTATGTGGACATGAAAATGTTGACCTCTTTCGTCAAAAATGTTCCTAGTTTATTATTTTTTAAAAAATAAATAGCCAAAAACTCCAAGCTAATTATTCTGTTATTAATTTTAATTAGTGTAAAAGAACTTCTATTATGAACGTAATCGCTTACTTATTAAGAAATTAAGAAACTTGCCTTTTGATTCAATCTACCAATTATCAAATCCATATGTGGAAGCAACTTTAAATATAATTTTTGTAGCTTAGTTAGAAAACAATACGCTGACCAGATGTTGAAAATGATGCATCTTTTTCTGATCACAATTAACATTGTTATCATTTTTTTATTATAAACAAAAACACAAACAATAATAATTAAAAGATACTCTTGGTTTATTTTTGATGTATCCCTAAAAAAAATTAAGTTCCTTTAAAGGGGCACATCGCTTTAAATTAGGTATGGTTTCGTTTGGCAACTACCATATTCGAATTCATTGATAAATCCAACAAATTAAGATTCCATTTGGATTGAAAGATTTAAAATTTTTTAAAAAAATTAAAAAATAGATTTCTAATTTCAAATAGAAGGAATTTGAAATTTACTATAATTACAAAAGATATAGTTTAAAATAAGAATTAGAGAATTTAAAATATTTAATCATCTAAACAAGTGTTATGAATTTGTTATTATGGATTTGAAATCTACTCATCCAAATCCATCGATTCAAATGCAAGTGAATTCATTCGACACGTTAAACCCATTTTTATAATTATGAACACAAGAAAATTTTGTAATTTTTGTTCTCTATAGTATCCTAACCTTGAAAGTATTATAAAATTACGATTAATATAAATGATTATTCCTAAATCAGTGCTTGCACATTTTAGAAAATTTGAAATTATAATTTTAAATGCGTTGTGTTTTTATGCTGTACTATATTTTTGTGTTAATAAGGATTTTTAATTACTTATTGTAGAATTGCATAATTACCCTTATTTGAACTTTTTTTAAAATTTTTTCTATGCTTTTCTCCTTTACTTTTAACTTTTTGCTTTTCATTGTATTTTCTCTCAACTTTCTCTCTTTTTAAATAGTTTTTGATTTTTTTTGTTTTCCTTATCTATCTATTCTATACTATATGTTAAGGAGATTGGCCAACTTTTTGTTACACAATATTAAATTACAATAATGCCCTCATTTCATTACATAATTTTTAATTTCTTCCCCCAATTTTAACTTATTTGTTTTTTCAACTCTCTCAAATTTAAATTATTCTACTTAGTTTTTTTTCCAAATTTCTTTGTTCCCCCTTTTTTTTTTTAAGTAAATGACATAAAATTAATATTTGAAAATACTTATTTGTCTACATAATTAGGCACAGGTGTGCCTTAGATCACCAGTTTTTATATATGTCAAAAAGCAAGAATGTTCAATAATGAATATAGGGTTTATAATCGACAAGTAGGCTATTTTTATTCGTCTATAAAAACAGCATAGCTTCCAAATTGGTAAAATCGATTTCTTGAATATGTAAATTAGCTTGATTAATTGAGAAATCGGTTTGATTAACCAAAAGCTCGTACTTAGGAAATGATCTAATTGCATAAATTATCAATTAATGGAACACAAAATTAGCTTGATGGAGCTAACTCGACTTTGGGGCCTCTGTGTTTTTTCTTTTTTTATTTTTTGGAAGAAACTTATCTAATGGAGTGAATAAAACATTCTTAACATTTTTCTAGGGGATATGTTAGGGCTTTTGGTTATAAAAATAAAAATATTGTATTATATTATAGCACATTAATATATTATAAAATAAAATAAAAATAGAAATAGATATATATTATAAATATGATAATATATAAAATATATATTAATGAATAAGTTCAAAACAATTATTATTATTATTATTATTATAAAATCAAAATATGGTTTTTTTTTTCAAATTTTTGCATTTTAGATTTTATAAAAAAAATTAAATGTACAGTTACATTACTTTTATATTAAAATTTATAAAAATAAATAATTAAATATAACTAGATAGAAGTTTGCCATGCTGTAGTATAGATGGTGTCACCCAAGCTGCATATGCACCCTAAGTTGGCCCAGGAAGATAAATATTAACTTATATGTAGTCTAACGAGTAAGGGTGTTTATAATTCTCATTAAAGATTTGCATTTTCTTTTTCAAAGTTGATTAAGACTTTTGGTCCTGTTTTGGTTGGCTAGAATGGAACTTGGTGTATATAATTTAATTAAATCAAAAAAAAATAATTGTTAGAAATTCAATTTCAGTATAGACCATCTACACTATATATCTACAATAAGAGATTGTGCACTTTCTTGGTGTGCAATATTAATTATAAATTATAAAACGATTGCAATTTAAATAATAGATATAAAACTATTTAAAACAAAAGTACAAAAAATATTTAAAATAAGAAAAAATGAAATATTCATACAAATTGAAAAGAGAGAGAACACAGATAAGAGTAACTTAAAAAAGAGAAAAAAAAAGAATAGAAAAAGATAAAAGAATTTAACATTGTGTAATTGTGTAAAGAAAGAAATGTGTGTAGAAAGATGAAGGTGAAGGTAATTATATAGTTCACATTATCCAATCAAGTATTTGCTTGTACTATTAAAATGTTCTATAAATAAAGTAACAATGTTTTTAAATATAACTTTTATATCTTCCATAAAATGGATAAGAGAGATATAGGTTTGAAAAAATAAAAAATATATATAATATATTGGAATCGAGCAAATTGAATTAAATAAATAGAAATTGAAAGAACAGTGAAAAAACATATTTAAAGAAGTAAGGGATTGTTGTAATTGTACATTTAGTAACCAGAGAGAGGATTGTATTCTTAATGTATAATGTAGCAGGATATGATTTTTGTTGCGTCATACTAAATTACTATAATATTCCTTACTCTTTCTAAATACAATATATATATATATCTATATATATATATGCACGCCATAATTCAATTTTTAATAAAACTAATAATTAATTTTTAAATTTTTGTGTGTGTACACATAATGAAAAATAAAATTTAGAACGTTACATATATACTTCATATTTTTAGATGTGTAAACATAAACTAAAAAAGACCCAATGACTTAGCCATAGAGTTATCATTCAAACAAAAGATAGAAAGAAAAAAAAAAGATTGTAAAGAAGACAATAATTGTAGTAGATATGCTTTTTTATTTCGAGATAAAATTTTTATAAAAAATATGTACTTAATTGTATAGACACTATTTTACATTATTTATAAAATAAAAAATAAAGAATAGAATTTGAAATAGGAAAAAGTAGAATGAATTAAAATTGAAGGAGGATATTGATCAAAAAATATAATAAATCAAATTTAAGAACACTCAAGATCTATCCATATAAATAAAATAATAATAACTTTTATATATTAATTTTATACCATTCATACAATTTCTAAGATGATAAAAGGATATAAATTTAAGAAATAGAAAAACATAGAATGCATATTCATTAAGAGAAGTAAATGAAATAAATAAAAATCGAGGGAACATAATGAAAAATAATATATAAATAATTAAAGGTATATTAATAATTATACATTATACAATCGTAACATATTATAGAAAGTTAATTCCGTCAAACAAAAATATAAGCTTATTCCTAATTAATTAGTAATATATATACTTATGGTGCTGAATGAGAATGGCAATTCTCATACTATTGAGAATCAACATCCTTCGAACATGGTCATTTTTGTATAAAAATCATACCAATCATATAATTTGAAATGTGTAAACCATTGTTCAAAGTGTTATTTCAGGGCTTTGATAGGCTCTAAAACACGGCAATGGACAAAATGGTTACCCTTAGCTGAATATTGGTATAACACAAATAATCACAACAATATTGATACCACCCCTTTCCAATCAGTTTATGAGACAACCCCACTTTAATATAGTTTTGATATGGCAGTAGATATCTCCAATGAGGAAGCTACCAAATTCATTAGAAATCAAGGGGTCGCAATTAGATAGCTCAAAGACATTAATTAAGGCATAAGAAAGGGTTGAAAGATAGTTTGATATCAGAAATCGAGTGTATTTGAAATTGCAACCTTACAAATAATGATATGTGGCAGCAAGCTCAAATCAAAAGTTGGCAACAAAATATTTTGTTCCATGCCTCACTGTTGAAAAAATTAATCATATAGATTAAATAGTAGCTATTTCCAGTATTTATCCAGTCTTTCATATCTCTTAGCTTAAAAAAGAGTATTGGTCCAAACATACCATTCACACAAGCATTATCATTCACTAATAGCAATGGAGAAGTAAAATTAGAACTAGTGGCCATTTTGGGCCAAAGACCAAATGAAAAAAAAAAAAAAAACAAACAAACAAACAAAAAAGGAGAAGAGGAATTGCCAGTTAAATTCTAGTGTAATGGTTCTATCTAATATAGATGGATGCCACCTAAAAAACCCAAAAGTCCTCTAGCAATAGTTTTCTACTATCAGTTCTTGCGGATAAGAACATTTTAAATGGGAGAGGGGTGCAGCACAAAATAAACTACTTTACATAGCACCAACGTAAAGATAGTGCAATGTGAAGTACTTTACACCACATCAATGTAAAGATACAACTTAGATGGACATGATGAAATACATTGAGAGATACTATAAGAGCAGCTCCAATATATTCTCATATAAGTGAATTATCAAGTGCGCTCTACTTTAAAAACATTATTTTTAAGGACTATAAATTCATTAAGGGCTTTAAACTCACCCTTCCAAGTATTAGCAATTAAAGCATTTTATCTTAAATGGAACTTAAATTTAATTTGTGTGAGAGTTAATATTGATTTGATATTAGTTAGATAAACCTACTCCTTGGGATATTTAATCACATGAGTTACCATTTCTATTAACTTCTTATTAGCCTAAATCCCATATTTCTTATAGTGTGAAATAGGCCAAGTTCAACTTTGACTTTAAATATTCAATAGAGATTATTGCATTTTCAAGAAACTACTTTATATATAACATCATATTTCAATTTCATGTGTTAGAGTTTTGCAATCAAAGGATTTGTATTTTGCAATAGCAATGCCATTTGACAGTTATAGTGTATGAACACAACCAGTATCAAATCTTTAGTCAAAAGAATTTTGAATAAGAAGTTTCTTAGACTATTACTCGTCAAACCAACTAACTCTATTAACAAATGAGCATCAGTTGAGGAGGTATAGTGAAAAATAATATATAAATAATTAAAGGTATATTAGTAATTATGTATTATACAATCGTAATATATTATGGAAGGGTAATTTTATCAAACAAAAATATAAGTTTATTCCTAATTGATTAGTAATACGTATACCTATGGTGTTGAATGGTAATGACGATTCTCATACTATTGGGAATCAACATTCTTCGAACATGGTCATTTCTGTATAAAAATCATACAAATCATATAATTTGAAATGTGTAAATCATTATTTAAAGTGTTATTTCAGGGCTTTGATGGAGAAACCACGGCAATAGGCAAGATGGTTACCCTTAGCTAAATATTGGTATAACACAAATTATCACAACAATATTGATACCACCCCTTTCCAATCAGTTTATGGGACAACCCCACCTTAATATGGTCTTGATATGGCAGCAAATATCCCTAATGAGGAAACTACCAAATTCATTAGAAACCATGAGGTAGCAATTAGATAGATCAAAGACATTAATTAAGGCATAAGAAAGGGTTGAAAGATAGTTTGATATCAGGAATGAAGTGTATTTGAAATTGCTACCTTACAAATAATGATATGTGGCAGCAAGCTCAAATCAAAAGTTGGCAACAAAATATTTTGTTCCATGCCTCACTGTTGAAAAAATTAGTCTTATAGATTAAATACCAGCTATTTCAAGTATTTATCTAGCCTTTCATATCTCTTAGCTTAAAAAAGAGTATTGGTCCAAACATATGATCCACACAAGCATTACCATTCACTAATAGCAATGGAGAAGTAAAATTAGAACTAGTGGCAATTTTAAGCAAAAGACCAAATGACAAAAAAGAAAAACAAACAAACAAAAATGGAGAAGAGGAATTGCCAGTCAAATTCTAGTGTAATGGTCCAATCTAATAGATGGATGCCACTTAAAAAGACTTAAAAGTCCTCTAGCAATGGTTTTCCACCATCGGTCATTAGGGCTAATGACCTTCTAAATGGAAGAGGGGTGTAGCGCAAAATAAAGTACTTTACATCTTATCAATGTAGAGATAGCACAAAGTAAAGTACTTCACATCACATCAACGTAAAGATACAACTTAGATGGACATAATGAAATACATTGAGAGATATTATAAGAGCAACCTCAATCTATTTTCATATAAGTGAATTCACCAAATATACTTTACTTTGAATACACCATTTTTAAGGGCTATAAATTTATTAAGGGCTTTAAACTTACCCTTCCAAGTATTAGCAATTAAAGCATTTTATCTTAAATGGAACTTAAATTTAATTTGTGTTAGAGTTAATATTGATTTGGTATTAGTTAGATAAACCTACTCCTTGGGGCATTTAATCACATGAGTTACCATTTCTATTAACTTCTTATTAGCCTTAGTCCCATATTTCTTATAGTGTGAAATAGGCCAAGTTTAATTTTGAATTTACATAATCAATAGAGATTACATCAAATCCTTAGTTAAAAGAATTTTGAATAAGAAGTTTCTTAGACTATTACCCACCAAACCAACTAACTCTATAGTTATGAACTTTGATTCCATAGTAGATCTAGAAAGAATTTTTAATCTTGTTGGTTTCTATGCCATTGAATTCGTACATGAGTAAATATATAACCATTACTTAACTTGGTCTCACTTAAATTAGATATCTAATTTGCATCATTGCATCTCTCTTATATAAAGGGAAATTCATTATAAAAGGATAACATAATTTAGAGTACCTCCCAAGTATTTATTTAGTCTAAATGATACAGAAAAATATCCGTGATTGAGATTATGAGTATAGCTACACAATTTACTCATAAGTTATATTGGATTTGGAGAAATTCTGTAAATGTATTGGACTAACAATAGTCTAAACATTGTTAAATTGAGTAATTAGGTCACCATTGTCTTTCTTCTATTGAGTATTAGCATAATAAGGAATGCTTACAATCGTTACATCACAATTTCTAACTTTCAAAAAAAAAATCTTCTAGTATAATATCCTTGTCAGAATAGAAGTTTCTTAGCGTAAGATCCTGACAACATAATACTACCGACTCTCCTTAATTTGATATCATGTTTATTTCATCTAAATCATTCATATCAAAGTTAGAAGATAAGAAATATTTAGTACTATTGAGGATATCTAAACTTGTACACCAAATACAAGCATGTTATCCACGAAGGATATGGGCATGTTCAATCTGAGTATGCAAACGTAACCAAAATCAACAAGGCAAATCAACAATGGCCTGAGGTAAAGAAGAATAAGAAGTGTAGAAGAGGAAGACCATACTGGAAATTACAAGGCCTCCAATTCAGTTGAGAATAAGAAAGAAATATCAAAATATAATAGTAGCAGATGTTCTTCCTTGTGATGTAGCATCAAAAGCAATGGAAGAAATGGCAAAATGTAATATTAGCAGTGACAAAGAAGTAAGCAATAAAGAGATTTTTGGTCATGTATAAAAATAGGTTGACCTGAGTGTGAGAAACATAAGAAGCGGAAGGCTATTATCTGAAGTTAAAACACGAATTTCATGAAGTTAATAGCAGATTTTACGACCTACACCAAAGGTTAATGGTGTTATGAGAGAGTAATATATCGTCTTGGTGATTTGAGAATTAAACGGGACATATTATGTGATCTGACAAGATACTATAGGAATGAAAGGTCCCGAAATTACTCTTGAAATTTTTTCCACTTTTCAGAAGCTGAAGCCCCTCATAAGTACTTTTTTTTTCTCTCTCTGACCATGCTAAATTTCAACAAGTTAGTTCTTAGAAGCGAGGTTGCAATTAAAAAGACACAATTTCTCTGTTTCTTAAACTAAAAGAATAAAAGCAGCATTTTTAATCTTGCCTTGACAACCTATATCTTAAATCCAAATATGTACAATCTACATTATTAAAAGACCATTGATTGATCCCCAATGCTGCCACCCTGTATGCTTTCAAGTTAATTTATTATGCAGTTTATGGGGATGCCTACAGCATTGCAGAGGGGGCAGCCATTTTTCTGCATCAACCAATTTCTGATGCAGCACGCATGGTAGTCGTGCCCGCAATCAAGGGTCGCAATCTTGTCTTCTTCTTGTAGCAGACAATCCTGGCACACCACACACATTTCATGTTCATCTCTATTCACATCAGGAACTCTTGTTTTCAGATTTCTGGTAATGGTCTCAATTGACAAATGAGCATCAGTTGAGGTGAAGTCCTCCCACGGTCCATCCTCATCAAGCGCATACAATATCAGTACCTCCTCGTCTTCTTCTAGACTCCGAACTGAAGAGTCATCCCAATCATCAACGTCTGACGACAATGTCTCGTCTTCTTGCTCCGAAATGTGCATGGACTGATCATGAGTTTCAGCGCCATGAGGTTCGTGTTGGCAATACGTGTATCTTGAATGAACCCCATATTGATCATAAAAGCTGTGATCATTGGAATATGAAGGAACTTGATGAGAAAAAGCGAATCTCGGAAAATTTTCGGCCGGCGGATCATCATGGAAATGGTTGTTGTAAAGATCATTGGTATCATAACGGGAAAGCCTCTGATAGATAGGATTAATAGAAGGAACAAGAAAAGAATAGATCACGTATTCTTGAAAAAAATACCCGAACATCCAAAAATTTTCTGCCCTTAATTGCTCGTGACAATCATGCAGAATATAATGTGGTCTGAATCTTTCACGGTAATAATCATCAGCATGAAGATGAGGGTTCCAAGCACCAGCCATGGCGATTACCAGATGATTATTATAATCTCTCTCTTTCTCTCTCTCTCTCTCTCTTGTCTCCTTGATCGAAAAAGTTCTGACGCGGAGAATATATATATAAACCGACCCACAAGCTGGATCTCTTGTCTCTTTGCTTTGGAAGGACGAAGGATTCTGACAACTGTTACGGCTTGTAAACTGACGTCGAGCTCGAGAATGAGGATGACAATTGCAAATGCACGACAAGTGAAACTAATTTCCGCTAGATTCTTGATCCCGGATAACCTTGAAATGAGGGTTTTGCGTCTTTTATATATTTATTTTTTATAATCCTGTTGTCCTTTTAAATTTTTTTATAACAACGGATATAGCCTTTTAAAGAACAATTTCGTGTCTATTTTATTTGCTGGTATATTCGTTTTACTTAAAATATCTTACATTCATAGTAATTTGAGGGATATATATACACACACGCACATGGGGTAAATAAACATTCAAGACAAAGATAAATGAAATACATACGGATTGATCGTTACAAGGGTAGAAATTTAAGAGATAATATTTTGGCTTAATTTGTGATCTTTGAAATTTACAAAAAGTAGACCTAGAAAATAATAATTTTTTTCCAAAATACCATGTTTATTGACATATTGGATGCCCTACATCCCTTTTTTTTTAAGTTATATATTTATAATATTATGTTATAGTTAAAATTCTTATTTGGAATTATAACGTTCTTCCTGAAATATCCTTCATGATCAATGTAATCCATATCTATATTATTTGTAGTATATCTCATGGCACTGCCACCTACAATAACTAAACATGCCACTATAGTCATTTTTAATTGATTCTCTAAAATAAATTCATCTCAATGAATCTATTTACATTATTTAATAACTATCTATGGTCCTAAATATAAATAAATTAAAGTACAATTAGTTTTTCCCTTTTCTTCTTTGTCACCATTACTTTAAATTATATATTTCTTCCTTTTTAATCAATGTTCAGCCTTTTCATTTCTCATCTTTTATATTATTTTAATTTTTTTCTCTATCTTATAAGACAATATAGAGAGAAAAATAAAAATAATATATGTATATAAATAACATATTCATATATTTTTATTTTAAAAACAATGGAGAGATCATTTAGAGTGAAGCAAGATTTGGTCTCATTTGTTTTGCAATTGTTTGTTATTCTAAATTAAACCTTCGAAACAAATAGTTTCTAGCTTTAATAATTATCTTCCCAATCAAGGCGAGAAGAAAATCATTTGTCTTTTCCAACCAAAGAGCCTTCTAGCTTTCAAATCCTAGTACTTGCTTTAATTGCAATTTTGTTTGCTCTTATCACAGTTTGTCTATGCTAGATGTACAATTGGAAAGATATCCAATATCCTGTTAAAATCTTTCGTTTCAAATGTTAAATTAAACCATCACCCTTTAATCAGCTGTATATTGACTAGTTAAACGGGCAATAGCACAATTTATGCATGTGCAAAATAAAAATATGTACATATATGTAATTTTATTAATTATGATGAAATATAAAATATTATATTTTAATAATACAATAAATTAGTTTAAAAATTAAAATTGTAATAGAAACATCTGTATAAGATAAGAGAAAATAAAGAAGAACGCCCACAAAAGAATGGATCGATATTTTGGTCAATATAGATTTCAAAAGCAAAAGTTAATATTTATAAAGCTCCGATTAATACACACACACACATGTATATGTATGTATGTATATATATATACACATATAGATAGATGGCATAGATAAGAATAAACCCTGTATGTTTAATTTTTAGTTCATAACTGAATTATGAATATTTTATGTATTTTATATGAATATTTATTATAACATTGTTCAAACTCTTATAAATATTATAGCTATTGGAATTATTTGGTCACATAAATATATTAAGAAGAAAATTAGGGTATAGAAGGATACATTCATAGTCATAAAAATGAATTGGATGAAATTACATGGGAACCCAGGTAAAACAAAGTCTTGTCTTTGCGATAACCTAGAATTGGGTAAAAATAGCAAAATGATAGGCAAATCGGCTGTGGGGCTTGTCATCACCATAATTAAGAGCCAAATAAGGATAAGATTCACCTGTTCCCCATTTTGCATTTGTCGTCCTAAATTTAGAACGCAGCACAATTATTTTGCGAGCTGCAACGAGTAATTATCTACTCATCCAAAGAGATGAGAAAAAATCTGTCTTGTTTCCGACCAAAAAAGTTTCCTTGCAATGGAGAAATCCTCGTACTTGCTAGGAAATGGATTCCAAGACTTAACATGCATCTATATATATAGATAGACACCATCAAAACATTTCTATCAGACACCCGAGAGAGAGAGAGGAATTCAACAATAAGATAGCGCGCCATGGGTAATGTTTGGAACCATCGTCTTCCTCTAGGACAGAGTCGCTATCTTCATCCTCGTTTTGTGCAAGTTGAAGCAGTAAGTCTTGAGAGATTATGCCATTTTCATCAAGGACGCGGGATCTTTTCTTCTCTCTTTCCTTGTGATAATCCCAGTTACAACATCATCATTCCCGTATTTTCCCACAGTGGGGTCCATGATGATAATTATAACTGCCTTTATCCTGCCAACCTTATGCAGGTGGTGGCACCAAATTTCACAAGACGATTCTTTCATGAACATGCAGCAGATTCCAGTTTCTCACATGAACAGAGATTCTCGTGTAGTGATGTTGTTCTAAGATACACACAAGAAGAAGATGATGTAGAGATTCATAATCTGTTTTCGAACAATCCTGAGAATCCTACCTCGGTTTGCAGTGGGGCACAAGAGGAAGATGAGACATTTAATGCTGATCAGCCTATCTTGGATTGCATTGAGGAAGAAGAAGATGATAATGATGACGATGGTGGTGATGAGGCCACATATAATTTCGTAGAAACAAATGATGAATTCTTTAACAACCCCGAGATGAGAGCCTCAAATTGGATTCAGGCACGAGAAGAAGATGAGGCGCTTGATGTAGCAGAAACTAATGATGAGTTGACAGACTGTCCGGATCAGCTTACCTCGGATTGGTTTGAGGGACAAGAAGACGACGAGGCGCTTATGTCATATGTGGCTGATTGGGAGGATCCCTATAATCAGACTGTGGAAGAAGAAGAGGGACTTTCATGGTATGTCACTGAGGAGGATGGGTACTGGGTGGCCTTCCCCTTGACTGATGGTTCTCTCTCGGAAGAGACCATCCTCAAAAATCTGAAA
This sequence comes from Avicennia marina, assembly GCA_019155195.1. NCBI lineage: Eukaryota > Viridiplantae > Streptophyta > Magnoliopsida > Lamiales > Acanthaceae > Avicennia > Avicennia marina. Next base: position 3,580,051 of record CM032754.1, on the reverse strand, counting down.
ACAAGAGTTTCCAAGGCGAATACTGATGAACACGAAATGTGTGTGGTATGCTTAGATTCTTTGTTCCAAGGAGAACAAAATATTGCCTCACTCCAATGTGGGCATGAGTACCACGTTGGATGCATCAAAAACTGGTTGACGGAGAAGAATTGCTGCCCCCTTTGTAAAGCTGTGGGGATAGATGTAAACTGAAGACAGTCGAGTTTCAATTAGGATGGGAGTCAAGTCGATACTCTTTTCACGCGTGTATATTTTACTTAGGGGTTTAATTTTGTACAAATTAAGGTTTCTACCCACTCCTCATTTACACAACCAGACGCAAGCCCATAACTCAAGTACGAGGTGTTAAGTGTCAGACTAATTTTTTATACTGATATTCAATAGTCTGTGAGCTCAAAATATGTTGTACTTTCTGTGCAGATAATTTGTAAGCATATCAAATACCCCGCACTAAAATAGTAAGTCCTGACGTCCATTGATAATTCCAAGAAGATTTGCACAAGGAAAAAAAAGTACATTCATCCACGGAAATTTTGCAACGAAATAATCCAACCATTCAGGAAAATTAACGAAAATGAGTGATGGAATACAAAAGCATTTATAGCACAGTAATGAGACATAAGAAAAGGAAGAAAAGTTATCTGACGACAAAACTTCCATGCCTGCGACACCATGAATAATATTTTAACTCCATAAAAGCAACCGATCCGTGCTCTCCTGTGAGCTGATTTAAATTATTGCCCCCCGATTGAAGCAGAGGAGCAGCCAAATTCATTTACAGCTAAAAATTAATCGTCACAGGAAACATTGATGATAAAGCTGCTTAAACATGGCCGAAAATGCTACGTACCTGAGAAACATTCCCTTTGAAGGCATTTACACTCGGACATTCCATGAAAATCGGGTCTCCCCACCCACAATGTAGTTCTGGTCTTCAAATAGACAAGTACTTCTGCCTTCTTTAACAGGCTTGAAAGGCAACAACCACCAAACAATAGTGAGAGGAGGAAACAAGGCGAGGGATATAAAGCAACATTGATTCAGGAGCAAGACATATAATCGCACATTTAACAATAAAATCCAAAGACATGGTGAGATTGCAATCCAAATACGTGTAATATGAAATCCCCAGCAATTCAATATAATCTTATGTAAGTAATATCTGTGGGTCTAATACTACAAATGATACATCAAAAGAAGCAAAAGATGATAAACAGCAAAAAGAATGCAATGAAGTGACAAAGAACTTCTCTAAGGGGCATTGTCTTAATCTAAACAAATTTTCCATATCCCTGAGAATTAAAACTCGTGTAAGCGGTCAATGTATACAGTGAGATCTGCTAACATCACAGGAAATAGTATTAGGACTCATTGGAAATAAAATGTAACTGCTTTTAAGCAGAGCAGCAGCCAGCTTTCTTTACTTCTGAAACATCATCCTTAGAGCCAATGTTGATGGTCTGGCCCTTAGGTAAAGCTGCAGGATCATTGCCAGCCTCAAGAGCTTTCTTTCTGACAATATGATATATCTGAGTAAGCACTTCTGTAAAGGCATTTTCAACGTTCATTGATTCTAGTGCAGAAGTTTCCATGAAAAAAGTGCTCTCCCTTTCTGCAAAAGCTTTAGATTCTTCTGTGGAAACAGCTCGCAGGTGTCGCAAGTCAGCCTTATTTCCAACAAGCATGATAACAATGCTTGAATCTGTATGATCTCTGAGTTCTTTCAACCATCTCTCAACGTTTTCATATGTAACATGGCGAGTAACATCATAGACAACCAATGCACCAATGGCTCCTCGATAGTAGGCACTTGTGATAGCACGATATCTGCAGCAAAAATACACATGAGATATGGATTCAATAGGCAAGACATTGAGCACAACTCAAAGATAGCACTGAGGGATTGACTCTAATGCAAAATAAAACATTCTAAGAAATGCTACAAAAAAAATAATCTAATTTAGGCAACAGAACAGGTCAACCTCCCAAGAAATATTAGATTTCCATATAGTTGAACCAAAATCTACACCAATAAAATATTGAGTAAATCATTAAAAGGCTGGAGCCGTGTGAGTCCATTTTATAGACCTGCCTCATAATGACAATGACCTACTACTCTTTCATGAACACTGACAGCATATAACCACCAAAGAAGAGTAGTGAAAGCAAATATCTAGAAGCCTATTACGTAGAACTAATAGGTAAAAGTCATTTTATTCTAAAATTTATGTTAATGTTTAGACAGACAAATACAAGATTTAGTCAACTAGAACACAAAGTAAAATTACAAAATTTTCAACGTCGCCAGACCTATTATGAAACATAGTTTGTAAGTTTAGCAGAAAGCAAAAACACACATAAAAATTCGTCATCTGCAGACAAACAATCCCAAATCAAGTACATAAACAGTCCCCAGAACTTAGAAGCTAAGTGATGATCTCCTGGACCCCAGGCTCAGCTGCATCAAATCAGATTAGATTATCAGAAAATTCCATTGCACCTATATGTTCAGAAAATATGATAAGCACCTCCAAAACTCTAATTGGTGGGTGGCTAGGGGTGATCACACGTGGCTGGACCACCTCCCAACAACAATACACCCATCAGATCACCAAAATAATCACAATTCACAAAACAAATGAATCTGATTTATTAAGGTAATCTAGATCAGCTTTAATTCTGAATCGGATTGGAAAAACTGGCCACATTCATCATAATAAATGCAGAGAGATCTAAACTGCAAGAGAATAGATCTAATCGTTATCTACAAAAGCTGCAGGCACGGAACAGATCATGCTCATATTCAACAGAAAGCAAAATTCAGATCTCAAATTTCAGCTATTCAGAAAAGGTAAATAAATAAATAAACAAATACCAAAATTAAAATGTCCATACAAAATGGTAAAACTGGATCACGAATGTACGCAATATCCCAGAATGTGGAACATCGCATACCTTTCTTGACCGGCGGTGTCCCAAATCTGGGCCTTGATGACTTTATCGTCGACTCGGATGCTGCGAGTGGCGAACTCAACGCCGATTGTAGACTTTGACTCCAAGCTGAATTCATTGCGGGTGAATCTGGACAGCAAATTGGATTTTCCGACGCCGGAATCGCCGACCAGTACTACCTTGAACAAGTAATCGTAATCGTCTTCTACTCGGTACGCGCCCATGAGTTTGTACTTGTGTGCAAAGTCTCTGCTTACGAAAATGGGTATGTAGGCCAGAGGGACAGCAGAGAAGAAGAAGCCAGCGGGTTCAAACAATGGCCACATACACTAGAGACATCTCAAATAGCCGCATTCGCCTCTCTCCCCCCTCAATTAATAAAATATATTACTTATGCCCCCGTGGGTATTGTTTGAATATTCCCATTCCACAAAATCCAATATTGGGTGAATTATTAATTTTGACCTTACAAATCTTATTATTTGGAAAATTATAAACACCCCTTTAATTTGTATTGTTAGCTCGGTCAAGCTGGTAAGTTAGATCATGTAGGAAAATAGAAATCTAGGATAATAAGTGGTTGGAACACGCTTGCTTAAGAAAAGTAGTAACATTGCAGAATAGCCTAGATCAAGAAGCAACGGTGGCTGAAGTTACTCATCATGGCACGAAGACGTGGAAGGCAGACTTGGTGAATGAAAGCCTTTTAGCAAATTGAAGTAGACGCCATTTGTGCCATTTCTCTAGCTGGAGACGGAAGAAATTGACTTTTGGCATGAAAGGTGCCTATCAACTAGCATTGGGGATGAAATATACAGAAAAAGCCGGGGGGGGAATCAGCTAGCAGCAACATCCCTAAGGAGAAATCAGGTTTGGTCTGGGATGCTCGAGTTCTGGGAATATTCAGTGGAGGCAAAGGGGTTAAACATAAAGAATGCTATCCTCACTATCACAAAAATGCGGACGCACATCATGCTTTATTAGGATGTCTTTGGCAAAACAAGTGTGAAACACTTTCATATTTACCTCACCATGCAACCATATGAAGGGGATAGCGAAAGCGAATGAATGGTTCAGACAAGTATACAGAAACGTTGATGCTAATCGGTTCACCCTCTATCTTTCCATATGCTGATCTTCTTGGTAAAGCAAAAATCAAATATTGGGGAAAGGAGGAGTTTCATGCCAGTGGATATTATCTCATTCGCAATTCGTTCCATGCATCTTTAAAACTCACAAGGAGCTTTATATTGAGACCAATAATTTCTACCATTGCATTGCACAAAAATGGAAGCCTCCAACTCAAGACGCATTTAAGAAAAACTTTGAAATAGCAATGTTCAAGGCAAATGAGGGAGAGCAATAGGAGCCATAGATACAGATAATAAATAGGAACCTTCTGTCTCGAATTGGACTGGCCTGGTCAGGAAAATGATTAAACTGGGCTAAATCAGCTGAGAGGCTCAAACGAAATGTCTGGTTTTGGCTACTATTCAAAGGCCCAAACTATCTAGCGCGCAATTGGAAGGTTCTGGATCGGTTAAATTTGTAATATGTGTCAGACAGAAAGGCAAAACTGAGAAGGCAAGATTAGGGTTGAGGGCAAACTTGGAAGGAGATTTTTTAAGTGAGGAATTAATGAGATCTGGCCTTGAACTTGTCATACTTCCTCCTCTCTCTCTCTCTGCTCCTCGGAGTAGTTGTTCAATTTCTCGCACGGGCAAACAGATGAACTTGGACAATTCACCGATTAATACATTCCTTATAACGAGCTCTTCCTTTTAAATGGAGTAGAATATTCTTTTGTTTCTTTACTCCAATTTTTCTGAACTGGCATACCTTCCAGTGATCTTTCTTGTGCGTAAATGATGATGAATGTTTGATTTCTTTTAAGAACAGGTATTACCCGCTGTAAAAATATGATTATTTGAGTGAAGAGGGTGGTCGCGATGATAAAATTGAAAAAAGGAAGGGAGAAAAGAATGTGAAGACAGAAAAGGGAAGGAGGGAGCAAAAGACAGATGCAGTGGAAAAGATAAGTGTCATTTCTTATTCTTCTTTGTTCAATATTCGCCAAATATATACATCTGATGGTCTTCTTTTGATTTGTAGTTACACTCGGGCGTCGGAATCTCCCTTGTCAGATTTCTAGCTGATTTGGTGATTCTCCCATGATTGTAAATTAATAACCTGCGCCGTATTTGGTCCACTCAGCTTTATTTGCTTGCTCTGATCTGTTGTGTTGGTTTACCTGCTCTGCGGTGTTGCCTTGCGATGACGTATGGTGATTGTTTACTCAATTGGCTTACACCATCACCCAATTACAATTTTGATAATGGATCCTCAAGTATAAACATAAGGTGCACGTCGGAAAAGGAAGTGACACAGAGGAAGCTGGCAAAGAATCTTCGTAGTGATCCCATGGGGGACACCCAGGTATTCTGGACACTTATCATCAGGAATGGAGAATTGGAATTCTATTCTGATTGTATTATTCAGTGCATCAACGAGGTTCCTGAAGCATAAAATGATCAAAGGTGAAGATTATGAACAAGGCCCCAAACCCCCTAAATTTGAAGGAGAAGAGAGCGGGTGAGAAATTTAAGTGATGTACATAAAAGCTACGAACAAGGATTTTACGAACGTAGGCGATAAATTGACGATACTAACGTTAACAGTGGCCAAGAGGATTGGGACCCTTGGTTCCTTAAAATTACCACGTTGCCCTTTTATTCTAATGACTTTTCTAGGACGATGTCGTAGAGCTGCTTGAAGTCAAATCAGCTGGCCTCATTAATTTGGGTCCATTCTTTCAGAAAACAACCCATCATTTGGACCAATGGAAGAGTTGGGGCAAATCACAACACAAATAATTTTTGAAACTAGTGAGAATTTGTTCAAACTTTCCCATCGTTGCCGTGGGTACGGATTCTATGTTTAGTGTTTTCTAATTAAAGATCTAAACTAAGAGGGTGCTTGGTAAGTTTATTTTAATAGTTTATAAGATCATATAAATTATAAAATATTTTTAAAATTTATAAATTTATATATTTTATTTCTATAATAAATTAAGTATTTGGATAGATTGTTTTATGAGATTTGTTGAAATTTATAATTATAAAATTGTAATTTTAACAATGATAAAAATAAATTGAACATCATTATTATAATGAGATTGAATATTTTTATGTTATTTTTAATATATAATTTATAAGATATTAAATAATAAATTGAAAAAATTTAATTTAGTTTTTAGGAGTTTAAAAATTTTAAACATTGGGAGTTTATAAATTTTTTTATTAAAAAAATTTATCAAATATTTTAAAAAATTTATAAAATTCTTAACTCTGTGTCAATCTACGCATAGCTACTTCTTAAGCCCATCATAAAGATGAAGCCACCAGTTTAATGGGAAGGATAAAAGGAGTTTAAGAGGCAAATGATGCAAGAGTAGGAAGCTTGTGGAAGCAGATCTCATACTTTTTCAGTGTATTTATACAATGTGAAATAATTCAAATGTTCCAAAAAATAGCATACCAAGAACAAACATTATGTAGTATGTAGATGCATTTATTATAAAGTTTGCAAAATTGGTTTTTTTGTATGGTAAGGTATGTATATAAAGCTTGTAAACAGAAATCTATTAATTCACACCCAAAACTTCTGTGAGAATTAGTGTATAAACTCTCAAAACTTACGGGCACCCAAATGTTCGTCCAAAAACGAAAAATATTTTAAATCTAAAATTTAAATATTAATTTCTTGGTTAGAATATTTTAATTGTATAATAAATTTTGATGAGATGATAAGTGATAAAAAAATGCAAAATGTTAGATAATATTTTAAAATATTCAAAATATTTATTAGAATATTTGATTTGTTAGAAAGATATCTTGTTACCTAAAAATAAATTTAATAATATTTTTTTTCTTAATTAAAAAAGTTTTTTCATGTTCCGTCTACGCTATTATTGACTTTCAATTTTTTTTTATCTACCTTTATTACTATTTGTTACTAATGCTCACTATTTGTCTATTACTATTCTAACACAATTTTTGTTACTATTGTCTACTTGTTGTTTGCTACTTTAATCATAACCACTATCTATCATAAATTCTATAAGTTTTTGTATAGCTTATTATACAACCATAATTTTCTGGTATTGTCCTTGTGGGCGTAATTTATAGTATTATTTACATTGTGACTATCTTCTCTTACCTTCTAGTGGTTTCTCGTGGTGTTGTTAACTCTTTTGGCTATCTGTCCTGATATTGTCTACCTTTATAGTTGTCTATTTGGTATTGTGATTATTTTCTAGTGTTGCCTATTAAATAATTATCTTTTTTGTGTTGCCTACTAAATAATTATCTTTTAGTATTTCTTATCTAGTGGCTTATTATCTGATATTACCTATCTTAACGGTTCTACTATTTATTAGCTATTTGGTTATTATACTAAATATTTTGACCACGCGTAAGGGGAATATTAAAGAACATTTTAAAATATTCAAAATATTTATTAGAATATTTGATTTGATTAAATATATGTTAAAATATTTTTTATTTTTTGTATGGTTTTACTTGTCTTACTATAAATGGAGGCAATTATTGATTAATGAAATATATAACAATTTCTCTTATTTTCTCTTAACACAAACAAACAACCATAGCAAATGCATTTTTCGATATTTACTTTAACAAATTTTTATTTGATATATTAGAAGTAAAGGTAATTTGAAAGAAATACACAAGATTGAAGTGGTTTTTTTTTTTAAAATTAATTCTTTATTAAAAAATTGATCCAAAAGTTGTAGGGTTTTTTATTTTTTTATTCTGTTTTTTTATATAATTTAACAAATTACCCCGTTTACGGGGAGTTTGGCAAATTAACCCATCTCGCCGTTTTAAACGGCGAGATGACATCATCTGACGTCATCTCGCCGTTTAAAACGGCGAGATACACTTTTTTCAAAATAAATAAAAATATTTCGTATTTCTGCCAGTATAATGGAAGAAATACGAATGACGTCATCTCGCAGTTTCAAACGGCGAGATGACGTCATAATATCTTATAATAAATTAATATAAATTATTATATATTTTTTAAATAAGAAAATTTATTTAAATAAAAGAATTTTATTTCAATAAATTGAGTTTTAAATTATAATCTCATATAATACTTGTTGAGTTTTTTATGTTTAGACATTCACATTACAATAATAATTAATTGAAATTTAAATTATAATGAATTTATTTAAAAGGAAAATTTTATTTAAATAATAGCTTAAAAGAACGTTCTAAACTGCGAGATACACTTTTTTCAAAATAAATAAATAATATTTTGTATTTCTGCCAGTATAATGGAAGAAATACGAATGACGTCATCTCGCAGTTTCAAACGGCGAGATGACGTAATAACATCTTATAATAAATTAATATAAATTATTATATATTTTTTAAATAAGAAAATTTATTTAAATAAAAGAATTTTATTTCAATAAATTGAGTTTTAAATTATAATCTCATATAATACTTGTTGAGTTTTTTATGTTTAGACATTTACATTACAATAATAATTAATTGAAATTTAAATTATAATGAATTTATTTAAAAGAAAAATTTTATTTAAATAATAGTTTAAAAGATGTGTGTTATAACTTTTAAATGAAATTACATAATTAAATTATAATAAAATCAATATAAATGCCAATAAAATTGAAAATTTTGAATACATACAAGAGATAATATTAAATACTACACGTCATCCTCATCCTCATCCCTCAAATGACCACCGGTGCCACAATGTGTTGGTCGTCTGGCACGATGTCCTCTTCGTGGTATTGGATCTCCTTGAGGATGGTGCAAAGTATGAGGTTGTTGAGCTTCCATACTTATAGAGTCCTGCTGAAATGACACTGGGGATCCACGGTATTGCCAAGGCTGCTCTTGTGAAGTGTACGCATGAAGGGGGGTGTAAGGAGACTCTGAAAATACCGTGTATGGAGAATCGGCCTGTGGTGTATATGGAGAGTGGATGCTCTGATGTAGTGGTTGAGGTACATATACATCTGCCGAATCTATAGTGCTAGGACCTGGTACCTCATGCTGATATGATGCGCCAGGAATTGATACATCGTGGTGATAGGGTGTGCTACGTCCGGGAGTGGGATGTGCAGACGCAATGTCATCCATCTGGTAGTATGGTGGAAAATCTCGCTGGACTCGCTGTTGTGATAGTTGCTCGACACTATCGACAATCTGCTGATTATATCCACCAGAACGTAGTTGTTGCATCTGCTGTGCCTGCAATCAACAATTTACATATTGCTGAATAATATACAAAGAGACATTCACACACACACACATATGTATATACGCAAATATAAAAGCGTACCACGTGCGGGAAATAAGTGATGTGGCCAGGCTGATATCCAGTATGTACAAATACATGCCCAGGAGTGATAAATTGGCGCGTAACTCGACGGTACCACTCCAAATAGTCTCGTGACACCCGTGTATCTGGAAAGATGGGGCCCCTTATGATATGATCATCACTAGCCCATTCTTGAATGTATGCAGCGTGGTGATGAGCCCAATTAGTTCCTGAACGCCCGCGCCTATGCTCGTTATGTAGTGCATCCTGAGCCCGTGGTGGATCATTAGGAATGCCTTGTGGCATTCCGAATTGCCTCAATACCCGATCAATACGGTGCATCTCAATAATCTCATAGCAGATTAGTGGACCACAGAACGTCCACAGTTGTCGGCCACAATGGTTGGGTAGCATCTCATACGCATCGTCAGGGTAAGGCCGCCATTGAAACTGAAATGAAACATGTAATATTATATGAAACTGGTTGTATACAAGATGCAATATATATGGTGTAGTATTTGGTATCCATATTTAACGAGGACAAATGTTACTTGTACCTGAGACTCTGCCTCTCCGTCTAATGTATCACGTATCATGCGAATAGAGTGAGATGCATTTGATGTGTTACTCCTCCTTGACTTGGTCCAGCTATATACATGTGAAAATCATTAAGAAAACAAAACATAACAGTTGCACAATAGCATAACAAGACATGTTATTTTATGAGACATACCGTGCTCCGAAAGGTGCAGCTGGTAATTGCACGTCCCCAAGTACAGTGAGTGGACCAGTGTAAAGGCCACGATCACGGGTCTGTGGGCCCAATCCCGGGATTCTAATCCAGGTCCATATCTGTAAAAGTTCTAGTGGACCAGCAATCGTCTGCCTACCTCGCATACATGCGGAGCACAACTCTCGATATAAATATGCCAATGCCGCACTCCCCCAACTATATGGTTGAGTCCTACTCACATCCTCTAACATACGAAGGTATAATAGCTTAACTCGATCCCCAGATGAATCAGGAAAAATTCTGCATCCCAATAACAATAGCACGTAACAGCGAGTGTATCGAGCCACGTCATCCTCTGTACTATCAACAGTCAGGGTCCGGTATCGAACCTCCCGAAGTAAGACTGAAAGGGGTATAGTAGCACCACTGAATACATCTGTGGAGGGTGCAAATCCCAAATACTCCAAACAATACTCTTGCCAAACACTTATGGCCCAACGCTCGTCAACCCCTGTAATTGGGGCACCCGCCACTGGGAGTTGCCATATCAACGCTACATCTTCTAATGTAATGGTAGCCTCACCAGTCATAAGATGAAAGGTGTGAGTCTCGCGGCGCCACCTCTCAACTATTGCTGTGATCAGATGCCAATCAAGTGCCACATGTCCACACCTATACACTCCATAGAAACCTAGTCGATGTAGTAAAATAACGACCCGATCATCAAAATCAGGAATCCTAGCTAGTGCCCTGGTTTGATGTCGTGGTCGAAGTGTAGTGTCTATATCCCCTAACCACACAGCCTCCGACCTATGGTTATGCTGTAGGTATAGCAAACTCGGATCAAATGGGCCCGGATTAGCTCTCATAGCCATGGTAAAAAAGTCCTGTATGACAAACTATGCATTAATTAAACACCAAATTAACAATATATACATAAACATGAAAACTAACATTTACAAGCATATGAAATATGTAATCACAAAACTTGAAAAAATAACATTCACACATAATATTTTTATGTATACAAATATAACTACACAGGCACGGAACTACTTCCGTGTTTAGTTGTGAAAAATATAAAATTTACAAAAACATGTGAAGCTAACGAGGACGACTGGAGGATGAAGGCATGTCTAAATCTTGCAATCGACGTTGGGCTTGTTGCCGCGATTGCTGTCGAGCTCGATATTGTGGCCAGTCCATCTCATTTGGTATTCGACTCGACGGAGCCCTCCCAACCTTACGAATTATACGCCTGTGAGGGTTGTGGACCAACTCGAATGGTGGATCATCCCAATAATCCTCGGCCCAAACAGGATTGAATCTCCCTTCATATGTGTGCACATAACTACCAATGGAAAAGTATGGCATCACTAGCTGTTTAGGATTAACACCATATTTTCTACTAATAGCTATTGCGTGTGAGCATGGAATTCCGCGTAATAACCACTTCTTGCATGTGCAATCCCTACTGCATAGTTCCACAGCGTGTGCATTTCCTCCACCTCTTCCCGGATCCTGTGCAGTGATCACTCGTCCCGACTGTGCATTTCGATCATATAGTTGCACTAAATGCCGGATAGATTTGCGCTCTGCCCTTACATACGTCTTTGCAGGCCAAGCGGGCCACTCATCCCCTCCTGCCATCTTAACTTCACCCTCCATTAATCTTTGCCTGAATTTAGCAACGGCCCGATCAAATGTCATTTGCACAATCGAACATATTGGCAACCGCCGCATTCCCTTCATTACCCCATTAATACTTTCTGATATGTTAGTTGTCAGTACACCATGTCTCCAACCTCCATCAAAGGATAGAGCCCATTTCTCTTTATCAATTGCTTCTAAGTAGTTGTAGACCTCCAAGTTAATCTGCTTTATATGATCTAAAGTTTGAAGAAATTTTTTCTCCTGATTCTCAGCACCTGCTCTCCAGCATTGATCACGCAAGTGTCGAGATTTGAAAGCTTTTAAAATATTTGCACACAAATGTCGAAGACAAAATCAGTGTTGTCCTCTTGGGGCTTTGAAAACATCGATGTTCTCGACGGCAGAAAGAAGCCCAGGATGTCTATCGGATACAAGACAATTATATGCTCTGCCACAGATAATATGTCGCTCCAACATCTGCAAAAACCAACCCCATGATTCTGTGTTTTCTTCATCTACTAAGGCATAAGCAAGAGGTAACACTTGCTGATTGGCATCAATAGTAACTGCAATCAATAACTTATGGCGATACTTCGTGTATAGGTGCGTGCCATCTACACTAATTACCGGCCTGCAATGCTGGTATCCATCAATGCAAGGTTTGAAAGCCCAAAATATATAACATAGCATCATCCTATTTGGCACCCCAGTCCCAATGTGTCTCCACTCAACAATAGTGCCTGGATTCCATTTTTGTAGTGCTTTCATGTAGGCAGGCAACTTATTCACTGAGTCTTCCCATGTGCCGTACACATTCTCAATGGCTCGTTTCAAACTGTACCATGCCTTTGCATAATTTATCTCATAACCGTACCGATCTTTGACAAGCTGCACAATATTTTTTATCTCAATAGTAGGGTTTTCACGAACTAACCCTACGAGAATTGCTGCAATCATGTTTTTATCCAAATTTGTGTGATCCATCCTTAGGTCCCTTGGGAGACAAGTGTGGGCTGAGCCGTATCTAGTTATCTTCCACAATCCCATTTTCTGCCTTAAAGAAGCCCTAAGGTGCCACTCACAAGGCATATCAACTGTAGTATGTCTACATTTAACCTTCCACAAACTGGGCGTACTCTTTACCACACGGTACTCTCGCTTTGCATGTCTCACGGAATAATCCTTCACAGCTGCTTGGACATGACCTTTGCTCTTAAACACCATGTCCAAATGAAGCTCTCCTTTGTGCTCGTCATAATACGTGCTCCATCTACCACTTGGATTTTCAACACTGTCAGCTGTAATTTCTGGCTCTGCCAGTGAGAAGAAGGGTACAGACGGATATAATGGCACCATCGGTTGTTCTGTCCCATGTTCAGGTATAGTTGAAGAGTGCATTGGCATGGTGCTTGCTCGCCCTAGCACACGTCTATGGTATGCATTGGCTGATGGGTCGGCATCTGATGCTGTTGATACCCGCTGCATCGAATTGATATCGACTGCATCCTCATCTTCTTCATCCTCATCATCTCCCTCATCTCCATAATCTCTATCATTGATGTCAGATGTTGATCGGTATACATGTTGCTCATGGGCATCACAAAGCATCTCTCCTGCATTATCCATATCAACCCTACCTCCATATTCTGATTCAAAATGTGATGCATGTGTGTTAAGATCAGGTAACATGTCACACTCCTGATTTACGACATGAGTCAACGCTTCAGTGACCAAGGGCACACTACTATTCTGTCGAGTTCCAAAAAATGATCGGTGGGAGGTTGGACCTGTTTCTCTCTCCACACGTGGCACAATATACTGATTGTGACAGTCTCTCCGTTCTATTTCGATGTAGAGATCTAAATACATGACTTGATTGATCGGATTAAACAAGAATTGCAAATTTACGTCATTCTCAATCCCTAGTAGGACCACATTATGTCCCCCAAATGCATCTCTTAACACAAATTTTGTTTTCAAATGAATGACATAATGATTTCGATCCACTCCAGTCAAATCATACACCATCGTCTCCAATTCAACAAAAGTCGTACTGCGACGTATGCTTTGCAAATAAATAACGAGGCCCAATGTCGTAACTTATGTCGTTTGAATTTTGCACAATAGAACCCCCCCAATACAGCACAATTTGAATATCACCCTCAAATGTCATATCTTCAAAACAAACAGAACACATGCATGATACAATTAAATATAAGCGTCACATCTATAATATGACATATACAAATATAGTAAATATAAGCATCACAACTATAATAAGAATTTAACGTATTTTAAGTAAATGTTTTCATATGTATTCGTATTACTTGACCCGAAATACGCGTATCTCGCAGTTCGAAACGGCGAGATAGAGTCTGATGGCATAGCTCGCGAGGCCCAACTTCCAACGTCTAATTTATTTTTTGATGGCGAGATGATGTCATAATATATTATAATAAATTAATATAAAACAAATTATGTAATATTGTGTAATAATTTTAAAATAAGAAATAAATTATTTAAAATAGTGAAATGACGTTATATAATAAATTATAATAATTTTAAATTATTCTATTTTTGTTTAAAATAAGGCCGTTCATTTAACTAAAAGAAGTTTGTTTCAATAAATCGAGTTTTAAATTATAATCTTGTATAATACTTTTTGAGTGTTTTATGTTTAGATATTTACGTTTTAAGGAAGTTGTGCCTCGTGAGCTGTGCCATCAAACTCAGCCAATTAGACTCTACCTCGCCGTCTAATATTCTTAGATTTTATGTATTAAATATTTAAGTACACAATTTTTATTCATCTAATATTCTTATAAAATTTTCAAATTTATTTAATTGTCTCTATTTACACTATAATTAATAGCTAGGAAATATTAGCAACTAATGACAAACTACAGCTTATCCCACAACACAAGAATTTTATTTTAAACCTAAATATAACAAAATATGAACACTCACCTCAGAAATCAATTCTGATAATACGCCTTGTTTGTTTTCACAAATTTTAACTGGAGTTTCCTGTAATATAAAAACACATTTGTTACTAATTAAGACTGAAAAATTAAAACACTCAAATTGAAAAACAAATTGTAAAAATTAAGGCTAAAAAATCAAAAAACTCAAACTTAAAATAGACTTGTTCGGTCAACCTTCAACAAAAATCCGTCGAGTCGGCCAACCTTCAACAAAAATCTGTCGGGAGTCAACCCGTTCGGAACGATGAATAGCGATCGGCGTGCTTGAATTGCAACCCGCCGTTTGAACAAAAATCTGCCGGGAACAGCGATCGAGCGTGTTTGCGGGGAATGGAAGAATTTGCCGGCAAAGAGAAACGATGAACAGCGATCGAATTGGTGTTGAAGATGATGAATTCGCCGGGGAGTGGAAGAATTCGCCGGGGAGTGTTTGCGGGGAAGAAGGTGATGAACAGCGATCGAGCTTGTGCCGAGGTAGCCAGAGTTATCTCGCCGTTTCAAACGGCGAGAATGTTGACGTGGACCAATCAGACGCTATCTCGCCGTTTCAAACGGCGAGATATACCTCGGAACTAATGCCTCGTGGATCGGTCCATCGCCGTTTCAAACGGCGAGACTCGGGACGTGGACCAATCAGAGACTATCTCGCCGTTTGAAACGGCGAGATATACCTCGGAACTAACGCCTCGTGGATCGGTCCATCAGTCTCTATTTCGAGACACGTGAGCTGGGCGGCCCAATCAGAGGCTATCTCGCCGTTTCAAACGGCGAGACTAGTGAGCTGGCCCAATCAGACGCTTTCTCGCCGTTCAAAACGGCGCGATACGAATACGGTGTATTTCGAGACAGTTAATACGAATACAAACGAAACATTATACTGGCAGAAATACGAATATCTCGCCGTTTAGAACGGCGAGATGACGTCAACATTCTCGCCGTTTGAAACGGCGAGATAACTCTGGCTACCTCGGCACACGCTCGATCGCTGTTCATCACCTTCTTCCCCGCAAACACTCCCCGGCGAATTCTTCCACTCCCCGGCGAATTCATCGTCTTCAACACCAATTCGATCGCTGTTCATCGTTTCTCTTTGCCGGCAAATTCTTCCATTCCCCGCAAACACGCTCGATCGCTGTTCCCGGCAGATTTTTGTTCAAACGGCGGGTTGCAATTCAAGCACGCCGATCGCTATTCATCGTTCCGAACGGGTTGACTCCCGACAGATTTTTGTTGAAGGTTGGCCGACTCGACGGATTTTTGTTGAAGGTTGACCGAACAAGTCTATTTTAAGTTTGAGTTTTTTGATTTTTTAGCCTTAATTTTTACAATTTGTTTTTCAATTTGAGTGTTTTAATTTTTCAGTCTTAATTAGTAACAAATGTGTTTTTATATTGCAGGAAACTCCAGTTAAAATTTGTGAAAACAAACAAGGCGTATTATCAGAATTGATTTCTGAGGTGAGTGTTCATATTTTGTTATATTTAGGTTTAAAATAAAATTCTTGTGTTGTGGGATAAGCTGTAGTTTGTCATTAGTTGCTAATATTTCCTAACTATTAATTATAGTGTAAATAGAGACAATGAAATAAATTTGAAAATTTTATAAGAATATTAGATGAATAAAAATTGTGTACTTAAATATTTAATACATAAAATCTAAGAATATTAGACGGCGAGGTAGAGTCTAATTGGCTGAGTTTGATGGCACAGCTCACGAGGCACAACTTCCTTAAAACGTAAATATCTAAACATAAAACACTCAAAAAGTATTATACAAGATTATAATTTAAAACTCGATTTATTGAAACAAACTTCTTTTAGTTAAATGAACGGCCTTATTTTAAACAAAAATAGAATAATTTAAAATTAGTATAATTTATTATATAACGTCATTTCACTATTTTAAATAATTTATTTCTTATTTTAAAATTATTACACAATATTACATAATTTATTTTATATTAATTTATTATAATATATTATGACATCTCGCCATCAAAAAATAAATTAGACGTTGGAAGTTGGGCCTCGTGAGCTATGCCATCAGACTCTATCTCGCCGTTTCGAACGGCGAGATACGCGTATTTCGGGTCAAGTAATACGAATACATATGAAAATATTTACTTAAAATACGTTAAATTCTTATTATAGTTGTGATGCTTATATTTACTATATTTGTATATGTCATATTATAGATGTGACGCTTATATTTAATTGTATCATGCATGTGTTCTGTTTGTTTTGAAGATATGACATTTGAGGGTGATATTCAAATTGTGCTGTATTGGGGGGGTTCTATTGTGCAAAATTCAAACGACATAAGTTACGACATTGGGCCTCGTTATTTGCAAAGCATACGTCGCAGTACGACTTTTGTTGAATTGGAGACGATGGTGTATGATTTGACTGGAGTGGATCGAAATCATTATGTCATTCATTTGAAAACAAAATTTGTGTTAAGAGATGCATTTGGGGGACATAATGTGGTCCTACTAGGGATTGAGAATGACGTAAATTTGCAATTCTTGTTTAATCCGATCAATCAAGTCATGTATTTAGATCTCTACATCGAAATAGAACGGAGAGACTGTCACAATCAGTATATTGTGCCACGTGTGGAGAGAGAAACAGGTCCAACCTCCCACCGATCATTCTTTGGAACTCGACAGAATAGTAGTGTGCCCTTGGTCACTGAAGCGTTGACTCATGTCGTAAATCAGGAGTGTGACATGTTACCTGATCTTAACACACATGCATCACATTTTGAATCAGAATATGGAGGTAGGGTTGATATGGATAATGCAGGAGAGATGCTTTGTGATGCTCATGAGCAACATGTATACCGATCAACATCTGACATCAATGATAGAGATTATGGAGATGAGGGAGATGATGAGGATGAAGAAGATGAGGATGCAGTCGATATCAATTCGATGCAGCGGGTATCAATAGCATCAGATGCCGACCCATCAGCCAACGCATACCATAGACGTGTGCTAGGGCGAGCAAGCACCATGCCAATGCACTCTTCAACTATACCTGAACATGGGACAGAACAACCGATGGTGCCATTATATCCGTCTGTACCCTTCTTCTCACTGGCAGAGCCAGAAATTACAGCTGACAGTGTTGAAAATCCAAGTGGTAGATGGAGCACGTATTATGGCGAGCACAAAGGAGAGCTTCATTTGGACATGGTGTTTAAGAGCAAAGGTCATGTCCAAGCAGCTGTGAAGGATTATTCCGTGAGACATGCAAAGCGAGAGTACCGTGTGGTGAAGAGTACGCCCAGTTTGTGGAAGGTTAAATGTAGACATACTACAGTTGATATGCCTTGTGAGTGGCACCTTAGGGCTTCTTTAAGGCAGAAAATGGGATTGTGGAAGATAACTAGATACGGCTCAGCCCACACTTGTCTCCCAGGGGACCTAAGGATGGATCACACAAATTTGGATAAAAACATGATTGCAGCAATTCTCGTAGGGTTAGTTCGTGAAAACCCTACTATTGAGATAAAAAATATTGTGCAGCTTGTCAAAGATCGGTACGGTTATGAGATAAATTATGCAAAGGCATGGTACAGTTTGAAACGAGCCATTGAGAATGTGTACGGCACATGGGAAGACTCAGTGAATAAGTTGCCTGCCTACATGAAAGCACTACAAAAATGGAATCAGGCACTATTGTTGAGTGGAGACACATTGGGACTGGGGTGCCAAATAGGATGATGCTATGTTATTTATTTTGGGCTTTCAAACCTTGCATTGATGGATACCAGCATTGCAGGCCGGTAATTAGTGTAGATGGCACGCACCTATACACAAAGTATCGCCATAAGTTATTGATTGCAGTTACTATTGATGCCAATCAGCAAGTGTTACCTCTTGCTTATGCCTTAGTAGATGAAGAAAACACAGAATCATGGGGTTGGTTTTTGCAGATGTTGGAGCGACATATTATCTGTGGCAGAGCATATAATTGTCTTGTATCCGATAGACATCCTGGGCTTCTTTCTGCCGTCGAGAACATCGATGTTTTCAAAGCCCCAAGAGGACAACACCGATTTTGTCTTCGACATTTGTGTGCAAATATTTTAAAAGCTTTCAAATCTCGACACTTGCGTGATCAATGCTGGAGAGCAGGTGCTGAGAATCAGGAGAAAAAATTTCTTCAAACTTTAGATCATATAAAGCAGATTAACTTGGAGGTCTACAACTACTTGGAAGCAATTGATAAAGAGAAATGGGCTCTATCCTTTGATGGAGGTTGGAGACATGGTGTACTGACAACTAACATATCAGAAAGTATTAATGGGGTAATGAAGGGAATACGGCGGTTGCCAATATGTTCGATTGTGCAAATGACATTTGATCGGGCCGTTGCTAAATTCAGGCAAAGATTAATGGAGGGTGAAGTTAAGATGGCAGGAGGGGATGAGTGGCCCGCTTGGCCTGCAAAGACGTATGTAAGGGCAGAGCGCAAATCTATCCGGCATTTAGTGCAACTATATGATCGAAATGCACAGTCGGGACGAGTGATCACTGCACAGGATCCGGGAAGAGGAGGAGGAAATGCACACGCTGTGGAACTATGCAGTAGGGATTGCACATGCAAGAAGTGGTTATTACGCGGAATTCCATGCTCACACGCAATAGCTATTAGTAGAAAATATGGTGTTAATCCTAAACAGCTAGTGATGCCATACTTTTCCATTGGTAGTTATGTGCACACATATGAAGGGAGATTCAATCCTGTTTGGGCCGAGGATTATTGGGATGATCCACCATTCGAGTTGATCCACAACCCTCACAGGCGTATAATTCGTAAGGTTGGGAGGGCTCCGTCGAGTCGAATACCAAATGAGATGGACTGGCCACAATATCGAGCTCGACAGCAATCGCGGCAACAAGCCCAACGTCGATTGCAAGATTTAGACATGCCTTCATCCTCCAGTCGTCCTCGTTAGCTTCACATGTTTCTGTAAATTTTATATTTTTCACAACTAAACACGGAAGTAGTTCCGTGCCTGTGTAGTTATATTTGTATACATAAAAATATTATGTGTGAATGTTATTTTTTCAAGTTTTGTGATTACATATTTCATATGCTTGTAAATGTTAGTTTTCATGTTTATGTATATATTGTTAATTTGGTGTTTAATTAATGCATAGTTTGTCATACAGGACTTTTTTACCATGGCTATGAGAGCTAATCCGGGCCCATTTGATCCGAGTTTGCTATACCTACAGCATAACCATAGGTCGGAGGCTGTGTGGTTAGGGGACATAGACACTACACTTCGACCACGACATCAAACCAGGGCACTAGCTAGGATTCCTGATTTTGATGATCGGGTCGTTATTTTACTACATCGACTAGGTTTCTATGGAGTGTATAGGTGTGGACATGTGGCACTTGATTGGCATCTGATCACAGCAATAGTTGAGAGGTGGCGCCGCGAGACTCACACCTTTCATCTTATGACTGGTGAGGCTACCATTACATTAGAAGATGTAGCGTTGATATGGCAACTCCCAGTGGCGGGTGCCCCAATTACAGGGGTTGACGAGCGTTGGGCCATAAGTGTTTGGCAAGAGTATTGTTTGGAGTATTTGGGATTTGCACCCTCCACAGATGTATTCAGTGGTGCTACTATACCCCTTTCAGTCTTACTTCGGGAGGTTCGATACCGGACCCTGACTGTTGATAGTACAGAGGATGACGTGGCTCGATACACTCGCTGTTACGTGCTATTGTTATTGGGATGCAGAATTTTTCCTGATTCATCTGGGGATCGAGTTAAGCTATTATACCTTCGTATGTTAGAGGATGTGAGTAGGACTCAACCATATAGTTGGGGGAGTGCGGCATTGGCATATTTATATCGAGAGTTGTGCTCCGCATGTATGCGAGGTAGGCAGACGATTGCTGGTCCACTAGAACTTTTACAGATATGGACCTGGATTAGAATCCCGGGATTGGGCCCACAGACCCGTGATCGTGGCCTTTACACTGGTCCACTCACTGTACTTGGGGACGTGCAATTACCAGCTGCACCTTTCGGAGCACGGTATGTCTCATAAAATAACATGTCTTGTTATGCTATTGTGCAACTGTTATGTTTTGTTTTCTTAATGATTTTCACATGTATATAGCTGGACCAAGTCAAGGAGGAGTAACACATCAAATGCATCTCACTCTATTCGCATGATACGTGATACATTAGACGGAGAGGCAGAGTCTCAGGTACAAGTAACATTTGTCCTCGTTAAATATGGATACCAAATACTACACCATATATATTGCATCTTGTATACAACCAGTTTCATATAATATTACATGTTTCATTTCAGTTTCAATGGCGGCCTTACCCTGACGATGCGTATGAGATGCTACCCAACCATTGTGGCCGACAACTGTGGACGTTCTGTGGTCCACTAATCTGCTATGAGATTATTGAGATGCACCGTATTGATCGGGTATTGAGGCAATTCGGAATGCCACAAGGCATTCCTAATGATCCACCACGGGCTCAGGATGCATTACATAACGAGCATAGGCGCGGGCGTTCAGGAACTAATTGGGCTCATCACCACGCTGCATACATTCAAGAATGGGCTAGTGATGATCATATCATAAGGGGCCCCATCTTTCCAGATACACGGGTGTCACGAGACTATTTGGAGTGGTACCGTCGAGTTACGCGCCAATTTATCACTCCTGGGCATGTATTTGTACATACTGGATATCAGCCTGGCCACATCACTTATTTCCCGCACGTGGTACGCTTTTATATTTGCGTATATACATATGTGTGTGTGTGAATGTCTCTTTGTATATTATTCAGCAATATGTAAATTGTTGATTGCAGGCACAGCAGATGCAACAACTACGTTCTGGTGGATATAATCAGCAGATTATCGATAGTGTCGAGCAACTATCACAACAACGAGTCCAGCGAGATTTTCCACCATACTACCAGATGGATGACATTGCGTCTGCACATCCCACTCCCGGACGTAGCACACCCTATCACCACGATGTATCAATTCCTGGCGCATCATATCAGCATGAGGTACCAGGTCCTAGCACTATAGATTCGGCAGATGTATATGTACCTCAACCACTACATCAGAGCATCCACTCTCCATATACACCACAGGCCGATTCTCCATACACGGTATTTTCAGAGTCTCCTTACACCCCCCTTCATGCGTACACTTCACAAGAGCAGCCTTGGCAATACCGTGGATCCCCAGTGTCATTTCAGCAGGACTCTATAAGTATGGAAGCTCAACAACCTCATACTTTGCACCATCCTCAAGGAGATCCAATACCACGAAGAGGACATCGTGCCAGACGACCAACACACTGTGGCACCGGTGGTCATTTGAGGGATGAGGATGAGGATGACGTGTAGTATTTAATATTATCTCTTATATGTATTCAAAATTTTCAATTTTATTGGCATTTATATTGATTTTATTATAATTTAATTATGTAATTTCATTTAAAAGTTATAACACACATCTTTTAAGCTATTATTTAAATAAAATTTTTCTTTTAAATAAATTCATTATAATTTAAATTTCAATTAATTATTATTGTAATGTAAATGTCTAAACATAAAAAACTCAACAAGTATTATATGAGATTATAATTTAAAACTCAATTTATTGAAATAAAATTCTTTTATTTAAATAAATTTTCTTATTTAAAAAATATATAATAATTTATATTAATTTATTATAAGATGTTATGACGTCATCTCGCCGTTTGAAACTGCGAGATGACGTCATTCGTATTTCTTCCATTATACTGGCAGAAATACAAAATATTATTTATTTATTTTGAAAAAAGTGTATCTCGCAGTTTAGAACGTTCTTTTAAGCTATTATTTAAATAAAATTTTCCTTTTAAATAAATTCATTATAATTTAAATTTCAATTAATTATTATTGTAATGTGAATGTCTAAACATAAAAAACTCAACAAGTATTATATGAGATTATAATTTAAAACTCAATTTATTGAAATAAAATTCTTTTATTTAAATAAATTTTCTTATTTAAAAAATATATAATAATTTATATTAATTTATTATAAGATATTATGACGTCATCTCGCCGTTTGAAACTGCGAGATGACGTCATTCGTATTTCTTCCATTATACTGGCAGAAATACGAAATATTTTTATTTATTTTGAAAAAAGTGTATCTCGCCGTTTTAAACGGCGAGATGACGTCAGATGATGTCATCTCGCCGTTTAAAACGGCGAGATGGGTTAATTTGCCAAACTCCCCGTAAACGGGGTAATTTGTTAAATTATATAAAAAAACAGAATAAAAAAATAAAAAACCCTTGTTAAAGTGTCAATAACATCAAAGATTAAACACCTGATGTCGTAAATTATTACATTGTGAAATTATAAATATTATCAGCTGTTTAAATTTTATGTTAAATTATTACATGATGAAAAACAAATAAATAATTGTTATTAAATATTAATTATGTACGACTCTTTATATTTGGTATGTATTTTTATAAATATGTTATTATTAAATTAGGATATTTTCACATATATTATTATCAAACTGTCCCCAGTTTTACTCTGAATTAATAATAAAATTAATATCACAATACGTAATAAATCTGGCACCAGTATATTAAATTTATAAAATTATATTATTTTAAATAATTACAATAAAATTATTTAATACTATAAAATTTTGACAAAATGTCAAATAATTAAATAAGAAAATATCAATAGAATTTGAAAAAAAAAAGAAAGAAAGTTTGAAAAAATATATAAATAAGCAAGTTACAAGGTGTGTAAATACCAAATAGTGCATAAATATTTCAAAAACAAAATGGTGATAGATTAAAAGCATTTAACAAATAATGCAAGCTGTAGAATAGAAATATAAATTATAGATCGGATAAAAAGAGAGAAAAGTGTTAAAAAATAGAAGTAATAACATAAAGATAATTATTTAAATTTATTTTCTAAAATCAAGATTTATTATTATTATAATAATATAGTATAGACAGACAAGAAAAATCTTTTTGTACTATTAAAAATTTTATAAATAATAATTTACTATTTTACATTATTACATTTACAAAAGTATTTTTGTGATAGCGAGCTATAAATATTAACAACATTAAATGTAAAAAAAATCACTTATTTTATATAAATGTATTACTTTTTTGTTTATGTTAAAATTTATCAATTCTTTTTAAATAACATTCCATTACAACAAAAAACTCAAAATATAAAAATCCAAAATCTATGATGGGTTATCTTAATAAAGTCCCCCATATGGGGGCTATTTCGTAAATTAATTAATTTATTTTGAATACAAAAATAAATAAATCCACCATGTTCTCCTTTTTTTAATCTGGTTAAAGCTAGCGAATCTTTATTTATTTAAAAAATAGTTTCTTGTTTTTCATATTTTAATTTTTTTAAATTTTAATTTCTCTTTTTTATTTTTATTTTTAAAATTAATTGTAAAGCAAGGAACCGAGATTCTGGCAAAGTGATTGCCGAAATCTTAGTTCTTTAAAGGGTGTAAGGCCATTTTTTTTAATAAAAAATTTAAAATAGATTTTCTTTTAAATTTTTTTTCTGGTCAAGGCCGATGTTATTTCGGATGTCCCTTCCATTGGGACGAACTTCCGAAGAAACGTCTCAACGACTTGGCAAATGGGAGTACACGACGACGGAATTGGGTCTGTAAAATTTGAGAAGGCGATCCTTTGCCGAAACCCAACTTGGGAGTAGAAATGACAAGTCTTGTACTCGTCACTGGCTTGTATTTGTCTTCTCTCGTCATCCACCCCTCATACTCCTCTCCTTCTCGCCTGCCTATTGGAGCACACCCTTTAGGTCAATTTCCTATGCTTTCTTTCTTTTTTCTCTCAATCACAGCACGGCGTTTTTTTTTTTCTTTTAATTACTCAATATGTGTCTGTGGTTGCAGATGAGAAGTATTATGAAGCGGAGCTGATCAAATGCAAAGATGGTTCGAAATCCTTCACCAAAGACCGTCTCAACGACAATTTCTGTGATTGCGCCGATGGCACCGATGAGCCCGGTAATTTACCAATTTTTTGTTTCTTTTGGTCATTTATAGTTAGCTTTATTTTGATAATTGATGTTGGAATTTCTTAGTTTGTTTAATTTATTGGGCTTGGGCGCTTTTAATATAACTCGAGTACTGAAGTTTAACATTCAATAGTGAGTTCTTGGAGGACCGAACTTATTGGCTATACAAGAGTGCAAAGAAATGTAAAATAAGTTGCTAAACGTGAAAACGTTATTCAATTTAGGGACTTGGCTGTGAAAATTCTTGGTTCTGTTGAATTAGCTGATGAAGCTTTGCAGTTTTAATTTCTAAGGGTTGTGAATCTTCATGTATTATTGAGTTCAAGTTGTAATAGAAGTGGGGATTACTAATATTTACTTGACCGGTTTTTTGTGATACTTCAATTTCACTTTTAAGTGATAAGATGAAGAGGTTAGAAAGAAGATAAAAATTGTAAATACTAGTTTTACATCCTAATCCCCTAACGTATACCAATTATATCCTATGCTCTAGTCTTGCTTTATATTAACTTTATAATTTTTGTTCAAGTTTTCTTTAGATTTATGATCTTGGAAAACGTGACCAAGCTTCACAACTTTTACTTTGTGTTTGATTATTAGCTGAGGTATGCTTTTGACATGACAACATGAAAAATTTGGCACTCCACTTATCAAAATCCTTTCTCCTGCAAGACCATGAGCCAAAGAAATAACCTTTTTAGGGACAAATTCAAAAGGAAGGAAGTGCTTACCACACCCCCCCCCCCCACCAAAAAAAAAAAAAAAAAAAAGAAAGAAAAAAACCTGCTATGAGAGTGACAATAAGAAAGCCAAAAATGGGGCAGAAATTCAGTTCATTGCTTGATTTTTTTTCCCAGCAGTCATGTCTTGGTTTTCCTTCAATCTGAAGTTCTTAATGGTTCTGTTTAGGAAGAAAATTTTATTAAGATATTATTTTGAGGCAGTCCTATGTTTTTCATCACATTTTGGCTCACAACTAACTATTTGTACCTCATTTTTATTTTGTTATTTATTCTAGTAATTTTCTTATCAGAATATAGTTAATTTTTCTAGTATCAGTGATGCATGAACTATTGAGGATCAAGAAAGTTTCAGCCTATATCCCAAGAGTGTTGATATTTGGTCCTTATGTCAGCACCTCACTTGAAAATTTCTATGATTCTGATAAGCGCTTACACTTGGGTAAATAAGCAAAAGAACAGAAGGTGTGTCTAATAAGTAATGTCTGAAGTAATACAGAACTAACTCTTTCGTAAAAACACAGAGAGGGATAGAGAGTTTTCTTAACAGAATATAGTTGATTTTTCTGGTATCAGTGATACATGAACAATTGAATATCATGAAAGTTTTCAGCCTATTCCCAAGAATGTTGGTGAGTACTTTGGCCCTTATGTCATCACCTCTTGAAAGTTTCTGTGATTTTATTAAGTGCTTACACTTGGATAAATAAACAAAAGAACGAAGGGGTGTGCCCAATAAGTGATGTCTGAAGGCTATGTAGAACTAACTATTTGTTTAAAGCAGAGAGAGAGAGAGCTGTATTCTTGTTGCTGAACATTTGATACCTTATAAAGCAAAAGATGCTTTATGATCTCAGATGACAATAAAATTTCTGATGGAATATGCTTTGTTTATTTACCATGCATTAGAAAATCTCGATTCATTTTAGTGAATCTTTGAAAGTCTTATGCTATTTAAATTTGTGGACCTTTATTTTTTGATTATGTAGGAACTTCTGCATGTCCCACTGGCAAATTCTACTGCAGAAATATGGGGAGTACACCAAGATTCTTGTTTCCTTCTCATGTTAACGATCACATTTGTGGTAATTGTAATTATGTAGATATTTATTACTTAAACTTCATTTTCACTGGATAAACTTGGCATAATGTCGGTTTACTTGCACAAGTGCATCTTAGGTAATCATGGATATGCTCTTACGGCAGTGGCCACACCCTTGAAAAATCACATAATAAGCCTTAACATATTTATCAATCATGTAAAACTTGTTTGTATATTGTTTCCTGGATCATCCATGCACTGGATGTTGCATGGACTTGCTGTTTTAAGTCTAAATGCTTTTCAATTTGACCAACGCCATTGTTGACGCTTCCATGACAGAATAAACCCAGGTGTCACTTTGATGATCCACTTTTCTGTTAAATTATCATTGTTTGCTTGGTTATCCACCTCTGTGGATTATTAAATTTTCAGCATAAGCTAATAAAATCTGAAAGAGAGAGTTTGACTTGCATCAACCTATTTACTTTTTACCAACTCATTTTTTTAAACATATCTTATTTACTTCTGGTAACTCGCATTCTTATAGATTGCTGTGATGGAAGCGATGAGTATGATGGAACTGTCATGTGTCCTAACACTTGTATCATGGGTGGGAATATTGGATATCAGAGAATAAATTATGACTCAGTAACAAGCAATGTGGATTCAATAAATTCAAGAAAAACAAAACCTGGGGTTAAGATGGAGGATACAACGCAGAAAGGTATTTCTTTGTCACTTAACTCGTTAAACTCTGAATTTCACCCTTCCATTCAAATAATTGTTATGCTCCTATTCCAGGTTTGAAGGCTTTGATCTTTCTCCAGGTGGGTTTTGTCATTATTGTTGTAGCTTTTTGGCTGTCACGCCGGCGCAAGTCCAGAAGAAGAAACTCGCGATGAGCAGTTTTCCATTGTAATATTTATTTGATCGTGGTTTGTTGCAGCATAGCTTTCTTTTGAAACTCACTCCTCCAGAACATTTTGAATTCACAGGTTTTGCGTACTCTTTCTAGTTACACATTATTTTTCCCATTAACTGAGTAAAACATGATATGGCCCTTTTCAGAGAATTGGCATCATGTTGGAGCTCCAAAACTTTTCGTGGTTGACTCCACAAATCACACTTATGTGTTTGAAAAATAGCATCTAGGAGTGAAGAAACCCTGTATCTCGCCATTGTGAATTGGAAATTTCATTTCTTTCTTTATGCCAAATTCTGTTAAAACTAGATTATTTTGGCGATGTTGAATAAATATATTACCGGCAAAGCTACGCAGTGAACCAGCAGTCAAGAAGCCAATTTAATACCATTTACTTTTTAGACTGTTAGAGAATATTAAAAAATATTTTATAATATTTGATTTGGTATCTTAGATATTTAGTTACTTTGTATAAGTTTGCCAATATTTTGTTTTCAAGTTTAGTTTTATATCAAAGTACTTCCTATTTTTGATTTGATTGCACTTGTTTCGATTCAAAGCATAACTTAGGACCATTTTTTATGATGACACAACAATGACTCCAGTTTTTAGGCTTTTTTCTCAATACGGTATCGAGTTCCTCGATGACGCCACCACGCGTGGTGGCCGTTGCCCCTTCCTTTCCAATAAAGAAAATAAAATCTTCCATCCAAATTGTGGGCCCATTGTACAAACAAGGCCTTTTTCGAGTCCCATCACCACCAGCCTCCATCGCAGCTGAAATTCTCCCACCCAACGCGGGAATCGACGCCTTCAAAGAAAAAAGTACGAGATGACAGAAGAATCCAAAAAAACCGAAGCCCTAAATCTGGCAATGGAAGTTGAGCTGGGCGAATTTTTTTATTTGTGCTGGAGTTATATTCTTCTATTTTGAAATATTTAATTTGATTTAATATTGTTTGTATTACAATTAAAGGGCATATTTGATTACTAATTTATAAATTAATTTATATCAAATTATTTTTCATTTTTGTTATGATTTTAGTAATCCGTACCCTTAATTAACGAATCACTATAATTATTCCTACAATTTCCTAACGGTTCTTTCTTTCCTAAAACTTGTTGCAACCCCGCCATTCCCTCTTAAAAAAATTATATGTTCCAAAATCAATCTCTCCCAAACACGCCGTTATCGTCCAAAATCAGTGAAACCTTAACCAAGCCCTTCGCCGGATGCGTCTTTCTGTCAAACCACCAGAAAGGCAGGCAAGGCCCCTTATGCCAGATTTGTCGAATACCTTCCTGTGCCGTTGAGCGCGCTTCTTCATTGCTTAAAGACTTTTTTGCGCCGCCGTGGAGCTGCGCACCTCTTGTTGTGCAAAATTGCGTCAGCCTTGTGCTGCATTTCGCCTTTATTGCTCATCAAACCCTAGCCACCCCACTATTTCGTTGGGCCTTTTTCAGTGCTATCCCCGCTCAACACCTTCTGTCTGCTGCCTAGACAAGTTTCCGCCGCCAGTAACTCCATCTTCTGTGCACTAATTTGTGCGCTCTGCTTCTCAGAATTCTGGCCAATTGTTGAATTCTGTTTTGGGCGATTTCCTTGTCAAAGTAATGGGCTAAAGTCCAACCTTTGTTTGGGCACGTGATTGTGGATCGGGAATTAAAAGAAACAACAAGGGCCTGAACCTGTAGAATATTTTGGGCTGATTTTTCAGTGGGTTGTTCAACAGAAATGTTTGAGGTCTTAAGTCTTAAGGTTGGTTTTGCTTTTGATTTTAGTTTTCTCACTTGGACTTGTTTCTCTGTTATTGAGCAATGCGCCAATCTTTACTTTAGGTTATTAATGATTTTCTTTTTCTGCACCACCTGTTAATTTTTTAGGGCTGAAAAAAAAATGGCTTTTCTAATAGTTTAGTAACTTCTTTGTTTGGTTGGCTTTAATTTTTTGTTGGTTTTCCGACTTATTCATTGCACGCTGATACTTATTTCTTATTAGTCTGCCAATTTTTGCTATGCCTGCCTCCTATTTGAAAATCAAAGCCTCTCCGAGTTCTTTCCAACCTAGTCACTAATGCCTCTGTCGGTCTGTTGACATTTCTACTGTTTAGCCTATACCTTATGAAATTGTGGAAGAATAAATAATGACAACTATGGTTTACTTTAGATGACCTTTCATCGACATTTGATGACTTGTGATTGTTGGCCTTGCAACTACTTCTATTTTAGAAATCAATGACTGCTTTGATTCTTTCATACACTTCTGTTATGGATAAAATTATAATTATTTTGCTTGGTGTGTCCGTCGCTTTACAATGATTATAAGTCTACACATATCATCAAGTTTAAAATATTTACAAGAATTTACCTTGTTCAACTTGAAAGTGTTAAAAAAATATTTTAAAATATTTAATTTAATTTGATATTATAATGTTACTTAGTATAAGTTATTTGGTTTACTAGTTTATAAAATTAATTTATATCAAATTATTTTTTATTTTTGATATGATTGTAATAATTCTTACTATAAATTAGAACTATTTTTAATTAATAAAACATAATAATTATTCCTCCAATTTCCTCATTAACGTCTTTGAGTTGAGTGAAATGGAAAAAAGGGGTGGGCTTAGTGTTCTTGGGCTTAAAAATGAAGTGACTGCTTCAAAAAAAAAAAAAAAAAAGGGCTGAAGTTTTGGGTCATTAGCATACTTATGGGCTTTGTATAATGTTTGGGTTAAGTGTATGTTTTGGTATTAGACTAAGAGGGTGGCTTATTTTTAAAAGTTTATAAGACAATATAACTTATAAGAGATTTAATTAAAGATAACAAAAATTCCTCCAATTTTCTTTCAACGTTGACATTGAAGAGTTGATGCCACTAAATATTGCCATTGGATGTGCAGTGCCCCTGTAGCTGGCTACTGGTAAATGAAAAACAGGTTCATTTTTTTTTTGTCTGATATTGCATCCTTGCATTCAGATGTATCATTAAATAACTTGGGCTAGTGGGGATGGAACATCTTCCTGGATCAACTGTTGCAAATTCTGTTCAGCAGATTGAAACGAAATGGAGATCTAATTAGTCACTCAAGAACTCAAGGAGTTGGCATGGCATAATATTGTGATAGAAGCAGCACATTATTTGTCTGTTTTGTAACATATATGTGGCTGGTCAATTTGTAGCTGAGGCTTGTGTCTTGTTCTATTTGGAAATACGGATATGAAGTTCATCCATAGTGGATGATACCACAGAATTTAAAAGAATCGTGTTTAAATTCTGCTGTCTATTGAACCTCAAGTTATGGATTGCGTGCACCTATAGCAGCTTTTATCCTTTCCATACTTTTTTAGTTTGTTCTTGTTGAAGAAAGACATGTTTGCAATTGGCATTGCAGTAATTGTGTTCCAAAACTTGAAGCTGGATTTTATTAGCTGCCGTTTATGCACAATTATTTACCCCTACCTTTCCTGAAGATATGACACTACTGAACCCTAGTTAGGGCTTCAACTAAGACGTTTGACTGGCACAATCCTCATATGAGTGGATTTTGCGGTTGGGTATTATAAATTTTGCGGTGATTTATCACTATTGAAACTCCCTTTTCAAGTTCATTACTTATTTATTATATTTTCTCTTCCTCTTTTCTCAATTTCTTTTATGTTAATAGACCGACAGAAGAGAAATGGAAATGCAAGAGAAATTATTCTATAGAAGATTGAATCTAGGACTGACAATAGCACAAATGCCTGGGGTCCTCAATTCCATAAAAATGTTAAGAGAAAGCTCAAATGCATTTGCATTCCTCTCCACTTCTTCTATTGTGGAAAATTGTCAGTCTTTCACACCCCATTGTGGAACAGGTAGAGTTTATTAATGATCTTGGCCTACACTCCTGAACGCCCACATCCACATCCTCTCCTGCTCACCCTAGCAATCCTGCATTGAAATCTGTATCCTCGCTGTTTTTCTTATTCACAAACTCATATACTGCTTTCAAGCATTGATCTCAGCTTGCTGGGAGTACTTATAGGAGATTCACTCATTTCGATAATTATCTGAACTGTTGAAGTCACTGCCATTATATTCTGTCTTGCAAAGTCAAACAGCTGTTATTTTTATGGGCATTGGCGGGGCTGGTTGCATCTGTTATTTAGATTTTATGTAGTTATGTTGCTTTGATTGGTGAAATGACGGAACTTAGAATAACAGTGATGGTGGTAGAAATGGTGATGGAGATGGTGGTTGGTTTTGGATTGAATCTGAAGCAGGAAATGGAGGTGAAAGAGGTGTGAGCAATGCATGATAATGGAGGCAAGTGGCCGGTAATTGATCGAGCTTTTAGAAGGTCAGGATGTCCGTATTGAATTTGAGGCCTATGGATTGGCTTTAAGTATTGATTAGAGAGTCTATAGATCTGTTCTTGGCAGGAAAGTCAGTTGTAAGAATCACTGGGTGAGGATTCATATATACATATTAGTAGGGCCGAGGGTATTTTGTGCTGAATCCTGATTCTTATTACTGATTTTTCTCTAGAACTGAAGAGTTTTGAAACCATGGTAACACTATTTGTTCAATTGGACTCATTGAGAAAGTTGACAGCTCATCATACATGGAAAGACGAGTCTATATTTTCCAGTTCTAGGAATCAATTTATGGCTGAAAGAATAAAAGTAAGAACTAGACAAAATAGGCAATTTTCTACAAGCAGACTGTCAACCTCTTTGCTTATTTTTATTTTGAACATTGTCACCATCTCTATCTCTATACATGTGATACATACAATTATTGGAGAACATGTAATCAGCAAGGACATATCATGATTAACTACACTATGAACTAAGATTCTATGATAGCCATCTGCCCTGAATTTTGACTACCAGAATGCCTCTGTATTCTCATGGTATGTATTAATGAACACTCGGAAAGAAACCACCATTTACTTTTCCATTTTTTGCGTGTAAGTTTCATAGAGCTACAGTTTCTGTTTCTTCACATTTGATTCTTGTGCTATTTATTCATGATTTAATTGTGAGATTTTTTATTTATTGACTTGACATAAACTCCAGGTTTGAACTCCCAAAGCCAAGAAGCAGATCACTCCACAAAGATACCTCAAGAACCCTTGGTAGGGTAGGTGGCCTCTATGGCAATACCACACGTACCATCCTTATCAGAAGTTCCACGCTTCATTTTGACGTATCCTTCTTCACCCCAAGTAGTGCCCCATGAGTTCTTCACAAGCCAGTACTTCTCATCATTTTCCTCACCATAGCCCACAATTGTAACCCCATGATTGAGTTCATTCCCGCAATAGCCACTGAAGACCCCACTGGAGTAGAGTTGAAAATCATACCCTCCGGCGTCAATGGCAACTGATAGCGGTTGTGTAGCTACTGCTGCTTGTAACTTTTCCTCATTGCTAGCAGGTACTGCCTTGTACCCACTTATTGTTGCTGCCTTGTGCTTTTCTTTGGCACTGTCACACGTGTTGTCTTTCCCTTGATATGGATAATCTTTTTCTGCAGTTATGCCACCTTTGTTTATTATGAATTCGTATGCTTTTTCCATGTATCCACCATTACAACCTTGATTATATCCGTTGACGTCACAGTCCACAAGCTCTTGTTCCGATAAAGACACCAGTTTTCCTGTCTTGATCTTGTTGATGCCTTCTATAGCTGCTACTGCAGAGAATGCCCAGCAACTGCCTATAATGAAAACATAGGCATTTGCAATCAATACTACTTGTTAACTTCATGCAGAAAATGAAGATCACCACTATATGTTATGCAATTTCCAAAGTTGTGTCTTGCTCATTGTGTTTTCTCTCTCACTGCCAATGCATCTCTCAGCAATAGAAATCACATTATCTCCTGCCATTTCCTCCAAGGAGGTGAACACCAAATTTTAGTGTATTTTAGTCTGTGAGTGTTTTTATTTTTTAGAGTAGAAAATAAGATAGTGTATAAGTGTAGAGTATATGCGAGTCCAACTATACATTTTGATTAGACCTGTTAAGTCGTCTAGTGCAGGGAGTATCATTTATGTATAACAATCTGCTAGACCTAGTGAAGATACCCAACCAAATTAGTGAGAATAATTCATGAGCCAAGCCACTGCATATGAACATGTATATTTGCGAGTCTGACATTGTACTTTAGCAACTTCGCTCATTTTCCCACCTTCAACGTGGGGCATGTAAACTCATACTTACCGCATCAATAAGTTATGAACAATTGGCATAGCATGGTTGCCATGATCTTTCAATTCCGGTGAGTTAACAAAATGACTAGTTAAGAATTAGAAGAAAGAAATTTCTGTACCACAACTGCCTTGATCCTTGATTGGAGTCACAGCACCCTTCTTTCTCCAGTCTATGCTAGGTGGTACAGTCGAAAAACCAGATGTACTTTCGTTCGTTTTAAGCAAATGCCAATGACTCCTGTAACCCAAGTAGACAGATTGAAACTCCAGGTTTGTCAAGTCTGCAAATTGATTGTCAGTGAGATTGTATGGAAGATGCTGAGAGTTGATGAATTCAATAAACTCAATGTTGGACTGGTAGATTCCAAAGCGAATATTCCATTCATCCCTGCTTCCATATCTTCGTCCATAGCGTTTCAGCCAATCTCTGTACCTCTTCTCCATGGATTCTGTTTCATTAGTCCGTCTCTGTTTATGTGAGTATGCATTTGCAGAAATGCACGTAACGCACAGCAGCACAATGATAAGGGGATAACTTTTTGTTCTTGTTGAGGTCTTCATAGTCAAGGCAAGAGAATTTTGGGGACCGATGATGTCTGCAAGTTGTTACAATGTATTTCTTTGTCAATGCTTTCATGGCATAGATGCATGCTTATGTAGTTTTACCAATTCCTACAGCAATTCAGTTGGATTCATGTTTTTGTTCCTGTCTTCCTCTTTTTCTGTTGCTGAGGCAAGTTTGTTGTGTATCCTTTGTCTAAGGTTCATGCTTCACTTATGTGTAACTCAAAGGCTACAATGAACAGTTAGTTACAGGATTATATTATGTTAATTGATGGCATTGATGGCTTGTATGGATGTGAGGAAGGAACTCCCACTTTTATGTAGTTTAGCAGTAATTCATATGAAATTCTGATGATTCAATTATTTTTCTATGATTTATTTTGCCCTATACCATTCCAATGGGTTGGGCATAAAAAATTTTTATTGACATATAAATGGTGTCCTGGAGGAATTCTTGACTTCAATTTAATTAGTCTTTGTCAAGTATATGTACCATAGGTGCTTATTTTTCCATTGATTCATGTGCTATATGCAAATTGTGATCTAACCAAATTAATTCAATCAATTTTAGTTTGATTAAATTTTATCTACGCTCTTGAGGTTTGCTTAAATTATGAATACTTCTTCATTGCTTGAAAGATTATATTAAAATATCTTGATCTGACTAATTGGTACTCCATTTCAATGAAACATTATGTTGAATTGCTAAAATGCTGTTAGCACGCAGGGATTTAAAGTTGATCAATTTTAACCATATTTTGTTAAGACAAATACCCTAGAGGGACTGCACGTCAGAAACTGTTACTAATATGGACCTATTTGTAAAATTTTGTTACATTTATCGTCCTATTATTGTTTTCCAATAATATGATTCGACTAATTGTTCATTGTCACTGAAAATTGAGAAATGAAGAAATTCACTTTCTTTTTTTATATTTTTGGTGCGTGTGCATTTTTTTAATTTAGCACTTTTTTATTTTTTGGACAGTAAGCTACTGACATGCATATTGTCCTTGCAGCATTGAACTATGTATTAAGAAAAGGGTATTCGAAAATCTCGAACTCCGTGATGAAGTATAAATTTTTTTATTCAAAAAGTATAATTTTGACAATTGATAAAATATGAACTCTTCAAGTCAAAAGTCTTCTTGAAAAGTATAACCAGAGGTGAACACAAAGATGAGCCTTCTTAAAACATGCAACTACGAAAATGCTTTAATTTATAATATGCGATCGCAGAACATTACGGGCACAAGATGCTATTTTAATCAAAAGACATCAAATTTGTTTTTATTAATACAAGTCTATTTTAGTCAAAGCCAAATACACTATTTTTTTTTCGAATTTTTCTTGTAGAATATTGGAGAAGCATTTTTTGTCATTTCACATGTTATACAAAGATATTTCGTAATTTTCGAAGCAGTAGGGGTGACTGTAATATAGGCTAAATTTAGAGGTGCAGATATTAGGACTGTTACACTGCTTAGGTGGATCAGTGATGTGCTACTTAGTGGGTAGCTTAGTTGGCTGATTATACTAACAATTTCTTGATAGTTATTCTAGTTAGTTTACAAGAATCGTGAGTCACAACTGTTGCATAGAAGTCAATAAATAGATGGGGATGAACTTAGTAACTGAAATAATATTCTGAAGTTCAGTTTCCCTGCATTCTGTTGATCAATGAATTGCTTTCTTGCTTGATCTTCTTGTTTCTTCACATGGTATTAGACTCAACCTGGTTCTGATTTTCAACTTTCTTGAAGCATTTCATTCGTCGTTCACGACTTAATGGAATCAACTTCAAGAAACTCGAACAACTCTCCTGTCTTGATGATGGCAATACACTCTTCTTCATTCATCCAACGGACAACCATACTTCAGTTGTTGTCATCCCTCCACTCCATGATGCAAACTATTTGACTTGGAGTAAATCATTTACTTTTGTGCTATTAATTAGAAACAAACTTGGTTATGTTGATGGAAAAATTAGACAGCCAGAAGTGGATGATCCAACGCACGCGGCTTGGTCAAGGTGTAATGATTTAATCATTTTTTGGCCACTATAATCCATAGAACCTCAACTTGCATCAACCATTTTTACATAAAACATGCATATCAAATATGAGAGGTACTTCACAAAAGATTTTTCCAATTGAATGATAAGAGAGTTTGCAAACTACAAAAGTGAATTATGTAGCATAAGTCAAGGTTCAAGGGGAATTGATGTATATTACACTGATTTGAGGAGGATACAGGAGAAACTGAGGCATTTTGGACTTCCTCCACACTACGAATGTGGGAAATGCAATCCATAGTGCCAGAAATATGTTGAGCTACAAGAAAAGGACATGATTAAATGATACTTACTTAGTTAATAGATCTTAGCTCTTGAGGTTGAAGCAATTTCCCTCTCTTGATGAAGCCTACAACACAATTGTGGCGGAAGAGGCACAAAGAATTGGCATTATATCTCATCAATCTTGGATGGAGGCGGCTGGAATAGTTGCTGCATGAAGAAGGAACGACAGAAGTTTAGATAATGCCTACTCACATTTTGGTAAGAAAGGTCATGTAAAAGAGGAGTGTTACAAGCTTATTGGCTTTTTTGCTAATTTCAAATTCACCAAGAATAAAGGAAAGTCACATCCTTGAGCAAATCAAGTTTCTTCAGAAGATAAAGATGAGATTGTCATAAGGGAAAACAAGAATGAGACAACTATCTCCCATGATCAGATTAGAAGGTTGATTTCCTTGCTTGAGTCCTAGAGTATTGCTCAATCCAACCAAGGAAGCTCACAAAACTAGTATCAGAATCAACTAAAGCCATGTCAATCCTTTTCAAACTTTGTAGGTAACATTTCTTTATGCAAAGCCTTTTCCCTCAAGCCAAACTAGATAATATCACAAAATGAAGCATTGTTGGGATCATTAAATTGGATAGTAGATATTGGAGCCTTTGATCACATGTCCAGTAATATGAATTTGTTGTAGACCCTTAAACCAATGAATAACATGTTTGTGAAACTTGCCAAATGGATCCAAAACTCCTGCCACAGATATAGGCTTCATCAAAATATCAGACCATTTGTCTGTTCATGATGTTCTCTTGGTTCCTACCTTCAAATACTATCTCCTCTTGGTTAGCAAGTTAACATAAACCAAGAGATGCAGCTTTACCTTTGATTCAAATGCTTGCTATATCAAGGTCTAACATCCATGGATGATGATTAGCATAGCTAAGATATATGAAGGTCTCTTCATTTTGAATCAGCAGTTATCAAGATACCAGTTGTTTCTCCAGCTTCTATCAATAATTCTATTTCTTGCTCATTTGATCTATAGCACTATTGGTTAGCCTATGCATTTCATTAGACAACACAAAAACTTCATGTAAAAATACCTTTGGTAACTTTGTTACCTTACAAGATTTGTCCTATATGTCCAAAGGCTAAACAGAAGAGAAGTCACTACCCTTGTCATGTTATAAATACTATCAAACCTTTTCAATTACTACACATTGATGTCTGGGGGCCATATTTTGTGGTAGTAATTGGTCACTTTCATTACTTTCTTACAACTGTGGATAATTTCATGAGAACAACATGGACTTTATCTTATAAGACATAACAGCGAGGTAACCTATTTGATATCTATGTTCTACAACTTTGTGCATACCCAATTCAATTCCAAAGTTCAGTGATAACGCACAAGAGTTTAATCTACACAGCTTTTTCCCTGAAAAAGGCATTATTCATCAACATTCATGTGTAAATATGCCACAACAAAACAGAATTGTTGAGAGAAAACATCACCATCTTATTTCCACTGCTAGATCTCTTCTATTCCAAGCTTCGTTACCAATCAAATTCTAGGGTAAGGCGGTCTTAATAATCACTCACATCATTAATAGATTTCATATTCCATTCCTCAACTACAAATCACCTTATGAATCCCTCTTTAGAACTTAGCCTAACTACCAGTATCTCAAGGTATTTGGATCCCTAGTCTTTGCTACCATGCTCAAAAGAGATAGAAGAAAATTTGATTCTAGATCCAAAACATGCATCTTTGTTGGATATGCTATTGGAGTGAAAGGTTATAAACTTTTTGGCCTTTAATCCCATGAATTTTTTTTGTATCTAGAGATGTCAACTTTCATGAGAATATTTTCCCTTCCAATAAAGATCACGAGACCTTCTTTAACTCTCCTGCCTTTAGACCAAATTATTGATTAAAATAACACAACCATAATTCAACCATAAACCTTAGAATTTGAACAAATTAGAGATCAACTAGAATTATAAAGTTATCTGCATCTTAAAATTATATCAACATAGTTTTGCTGAATTTAATTATCCAAGACCTTTCACAAACCATCCTTTAACCAACCATGTTAGTAGTATTCAACTATCACCTCAATATGTGTGTTTTTTTATTTGCACTTGATGTCCTACATGAGCCAATCTCTTTTGCTGATACTATGAGCAAGCCTTGGGGAGATAAGCAATGCATGATGAACTACAAGCATTGGAAGAACATGGGACATGGGATATTGTTCCTCTTCCAAAGGACTAGCATTTTATAAGGTGCAAATGAGGTTATAAGGTGAAGTTGAGGTCAGATGATTCAATTGAAAGGCATAAAGCAAGATTAGTAACCAAGGGATACAATCAAGTAGAAGGGATTGATTATCAACATACTTTCAACCTTGTGGTTAAACAAACTATTGTAAGATTCTTAACTTTAGCCCCAACGTATGATTGGAAATTGGAATAGCATGATATCCATAATACTTTTCCACATGGAGATCTACATGAGGATGTATGTATGAGGATACTTGAAGGCTATGACCTGAAAGGGGAGAGAACTAGACAGAGTGACTTTATGGTTTGTAAATTGAGAAAATCACTTGATGGCGTTATATAGGCATCTAGACAATGGAACACAAAGTTCATTGAAGCATTGTGTAGCCACAAGTTTAGAGAATCTAGAGCTAATTCTTCTCTTTTCACGAAAGAAATTAGAGATGGTGAGATAGTGGTTCTCTTGGTTTATGTGGATGATGTGGTAGATGGATGTAAGCACAGAAAAGACAAGTAAAAAATAGTATGTTTTTTGATAACAATCTTTAAAATAAGGGAGTTAGGAGCTCGAAAGTATTTCCTAGGAATTTAGTTAGCAAGATCAAATCAAGGGATTATGATATGTTTAAAAAAATACACACTTGATTTGCTAAGTACTTGTGAGCTACTTGGAGCCAAATCAGTAGCAACCGTATGGAAATGAATCATCAACTGACTGCTAATGATCCAAAACCGTTAGAGGATGTAACTTATTATAGGCAACTCATCGCGAGGCGGATATATCTGACATTCACTAGACTAGATATATCACATGCTATAAATGTTTTATCTTTAATTTATACACAAGCCAAGTAGATCTCACCTAGAGGTTGTATTTCGAGTGCTAAAGTACTTGGCAACATCTCTAAAGAAAGGCATTCTATTGGATAGAAAACTAGAAGTACGATTGAATGGATATACAGATAGTGATTGGGGTGATTGTCTTGATACTAGGTAATCCTTGACAAGTTTTTATATTTTATTTAGATAAAGTTTGGTTAGCTGAAAATCTAAGAAACAAGCTATAGTAATAAGGAGCTCAACTGAAGTTGACTATAGAGCATTGGCAACTTGCTTGTGTACGCTTCATGAGAAAACCACGTACTTTGACATGAGTGTATATTTCATTAGGGGGAAATGGCATACGATAGAATGCGTCGTTAGAAGACATCCCAAGCAAGGAAGAACCAGCGGATCTCCTAACAAAGGGTCCCACCAACATCCAATTCAATTAATTATTATATAAGATGAGCACAAAAGACATACATACAAATCTCGAGGTCGAATGTGAAGATAGAAGGACCATTATTCTGCAACATGAAACAAAGCAGCAGAAGGCTAATCAGATTAAGCAGTTAAAGAAGCTGACAAGTACTTCATAAAAATTAGTCAATATATAACATTCATATGTTATAAAACATAAATATTTTACTTTAAAATATAAAATGTTTTAAAAATAATATAAATATCATTTAAAATTATTATTTTAAACCATTTAACTTGTCGTAAAAGTACTTTACATATATTTTTACTCTTGAATTAATATTTTTGGAAAATTCTTTATCTTATTATTTGTTGAAAAATTATGTTTTCTGTTGTTTTTTTATACATATTTTTATTTTAAATATTGTATTTTCTTATTTTTAAAATTTTAATTTCTTATAATGAGATGGAGAAAATTACTATTTTCAGGTATTTTTCTCCTATAATATTATACCATGTGGCATTTTTATTTTCAATTATCATTTTTTTTTTGGCTTATTCTCCTCCATGTCAGCATTCTGTCTATAGGTAGGCAACCTATTATCCAATTAAAACTCACATGAGACTTTTAAGCCCAATTAATCACTTTCTAATGTTGAAAATTTTCTAAACGCGAAGAATTTAAGAGTTAGCATCCTGTTTTGTCAGAGGCGCAAGTCAAGTCATCAAAATCCGACAAGCCACAGTTGGTTGTCATAAAGAGAGGGCAATTTTTCCTCGCGGGCCCCAACAAAATTTTGTGATCTTTTTAAAGGAGTTCAGACGAAATTCTACAAGAACTAAGACAACTATAATTTAGGCAAATTTTAAGGATTATAGATGAAATTTATGCTTTTATTTTGATACAAATATAAAAACATCATCCAAGTTTAATTTTGACAAGATAAATTTTTTGACGCATATCTCATCAATAATAATTGTAACTTCGTGGAACTTATTATATCACTATATGGCTACTCAATATATTGTCTAACATTTTAGTGTCATTGTGGTAAGAATTATTTATTTGTTTATATATGATTTATTGCTATTGTTGTTGTCATTTGGTAAATTTTGTGTGCAGGAATAAAGGTTTAGATTGCATACTATTGAAGCGGCACAAAAAGTAGAAGCTTACTGGAATTGGAAAAGCAGTTGCCTTGACTGTGACTGAGTCACTAGCCGTGGGGTATCAACATATTATGACAGAGAATTTGATAGTTACTGTGTGGAACTACTTTCTGAAATATGAGGTATGATAAAATTTAAATTGTTTATTTCTTCCAATCGACAGTTTTGATTATTTATCTGTAATTTTTTGGCAAGTAAATCCACTTATGAGTCGACTTGTGTTGTCACACTATAAATAAAATGTTACTGTGTTTATTTTTGAATTTTTGGAGGCCTCTTTGAGCTAACTGTTATTTTTAAATTTTTATTTGGTATCAAGGAACTAAAGTATTTGATGCAAAATGTTGGTATTTTTTGGTGATGCTGTTGATGAGAAGGTTAAAGCTCGAGACTTGGAAAATTGTCTTACTCCTCTAAGATTTGAGGAAGAAGAATTTCAATGGGTGAGGGAGGAGGAACTTTTAGAATTTTCCATATTCATCACAATGCTCTTTTTCACATACTCAAAAATGTTAAAGAGTTTGTTACTTAAAAGGGTGAATAGAACCCCACGTTTGATTTTCAATGTTAATTTACTAAAATATCTTCCTTCTTCAATTTTATTTCTTTCCACTTGTTTTTACAATTTCTCTTTTTATTTTTTGTTTATTATTTCGTCGTCTTCTCAATTTTCTCTCTCTCATTTTATATAATTTATCTAATAGAATTTTAATTTATTTTAATTAATAAAATCTTCAAAATTTGATACACAAATGGAATATGCAATTTTTGCAGAATAATCGACTATAAAATAAAATGTATATATATTTGGCATATCTTGATATATCAATAAAATTAAACCAAATTTTATATGTGACAAATATATATAATATCTTAAATTAAGATGCGCACGTATCGAATGTGCGCGTGTAGGTAGTATGATAGTATTTATATGAAAATTATAAATTAAATTAAAGTTATAAATCAGAAAAATACTTTTTAGTTAGGTACTTCTGCGCAGCAGCATTTATATTTCTCTAAAATGTCACATGAAAGAAAGAAGAAATTATAAAGATATTCTATCAATCTGTCCCCATTCTTACGAGAAAGTGAGTCAGCACCTTTATGACAATACATGACCTAATTGGTTTCCTTCTCCTACCCTTAGAATTAATGCAAATGCCTCTTTCAATCAATAATCATGTCATCGTAAAATGTTTGCCTTAAAAAGGAGTAAGGTCTATTTTAAGTCGGTACGCAATATGTAGACCCCAATTCCAAATTTGAGTTCCCAAACAAAAAACAATAATTATTGAATTTCAACGAATATGTAAATTAGCTTTTCAATGCATCACATATAATTACTAATTACAATAATTTACAAATGTAATATTATAAAATGAAGCTTAGGAAAGACAATCATCAATTAGTATGTACTATTTGTACTATACATTAAGTGTGAGGGTAATAGAGTCACCACATTTGGTTCCCAAAGTGTAAACACTAAAATATCATTAGCATGTTTCGGTCTCTTTTAATTTTTTCCTCTCTAAAATTTCATGTGCTATATTTTTCTTATATTCACTATCCTTTACTTATTATATTCCAATCATTTTATACTATTTTCTTCTCTTGTTTTCCCTTCAAATGTCTTATATCTTGATGTATTTATTTTAAAAAAATTTATTTATTAAAATAATTTTTTAATTGGATACTTGGCGAGTGCAAAAATTATAGTTTAAAATTGGTAGGAGTGATAATTACTAGATGTAATTTAAAAATTTATTCTCTCTATAAAGGGTAATAAGATGTATTATAAAAATGTTAAAGAAACATAAAATAATTTATCTCACTTAATCATTTAAAGTGAAATTGTAAAAGTACTAAACAAGTAGACACCAAAAATGATTAAACAAAATTAGTACAATAATTAAGAATTAAAAATATGTATTCAAAAAATTAAATCTGGAAGAAAATTAATTAAATCATTTAAGAGTAGATAAATGGATAGATACAATTAATTGGGATTCAAAATACCCATTATTTTTTATTAAATAAATCAATTTATTATCTCAACTTTACCATTAATTAACCCGAAACTCAATAGATCGAATTATGCACTTATAATTAGAATTTCACTAAACCTTACTCAATTAAAAACCTTACATAATTAATAAAATGTCAACAGGTTACTTCATATGCAATCAGCGCAATCGGACGCCAAAAAGATGAAATCATTCGTTGAGTTATTATCATTACAGATGGACCCATTATTTTAGAACTATAACCAAGCATAATTAAGCTCAGTCAAATGCCTCCTTCCCCATAGATTTAGACTAAACCATAATGTTAATGAATGGACAACCTAAACACAGAGTAATCATTCACAATGCTTCATCTCTCATGACAAATTCTGTTATATTTCATCAACTGGGCTGCAACCCTCTTGGTCTACATACTGAACCATCATCTCAATTAGTGCTTTCCCACGGACAATTTGCATTAAAATGGGGTTAAATTCCAGTGAGGGGAATGGAGGTGCATAGAATAATGAGATAGACAGATGCCCCTACATGTGGGCATAGTTTGGAGACAAAGTAAAGAGGGAAAACTTGGGGAGTGCAAACATTTCACATGGCATCGCTAGACACGATCCTTTTCTAGCATGCTCACTTTGCACAGCTCATCCTCCACATATGTACCCACCATAACCAATTAATTTTTCTTTTTATTATTTTTCTTGGGTTCGACTGTATGTATCTTACTTCAATCATTAAGAATACGCGTTTTTGTACATGTCTTGAACGAGTGGTTTCCGTGTTGGTTTCGCATTTTATATATATATATATATAAATATATTCATATATCCGAAGGGGAACAAGAAAGGAAGAATACTCGTTACAACTCTGTACAACAATAGTTGA
Organism: Avicennia marina; assembly: GCA_019155195.1. NCBI lineage: Eukaryota > Viridiplantae > Streptophyta > Magnoliopsida > Lamiales > Acanthaceae > Avicennia > Avicennia marina. The sequence goes on along the minus strand of CM032754.1, from coordinate 3,535,876 downwards.
TAAGTTTAATAAAGATGAAAAAAAAAAGAGTATATGCAATATAAATATACACACACATACTAGTTGTTATCTTGCATACTCTATGTCTGTGAAAAAATTAAATAAAAATAATTGATTAATATTTCATGATGATTGAAGATAGATAATACACAAACTTCGAAGATATTTTATCTAAAATTTCATTTAAGTACTAAATGTTTGAAATTGTGATTTTTTTTATTAAAAATACAAGTAGTAAATTACGATAAAAATGATATTTTATATTTTTATTTTAAAATATGTGTGAGTGCGTGTGAGAAAAAGATGATTAACTTTTGTTTCTTGATAATTAAAAATAAATTAACAAAGGATTAAAAAAAGTAATTAACTCTTAACTCAAATTTCAGAAAAAAAAAAAAACATAAATGGCGGATTAGTTAGTATTATTTAATAATTAAAAATATGGGTTTATTATATAAATTATTAAGAGACAAGTGATAATTATTATAGAGGGTGTGGGTTTAATAATATAGTATAGATTATCTATGAAGGGTAATTTAGTACTACCACTAAAAGACCAACTAAAGTCTTGACTATAATATTATAGTGTACACACACACACACGCACACTCTATATTACTAACTTAACAAAAAAAATTTGTTAAACAAAGTCAAATTACAGAACTACTCTTATTTCAAACCATTTTGGCTTTTCTATCCTTTTATTTCTTACTTTTCTTTAAGCTTAATATCTTTTTTGTGTTCTCCTTCAAATTTTTTCTCTTTTCAAATTATTTTGAATTTTCTTTATTTTATTATTTTAAATAGTTAATACTTTAATTTTAGATATTTTTATTTTTATTATTTAAAATACAACTGCTTTATAATTTATAAATAAATTTGCACGCATATACTTGCAACTTTTACTAGCTTATAATTACTGTCACTATGTTTATATCATATCACTTCTAATGTATGATTAGTGGCATAAGTATCGTGTTAATATACAATGACAAAAATTATTGTTATATTGGTATATTAACGATAATTTTGTAATGTTGTTGTGAGTGTACTATTTGTTATAAATAAAAATGATAGAATACAAAGCATATAAACTATTTCGTTTCGAAAATCAATATTGCGACAACAAATCGTATGCTACCTTACCCATATAAATAATTATGGACAACATTGACATGGTACGTTATATGATTTCATCAATAGTATCAATTTTTTCTCCTTATAATACGTTATCAAATACTCCATCTATAACGACCCCTTTATGTATGCCCAACTTGCATGTAACAAGATTGGTTGTGACAATTATAATAACATTTAAAAGGCATCAATATTTTAGATTCTTCGTTATAACATATATCTTATCTTAATTTTTTTTATTATCAGCGCCGAACACATTATATGCATTCTGAAATTAAGCTTAAAAAATATATTATACATTTTTTTTCAATGGTAAAACGAAAGTAAGAATATGATATTGCAACAATGCTTTGCAAAGGTGAAGTGGAGTGAAGCTCTTTAATATCTATATTGTATTATTATATTATTAAATGTTTGAGTTATTTTAGTTAGATAATGCGAATTTACACACATATTTTTTCCTTGAGTTTTTTTGTTTTTACTATTCTTTATTACTTTTTTACCTGATGTATTTTGCATTTGTTTTTTCTCTTAAATTTTCTCACTTTCGATTTTTTTTTCTTTGATCTTCTTCATTTCTTAAATACCATTTATACTTTTAATTTGAAATGATATTATGTTTATTATCTAAAATATAATAATTTGTACATACATAAAATGTGCTACCACTAATTATAAAACTGTCCATCAAACTAGCTGTATAATTGTTCATTTTAAACTAGAAAACCAAACTTTTTAGACTCTAATGCGAAAAAGTAATTAAACCAATGTACCATATGCTTGTTCTTGCAACGTACAACACATTGGCGAAGGCGACCACTATTGGCTATCCACACTGTTCACGTACCCCCCTGGAACAATCCCAAGAATTTTGATTGTCTAAGATTGTGATACATAGCCTATATTCGTTCTAAGTTCTGCATAATCACATTTTTGATCTGTTGAGTCACATGATCCGATCGAACGGCGCAGAGGGGCGCATGACGGTGGGATGGACGTCGAGGAATGTAGTCTGAGACCATAAATTATGCGAGTCTTATAAAGCTGGAGGCCACAAGGGCACGTGGTTTCTGATTCCACAGAGTTAATAAACTACTGACCTCTTTCCAGTGATACCGTTGGGTCTCAACCTCCCCAACAGCTGTTGATAGTTGTCCTAATCTTCCCTCCATGTGACCCCACCATCACACCTCTCGCAAAGAAAAGATTGATTTTGATGTTTGTTTTATTTTATTTTTAATGGAAAAGTGTGGGTCGGTCTTGAATGTGATGATGTTCTTGTGGCTACCATCTTCTGTGCTTTCATATTCTTTTTTAGCATTTGCATGTGGCTGTCAGTGTGTGTAAATATATCTATATATATATATATATATATATAAAAGGCATCTTGGGCAATGTATTGTAGTTTGGTTCATCTTTCATCTTCTCCTGTCGCATTACATTTGGAACCAAGGTGTTGCCTGTTTCTTACATGGCGCAGTTACCTCCGAAAGTGCCCAGCATGATGACTCCAAACTGGCAGGATTTTCCTCATCAGAAAATGGAGGGCTTGCCAGTCAGCCCCAGCCCTTCATGGGTCGACGAGTTCCTCGAATTCTCGTCCGCCGGTCGTGGGTCCCACAGGCGGTCGATGAGCGACTCTATCGCCTTCCTGGAGGCGCCCATGGTGGACGAGTGCCGGAGATCCTCCATCATGCCTGCAGGAGGAGGTAGTGGGGACGATATTGCCCATCATAACAACAATGCTGGTGACTTCGAGAGGCTTGACGACGAGCAGCTCATGTCCATGTTCACGGACGACGTCGCTGCGGGGCCCACCATGTCGTGCTCGAACCCCACGTCGCCGTCGGATCACAACAGCATGAATGACGATGAGAAACCGCCACAGCGGCCGTCCGATCAACTCCAGCAGATGCAGATGCAGGTGCAGCCCAAGAGTGAGCCCGAGGAAGTGCAGAGCTCATGCAAATCCGAGGGGCTCAATTCTCCACGTGCAACCAATCCAGAGAATTCCAGTGAAAAGATTGTCGACCCAAAAAGGATTAAGAGGTACTCATCATGCCCCTTTCTTCATATTCAACCGCCTATAACTATGATGTGTGCATACATACATACATACATACATACATACATATATATATATATATCATTTTCACACACACACACACACACACACACAGAGTAAAATGCACCGAAAACTGTGTATGTGAATGTCGTAAAATGCCGATTTTTTTTTTTCAGAATTTTGGCTAATCGGCAATCGGCCCAAAGATCACGAGTGAGGAAATTACACTACATATCAGAGCTGGAACGCAGCGTTACCTCGCTTCAGGTGTGATTATCAATTATAAACCATGCGTCAGTGATTTTCTTTTTCTTTTTTCATTATATAAAAAAGCGATGTTACAACTACTTTTTATTTTTATTTTTTATTTTTTATTTTTCTGGAACTGGTGAAGGCTGAAGTTTCAGTGTTATCTCCACGGGTAGCATTTCTGGACCACCAGCGCTTAGTACTAAATGTTGACAACAGTGTTCTCAAGCAAAGGATTGCAGCTTTAGCCCAAGACAAAGTTTTCAAAGATGGTAAGTACTTATATTTTTTATGCATACATTATATATATGTATTAATTTTCATGAAAGGCTTGTTTAGAAGTTAAGTTAAGCATGATAAGTGCAAACAACAATTGGAAAATTAAATGATTTCACATGATCACACTGTGTAAAATTAATCTATATCTACATATGTGTGTGTAAAATGGTTGTGTTAAAACTATGTTCTTAATTAGTGGCTGACACGTCTACTTGAATTTTTGCCTTTTTCACAGTGATTATCAACATAAACTCTAGCACAAGAAGAATTTATGATAACAGTTGCGTAAATGCAATCTAAATCCCTTTTCCTATCCTGGGATAAATATATATATAGCTACTTTATGGTTTTCAATTATTTTTGTGCGTGGGGTACTGTGTCTCCACATGCATGGAAAAACATAAATTAAATAATGAAGATATACTTATACCACTAAGAGAAGCATCACCTTATACCCCAATCTACTCTCTTCAGGTCAACATCATAAAGTTCATACATACAAAGCAAAAGAAGGAAGAAAAAGCAAGGAAAAAAATAAAAAACTTAATTATTTATTCAGATCTAGCCTGTTTTTATCTGTAAAGAACTTGAAGCACAATTGGGTTCTGAGGCAACATTTAATCAGACTAGCACATGAAAGTTCATGGTCCATACATCTATCTTCTTAGCATATGCCAGTAATAAATGTGACAGCACAATCCCTTTCCTCTCCATCCTTATATTAGATTACAGTAGGAACTAACTCCCCAATTCTTGATAGGTCCCTCTAAAGGGGAAAGGAAAAAGAAAAATCTTGGATCCTTTGTCCCTTAAACTCAAGTGTGTCAAACAGCTTCCCTGTGATAATGCTAGGTAACATACACCTCAGGATTACAGAAATAGCGAGCTAGGGTCTAAACCCCAAATTTGATGTTCATTCCCTCACATGTAACAAAACTCAAAATTGAACGCTATTTAAGTTCCCAAGCATTTGGTTCTCTGTCTCTTATTGTGACTATCCACATATAATGGGATTTTTTGTCTTCAAATTTTTTAGCTCATCAAGAAGCATTGAAGAGGGAAATAGAGAGGCTGAGACAAATATGCTACGAACAGAACCTCAAGAAGATAGAGAATGCCACCTGGCCGCAGCCGAAATCACCACAAACTGCTGCTGCGGCTGATACTAACTGTCCTACTGAGAAAGACCAACTAGCAGTCAACTGATTGCACAATTCTAAGGTGTTCAGCTGATCATCCGGCTCTGGTTTTTTGCAAAACATGGCTTTCAAGCAAGAATTAGATGAACTTTATTTCGCTTATTTTTCTCTGAATTTTCAAGACCTATCATTTCTGAAAATTCAGATGTTACAAAAACTCTGGACAGTTTTTTCATTTGCCACTAAGTTTAACTACTTAACGATATATTGAACGGTTTGCTTATAACTATAGTTTGAGAATATTATTTCATTCAATATTAGTCTAGCTGGAAGATGTACATTAATATTTTACTTTAGCATGTACCTATAGCTTAGCATGCATTAATATATTTGGTTTAGCTGATCTAATTAATTATATGATGAGCATGTTTTATTCGTATTTTTAATTTTGACGAACTCAATCCAGATTTTGTAGCTTACTTATTCTTATAGCTAAAGGTTTTAATTCACTTAATGCAGGAAAATAAAAATAAAGCAGGCTTTGCAATTCATTGCTGCGAACCGGATTGATTATCAGCCTTTCTCCCAAAGTAGTCAAGTTCTGTGGAGCCCTTCTTTTATTGGGATCAGGAAAAAGAAAAATCTCTCCTTTTCATTTTCTTTTTTGTGATCTTAGTGATGGTGTGATCATTAGTATTATTATTATTTGCCTACCAATTATCATATTTATTCTTTCAAAAAATAACCTTGTCGATTTGTATAAGAAAATCATTTGCATTTGGCAAGTGCTTGTTAGGTTGGGATGGATGATGTACTAAAGAAGAGGTTGTCAGGTGAAGGTCATTGGGTGTCAAATTATGGCCTCACCTTTTAATTATTTTTATTTTTTTCTGTGCCTTTTGTTTTATCGCATGTATGTTACTGATCAATATATTAATGTTCTTTTCGACTTTCAAGAAAAGAAAAGGTAAAAACTCTGTGTAAATATATTCGTATTTGACCATCTTTGTTGGAAGTTCGATGGAGTTGGGATCTTCATTTCATATCTGAGAACCAGCACGAGCCGTGCACAGCACGGTTTCATCAATTTATTCGGAAAAAATATGTATATGTATATTATATATATACACAAAAAAAGTAAATTTTAAAAAATTATAATACATAGAAATAGATATTTATTAAATATTTCCTTTTTAACGTTATTGAGAATAATAATTTAATATAAACCTAAGGAATGAATTTATATAATTAACCATTGTAAAATATTTTTCACTGAAATAATTGAAGATGTATGATTTCTTAATTTATATAATATTTTTTTAAAACTTTGAGTTTTATAATTTATGATACATAATAATTAGTTGAAAAGTTACCTACGGTCATGTATTGGTGAAACTTAATACAAATAATTAAGGAAAAGTTAATGCCGTTAAAAGAATTTCATATGCTCCATCCGTATTATAACCAAAACAATGGTTCATTATTTTATGATTTTAGGGGTTGGATAAACAATAATATGCCTTCGGCAAATTTGTGTGTGTGTGTGTGTGTGTGAGAGAGAGAGAGAGAGAGAGAGATTGGCAAAAAAAAAAAAAAAAGTTGAAGGGAAAGTACTCCTCTGTTTGGAATTTTATGATAGGATGAAAATAACAAGGTGTTTTAAGTGTAGAAATACAGAAATAATATAAAAATAATGGAGAAAAATATTTTTTTGAAATCTTAAATATTATGAGAGAACACAGTAAAGAAAAATTACCACATTTCGAACATGACTTCAACTTGTGCACAGTAGTCTTTTCCTTTAAAAAAAAAAAAAGATTGTTTTTTCAGTCCAAACACGCTACGAAAATCATCGTACCTTTTCCCTTCCACTTTGTTTTCCTAGTCCCTTACATTATGTTTGGTATAAGTATTTTATAAGACCACACACACACACACACACACAAACCAATTCTCTTATTTTATTCGGTTGAATGATTTTAATGAGGAAAAAAATACTAAAAAATAAAATAAAATAAAAATACAAAATCTAAAATGTTTGTTTGTTAAAATAATAGTATTTAAAAAGAAATGAGAAAAATATAGAGAGTATGTTTTGAAGAAGAAGAAGAGATATTTAAATTAGTTTTCTTTCATTTTTGTTGCCCTTTGTGATGAAAATGAATGTCTTCTTTTATACTGCAATTTCCTTCAAGATTTTTTTTCCCCTTAACATGCACTTTGTTAATCAAATAAGTAAAATCATTTTCTTAATTATCTTTTAACCAAATATGGTGTCGGGTTCGCAGATTATCCAATGGGCCTACCATAATGGGCTAATCCTGGACTTAGAGTAAGCTTTGCAATTTCGGCCTGGAGGGCCATTTCTCATAGATGAAATTTTTTCCTGAAAAATATAAATTTTAAATTCTTCAACGGCGTAATAAATTGACTTGTTTATCATAAGATTGCGTTTTGTTTTAATGTTAAGTGATTTGTATTGTTTTAAGTTTTTGTCTTGCTTTCTAAAATTAGTACTTAATTAAGATAATATTTCAATTTCTTTTATAAATCAATCATCTAAGTTTTATAATTAGATATAATTTATTGTTAAGTTTTCTTTTTAGCTAGCTTATTATTATTTGTCTGATTTTTATTAATTATGTTAAAATAGGACGTAATTTTTTATTTATTTTTATAAGAAATTTTTTGAATTCAAAAGTTTAAAACGAGCAATGAAAAATTAAAGTTTATATCATTATAATTTAACACGGCGTTACAACAATGAATTAATATAATGTTTAATATTTATGAATACACAAGTTCATAACTTTTTAGAATATAAATAATAAAATAAAAAATCTTTCTAAACATAATTAATCTCATAATATACTGAACTTTAAACTTTTACTTGCACACATAGAGTGTGAGAAAAAAAAAAAAATCGCTAGCTTTGAAAATTACTGGTTTGAATAACGGTCGATAGTAATTATCCGAATTTAATTATTTGCAGTTATTGCATCCGATTACCACAGGACTTTAAAAAGATAAATGCCATGGCCATGTTTGTTTGGATTTTTTTCCAATTATTCATCACCACTTAAAAATGTTACAAATTAAATATTTTATTATACAAATTTTATTTAAATTCAATTTCAAAATTTTCCTTCTCTTATCTTTTATAACTAATTGATAATTTTTAATTATTATATCTATTCACAATTAAATTAACATCTATATTTATAATTTTTTTACTCACATTTATTTTTTATTACCCTATAAACCTATATACTATTATATCATTAAATTATTATTATATATTAAATATATAAATATTTCTGTTTTTGAAAAACGAGTCTTTATTATCAAACGCTATGTTTGGAAGCTATGTTTCAATCTTATACTATTTTGTCTAACTATATTTCTAAAGTACAATTCAACAAAACTTTCTTCTAATTTCAAATTTAAAATGTCCCTTTTCTACATATATAAATAGAAAATTATTTTTTAATTATTAAACATATTTATAATCTAATCAATACATATACCTACACATACATATACTCATATTTATATCTCTAATCAATACATATACCTATACATACATATACTCATATTTATATCTCAAAAATTAATAGTTATTCATATATACTGTTATATTATTTAATCATTATAATATATTTAAATAAATTAAAATTTTTAAATATCAAAAAACATATTACTTATTTCAAAGCAACTCCTGCCAAATATTATCTCCCCACCCAAAGCTCCCTTCCAAACATAACCAAACTGACCCAGCTAATGCCAAATGCAATGTCCAGTTGGATTGCTTTGTCGCCCACATGCAGCCAATGGGATGGAATCCACCTCGAATCTCAACATGTTAATCAAAACCACACCAATTAAATATGCCACCAAGAACATTTTCGAAGATAAACAATCATTCAGAGATTTTTCTAAGAGTTTAAGCGATGCCTGTGACGCTACATTGAAACTCTCTCACAGGAGTCCTTCGAGAATTGCATTCAAAAATCCCATCCAAATGGAACCTAAACAATGTTTGATCTTTAGTTTCTTTGAGAATTTGATGGCCTAAGAGAATATGCCAAGAACAACCAATGGACATTTGGCCTACCCATCCATGGCACCACGCCGCCACCCCCCATCTCAGTCTTCCACCGTCATCTGTTATGCAACAAGAACTCGACAAAGCCAACCCAGTGCCAGGGTAGCGATGGTGATTTGAGAACTCAGACACCAGAATAGACCAATCCCGCTTCAGCTTGCGTCTTGCAAAACTGGGGGTCTCAAGGGTTCACTTAACTATTGACTCTCCATTGATTTTGTACTGATGGCCAGACAGATTGCCTACAAATTTATCGCTGGCTGACTTCAATGGCAATTCATCAGCAGCGAGGAGAGGGAGTGCTCCTTTTAGCTGCTTTTCTTCTTCATTTTATTTTTAGATAGAAATAAACTTCATAACTAGAAAAGATTACATCGGATGAATGAAAGACTCATAAGTGGTGCAACCCAAAGATGGAGGGGGGGTGGAGGGCACCCTCAGTTTTTTGCCGAATAAAATTTACCAGAAAAAATTCCAGTTGAGATGGAGACATCTATAACAGGGTGAAAACTTAGATGGTTCCAGCACTTCAAAATCAAACAGATTCACAACAGATTATCCTAGCAGATCATAGGTTGGTTGCATAAAGACGAGAAGAAATCACAACACGCAAGAATAAATGGAAAATTAGCAATTCTAACATCACATAATCCAGTCCCAAGGCTTAACAATACTGCAGTGCTTCACCAATGATATTTAAGTGGTCCTAACATAAAATAAGAAAATAGATTGTCTACTATCCTAAACTGAAAGGACAAACCAACACTGGACTCAAGACCACTGAAAACTCACACCGTTAAGACATTCAGTGAAATTCTAAAGCAAAGTATATCCTGGCTCAAATTTGCTTAACAAAATGTACAAATGACCATGTAAATCAGCACTCACCAAGTTCACCCGCATTTTATCAGAAAAATTACTCCTTCGCAAAAGTTTATGCAACTTCATCCACTTTTTCTTCTGTTTGTGGGGTTGGAAGAGGCTCCGCAACTTCAGGCAATTTTTCTTCACTTGGTAGAGGTTCTGCTACTTCATCCACTTTTTCCTCAGTTTGTGAAGTTGATTGAGTTTCGACAACTTCAGGCACTTCGATTTGTGGAATTTTTCGGCTTGCATTCAATTCAACAATCATTTTAAAACTAGCCTCAAGTCCTGTCAACTTCTTGTCCAAAAGATTAATCCTCTCAACATGCCCGTCAAACTGGCGACTGTAATCTGCTTCCACTTCGCTCATCTTCTGTTCAATATTCATGCGATTCATCTTATTTTCCTCCTCTCGCTTCTTATCGCGCTTCTCAATTTCCACGGCAGTTAACATAAGACCCCCAGGTCCAGCATCTCTGTAAGTTGGTTCTTCAGGAAGCTGAGCTCTTTCCCTGTACTCTGCAAATGCCTTATGAGTTTCCTTTAAGGCCTTCCTGTAACCATCTAGGACACTTCCCATTAAATATAGTTCCCGTTCAAGACGATATATTTCTGCATCTTTTTTCTGTATCTCATCCACTCTGGCCTTCTGCAAGTGTTCTATCACATTATCCCGTTTCTGCAATTCAGCAAGTAAGATCTGTTGGTTCATGTTTGATTGTTCCAGAGCCTGTTCCTTCTCCTCATAGAACGCCTTAGCTCTTTCAGTCATTTGCTGAATATGCTCCATGCACATTCCAAAATCTACTGGTTTATGGTCCCAGGAATCATTGATCCTCAATCTCTTGTTGCTGCCATTTAGCGAATGATGTGATATATGATTGTCGTGTTCCATCACACTCTTACTGGCATTGTTAAAGAAAGAATGAGTAGAAGCAATGTGCTGCATATCAGCCCTCATATCCATGGAAGATGTGCTACGAAGCTGCTCCTCTGAATTGAATGCAATATGGTTTGCTTCCATTGCTTGAAGTAAATTCCCAGTGAACCCATCCCCTTCAAGAGCATTGTCATTTGGGAAAACATGAAATTTGTTTCCTGCTTCCTCCTCATCTTCATCTGCGTCCATCTCTTCCTCTTCCTCTTCCTCTTCTTCTTCCTCATCTTCACCTTCATCTTCCTCTTTCCTGTCCTCAAAGCTGCCAAATCCCTCAAGATTTTCTGCACCACAAGGCTGCATAAAATGCTCTGCTGTATTGCTCTTCCCATGCAAAAGCCACTGCCCTTGCTCCTCTCCTTCCTCTTCATCATCACTCTCCTTGCACTTCTCAACATCCATCATATCCACCTCCTTTGTTATTCCTTCTTCCTTCTCACCATCCTGTCCCAGTGTCAGCTCGGTACTTGGTCCTTCCATTTCATGATTGCGCTCCCCAGGACCGTCAATTGGGCTGCTGACCTTGCCATCCCCCTCATTGACTTCATCTTCTTTTTCTTTAACATCTGCATCCAACTCTACAGCCTCAGCAGCTGGCTCCTCTCTCAAGAACAGCTCCTCCCGCTGAAACTTTATCAAGTGCTGCAAATGAGATGCATAGTAACAATCCCTCAACTTAGCCCCTTGCTTCAGCTCCTTTTCCACCATGAACCAAAGCAACCCAGCCCAATCCAGCTTCTCAGGGTGACCATCCTTTATCACATTCAACCATTCTATCACCTCATTAGGCATCATCCACATATCTTCGTGCAAAAGCACCCAATCCGAGACAAATTCCACAATAAAACCTATGGACTCATCAGACAAAGCCTCACAATCCAAATCCACTTCCACCCCTCCAACGTTGCCCTTCTCCTTCTTCGAGGGCAACTTCAGGGCACGAGCTAAGTCAGCCCTATTGACCCTGATGCGAAAACCATCAACATAGCTAGCACGTAATTTCGCCTCATAAGTAGCAACCAACTGCGCAATCAAGTCAACCCTTACGTTCCTATCAAAATCTATTTGAACGAAGTCCCACAAGCCAAGCTTCTTCAAAAGCTTCTCGTGCTTAGCAAAATCAAAAATCTTCTGGGGCAAAAAGGGGATGGGATTCAATTCCGTAATCAAAGTTTGCACCTTTTCCTCAATCGCTTGCTGTTTCTTAATGTTGGGCTTACCCTTTCCTTTTCCCTTACCTTTCTTCCGCTTGTTGGCTCCCCGCCGGGTGTTTGGGTCGCCGGAGGGCGACGCGAGGGCTACATCGGAAACTAACACGTTTGAGTCAGAGATTGGCGACATACCAGATGAAACTGCTGGGGTTTCTTGTTCCTGCCCTTCGTCTACTTCGTCCCCTTCTTCTTCTTCCTCCTCTTCCTCTTCTGGGCTGTTGACTTCCGGATCCGGAATAAGCTGCGCGTTAGGGAGGGTTTCTGGGTCTGATTTGGGTAGTGGGTCCGATTGATTTGGGTTTTGTTCTTTTAGGCACAGGGAATCTTCACAGAAGACTTGAGATTCATGGGGGTGGTCTGGCTGCAGAGGTTGTAGCGAGGGTGAGGAAGTGGACATGGCTTAGCTACACTCGATCCCACCTACCCTTTGCCCTCTTCACGCCAAAACGCTTGGTAGCTTTAGGAGAGAAGAGAACAGGAAGTATTCTTGAACTGCCTGTAAGCCTCGCGGCCTAGTGCTATATTTCTTAATTATTATTATTTTTGTTTTCATTATTTTGAATTTTTATTTGCATTTCTCCATCACTTTTACTTTTTTTTTTAAATAATGAGTTAATTGCGTAGATCTTCGTACAATTAATATAATTACCAATTGTGCTCTTCTTTCTTCTAAAATTTCGAATACCTTCTTTGTTAATATATAATATTTACATCTTTTATGACTCTTAAGTATTTATTTCAAATTTGAGTTTTAATCACATTTTTCAATTCATGATATATGAAATTTATTAAATACGTATTTGTATTTATATTTTATACCTCCAACAGTCATATATAAAATTGAATATAGAATACGATAAAACTGCAAAGTAAATGTTGGGCGTGTTTGGTTGGCTGTAGATTTAGAGGGTTTAAAAGTAATGGATATTTTGATTGATAATGAAAATTATGTTTAGTAAAAGTGTATAAGTTTATTTTACATCTATATAGTAAACATAATTATGCAAAAGTTTATAGTAAATATCAATCTTAATAAATTATGTAAAAGTGTATAAGTTTATTGGTGTAAATATACATAAAAGTGTGCTCATTCGATGGCATACGCAGAATAGTGTCTATGTGACACTTCTCATGTTCTGTCTTTCTGTTCTTTTGTATATTTTTAGTTTATCATTAGTCGTAGTCAAATAAGGGTTTAAATATAAAATTTTATTTCTTGTTTTGCTCTTTTTGTTTTTAAATTTATTTTTAATTATAGTTAACTAAAGGTTTTAATTCAAAATTCTATTTTCAATTTTTATTTTATTATTAATTATACCTATGATTCAAGTTTTAATTTTTTAATTATTTTATAACTCGAAAGCTATATAAAAAAAAAGAATGATAAAAAAAATAATAGACCAAGCAACACTTCGTTTGCACACTCTATGAAGCAGCAAAAGTTTGCAGCATCACCTAAGTTATAAGAAATTAGAAAATAAATAAAATAAAATAAAACGTGATTATAATATACTTTTGTATTATTTTATATTTTATTGTTGTTGTTGATTTTTATGTATTTATGCAGTTATTAAGTTATAAAATAATCTGAGAAAATTGAAACTTGTTTTAAAACTTAAGTAATAGGTAATATTATTTAAATAAAAAATTTAAATTAAAACCCTTAGTCAATTATAATAAATGCTAGATTGAAACTTGTTTTCGTTACACTTGAAACACTATTTTGGGTGCAGTTTCAAGTAAGCCATAAACGTGAGTGTAGACTTTCCTCAGCCGACAAGCCAAGTACTATTTGCCTTCTTCTTTAAATCCTTCTATTTCTTTTGCAAGTAGATATCCTTTTCAAGGTAATGCCTCCTTGACATCCAATTGTAATATTTCGAAGCCTAAACTTGCAATTAAATTGAGAAAAATTTAGATAGATGCCATATTAACTATCAAGGGAAAAACTTCTTTAAAGTAAATACTTTGTTTTTGTTCAAAATCTTTAACCACTAATTTAGTTTAATCTCTTAATCGTGAATTTCTTTCATCTGCTTTCAATTTGAACATCCTACTTTTCTTCAACGCCTTCCTTCCAAGGGGTAGTTTCTCCAGCTCATGTGTAATTATCTTGTATCTACTTTATCTATTCTTTTATAACTTTTCATCACTCCTTGTTATTTTTGTAGTTGATTACCTCAAATATCTCTAATTCACCTACCTTGGTAACACTAAATATTTATTTGGATTGTACCCTTTAGAAGGTCATCTTTCCCTCTCAAATCTTCTAAGCGATGGCGATGGTGAAGTTAACGCAACTTCATCTTTTTTTTCTTGATATGTCTTCTCAAGATCTTCTTGTAAAGTTTCATCTGCATGGTCAACAATAAGAGTTAGAAGATCTTTTTTTAGGATCTTAGGGCTAGACTTAAACTTGTTACATTTTTTTCAATATTTTTAATTGCTAGGTCTTTGAAAAAAAAAATCTTTGATTCTAATTAGTTTTTTTTTTTAGATCCTAGAATTCATTTCCAAACTCTTCGTGTCCATATTTTAGAAAATGCATTCTCTTGACTTGGCGTCAAGTTTAGCCCTTTCATCCTTCGAGATATAAACAAATACTCTACACCTAAAAACTCTTAAGGTTGTGATTGGATTATAGTCTTTGTTTCATTTCTTATGTCTCTATTCGATTTTTTCCACAAATATAGCTCAATTTGGTCCATATATATGAAATTTACCATTTATCCCATACTCCATTTTTTCCTTACTCCATCCACAATACTATTCATCCACATGCACTTCTACTTTCTAGGACATCCTTTCTCTTCCTCATATTTTTCTTTCTTTTCTTCTATCCACTATCTCCCCCTCTTTTTTATCATTTTTTTCACCTATCATATCAATATAATTTTATATTAATAACTACATATAACATCACTATAATTACTATATTATCTCTCAAATATCATTTATTAACATACTATATCACTTTCTATATTCTATATCTCTAAAAAAATTTATCTCACTTTTTTCACTTCATCCTAAGAACATTTTATTTTTGGAACAGCACATCCATCCAATCATAGCCTAAACATTTGAGAGAGATATCCTTACCAAACCAAACTCTCTCAAGTATATCTCCTTCCAATGGGATTGATAGCGAAAGGTTGTTAAGGTCTACCGCTATTCTAATTGCCTCCCCCCAGAAGAATGAGATAGTTTTACATGCGAGAGCATGGTCTTTATTTTCTCCATGGTTGTTCTGTTCATTCTCTTTGTAACTCCATTGTGTTGAAGAATTTTTGGAACACTTTTCTCTAATTGAATCTCATGGATATTGCAGTGCTTCTCAAATAGTCCTCGAAAGACTCCTCTGTTATTAGCTTGGACACATTTCAAGTTGAGGTCTATTTCTAGTTCAACTTTTTTGTGTTATTTTTTGAAGTTTTTAGGACTTGGTCCTTAGGTTTTAACCCAAAGGACCAAAACATACTAGAAAATCCATCTATAAATGTTATAAAATATAAAGTACCTTAAAAGGTTATTTCATTCATCTAGCATACATCTATAGGTATGAGGTCAAGGATTTTTGTTTTTCTAGTTGGAGGATATTTGTCAAAGGCTACCATTTTCTATTTGATACAGTCAACACATGGTGAAAGGTTAGAAGGTTTACACCTTTCACACTTACATGTCCAAGCCTCTTATGCCATAACTCCATTGAGAATTTTTATACGACATGAACTTCCTTCTTACTGATTTTGGCCTTCATGATATAGAGGGTGCACATTTTCTTCCTTTTCTCTATCACCAAGTTCCCTCTAGTGAGTTTCCATATGCCTTCAAAAATGTGACTGGATAACCCTTCATCATATAACTTCCCAATTTATATAAGATTTAGCCTTAGGTTAAGGTCATGTCTCACATCCTTTAGTTTTAGTTGACAATCTAAATCAGTTGTGAGAAATACATCATCTACCTCGTGTATTTTTCAAACCCACAATTTTCCATACTAAAATGTCCAAACTCTAATTGTATGTTAAATGATAAAAGTTCTTTGTGTGGAGTCAAGTAATAGGAGCCTCTAAAGTTAATCATCTACCTCCTTTGTCTAGTCCTGTTTTTCTTTAGTCAAATCTCTTCAAAAGTCTACTTTCACTTCTCATATAACCATTTCTCTTATAGCTTTTCTTCTTTTAATGGATCACCACCTCGAGCATTCTCTCCAATATTTTGGACCTTTGCTATGTCATCTTCCTTTTGACTTACACATTTCAAAGACTAGAGCTTGAATTTCCACATCTTGCACTAATTTCTTCCTTCTTATTCGTCATTCAGCTAGGCTTCCTTGACCATCTTTAGGGTCAAAACTTTGTTAGGGGTCAAGTTTGAGATTGCTGCTAATAGGGTCTCCCAACTATCAAAGAAAAGGCTAAATAACACAAGGACTTGTATTTCATCATCCGAGTTAAGTTTTAAGGTAGTGCAAATGGTCGGTCAATCTTTGAAATTCATTCTAGAGTGCAAACATACTTGTTTGTCCCTTATAGCAGAGATGAATAATCTTGTTTAAGAAAGAAGCCTTATTTAATCTATATTTTCTTTCATGCATGGTCTTGAGCTTTCCTCACAAGACATCAACCCGAATTTCTTTGCATGCATGATTGAAAACAATTTGGTTAATCCAAGCATCAAGTTGAACAATTGTGTTTCTATGTATCAAATTTACTTTCAAGTTTGGCTTTATTACCAAACTAGGGTCCCGCAAGTTTCTAATAATGAGATGCTCCTATATATGTGGCTTCCAAATTGCAAAATTGTTGGGTCAGCTTAAACATGGTGCCAGTTGATTCTGTCATCGTTACTTATATTAATGTATCAAAATTGTGAATCTGATACCATTCATTGGGTAATTATAAAAAGACCACGGGATATATTAGTTCAAAACCCCATAAAGCAAAGGACATAAAGATCCTCTGTAAAAAGAAGCTCCTACTATATATATAGACAAATTGTATAAATACAAGTTTTAATTACAAAAGTTACTTACAATAAGAAAAAACCTAAAAACATTCACAAAAAGATCATTTTGTCTGTTGGAACTCACAATTTTTAAACACACTTCTATTTCTAATTCATAATTTATCTTATTATCACAAGAATAAAGACTCCTATTTAAAATTGGAGAAGAGGATTTCTATTGACCAAGAGAAGTGGCAACCATAGTCCAAAAATCTGTAATAATCTATGTTCATAGGAAAAACAATCAACAAATTCTAATTAATTTCTTGGGTTTATATTTACCGAGAAAGCATCGATAAATTCCAACAAGTTGTATTGATAGAATATCAACTACTTCAAACTAGCTCTATCAATTTAAGACTTGGATTGAGAGTTAGATTCACTTCACTATATTTTGAAATCTTTGAGTAGAGACATTTCTATGGATACATCATACTTCAAAATAATAAAATTGTTCATTTTTTGTCATTTTATGTGACTAGTCACTCAGTCCAATCTACTCTAACTTGGAAGACCTCATATCCCAGTTCAGTGTTGCAGATCGAATTCTAGTATTAGAATAAAAGATTAAACGAAGTTAAGACTATAGGCATAAATAGCCGTATAGGCCAATATGTCGTAAAGGGTTTTGTTAAAGGATGATGTTTGGCGGGAATTGTTTTAAAATGAGTAGAATATTTAATATTGAGATTTTAACGTTTTAAAAACTTTGATTTATTTGAACATATGTATATAATATATATTATAATATAGCCTATACTATTGCATTGTGGTATTAATCATAAGCAAAGTTATAACTAGATTCTTCTTTTCTCGTGCCATTTTACTATCTTGACATTTGCTCTTCTTCATTGGAATTTTCTGTAAAAGGAGTTTCAAAAATGCGTGAGCAACTAATCATCTGGTAAGAGATTATCTAATTTTTTGTTAGGATGTGAACATAGTAAAACATTTACATAATTTAAGCATTTATTTAAAAATATGCAAGAAAGTAATAGTTAAAAGTTTCACATGCAATGTACCACAATTCATTCAATATACTATTTCTTGACACGCTCAATGACTCAAACAGTTCATTTACTATTTTCACTGATTAAGACCTTAGTTTTTTACCTTAATTAAAGAAGGTCACATACAATCTTCACAACTATTTCAATTTATAAACCCAATTGAAAGGGTCACACATTCAATTTATAATTTTGGTTGAGTAGGCCACATGGACTTAATCTTTTACCTCAATTAAGAGGATTATGTATCTCACTTATTGCCCAATGAGTGAGTACAATTAGTTCTTACACTATCCCAGTTAGTTTTCGTGGCATTATATCACACGTTTCAATATTCCATAGTTTACGTCCAAAGTAATTTGCAAAATAAAAAGTTGGTGCTTATTCACATCCAAAATATTTCTAGATAAAACATTTTAAACTAGAAACATGCCAATTTTGCGTAAATAAAACTAGAATATTTCTCAAAAATTATTTTAGAGTAAGTCTCAGTAAAATATAAAATTTTCGAAGATTCATTAGGAATAATTTAGGTAAAAAGTATCGAGTTTGAGGGAAAATAATTTATTTGAAAAAATAGTTATGAAAATTTACAAATATCCACTTACTTAATTTTCATTTATTGATCTTGAAGCTCTAAGATTTGAGTTTCTCAATCAATCAGAACAATTGCATAGAATTCCTAAGTCAAAAAAAATTTAATTTCTACATACCTCTAAATGCAATTCTAGTCCTTGAATTAGGAGTTAACTTTTCCCTGTAGATTTTGTGCGAACTTTTGCTGGTCTCATAATAAAATTCATTTATTGAAAGAGTCTTTCCTAGAAATTTCATATTTTCAATTCTTTATATCTTGAGAAACCTTATTCCAGCTGATTCAATGTGTCATGGGATTAAAAGCGATAAAATTTGACATTAAAATTATTAAAATCAAATTCAGGTCATTCTTTAGTCTTGTCCTCAGGAAAATGGGTTATGTGATCACACAACAAACCGCAAGACATTTTGGACATGTTTGCACTCAGATCTCGCGACTAAGGTTGGCTTGCGGGGCTTTCCTCTACAACCGTGCTGTCGGCCACTGTGCGTTCTACTTCCTATCAGAATCAATGCTCGCTCTCCTAGAAAAAGGTGCCACAACCACGGGCCAAACCATTGCAACTGCAACATCAACCATGGAGCACACTGCTTGACTCCGTAGCGTAATTCAGGGGAGCAACCACGAGTCACACTAGGCTTGTACATAAGGCACTGTTTGGCTCCAAACTAGTTCCTACATAGTTTCAATCCCGCTGCTCAATTCATATGCATTTTATAAAGGTTCTAATGGCCCTTTAATCATATTCCAAACATAAAGATTTAATATTGAAAGAGTCTCCTCTTACTAGTTCAAGAAACCCAAAAATTCATCCAAACCAACACGTTTTTCTCATGTGTGATTTTTGTTCGAATTTTCTACACTTGGTTTAACTAGAATGATTCCAATATCACATCTCAAGTTTTGTTCATGTGTTTCTTATCATTTATCATGTTTTTTGTGCTTAAAACATATAAAACAAAATTTCTGTACTCATGCAAGAATTCTTCAGGATTTGGATTGAAAACTTACTTTGAGTCCCATGCGTTGGCCTCAAAATTTCATCCCTCTTATTGTCTCTTACTCTCTAGACGGTCGCCTTGGGTTTTATAGGTGTAGAATATTCTTTTATTGTAAGTTTTAGGTGTCATACATATATTAGGGCACTTTATGGGAAATTTTGGGAGGGAGGGACATCATATTTTTGATAAAAATTCCACATGAATTTTCTGAATTTTCCCAAGCCAAAATTAGTCCTCTCCTCCCCATTTCAGCCCCTTACATGATTGGAGAGTATCCATGTTGAGTCACTTTATTTTTGGCAGAGTTTATCAATGTGTTTTCTCAAATATTCTCCTTCTATTCATACCCTAACATTACCACTACTATTTCATACGAATTTCACAAAATTTTCAAGTCAATATCCTGTTTTAATTCTCCCCAAATTCTGCTGGGAACAAATCTCTGCCAATTTTCAAATTTTTGGTAAGGATTGACTCTTGAAATTTTATGTTTATTGCCATTCATGACCACTTATTGTCATCCTAATTAATTCAAATGAAAATAATTAATAATGAGCTATTAAATAAATAAATCATCCACTAAAATCTTACTAATGGTGTTTTTATAAAGATTATTTATTATGGTCCAAAATTTTGAGTATTGCATTCTTGGTGTGTTGATTGTATATGATTGCTAAGCAAAAGGAATTTAGGTTGTGATTGAATGACAACCAATATTGGTTGGATAAGTTTTATAGTGATTAAGCTGTGATATTAAATTAAATTAATGATCATTGTGTGATATGAAGGGTTATTATGTGTGCAAAGATATTGATAGTGGTTGTATATATTTTTTGGTGGATTAAGAAGATTATTGATTTTATTGTTAGTAATATTATTAATATTCTTCTTCTTCTTTTATTTTTTTATTCTTTTTATTATATTATTATATTATTAATGGAGGTAACTGAGGAAAGAAAACGGAAGAGAGAGGATGATGTAAGGAGATGGAAGAGAAAACTAATGTGAGGATTGTCAAATGAGTATGGTGTGAAATTTGTAGGAACAAAAATTTTTGAAAAAAAAAATTGCAAGAATGGTCATTACATTTTTTTTAGGAAGAAAATAACACAACTTGTAAAGAAAAATAACAAAATTATAAAAACAATCATCTTAGTAAACCATTATGAACACTAACGTGAGAGATTTAATTATCTTGAAATGGCACGAAAAATGTTAGATTAAATAAATCAAAAAATAATTTGGAATGCCGCGATTGTTTATCTAAAAAAAATAAACAAAATAGTTATTATGAATTTTACTCATTTTTATTGCGTACTTATAAAATCGCACATTTTAAAATTTAACTGAACCTGCACTCTAGCCCTCACGTTCTGTTCCATTTTCACCTTTTGTCCCTTAGACTCCATTAGTGACAGCTCGAATGGGATCCCAACTTTCAATATTCAAAGCCACTGCCAAATTACTTCGGGTATTTTTGGTTGGTTGGTTTTTGTTAGGAAAAAATTATTAAAATTTAAATGGAGTGTAAATAATTTTGATTTATTGGAATTTGTTATTTATAATATATATTAATAATTGAATAGTAATACAAATTATAATAGTGTTGAGGATATAAATATATATGAATGTAAATGTATATGTGTGTAAATATAGGTATTGATTTATATGCTGATAATTTAGTAATTGGATTTTGAATATTTATATATACATGAAAGAGAGTATAATTGAAACTTAAAATTTAAATGAAATTTTTAGATAAAATGCTTGAATTATGTGAATTTTGATAGATGAAATTGATAGATATTGTTCCAATTTAATTATGTTTGGCTTCATTATTTTTTCAAAAAATATTTTTATATTGTGTTTTGTTTTGTAATTTTATAATTTTTTTTTATCAAAAAGTACTTTAACCACCCACAAAAGAAAAAAAATCAATGCAAACATTTTGCATTGGTCATGATAATAAGTGAGAAATTCTCATAATAATGTTAACTGCAAAAAAATGTTATGTTTGGTTTTGTTTTTAAATTTGTGATTTTAGGTCTAATTTTTGGAAAATCGATTAAAATAAAAATAGAAAATTTGAAATATGTAAATTGTGGCATGTATTTTTTAGTAGGCATGGTTCCATTTGGAACTGGGACTCAAAACAGGATCGGATGGAACTGTCTTGGAGTTGTAACCATACAAAAAGTGTTCACTATGATTTTGGTTCTAACTTTCAAAAAATGCAATCACAACTGTCAAAAAAGAAAAAAAAATGTATAATATAATATAATATATGCATTAAACAATGTTAAGTAGTTAAATGATATATATATATATATTTTTTTTACTCAAAATATTTTGTTAATTAACAATATAATGTATTTTACTAAATTTGTACTACTTATTCTCTAATTTATGAAATAATAATAAAATCAAAACCTGATTTTTCTTTATTTTTTTACATTCTATATTTGTCAAAAGTATTAAATATTCTATCACATTATTTTTATATTAAAACAAATAAGAAAATAATTATATAAAAGCTAGAACCCTAAAAAATTAAAATCCAAATGGAAACCAAAATCATTGTTCTAAGATCCGGTTCGCATTTTTTGGAACCAACCCCCAACCGTGGCCGTGCCTATTTTTTAATGCAAAAATGAAAATAAACATAACGCATTGCTGTTCTCTGCTCTGCCTTTGCTCTGTCTTGTCTGCTCAGTTTCTCGCGAAACCTCAACGGTCACATTCTCCCTCTATAAAATAACTGCTGAACAGACACTGAAAACTCCAACCCCATTAACTTTTAATCTGCTAGCGCCATCTTCTCTTCGCTCGCCCACTTCCGTTCGTTCTTTCTCTCTCCACCTTGAAAATGGGTTCTGCAATCTTCGTACATGCTCTCTCTTTATCCATCTTGGCGTTCATGTCGGCAGCTCAAGATGGCAGAGGGGCGGCGAGGCAGCTGTGGTGCGTGGCCAAGAACAACGCCGATGACGCCGCCCTGCAGTCAGCACTCGACTGGACATGTGGGTCCGGCGGAGCCGACTGTGGCCCCATTCAGAAAGGCGGGCCCTGCTACGACGGATCGGACCTCCAGCGTACGGCGTCGTATGCCTTCAACGATTACTATCTCAAGCACGGCCCCTCCGACGAGAGCTGTGATTTTGGCAACACTGCTGCTCTAACTTCTCTCAACCCTAGTATGTACCCGTAATTTCACTTCTTTCTTTTATTTATTTTTTCTCGAAACTGCTGATTATATGTTCTTTTGCTTGGCTATCATTTGTTTTCAGGTCACAACAATTGCAAATTTCCATCCAGGTGAGAATTCTTATGGATCTCTAGTTTAAAATATGCTTTTTCCTTTATCTTGGGATAGAAAATTGTCTGCCAATTTAATTCAAATAGTGTGCGATTAATGGGATATTGTTCATGTGTCGGCATTTGGGTAATCTTTGTTCCGCGTGTATACATTCATATCTGGCATTTGTTAGATTGAATTTTGGCTGAAACACTGGTCAATTGGTAATCTTTGGCATTGCACCCCTGTTTAAATTGCTGCAGCCTAAGCTCAGGCAATGGGAACTTCAGCGGGCTGACGACAGGAGGCTCAGATAGAGCAGATCTGAGCGGCACTGGTCTAATAGCTCACCAATGGGATTGGGGAACGCTTGCAATTCATCTGCTCTCTGTTACCCCGCTAATCTTATAAGGTAGCCAAATTAAAATATAATTAAAGTTTTGAATCTAGCTAGAAGTTGGCAAAAGCAAAGCGCTTTTGTTGAGAACATTCAAGATTCTGCGAAGAGGATTTTGGATACTTATTGTGTTGATCAATGAAATATGTCATCTATCTGTTTTCTTCTTAAATGTCGTGGTGGTTTCTTAATTTAATTATCAGTGTTAATGATCTTGTGGATTGTTTTCAGCTGTAAATTTGTCATATTAGCAGACGTGCTTCCCAAATTGTATGAGTTGCTCTGTTTTTTTTAATGCAGGCTGGCCTGCTTCCCAAATTGGATGGTATATCCATGCTGGAGTTTTGAGCAATCTTATGGATTAGTAAATGGCATATATTTGAATTGTGACATGCTTCCTGTATGTTGCTAGTATTGAGTCGTCAATGCATCCAAGAGCTTTTTGGAAAGGAGAATGGTGGGGTGGGTTTTGGTGCCTGCATGTTGAAAAACATTGCACATAATAATTACACTATTCTTTTTTGGAGATTGAGCCGGAAATCTAAATCACATTGCTGTATTCTAGTTTCCAGAGTATAATTTGCAATCAATGTCTTATTAATTTATCTATTCTCTCTCTCTCTGTTTTTTTTTTTGGACGATTAATATCTCTGTGATCTGTTAGAAAAAGGTCCCCACGAATGGCATGAAATGCATGTTTAGCGCATTTGGGCTGTGTGCCTTTTCCTTTTCAATTTGCCCATTTTGGTGGGGCCACATTTGCTTAGGTGGGAACATGAGATTCAGACAGGACTCTCTAAATCAAAGAGAACTCTCTAAGTGATTAGGGATCTCAAAAGAAGAATTCTTCCTATTGCTGTAGCCTCATTGAAAAGAAAGAACATCTAGAATTGTGAACGAATGGATTCTACATTGTAAATTGATCTTAGACTTGTCTTTGAAGAATTATCAGTTTGGACACTATATTAGGAATTTATATTACATGCCTAGTTAGCCAGGAATCAGCCACTAACTTGTATAACGCGGAAGACACATTCCATGAGAGACATATGGACAAAAGTTTTTATAATTCTACATATAAGGGGAAGCAGCTATGGCGTATTTTAATGATGATCAGAGTGCTACATGGAGCTATAGACACTGGGATAAACAATTTTTGTTTTTTCCTCGAAGAAGTCAGGAGTCAGGAGTCAGGAGCCAGGAGCAAACCTTTGAAAATAGTGACTTGATTTGCAAATTTATATCATGAAAATGAAAGGAGAAGAATGCAGATATATTTAATTTGCATGGTGATGCCGTGCCGGAAGACTGATATATTTATTTTGTATGGTGATGTCTTGATGTGAGACATTTTGAAATTTTTTTTCTCACCCTTTTACTTCTAAACAGTTGTCACAACAAAAAAAAAAAAAAATCAAAATTTCAAAACCAACATAACTTATTTTGTTTGAAGCAAAACTATATGCATACATCTCTTTTTTCTCCTCAAAATGTTTAGTATTTTTAGCATGCTTACTGGTATCAGGTGAAAGTTCAGCTTATGAAACTTTGAAAATTATGTCCGACTTTAGGATTTTTATAGTAACTGAAAATCCCTTAAATCAGTTTTCTATATCTAGAAACATCAGAAAAATATTTTTCAATTCTATAAAGAAACCCGAATATCAATTTTACACCAATATTTTCATTTTATCGTTTTTTGAATAAATATTTTTTTGACTTCTTAAATTAAGAAAACTAACCAATTAATTTTATTTTGAAAAAATGTTGAAATTATTTACATTTCTCGTGAATTTATTACTTCCCAATGATAAACATTATAACATAACAAAAATTTGCTCTATTTTTTGCAATGATAAAGTAAGCCTGAAATATATAAATATTTAAAGAAAAAACATAGAGAAAAAAATAAATAAAAACTACAGATGGCTTGTTTATGATTTTTGAATCTATGTTTCAAATAATTTACCAAAAATCACCTGTAGCCCCAAATGGGACTGATGTTTCCACAAGGCAGCCATTTTTCATAGAACAAAACATTTATAATACCCTGGAATTTTAGGACATAATAATGGTTATAAAAATAACCTTCGAAGAATTTAAGCAAATGATTTATTCAGCTACGAGTCTATTTATTAAGAAAGTTTTTCTCAATTTATTGGAATAACACGCTATTAGACTAGTAATTCTTTACCGAAACTTTGGATATTAATGATACATTGTTTTGGATAAATTTTGTAGAGTCATGATGGAATTATTCTTAATTCACTACTTTTATTTATTTTTGGATGAAAATATTTGAAGGAGAGTACGAAAGCATAGAAAGGAATTTTTTGGTATTTTTAAGTGATTGAAATTCGGCCATATGTCTTAATAATTAAAGAGGAATAACTTTCATGTCTTGAGAAAAAGAAAAATAGTGTTCAAACCATTGAAAATTCGGGTGAAAATTGGCCTTAAAATCAAAAAAGCATTATGTAATTTTAAGGACTTATTATGAATTCTACTCTCATACAAACACTAATTAAACCTAATTATAAATAGTGGATTTAAAGGGTTGAAAAAACCCTAAACCCTATTATCAACCATAGAGTAGCTAACGGCATGCAGAGGGTTTGTGGAGGATTTCTTGACTCTCAAACGCGCTATTCCAAGGTAATTTTCATGCATATTCACTTGATTATCATGCATATACATTGGATGATTAATTTTACATATGTAGGCACTCAAAAAGATGTAGATTTTAATGGAATAAACATGTGAAATGATAGGGGACCTAATTTTGGATGTTTAGTTATGTGTAAAAGTCATAAGAATCGAGTATTGATGTAACGTGCAAATAACCAAAACATGTCCAAAAGTATTCCATAATTGGTGGATAAACGAAGGATATATTTTCTATAGATTTGAATCCACAAAAATATGCCTAAGGACTGTAAAAACAAGCATGGAATCGAGTTCTAGGATTGGATTTGAGAAAAACATGAAAAACCGAACCAACAGCACCCTGCATGACATTTTGCATCGCGTTGTAGTGACTGGCATGATCGTGAGGTGCAACGGCCCGCTCACTAAGGGTGGTACCGCAATCATGACCTTGGACACGAGAATTCCATAATGTCTCACAGTCACTGGGCATTGTCACAGTAGTGGAACTCGCAGTCACGATAAGACAAACTACGGTTGCAATCCTAGACATGGCAAAATAGTGTGTTCCATGGTTGGCAACTACAAACGCTATCCAAGGAGCCGTGGTTGCAAACGTAGACTCCTCAATCACAAGGCTTGAATGCGAGCCCTGTGCAAATTTTTACATTTGAGTAATTTAAGTCGAATTATTTCAATTTTGAAACCAAATTAGGCATGTACCAACTGCGTGAAACATAGGAGAGTATAAGAAATACTAGTAGGAAGGATCCAAGTAAATACGAAAGCGTAAGACACACACAAAGCATTGATAAGCATGGGTTATTATATAGTTAAGTGTCAAATGAAAATTATGCATGTGATTAATTAGAAAATCAAGAAATGATAGACGAAGATCATAACATCCAACGAAATTAAGCAACAGTAAGTGGTTATCTACAATGTTTTGCTACAAGTGCTTTTAAAAGTGGTTTTATTTATTAAATAAAATTCTTTACTATGTAAGTGGTTATCTACAATGTTTTGTTACTATTGCCTTTTAAACGAGATATTTTCATAAAATTTTTGTAAGTGGGTTTATTTGCAAACTTTTATAATTGCCTTTCAAGATGAATTATACTTTATGAAAATTTTGTATTTTTGATGAAACTTACTTCAGAATATTCCTTGAAATTTATGGTTTTCTGAACTCATTCAAAACCATTTCTTGAAAAATATTTCTATTCGAAATGCGTAAGTTGGTATGTTTGGTTTAAATGATTTATTTCAAAATGCTTTTGGATGTAGATAGATCCTGAATAAATGTGTATTTTTAAACATGTTGAATATGTTAATTCTGTACATTGAGGTATCATGATGTAATGCCTTGGGGACCAACAGGGATAGTGTACGAAAACAGTTCCACCCTTTCTTGAGGTAATAGATGAGATAAAACCTGCTCCACGAGGATTAAAGGTGAGACAAGACTTACTTCACTGAAATTAAAGGTTGGGTTTAAAGGTTGTGTTAAGCCCGTTCAACCAAGGCTAAAGATTGGGTTAAGATCCGTTTAATCGGGGTTAAAACTTAAAACAAGACTCTTCTTAGTAAGGGTAAATGACTAAGGACCTGATCAAGAAAACGGCGTTGGAACAACTTGTGTCCCCTAGCATACAAAGGAATAAGTCAATAATGTGAATGTGTAGATTCTCAACTATTAATTTTTGAAATTTTTACACAAATGTTTGAATATTATCAAATACTTTATTTTGTTCACATCCTAATAAAAAAAGGTAGATGAACGCTTAACAGGTGTTAAGCGCTCACTACTTTAGTTAATGTGTTTTGTAAAGGATGCTAGCAGAGATGACTAGACATAGGGATGGTAGATGCAGGAGCATGGATGATAGACTAGGATGTTGATTTAATTTTTATTCTATTTCTTAAGACTATTCATGAATACAATAGATAAGGTATTTTTATTTCCGTGTTAAATTACTTTTCTCATCAAATTGAATAGATGTGTTGGTTAAATAATGCTCTGTTATATGTTTGGCTTTATTGGTCGTTAAATTGGCATGTGAATACTGTTGTATCATTATTTGAGTTTGAAGCTTTGATTTTTTGGTGAAACAATTATATCTCATTATATGGGAATCTGAACAACACTGCAGGCTAGATAGCTCAAGGCGTTTTTGACTGTTTTAGAAATTTTCTTGGAACTTGGAAAGAAGGAAGAAGACCTTGTGTTCATCTAATTTTTTGAATTTTTAACATATAATAATAATTGAAAAGAAACGACATCATCCAGATTTTTTAACTAGAAGACACAAAGGCATATAGTTATCTTTCCTGTTCTGTGTTGTCCGAGGAGGCCCATTCACTTTAATATATGTAATGGGGAGTGGAAATGATTATTTGTAATGATAAAAATAATATTGATTTGATCTATTTTAATAAAATTTGAATATTTTAAATTATTATATTTTTTCTTCAAATAGAATTAGTTAAATAGCAATTTGACTCCTTAAAAATCTAAATTCAACTTTCTTTAATATGAAATATAAAATATACTCACAAACAATTTCCATTTTATCAACTCAATCTATTTTAGAAGTTAGAAGAGAAAGAGGAAATGGCAGCAACCATCAACTTGAATAATCGTAAATATGATAGAAAGTTAGAAATATAACTAAATTCTAAACTTTTTTTTTTGGGGCATTGCACGGACGCGGGAAGCTAGATTTGACTCGAAAACGGTACAAAAATAAATGTTCCGTCAATGCCTGGTGGAAATCAAGAGATATCAGAAACTGCATATTAGCTGAAATTGCCCTACGTGTCCACTAAAACCCAAAACAGTGAAAATTTCGATTTTGGAAGAAATTATTTCCATAATTCTTACAACTTGGAGAGTAAGAATAAGTAAAAAAAGGAAGAAGAAATCAAAACCTACTATAATTCTTATTATTTAAATGACAAGTTTTATTTATGGTTTGATTTATTTCCTTATTATATGATTCCCCAATTAATGGTTTGTATTAAGTTAGAATATTGCCTACTAGTCTTAGTAGTATATATATGAGGTTGAATGGAGTTTGGAATACACCAAAAAAATCAGCCGGCTATCTCCCTTTTTCTTTCGCTATTGTAATAGTATTAGGCTTTGTTTGGTTTATTCTTTCTATGCAATAAAGTTTGGAGCATTTTCCTTCAATTCTTTTACTCCTTCAACAAATTCACAGCTTTGTTTTCATACTTTTTGTATTCAAAATCCAACATTGTGGTATCAGAGATATTGATTGGGCTTGTGGTAATGGCAACCAATGGGAATTCCCTTACCCAACCTTCACTATCGATGTTTAAAGGGGAGACAATTATGAATTTTGGAATATCAAGATAAAAATGTTATTCAAGTCTCAAGAGCTATGAGATTTTGTAGAGAATAGATACAATGAGAGGGATGATGAGGCACGAATAAGGGAGAACAAGAAGAGAGACAACAAGGCATTGTTCTGCATCCAACAAGCAATCCATGAATCTATCTTTTCAAAGATAACAGGAGCTTCTACCGAAAATGAAGCTTAGACAATCTTGAGGATAGCGTACCATGGATTATCCACCGTGGTAAGAATTAAATTACAAAACCTTAATCGCGAGTTCCAAAATTTGTACATGAAGGATGGTGAAAGTGTACAAGAATTCTTGACCAAAATTGAGGGCGTGGTTAACTAAATGCAGTCCTATAGTAAAGAAGTCTCCGAATGCACTGTGGTGTCAAAGGTACTCCACAGTATCTGTCCTAAATTTGATCATGTTGTGGCAGTTATAGAAGAGTTAAAGGATTTAGCAATTTATTACTTTGATGAGTTGATGGGATCACTGTAATCCCATGAGGTAAGAATCAACAGCATGGAGGAGAATAGAGGAGAAAGCCTTTCAAGCAAAAGGCAAAGGAGCCAAGGACCAAGACAAAGGAGCCAAACGTGGCAAAGGCAAAGGAACTCAACATCACATGGCAAATGTAATTACAGTAGAAAAGGTAGGGGTTCGAACCTAAAGTTCAACAAAAACATTCAATATTTTAATTGCAAAAAATTTGGACATATTAAGGCAAATTGTTGGTATAAGGATAAACAAGCAAATTATGTGGAGGAAACTAGTAAAGAAAATAAGTTGTTCATGGCCTACTCAAACCCAACTGACATGGGGAATGAAGTATGGTTTGTGGATAGTGTATGTCCAAATCACATGACCGACAAGAAAGATCTCTTCAAACATATAGAAGAGGATCAAAAGAAAAAAGTGAAGCTAGGGGATGACCAATAGATGAATGTCAAAGGCAAAGGCGTCGTGATCATCCAAACTTGCTAAGGTAACATTAAACTACTCCATGATATTCAATATGTCCTTAACTTGGCTCACAATTTGCTTAGTGGTAGACAATTGATGGCAATTGGATATGCCTTAACGTTTGATGATGGTGAATGCATCATCAAGGAGACACAATTAGGACAAGCGGTGGCAAATATCTAGATGACTAAAAATAGGATGTTTCCACTTGAAGTATCAAAGGTTAGAGACTTTGCACTTGTTGTGAGAGAAAGCAATTTGATATCAAATCTGCATTTTTAAGTAAAGAATTGAGTGAGGAAGTTTATGTAGCTCAACCCAAAGGGTTTGTGGTACATGGTAAAGAAGAAAAAATGTATAGATTAAAGAAGGCGTTGTATGGATTGAAGCAAACTCCAAGGGCTTGGTACACTAAAATTGATAACTACTGCCATCATAGAAGATTTGTAAGGAGTGAAAATAAGCCTACCTTGTACTTGAAAAGGAACAATGAAATAGTCATCATCATAGTATGCTTATATGTTGATAATATCATTTACATGGGATCAAGACCATTACCGTTGGAGACATTTAAGCAAGACATAATGAAGAGATTCGAGATGACGAATTTAGAATCCTTGCATTACTTTCTAGACTTGAAAATTTTCAAGTAGAGGATGAAATTTTTATTTTCCAAAGAAAGTATGCAATGGACTTGTTGAAAAAGTTCAACATGTCAAAGTGCAAGATGGCATCTATCCCAATGGATATGTTAACCAAAAACTGTAAGTTAAAAATGGGTTGGAGAAGGCCAATCCAAAGCAACTTAGGAGCCTGGTTGGAGGTTTCTTATACTTAACTCACGCTAGACTTGATATTGCATTTTTGGTTGGAATTATTTCAAGATTTATATATAATCCGTTCATGCAACACTTTGGAGTTGCAAAGAAGATTTTGAGATACCTTGCAGGCACTTTGGACCATAGAATATGGTATACATATGTTGAAGACTTTAAGTTAATTGGTTTCAGTAATAGTGATTGGGTAAGTGCCTTGGATATGAAGAAGCACTTCTAATAATATGTTTACATTTGATTTGGGAGCTATCACTTGGAATTCAAAGAAGCAAGCTACAATTGCATTATCTATGACAGAAGCAGAGTAAATGGCAGCTTGTCAATGTGTTTGGCTAAGGAGAATGTTGCTTGATTTGCAACAAAAGTAAGTAGAAGGGACTATTATTTTTTGTGCTAATAAGTCTACCATTGCAATCACTAAAAATCTCACTTTCATGAAAGAATAAAGTATATTGAGTTGATATATCACTTCATTATAGATTTGGTGAATAAGGGTGAGGTGATGGTAGAGTTTTGTACCATACGGCTTCAAATGATTGATATTTTTACTAAGGCATTAGTTAAACCTAAGCATGAGTTTTTCGAAGCATTACTTAGAGTGTGCAATTTTGAATCAAAGGGGAGTGTTAAAGATTTGATTCACAAAGTATAGAAGGAATTATTTCTATAATTTCTACAACTTGGAGAGTAAGAATATGCAATAAAAGAAGAAATCAAAACCTACCATAATTCTTGTTATTTAGATGGCAAGTTTTATTTATGATTTGATTTATTTTCTTGTTATATGATTCCCTAATTAATACTTGGTATTAAGTTAAATATTGACTTATTTAAGGTTAATATATATATGAAATTGAATAGAGTTTGGAATACACCAAAAAAATCAGTCGGCTGTCTCCCTTTTTCTTTCATTATTGTAATAATGTTAGGCATTTTTTGATTTGCTCTTTCTATGCTATAAATTTTGGAGCTTTTTACTTCAATTCTTCTGCACTTTCTACAAATTGTTTTCATACTTTTTATATCCAAAATCCAACAAAAACAACATCAACATAACCTTAACTATTTCTTCGTGAGAATCCGATGATACTTTTCCTTTCTTCCCACGTCGTTGGTTGAATTCGCGAAACACCTTTAGTACAGTTAGAAACAGTGCGCTGCCAAGAATATTCATCAGAACATGCAATATGAAATTATTTATAATAATAATGGAATGGTTTCATAACAATGGCATTAGATAGCGGGAATTTTGGGGTGAAATTAAAATTTCCTAATTATTGAACGGAGATAATTAAGACAGTCCAAGCTCCTCAATCAACAATGAGTTTCAGGATCTTCTTCAGCATAAGTTTGAGCTGGAACAATGAGTCGGGGCCGAGGATTCTGGTGATCCGTGGAAGCTAATGGCCTCTGGTTCCAGGAGTGAATGACTAAGTTGGACTGAAGGAGTTCCCTGTGGGGAATAGGCAGCCCCTGAGCAAACTGTGCCTGATGCGAAATTTCCTGTGGATTCATATCAAATCCAACCCTACCGCTATCCATATCTCCGCCGCTACTGCAACCATCGATTCTTTGAAAAAATTCCTGAAATGGGTTGTCAGAAGTTTCATTGTTATCCCGGAAAGTATGGAGAGACAGGCCGAGATCCTCCGCTTGGAAGGAGGCACTGGGCACAGCATCGTTCGAGAAGCCGGGAAAAGAATTCAACGAACTTGTTGTGAAGAAGGGCCTCATGGTGTTTACGAGATGGCCATCATCAGATTCTCCCGGTGGAGCCATGAACAAAAAATTGCTGCAGTCTGGGTTGTTAGCCTGGGTTAACGCAAATCCGGCAGGAGCTTCTGATAGCTGTTGTTCCAGAGCGAGCTCATAGGGGCTAGGGTTGGAATCAGTGCTTGGAGCCAGATTGCTGTCGCTGGGCTGCCAAGGGGATAGCTCGTTGAGCTTGTCGATGGCGGTTTTTGCCTTCTTGATGAGCCAATCGACGGCTTTGCTTGGCCGGTCGTAGCCCAACCGGTCCTGCACATCGTAGAACTGAATAGCGGTGTGGGCAGATAGCCTGACACGGCGGTCCCTCGGCCCCTTCGAAGTGTAGACCTTACTGTGCCTGTCTTTCCGGCCAGTGGACCGCAGAATGTGACCCCCTTGGACTTGGACTATTTCCCCTCCTTGCGTTGTGCCTTTCATAGCTCCAATTTCTGGTTTCTGCTTATAGAATCTTAAACTATTCCCCTCTTTTTTCAGACAATGAAAATTGTTCTTCTAAAAGCAGATCTTCGATCTTTGTTTTTTTCCCCGGCAATGATGAGTCCACTTGATCGAAGCCCTCATATTTTCCGTTTTACTTCAGCTTTTTCCTTCCATTTCCTGAAAAAACCGTGTTTTACTTTCTGGGGTATTTCTTACAATCTAATATTCAGGATGGTTATTTTACCGAGTCTGGACTGCAAACTGCAACAATTCTCAGGCCTGACGATACCGCTGCCGGTGTAGATCCACAGAAAATGAAAATAAAAAAAATAAAGTTAGATCCCCATCCGAGAACAGGCTGCTGAAAAGTAAAGACAAACAAACAGGTAATATTTTAATTTCTAGAAGTATTTTTGTTAGAAAAGTGAACTTGTTTATGGCTTCAAGGTCACTGTAAAACTGCAGGGGCTGAGATTTATCTGACTGGCAATATAAATCCAGCCCCAGGGATTTTCCCAGTATATATGGTATCTGTTGCTGAGAAGAAGATCATGATAAGATGAGAAAGGGTTAGGGTTAGAAGGAAAGGATACAGAATGAATGGAACAGTAAATCTAACCTTTGGGGGAGGGGGAAGGTGGTGTTGGGTGATCTTCTTCTGTCTCTGCCTTCACAGCAGTGGTGAACTTGTGATGCTTTCTCGAGGCGACCGTATTTATGTACCATCTCCAGAGAAAGCACGCACTAGATGTTAAATTCCTACCATCTCTCTTTCACCTTTTTTTATTCTCTTTTGTCCTTTTTTTCCGGCTTTTTTAATCTGTTGGTTAATATGTCGATTAGTTTCTTGGAGGGCCCTCCTCTTCACTTCTCACCAACTTTCGCTCAAGCTTGATGGAGATCCATAGACATTGCTCTCTCTCTCTCTCTCTCCAAACAAACACTTTCTTGTAGCTTTAGTCTGATCAACTGAGATGTCATTTTCTTTCATCAAAGTGACTAATTAACCTCTACTCTATTCGTTCATACATATCTTCTGTTACAATAAATGTAGCATATACATGCATCAACTATCAGGCCAAAATGTTGTAAAAGCAAGTATTTGAATGTATTCTTGAACAACTACAGCTAAAAGAAAAGAATTTCATGAATACACTGTTAACTCCACATGTATGGTGCATGTCCTCACTACCAAAACAAATAGTAATAATAAGTACAAATATACAAATAAAAACTATGCAATTGATGAAATATCAAGGGACAATATCATAATTTTAACTAATGATACCTATGAAGTGACTACAATTTTTATTTTGCAACAATAATAATTATTAGAGATTTAATCATTTATTATTTGTTACTGCTAAAATTAATAATCAAAACTTATATTTAGCTCATAGCGACTAGCTAGTTAACCACAATGTACACAAATTCATTTTTTGTCAAATAAAACATAATCATAGGGTAATAGTAATTTGTTTTCGTCAAATTGAATCTCTAAATATATGTCACTGCGAATTATGATGGCAACTTTAATCTTATTTAGTTTTTGTCAAGATTAAATTTGAAGAATGATAAAAGAACAATATATATATATAACAATATATATATATATGTATATATATTGTATCTAGTTTAAGTGTCTGCATTTACGAGTAACATACATATTTCTTGCAGAAGAATCTCGACTGCGTACCTGGAAACTGTTGCTTGATTAATGTGACCTAATTAAGGCTCCCACCAATAATGTAACAATCGAAGTCTATATTAAGATTAAGAAAAACATGGGACGCTTTATAATTGAAGCCAACAAGATAGGCATAAGAGTTTCTACTTACTACTTTTTAGGGCATAGGCTTGTAGATATGTTTATTATGAAAAGGAAGAAGGGAAACCATGGACCATTTACTCAAACACGTCATTAAATTTGGTAGAGATTTTTACAATGTTAGGTGGTTAAGGTTAACTGAAGTACGAGGTAATCTTGTTCAGCGACTATTTATTATCAACTATACAGTCATGATCATTAAAGAGAGCCAAATGACCAATGCACATACAATTCTATTCTAGAAACTAGCTGGCTAGCTAGTTAAACATCTTTGGTTCGTACGAAGTTAGTTAAAGTTTTAGCAGACTCTATTCCTACTTAAGATACCATCTAGGCATTCTGGTAACCCTAAGCATAAGTCTCTCACCAACTAAGAACTCATTGCACCATTAAATCACCATTAAAGTATGCTAAAAGTAATAGGGAAAATTTGGCACTTTGAATACTTTTTCGAACCGTAATGTTATATTTCACTTGTATGTATCAAGAATACACCTCATTGTATATTGTCAAAAATAAATTTATGCTCTTATATATCTCTAAACATATAAAACATATTGTGATGATCTTTGAGCAATTTGATGTTATATAACATGAAATTATAAGATTTGTGTGATGTGACATATAAAAAAATCTATTAAATATGCCAAAAAATATGTTTTGGTGATTATTGTACAATTGATCATTCAACATTCATGGCACATCACATCGCAATTTTGGGATATAATATTAATTCGAAAATGTAATTATAAATATAATAAGAAGAGTTTATATCCACTGTGTAATATGTGAGAGATTTGAGAAATTGGATTCGAGTTTCATTAAAAAAGTAGATTTGGAACAACGTTTTTAAATCTGCTTTTTTGGATTGTCTTCGGGGCAACATTGAAATGAAAAAAAAATTCTAAATTTATTCTAAATCTGTTTGAAATTGAATTACATAATTGTGGAAAGTAATGAAAAAAATCTGTTTTAAAGTTGCTCCGCAGTTCAGAATGAAAAACATATTCATCACAAAAATAGTCACCCGATGGATGACTCTCTCAAAGGTTTGGGAACGATCCAAAAATTACATAACAAATTGGGGCAATATTTTTTTACACATCCTATATGTTTTAGGATGCTTTTTAGAAGTAATCCCAATTTATAAAGGCAGCCAACTTCAATTGACCGTTCCAAACTATCGAATGTATATTTTTATTCTGAAATAAACTCCCATCATTTTATATTCTTCATCGTCTTCCCTTCTCATTTGAAATTTCTTCCTCAAAATAGGCTTTCTTTGTTTTTAAATTTTGATGTGTGTTTTTAAATATATTTACCTCAAGAAATATGTAAAAGAAAGAGAGAAAAAGAAATAAAAAAATACAAGTAATAATTGAGTGTGAGTTTTTAGAAGTTGTATAATTGCAAAACAAATATAGCCTCGACTCCCCTACGGAACATTTGGAAGGTATGATTCTTATTTTTAATATTGTTATTGTGCTTATATAACATAAGTTATAATATTTATTGGTGTGTTGTGAAGTTTTATTTAAGAGATTGAATATATAATTAGGGTTGATATCAAGTATATGCCTTTCTGTCACATAATGTATGGAGTTTACGTAAACTCAAATGTACAAAAATGTTATTGTGTATTTATATACATATGTATTTAGAGGTTTGTATGTGTAAACACGTATATGTTTATTTGGGTTTACTTTTGATGGTCTAGTTCATCCAAATTTAATTGCATGTGTTTTCTTTATAGCATGCTGTATTTTATTCTTTTTGTATTTATTTAATAATTTTATCTAAGAAAAGGAATATATACTTTAAGTTGTACATAATATATTTCAATGTAAATGTTAAAATAATTTAGTTTGAATGTAAATGTTAGTTGGATTGAAATTGACAACTCACCCACAAGTGTTTCAAAGAGTATTGAAAACACAGTATACAATCAAAATAGAATATAAAAATGAGGCATAAAATTGGTAACATAATTTGAAACAATGCCTTCTATGTTTGCGAGGCCTAGCTAGATAAAATACTTCCACTAAGTAAAGTAGGTAAAGAGTTATCCATAAAATCTTTCACCTAATTCACTGCCCTAAGCACAAGATTCTTAACTTGTTGACTAATCATGGCTTATTACCACACCAAAATTAAATTTATAATTAACTTAATACTGTGATGAGTACAAGTATCGTTTCCACGAGGAAGGATTTTGTGTCTATTAATGTAATAGAATTCTTATTAATTAGGCTTCAAAAATGAAGCAAAAAGACAATGAATACTAACTAAAAACAAGCAATTAAAACAAAGTGCACAAGACAAAGGTGACGGAGTATCAGTAGTTGAAAATTTTAGTCACTTGCATTGTGTTGATTTTCTATATATGTCAAGTTATGTTAATTATCAGTTTAGTTGCACTAGTTACATATTATCAATTTTAAAATATATAGGATATTTTCCGAACTATCCTATAGCTTTAACCCCAAATTTTAATGGGTATTCCTAGCCTAAATCAAGTCAAATGTCCAAGTTTGGTGATTGATAATAGTTACTTGTATTAATTCTATGATTTTACTCTCGTTATTCTCATGAAATTAATGTTCACAATTGTATGTCTAGCGCACAAGTTTTACTTCCGTTATTCCTCATATAGCGACTGATTAATTAGTGGACCTACTAATTACTACTCAATTCAACAATTGTGAATAAACCATGCAAGGATAATTAATCAAAACTCATGCATACATATTTTACCGAATATAAACACAAGCGACTAAAAGGAATTTAGAAACTCATATTAATTTGAAGCAAAACCAATTCTAAATTCTTCATCATCCAAAACAACATAAAAAATACTAGAAAAAGTTTGGAAAAATTTAGTCCAACAATCTAGTGTTGCGTAGGCAATGAATGCACTTTAAGCTCTTAATGTAGATTCCTCCTTTTTCACTCCTTTGACCTTGTAATCCTATGTTTCGAAGTATCCAAACAATAAAACTAAATCTAATCTCCTCTCCAATACATTGAGAATATGTATTTATAGTCCAAGAGTGTTTAGAGTTCGTATATGTGCATGAAAAGACAAACAAGCTCGTGAAAAATCATGCAAAACCAAAACTGCAACTTAGCTGCACTAACTTCCCTCGATCGTACCACGAGGACTCGCGATTGTGCCTTGCATCTTCGTGCTTACACACACAAGTTCAAGATTCACATAGTTCTACTAATTGTGTTCCGCAGTCGCATCAACAACTATCATGATTGGGCCTCTAGATTTCGCGTTCATGACTCTCGTTCACGCAAATTCCAGTGTAGTCCACTCTCCCTTCCTCTATTGCAACAAACGCCTTCACAAATGCTATCCTTTACGCCGCAATTGCAACCAACTTTTGTGAAATTTTTAGAACTCACCATGGTTGCTCCACACGATTGCGAAGCCTCTTTTCACTACTACGACTCTTCCTTCCACGATCGTGACACTTGCCTGCGAGTATCAAATCATATTTTAAATATAGAAAATATACAAAATTAATAATTAACCAACATCTACACTTTTTCACTCCAAAATCATATTATTCAATACAATTCATGTATGATAATATATTTTTTCATTTTAACTTGCATGTGTGCATAATTTAAGCACACTAGAAGGATAAATATACTATAATTTCACATTGAATCATTGATAACACAACTGACACAACAGCGTTTATCTAATTCACACGAGGTTCAACATTCCATAATAGTGAATTCCTACAAGATTTTGTTTCACTCACTCTTTACACTCTCAACACTTTAATTAAATACCTATTTAGCACAATAGCTAAACAACTCAAACACATAAGTGAGAAACTCAAATTCTTTTTGCCTCTAATGCTCTTGGTTTCCCTTAATACCTTTTTAGGTTTCTTAGCATCCTATTTATAATCTCAAATCTTCACTCTCCCAGTTGAAATAGGTCTCCAGCTAATCGTCATGCAGTATCCTCATTTTTAGGTGAATTTTTCTCTCCAATCTTTAATTGTCGACAACAGCCTGACGTAACAAGACTGGAATTTGTTCCGTCCTTATCTACGCCTTTTCTAACTTGAGGATTATCTTTAACTAATATCTCCTAATGATTTGAACTTTTTTAAATGGTCTTTCCATTATTTTGTCCAATATAAGGAATTTGACAAGTTAAATATTCTTCATCAACATGTTTATTGTAAATAATATACCAACAATTTAGCCAACATGTTAACAATACAACAAAACCCTCCAAGTCATCGATCTTTGGCATCAAGATTAGAAAATGAGGTTAACAAATTGGTAGAATTGGCCATTAATCAACACAATTTTATGAATATTTATAAAATTAGATAATTGTGCTCTCAATGAAAGAGCAATAAATTTTTGGAATCCTATGAAGCATAGGCACATTTACATAAAAAAAAATGATTTACATATAAACTATTACTTTTATCAGAGTAGTCATATGAAAACTAAGTATTTTGATATTAATCAAGCTAGTGAGAGTGATAGTATTGTAGATGCAAGAACAAAGTTTAACGATGATTTGATACATTTGAATCAGGAGTGGCGGGTGGTATATGATGTTGGATTTTACTGCACTTCAGATGCAAGGATACAATTTAAAATTTTATAAAACATGCATATAAGTGTAGAGTAATTAAAATTCCCAAGATGGCACATTTTTTTCATGTAACATGGATAAACCTATTCGTGGGAGAAAGTTGTGAATTTTACCTCGATTGTTGCATTCAAAATTTTCATGTGTGATCCCCGAACCACAAGTCTTGAGATGCAGCCTCTAAATTGTTCACGAAAACAAGCTTGGACAATATACTCCAAATCATTCCACAAAACTCCTTTTGTGAATTACTGGAAAAGAAATCTAGATAAGAAATACAAGAGGAGGCTAGCAAAATTTCTCTATAATTTCAACTAGAGATGGGTGGTTGTTTAGGGGTATTTATAGTTTGATAAACTAATCGAACTAAATCAAAGCTGAATTTTCAGTATGTACTTGATATGTAAATTTTAAAAATTTTCGTTTTTGATTCAGTTTCAATATTTGCATTCGGTATACCATACTCACGGCCAAATTGCTATCTTGCCCTTACATTGTTCTTTTGTGTGTGATTATTATATTCATCTTAAATTAACAATGAGCATAACTCGAAGAATGTGGGTAACACCTAACCTATGACCATACCAAATCCCAATTAAGATGACATGATATAATCAAATGAACCCTTTTGATCATAAGTATAATGTAGGCCTTTTTTCTTGCCGTGTCCTGAATGAGCTAGAGTTATGAATTTAACCAAACTTACAAACTCAATCATATGACCAGATCAATATTCCTCTTAAGACTAATATCCCTTGAAAACTCCTTTCCAATTATGCATTACCTTGGCCAAAAAAATTTATCTCATAAAATATCGATCACATCAGATATATGTTTTGCTTACTTACAAGGTAATAAATCTCTTATTGATCGCACACATACTTTCATATACATATGACTATTGCCACTTTGTGCTCATAACCCTCTCAAGGTAAATTTGGTTCTCAATGCCTTAATAATGCATTGATCACAATTTGTACAAGGTATTCATATTGTCTCAAATCTAACACCTAGCACTTACCATGATTATGAAGCAAAATATTGATAGTAAAGAATTAACTTTATGTATTTATTTCATTCTTTAAGTCAGTATTCAAATACATCATTTCCCTAATAACATATTCACACTCTTGTATTCTCAGCATCTCAACCAAATGGCATAACACCCACCATACTGTGAAGTAATTTGATATCTCTAATGGCCATTTCAAGAATCAATGATTTGCTAATGAGTTTTGATGATTGTGTACTAAAAAATCTTGTATCTATATTCGTAACTTTTGTGAACTTGGCTTGTTGATGTAATCATTGGGACATACGTAATACTTTATGTCATACCAAGATTTATATGATAAATAAAGATGTCGTATATTAAGAAAACAATAAATCAATATGACATCAATAAACATAAGCATTTATAAGAAATATTTCTTTTATTACAAAATAATTAGTGTTAAAGGACATATAACTAAGACATGATGCCGTGGGCACGGGCACCAAACAATAACACATACTGATGACGTGTGGACCCTATGTTATATTAGGATTGAATAATGATGATGCTAGGATTCACTTGACAGCATTTGATTGCATACATGAATCGGGAAATGCATTGGTATAAATGATGTAGAGAGATTTCAACTTCATTTTTGATATTTTATACGTAGCTGACCAGTCCCACGATAGTGAATGTAAATATTTCTTCCAATTATCAACAATCACA
Source organism: Avicennia marina (assembly GCA_019155195.1). NCBI lineage: Eukaryota > Viridiplantae > Streptophyta > Magnoliopsida > Lamiales > Acanthaceae > Avicennia > Avicennia marina. The sequence goes on along the minus strand of CM032754.1, from coordinate 3,494,397 downwards.
TGAATGGTAAACATAAAGATTAAAAACAATATTGACAAAGTTGTAACAATGACGACTCTAAATTGATCATGAAATTGTTTCCCATAATCATTGAATGGCATCCGAATATTATAGAACTTAAAGACTAATAAGAGATTTGGAAATTTAAACTGTTTATAGTGAAGATTAATTATTGTAAGGCAGTCTGCATGTTGTACCAAAAAGATGATAAAAATCTTGAATATTACAATTTTTTTTTTGGAAATATGAGGTACGAATCAAGGAGTCATAGCCATCAACAAAAGAAGGGTTCTATATTTGTAGTTTCAATCCATGCCTCAAATTCTTATATTGTAGAGGTTATATGAATTGAACGTGACAACAAACATATGAAATGCATGCGAGTCATAATATCAAGGAGGAGGTCGTTCTGTCATTTTGATTTTGTTGTTGAACCAAACAGTCTGTGTCTTAGCCTTTGTGTTGATGGCATCGTATTGTGTGGATTATATGATAAGACTTACTCTTGTTAGCCTATTACTGTAACCTGGAAGAATTTTTTGGATGATTTATTGTGTCTATATATGTGTGTGCGCGAGCATACGTGCATCAATGTTTACTTAAAATTCAATAGAGTATTATTGAATAGATTATTTTATTTATATTTATCATATATTTTTATGGATAAAAGATAATAGTTCAACCTGGATTTGGTATTAAATAATAAAATAAATACTTTTACCAAAAGTGTGTTAAGCAAGACGTTGAAACTCTAAATGAAAATGTATCCATTTATTGTTAATTAAATTATTTAAATGATAATATTATAAATGAAAATGTTTGTATAATCATCTCAATAGTCTAGTTTAATAATATAATCGTCAATTACTAATAATCAATAAAATTCTTCTTATATTTTTAAATAATCACCTAAATCGTAATTTTACCAAGCAAAATGAATATAAAGATAGAGTGGATTAGGAACAAAGAACAAATTATAAGCCCTAGCTATGAAGTGATGAAGTAGATTTAACTTCCATTGAAATGAAAGAGAGTGAGTTCTTCATTTATTAATCATTATTAGTGTCTCATTGATTACTGATTGTCACGCTTGTTGATATATAATGGCTACTTAATTGTCATTAAATTTTAAGCATTGGCAACCCTTAAACACATGAATTGTTTGTCTACATGACCCAGTAGCTTTCGAATCATTTGGCATAATGCGATTTACTTTTAAGAAGTTAAATTTAAAACTTCAACAGTAAGTTTAGAAATATGTACACACGCGCGCATGTGTTATTTCACTAAAATTGAGAGATTTGCGTTAGATTAAGATTATTGAATGTAAATTAATTTAGTTTTTGTATTAGACTGACACTCTAACATTGCCTACACCAAATATATGATCCACCCAAAATTTTATTTGAACAATTTCAGATTACAATAAGTTTCAAATTCTTGAGCTCATATTTGGAACCATGTTTTGAGTCCTTTAAGTGAATTTTTTTATATAAACTTATTTTAAGTCTATTGGTATGGACCCTTCAAATAGTGAAACAACAACTATGCATTGTAACAATATTTTACATAATTTAGAAATGATAAAGAAACACATAGCAGATAATTTTACAAATTTTAGATATTGAATTTGGTTAAAATCACACCAACATGCCAAAGCACAATCACAATCACAATCACAAATCAAACAAAACAATAAAGATAAATTTTGAAGTTGTTATAACGTACTAATATTAGAACAAATTCGAAATTTTGTCTACAAAACTCTCCTTATTTTTCATATGCTTATAAAGGAATTCCCATAATGAGTGAAATATTTTCGTATCATAATATATAGATTTCATATTTATTTAAATATATGTATATATATTCACAATATTATCAATGACATACTATTGCCACTCTGTTTAATAATAAATATTGCCAGTACTAACCTCATGAAAGCGAATCACGTGCATATCATAATGCGTAGATGAATTGTGACCGCACGTACACTGCCATCCGGGCCAACTAGTACTCGTGAATGCGACTTTAGGCCTAAAGGCGTCGAACGACGGTATATATAATAATCATTCCTCTGACACAACAGTTTAATAAATCATCCGTGAAAAAGAACATGTGAAGGAACATGAATTCTGCGTTTGTCTGAGAATTATTTACAGTTACTGAAATTGTTGGGATGCAATTTATATATGATGACTTCACTGCACAGTGCACACACAGAAAGCTGACACGTCTCCGTCTACGTACACCTTGTCCCAACTTTCAAGTTTCAACCACAAAATAACCTCATAAATTTTACACAAACAAAAATATCATTAAATAATATTTTAATTTAAATTCAAATTTAAAATTTTTCTCTTCATATATATAATTAATTAATTATATTTTAATTATTAAACATATTTACAATCAAATCAATACTTATATATGTCATATATATGCTTATATTTAATTATATTTATATTTTAAAATATAATCATTGAAATAATTTTTTTAACTATACTATTCATCTCAATATAACTCGTTCCAAATATTATATCAAACAAAAACTTTATCTCCCAAACGTAGCCTTATAATAATTGATAGTACATGTATCATGGGCTTGTTTTTTCTCTCGCTTTGTAGTAAATTGATCTTAAATTAATCCTACTAATTATAATTATTTACTAAACAATTTACTATAATGCCGTAAACAGTAACAAAAAGTTAGGCTAGCAAAATTATAAGGAAATAATTTGATCTCGTCAAATTAAGTTCATATTATAAAATTCAGGATACATCACTCCATTAAGAATTTTCAAGTAATATCAAATGATTGAGAATAAAAGTCAAGCACACCAATGTGTATGTAAAATAATTTATAAATTGTAACGTTGTTATTATATTTTAAACAATAGAAAGAAAATTATTTAGAAGTAAATTTACAAAAATATTTAAGATAAAGAAATATCAAATGAAATTGAAAAAGAAAGAATTATTATAAGCAAGTACAAATAAAAATAAGTTAAAATAAAATCTAGAAAAATAAATAAATAAACTAAAAAGGATAGAAAAGAGATTATTTGTGTAATTGTATACTATACAATTAAAATAATTCATATACTAAACCACAGAGTACATAAATTGTATAATAAAGTTAATATATAGATCATGGAGGAATCTAAGACTAAGGGGTCTAGGAAGGACCCTGCCCCCCAACCCTCCATCAAACCCATATTACACACACACACACTGTGTATATATATATACATATATTATTTATATGTTAACAATATATGTAGAAATATATTATTATTATTATTATTATTTGGCCCCTCCAAAATTTATATTCCAAGGTTTAAATCATGGATCCATCCCTAAGATAGATATAAACTTGTGGTATATTTTGTCCTGGCAAAATTTACCGGACGAGTTGCTAAAATTGATTTTAAAGAATTGGGACTGCAGTCTTAATAAAATACAATAATTTTTTTTTTTAAAAAAAAAAAAAGGGAATACCCTCACACGGTACGGTATACATATTAGCAATCAGTTCACGAGAAAAATGAAAAGGAGTTTTGCACCTCAACAAATAACAAGCCGTACGATACAGTGACTATTTGTATTACAATTGCAGTCGTGCCGACTTCACCATCAAATGCCATATTCATTTAGTTACAATATCTATATTTTCATTATATAATTCTACGAGTAATTCAAGTAATTATAGAGTAATTAAGTGATTTTTTAATTATATAACAATACCAACATTTCAATTATTTTGGCACAACTATTAATATGATTATTTGTATTATAATTTTGTGACATTGTTCCCTATTTTTGGCGTACCATAAACTCTAATCAATGAAAAGTAGCATGTGACCTATCTATAACATAACATATCTAACTTTATCGCTAAAATAAACATGCCATAAAGTATTGTACGATGTAGTGAAGGTTGAAGTTTCGAAATTTAATAAATGTGAACATTTGGTTGGATCTTATTAAATGCTTGACTTTTTATTTAATTTGTCGGGTTTCTTATATTTTAATTATAGGAAATCAGAAAATATATTGAATAGATAAGTGGGAAGAGTTGGCGAAATCTTGGAGCTTAGTTGTTGGTGAGTATGACTTTGAATACCTACTTCTTGTATATGTTAACATTTCTATTAACACAAGTCGAAAGTAATTATATTAAATTAATTAATAAATATTAATACATTCATTCAATAACTAAATTATAACGAATAGTAGAATATAAATTTACTTAAACGAAACAAAAACCACACACGAAGTGAGATTTAAATCCCAAAATCTCATAATTATTGAGGTTTTCTCGTAACTGTTAGGTCTGAACTTGATTGGCTAATTATATACTTATTTTATGATCAATCTAACCATGTGAGATGTGAACCTCAAATTATTGAATTTTTTCATGTGATTAATTAAATTTGAACAAATTAAATTTTGGGTCATTTCCATTGCCATTTTCATGAAAATTCCACGTGTCAAGATTTGTGATAATTGCTCGTTATCAATTTTACTAAAAATAAAAAATTATTGACCTACTGAGTTTCTATAGTTTTTTCACTCCTCGGTACGGGTAAAGTTAATAATTTCAAGTCTGCAAATAGTGATTTTACATTTTTCAGATCTTCCGTAAACGAAAATAGTATATCAGAAGAAATTAAATAAAAATCGGTGAACTTAAAATAAAAAATAAAAAATTATTTTTTTTAGAACAAAAGAGTAATAAATTTTATAATTACCGAACCAGTTATCTAATGGGAAAAACTATAATTCGTAAAGTTTGGGCAGACAAGTAAATTAGTTAAGAGACCTACATAGTAAAATGGGCCTATTTGGGCTTAATATTGGGCTATTTGGGACCTGACAGACCCATTGTCCCTTAAGACAATTGAATTGAATAAATTATTGTCTTTAAACTATGTTCTTTTCAGGTGATAAAAATGAATAATACAATAAAAGTTCGGTTCAAATCATCAGAAAGATTTTTTTTTTTTTCAAGTAACATTATGAGCATTTATCAATCAATTAAAGTCGTCCATTTCATTTAAAAGGTTTTGGCAAATACTTTTCCATTTTAAATAATAAAAATTATATTATTTAAAATTAAGTATTTAAAAATATTTAAAATAAGAAAATAAATCCATGAAAAGAAATTGAAAGTAAAAATATTGAAAGAAAAGACAAATAGATATAAATTAAAAGAAAAGTAAGAATTTAAAATAAAGGAAGATATGTAAACTTATATTGTGTAATCTAAAGGGATATATGCCTAATTTTATTTTGTTGAACCAAAATAGGTCCAAATAGATATAATATAAACAATTAACCACAATAATTATTTGATGATGCAGATAAAATAAAAGAAAGAAAGAAGATTCAGATAAATTAATTGAACTAAAAGATTAAATGTCAAGTTGTCAACAAAACTAAACGACAACCCATTATTTCTCTTCTTTCGTCTCATATATTCATCCATCCTTATTCAAAATAGGCAATTCATTTAAATCAAACTAGATTATGTGAAGTTCGGTTATTTAAAACCTTTTCGTATTTTAAATTTGTTGTGCATTATTTTTGTAAGGCAAACCTTCCAAGTTAAAATTCAAAATTTGAAATGATTTATTTATTTTGTTGTATTATAAATATAAATACTTTTCTAGTTAAGAAAAAATATTAAAACATAAAATCGCATGCATTTTTCAACTACGAAGCCGTGTTTTTGATATCGTTGATTTCTTTTATTTTATTAAATTTCATTTTTATTATTGATTTCTAGTTAATAAAAAAAATTATCTAAAATTTGGTGTATAACATGCTTAAAAAGTATTGAAAATCATTCAAATCTGCACATATAAGGATAATCATCCAAATATATTTTTCAAAAAAGTAAGTGATATTTTTTTTATTTACTTGAGGGGATTTATGTGAATTGAGCTACAGTTGAGCAGGGTAAAATGTACTGGCTATGCTTATTTTGCAATTTTGACTCCAAAAAATATACACTAATCGATTATAAAAATGTTTGTTTTGCTTCACACTTAAAAAATAAATACATACATTTTGATCTTTATATTTTTTAAATTTTATTTCTTTCTCTTTATTATTTTTATATAATTTTTGAGAAAAATACATTTAAAAACATAAAACTCAAAACCAAAACAAACATACCATATGCTTTTTAAATTTGATTTCATTCTTTCTAATATTTTTACACAATTTTCAAATAAAAATATTTAAAAAATCATTCAAATTTAAAAGCAAACATAGCCCTAAAATCTCAAACTTACAAGAATCCATCTATAATTTGATAAAAAGTCTACATAGAAGGCTGCAAATCTCCAAAAGAGGGTTGCAACTCTTGGGCTTCATTTTTATCAAATTTTGTCACTCTTTTTTTTAAAATCTTTTTCCTTCGTCCGATAATCTAAAACAAACTTTAATTTTCAAAGGAACACTCTCATTTAAGATGCTAATTTATCAAACGCTATCTTCTAAAAAGCAATGACATAAAGTCACGTGAGATACTTGCCTTCCAAACTCGTCATAAATTCCAAATTTAGTATGGAGGTAATAAAACAAAATAAATGTCCCAAGAATTCAAAGCAAGATTTCCTTTCCATTCCACATTTCGCTTTTTGTTAATGAAGTTGCTAATATGTTCCCTCCTCTCAAAAAATTTCAAATTTTCACTTTCCACCCAAAGCCAATCCGCCACACACCAAAATTTGCAGCACTTCACCCGCAAAGCCCATTTTCAAGACCCCTTCCCAAATTTGAAATCCCTTAATTACATCAAAACTCTGTGCAAATTTTGGAATTAAAATTTTATTGACTTCCCTCCAAACATCTGAACTGTACATAAAACTCCCAAACACCCACCAGTCATACACCACCATTGCAACCTCTTCTTTTTCTGCAGTTCATCGTCATCATCAATGGAGGTGAAGATCTCTGTGTCCGAGCACCACAACAAAGAGAACGTCCCGCCATTTTTTCCTCCAAATAAAGTCCAATGCACGTTGGTGAAGAAGATCAATGAGCTAAGGAGGCCTTTAGGGGACGTAACTCGTCTCCACAAGGCAGCTGCCCAATCTGGTCAGCCTGCATACATGGGCTTCGGGCAGCCATCCCCCGCTTTAGCCAGTGGTGCTCCCAGCAATCGAAAACGAAAATTCGCCGAAGACAGAGCAGTAGAAAAGTGCTGCTCCAAGGCCTTGAGAAGGGAGTTCAGATAGACAGACAAAATGGATAGCTGGATTCAGTTCCATTGGGGATACACAATATACTGTTTATTATTAATTTTATTAGAATTAAAATTAGTTTGGATTGTTCATAATTAGTGATTCTGTTGGCTCAGCCACCAAATTCAACGCAAAAGAAAATTTGAGTTGACATGAATTACCCTTGAAGTGTGTAATTCCTGCTGTATTTTTATTGCGAATTTGACAGAAATAAAATGGATTTAATTAGTTTATGATTAGTGATTCTGCTGTCTCGGCTATTAAGTTCAAGATTAAAAGAGAAGGTCGGAGATTTGATGTCACATTAGTTGTCCTTGTGCGTATGTTAAACCATAACAAGAATATAATCGGTCATTTTTTAATTTGTTTTATAATCTATTTTATAAGTAAAGCTTATCAAACAATTATTGCTTGTTTTGAATTAAATTATATAAATTTATATCCATTATTAATTTTACATAACATAAAATAAATAGTATTTAGTGAACATCACCTTAAACTATTTTACATTATTTATATATATTAATTTGATTATTATAAAGTATATTTGAAAAGATAAATCATTTGATAAGATATTGAAATATTAAAATTAAAAAAGTTAAATGATGTGAACTCAACCCACACGGTAGAAAACAGGTGATTGAAAATGATGATAAACTTTGAAGTTCAAACCCAATTGAATCTAACTTGCACAACTTTGATACTTAGCCAAAATTCTATGCAATGAAAATCAAGGAAAATGACCACAACCAACTAGCTGTGGGTCGATTAATATGTCACAAGAAACTCAAAGCCTTTTTAAATTGCTCGATTTAGATTCACAGAAATTTGAAGAACAATATGTCTTTATTTTTCAAAATAATCTCACTGCAATCAAATGAAATATGTGTGTTTATTTTAAATTAGTTTTATTTTACATTGTAAAATTTTTAAATATATTAATAAAAGTATATACTAGATTTATTTGGTAATTTATTAACTTATTTGTTACAGATTTATATTGGACCTATCGTTTGTATATTATTTAAAATTTAGTATAAAGAAACTCAAAAAAGAATAAATTCATTTTTAAAGTAATTTTGATTTGTTGAGTAATTTTATTTTAATATTGGTTTGATGAGTGTTCACGACATCATCTAAAAAAAAACTAGTTGGCTTCTATTTTTCAAAGTAATGTTGACTATATATATTTTTTAGCATTACAATAATAGTTATAACAATAATAATAACAACAGCAACAGCAATAACAACAATAATATCTAATTGATTATATTTTAATAGTTACTAGATATTTTTTTTTATATTGTTCAGATTTGACATCAAATTTTTAATATTTTGACTCCATTAATTATATATAAGATGATGTTGAAATTATTAGTTTTTAGTGTTTTTATTTAATTTTTCAAAAATGTTTTGGGTTATATTATATATTAATATAACTATGTGTTATCGCTATATGTTATTAATGAAAATAAAATATTTTGACCAAAATCTAAGCTCTCATACTTTTGGAGAAATTTTGGATTTTTAATTATTTCAAAATATTTGATGGTGCATATTTTATTTAGTACATTCAAGATAAGTGTTAATAATTTAAAGGGCATGCAATTTACTAATTCTTATTCTATGTGATATTACAAATTTTCATAATCAAAATTATTTCTTTGAATTGGAAGGTGGACCCTTGTTTAAAATATTTTTCGAGCCTCTGTGTCATTGTATTGTCGTATCTGTAGAAGACATAAATAATGTAACTAAGTCACTATTAATAATGAATAGGAAAATTATTAATCTACAGTACTGATTTCATTTTCATATATTTATTTATCTTTATTCGGAGTAGGCAATTCATTTAGACTAAAATAAATCATGTTAAGTTCAATTATTTAAAAACATTTTTATTTTAAATTTGATGTGTGTTATTTTCATAAGGTAATATTTCAAATCTACAATTCAAAATTTTAAATTATTTATTTATTTATTTTATTGCATTATAAATATAAATATTTTTCTAGTTAAGAAAAAATATAAAATGAAAATTGGCGTTTATTTTCCACGAATGAAACGGCATATTTGTAAAAGTGGGGTTTTTGAGGTCAGCGATTTCTTTTCATTTTATTACACTTCATTTTATTATTGATTTATAGTTGATAAAAAATAACTTAAATGTGGTGTATAAAATGCCTAAAAAGTGTTGACTATCATTCGTGCATAGACATATAAGGATAATTATTCAAATATTTATTTCAATAAAATAAGTGATATTTTATTTAGTTTAGGGGGCATGTCCTACATGAGGTATGGCTGAGAAGGATAAAATGCACATAATCTTATGAATCTATTAATAAATTTGCAGATTTGGGTGGAAGGTAGCAAATCTCCAAAGAGGGTTCCAAAATATTGTCATATTATTAACTTGTATAAATTTGAAGCATTTACCTATAAAATTTAAAATATAATTTATCATGTATGTACTTAAGGTTGTGCTTTGTTATATGGTTATTTTGACCTACATGCAATAATATTTTATTTTATAATTTATCATCTAATTAAATTGTCTATTTTAAATATAATAAAAGTATATAATTTTTTAATGACAATAACTATAAATTATTATGCTTTAAAATATTAAAGTTTTATATAAAATAGTGAGGAAAAGTCAATAAAAATAAAAATAAAAGAGAGATATCTTAATCTTTCTACTTTTATCGGCAAAAATAGGTAGCCAAAATCTATATTTGCAGTTATTTTTTCTAAACTTTTTCTTTTTGCAGTTCTTTTCTTTTCTTTCATTTATTTTGTTCACTTTTCTCAATTTTAACATATAGTATTTTTTCCAGTCTCTTCTCATTTAGTTTATTCTTTTTGTTTCAAATTTGTATTTATTTTATAAATAATATAAATTTTAAAAATAATATTAATTCACTATTATATAATTATGCAAACACACTGAGCAAGCCTCTAATCACTGGTATACATAGATTTATTAATAGAGACATTTTAAGAAATTTATTAAAATGATTTAATTTTCATAAGTAAGCTCAATTAAAATACTAATGTGTCAACCACCGAGTTAAAAAAAAACCAATTATATAAAATTTCATGGCATTCTCAATTTTTAAACTCTTGCCACAAATTCTAAATTCTAAATTCTAAATTATAGTAATCCGGTGGTAAAACTTCAAACCAAGATTTCCTTCTCATTCCCCATTCCCCTTTTTCAATAATGTTATTGAGCTACTTCCCTCCATTCAAAAATTTTCAATTTTCACTTACCACCCAAAGCCAATCCGCCAAACACAACAAATTGCAGTATTTCACCCCCAAAGTCCATTTTCAAGGCCTCCACACAAATTTGAAGTCCCTCCAATTCCATTAAATTAAAACTCTTGACACAGATTGGAATTAGAATTCAATTCAGCTCTCACAAATCTTAATCTTGACTT